>CM052714.1:10514038-10524557 GCA_028551405.1 Uromys caudimaculatus | reverse complement strand
CCCCCCCCCCCCCCCCCGTCAATCACTAATTAAGAAAATGCCCTACAGCCAGATCCTATGGAGACATTTCCTCAGTTCAGGTTCCCTCCTTTCAGATAACTCTAGCTCGTGTCAAGTTGACACAAAACTAACTAGAACAGTTGGCCATTCCTGTGTGAGTTCACCATGTGATGCCCAGGTCCAGATCACTCCAACAATAACTCTAGAGGTGAGTCCCCAGTTTATGAAACATGGATGAGTGGACAATCCAGGCTTCGATAAATAGCAGGGGATGCTCCAGCTACTTTAATGATACAATGACTGCTATTTTGTCCTGTGATTGAAGGGTGGTTAAGGATCATGGCTCCTTTGTATAAAAAGGGTATGAGGAATTGTGTTTCCAGGTGAGCCTGGCCCTCAGGGTCTGCTGTCATCATGTGTGTGTGTGTGTGTGTGTGTGTGTGTGTGTGTGTGTGCGCGCGCGCGCTTCTCCAAGCAGCAGAGCCTTTTGCACTCAATGCTTCAGGTTCAGGTAGCCGGCATGGTTCCTATGCTGGCTTTGTATTGCATGTTTTTATATTTTGCAGAATGCTCACCAATGAGCACTTCTCCTCTGGCTTCCTTCATTGTCAACAGGGGCTGGGAAGGTGGAACGTTTAAGTACTATCACCACTAGGACTCACCAAAATAACTTGGCATTGGCCAGAATGACAAACTGGTGGTTGTGTGTTGTATTACGCTCTGCCCGGTGCTCTGACAAGCACATTGTCAGTATCCGGAAGGATTTCAGTGACTATCTGTTCTTGTCATCGTTCATCATTCTATGCTGTGATACTGAGGATAATAGAGACTCTTCCTTCCCACCAGAAGCCATGCTGGTGAGGGACAGAGGAACAGTTGTTACCCTGTCCCACCGGAAGTTGCAAGCCCTTAGATACTGTACTGTGTTTTTCATGATGCTGACGTTGCTATTGGATGGACCCTCTCACAGGGAATTTGTGGCACACAAGATGGGCTGTGGTGGCATTTTTCTATCTGAGAAGGTTTCCCTTTTATCTTAGGAGGATTGTGGTCTTTAAACACCTTTTGTTTCCTAAGCTCTCTGTGCTTCTAATGCATGCAGAGGCGTTTGTCAGAGCTCCCTCATTCACTGTTCCAGGCGGCAGCTGCTGTTATCTGCTTCCTTAGAGCTGTTTTAACTGCTTAGGTTGGATAAAAATGCTATTCTCAGCCCACTGTTTCTTAAGTTGCTGGAAAGTTTTCTTCCCCCCTCCCAACTCAAGTCTTTGGAAGCAAGACATTACACTTCTTGGCTCCGTACCACTTAACTCCAGTCGGATGATTTAGAAGCCCCTCCCACTGTGTTGTCTAAACACTCGGCCCCTGCTACAAGCAAGGAAATGATTAATTTTGCTTCGAGGCTTTTTCTTGCTCGAGAGGACTCTGTGGTACATTCTCACTGTGATATTGCCAAGATTCCCTTGGCTAGTCATTCTTGACTCAGCTTGAGAATCGGATTTTGCCATCTCCCTGGCTGCGCTGGACAGATCTTTAAAAGGCGTCGTAAAACAAAGTGTTCGGGAGAGAGGGTGCATCCGAATTGACACACCAGCTTCTTGCTGGGCCCTCCACCTGGGCAGTCATTGGTGGAAAGAGACTATAACACCACAGGAGGCAAATTGTGTGCCTTGCTCTCTAAATCAGGTAAGACAATGGGCGATCACTCTTAATTCATGTGGATGGAAACCCCAGAAAAATGAGTGAGCTCTAACAGAGGCTCGATGTTTAAAATAATCTGTATTTAAAGATACGCCAAACAACTAGGCTTAATCAGGGCTGTATGGACAGATGGCGCAGCAAACTCAACCTTTACATTTTGCTTAAACACAGCAGTTGAATATGTTATTCAAGAAGGACGATAGTTACAAACTTCCTCACGTTAAAAAAAAAAAGATCACTGCTAGTGGTTAAGTTGCAAGTCCATGGGCACATGTGTGCAGGTCTGTAGATGTATGTGCAGACTGTAGTTAGAGATTCTTAGCCTTTTGGGCTGTGAGCTGGCTCAACAGTCAGGAGCACTTGCAGCTCTTCCAGAGAACCTAATTTCTGTTTCCAACATTCCTGTTGGATGGCTCACTGTCATCTGTCACTCTAGATACAGGCTCCAGAATGCTGTCTTCTCTGGGGGTAACCACATGTATGCGAACTTACGTGTACACATATGTACGTGTGCACACACACACACACACACACACACACACACACACACACACACACACACGGGTGAGATTATCACCCTGCATACTGTTGCACAGAGGAAAGTTAAGTCCCTTACATGAAGGCTACTTTAATCAAACTTTATTGCAATGTGGAACAAAACTCCCAGGCAACCGGGGAGTGCTCTCATTTAAGTGATGTAGTTTAACCTAATGTGCTGAAGTGTCCCCAAAATCAGGCAAAGTGAAAGCACCAGCTGTCGTTGTGATGCTTTACCCTGTGGCATTCAAGTGATGCGGCCTCAAATTCAACATGGATCCTGGGCAACGTAGTGAGGTAACTGAATTTGGTACATTTTATAAAATATCACTTTCATCTACAGAAAGCTGCATATTTCCAGCCTATCACCTTGCAAAGAATCAATCCACCAGAGAACAGGGCAGCCTGCAGTAGACCCCTGTATCCTCACCAAGACTAAGTAGGAGAGCTTTAAGAGCCAGGATCCGAGGATTAAATGAGCCAGCCTTCTGCAAAACGCTTTGATCTCTCCAGCATCCTCCAGCATCTTTTGACTCCTGTCACAGAGTAGGAGGCTGAGAAGCCTGGCAGAGAGCAGCTGCCTGGAGTCCAAGAGGTGGAGGGGCTTAGATAATCACACAAGGCGGGCGCACGAATACTGGATGTTGGGTCTGCCAAGGCAGGTGGGCAGAGGAGCCGAGGTCCCAGAGCTTGTCAGCACAGATGTCCCTCAAGGCTGATGCTGACTTCCCTGCTGGATTGTGACAAGGACAGGGCAGACAGGAAGGAGATGAAAGGTGTGGGAATAGTAGGTGGTTTCATTAGGAAGGCAGGGGCATGAAAATCAGATGAGAATCCTAGCAGTGTGCAGTGCCTTTGGCTAGGTCTACAGGAGTCAACTACACATTAACCCAGTTCGTGGCACACCCCCTTTTCTTTTCAGGTTCATAAAATGGTTAGATCCATTTGAACTGCTCCATGAAGACACCCTAGACTGGGTAAGCAACAACAATCTATAGCTCTCAGTTCTAGAGACTGAAGTCCAGGACCAACACATTGGTGACGGAGGCTATCTATCTGCCTCAGAGGTGGCGCCTGCTACTATCTTCTCGCATGGTGTGGGAGGTGAGCAAGGTTCTTAAGCTTCTTTTATGAGGACCAGGGCACATGGATGAGAAATCCTCACAAGATCATTGCCTCCTGAAGCTCCATCCCCCTTGATACCACCACACTGGGACTTGGGTGTCACTCTATGAACTTGGTGGACACAAGACATCCAGACCATGGGATGTAGGGTTGGTTCTGTGGCAGAGAGATCTGCAGCCCCATCATTTCCAGGCCTGTCCCTTCTGTAGTTCCTTATTGTGCATCTCCAAACAATCCTAGCTAGCTTACAATTACATAGGCACCATTTATCAAGGGTCCACTTTTCCTACCCATTTGTGATTCCAAATGAAACTTTTATCCAACACCAAATGTAGGAATGAACAGGTTTATATTTCAGGACTTATAATTAATCCTACAAGTTCACATCTGTGCATTTCCATAGATTCTAATTCACAAGTGTTTGTGGGATGGGCACCATTCATCGGCTCCCCCAACTCTCCCCGGGTCACCTGCACCTCCTACGTACCTAGCTTCATGTCTGTTTTTCTTCTTTAAGCCTTATCAGCTCTAGCTCCTCCTCAAAGCACTAAGCTGAGGACAAAGCCTTCATTCTGTTCATGAGCTTTTGTGGGGAGCAAAGGGGGTGGTGGCAGTGGCTACATCTGCACCATGGCAGCTTGTTGTCTTCTCCCTGAGTGGGACCTAGGTAGATGAGAGAGGGAGGGTAACCAGGTTTCCAATGTGGCCTTTCCCTAAGAGGCCTCTTACCCCAGGATTCTCAGTATTATCTGAATAATTTAGTCTTTCTGCCTGAGGCAGTGACTTTCAAATGGTTTTATGATCCATGACATCAGCTCGCTTGCCCCAGGAAAGTGGGTGGCACTCAGAGGTGTCCTTTGTGTAGTGATGGGGTGTAGGTGTTGTCTGATGTGGACTTTGTAAGCTTACAACTAGAACTGATTCTTAGACAGATGTCTCATCCTATGGGGTCAACTTTTACATCATTTTGACGTGTGTCAGTCACACAGGGCCGTAAGATGTAAAATCGGATGGATCATTTTCAAAAGCGGCTTGGGCCAGATTTATAGGGAAACAGAAAACCCTGGTGGAATTGGGTCGTCCAGTTATTTCTCCCACCCAAACTCTGGTGAGCCAACGTGAAAGTCTAGAGTAGAAAATTACTAAGAGCCTAGCTTGTCTGCAAGGCCATGCCTCAGGTAAATATTAATATAAGCTGGAAGTAAATCACAGTGTGGAGAAAGACAAAAGCAAGCAGTGGAGGACAAGAGAAGGCCTTGATGACCTGTAAGACTGACCCTTCCTGATTACTCAGCCAGAGAGGAAATATAGAAAGGGCTTGTTGCATTAGCATTAAAAAAAACCTGTTTTCTGGGCATGCTCAGTGGGCCAGCCATTCTAGGCCGATTCACAGCCGTGCAAAGTCATAACATGAGCTACCTCCGTTTTGCTACTCTGATTCTCCAGTGCTCTTGGTTATTCAGTGACAAACTTGAGAGTCAGCAAACCACTCTTTGCCACATGGCTGGACAGCCATCTTCACGCTAGGATGCTCTGCCCATGAGCTGAGGGGATTCCACTGTATGGGTGCAGCTACGAGGTAGTGCAGCTGGCATCTCAACTCGGAGGATGTTTCTGTGAATCCAGCCACATGGAACAGGAGGGACAGGCTAGGTAATTTGACAAAGGGGCACCCTGATAGCTAGCAAAGCAGTACTTCAGGGTGTGTCTGAGGACTCCTCTGAAGGAGAATGGCAGTGGGATCAGGGAACTAATGAAAAAAAAAAAGTGCCCTTGCTCCACATGGGTCCCTTAATATCAAATCTTCAATCAAGACAATCCTTCACAGACATGATCATAGCCCAACCTGACTTGGGCAATCCCTCAACTGAGATTCCCTCAGATGACTCTAAGTTGTGTCATAATGACAGTTGAAGCTCACTAGGACACACTGTCACCTACATATCAGATAGCCTATGACTGCCCCCCACACACACCAAAGACAGGAACTGAACCTTGGAGCTGTTCTTCAATTGGAGAGTCAAGAGTCTGAGGAGACAGGGGACTCACATCCTGGCACCCCTCCTTGCTGCTCTCAGCTCGGCCCACACACTTTACAGGGACTAAGAGCAAGGGATTCAATCTTTTCAAAGTCAGTCCTACCCCTGTGGTCAGACTGGCAGCCTCCTCTCTGAGATTCAAGGAGTCGATGCTTTTCTCATATAATTTTCTATGTTCTCTCTCTCTCTCTCTCTCTCTCTCTCTCTCTCTCTCTCTCACACACACACACACACACACACACACACAGAGAGAGAGAGAGAGAGAGAGAGAGAGAGAGAGAGAGAGAGAGAGAGAAACACAGAGACTCTCCTACTTCCAAGGCTGCTTAGGTTTACAATTCTTCAAAGGTGACATCTAATTTAAAGGTTAACTCAGTACAAACTGTTAGCAGCAAGCATACCTGGGCTATTGGGCTATGTAGCATGTACATGCAGATTCCTTCCTTAGTGTAAAGTACAAATGTGTTCTCATATAGAACAGAAAAGGGTCCCCATTAGCTCATCCCATCCTTATCTGCCCTACTTGTTCCCTTAGCAACACCGTCAGCCTCCCTGATGACTCTGGACTTGGAGTGAGCCACACTGACAGTTCCTTTGGGTCTCTAGCTGGCAGAGGGCTTTTCCTGATGCTGCTCAGCCTCCATCGGTGTGCCCCCTCCTCTCTGTCTTTCCCAGATCTGACTCTTTCTCACTGGTTCTGCCTCCAGAGGGCTCCCTGGTGGCAATGCGTCATTATGAAGCTATCTATCTCTTACATTCTAAGAGACTGGAACTTTGGCTGGACTTCACAGCCGAAGTTGCTACTATACCTTGCTATCATTTGAGAGCGTTCTCCTACTGTGTTCTGCCTGTTTGGATAAGCTGCCTTTAAGAGAACTATGTAACAACCAACCTTGCTTGCCTTGGATTTTATAACCAAAGCTAATGTGTGGCTGTAATCCGAAGCTATGTTCTTTCCCATACCTCTGACCCTTGAGTAGAGCCTGTGTGTTTCTGAGTTATGCCAATCATTTGCTGAAAACAGAACAGGGCTTTGTAAAACTCATATCCACCATAACTGTGAAACACAGCCCACAGCTGTTGTTTTGTTTGATAAGCAGTGATGTTTACCATACCATTGTTAATGGGTCAGTGGAGTCAGTGGCTTAATCCTTCCTAAGACTGTGCTGAAGATTTCTGTATTCTTCTTTCCTTCCTTGTGGGATGCTGTCCTTGTTAGTCAATAAAAGAAAAAGCAAAGCCCATTGCTAGGGACAGACACAACACAGGGACACACCAACATGGAGACAGAGACAGACAGATTCACCAGACAGCACTCAGGCAAAGACTCTTACTTATAGACAATCAGACAGACAGGGGTTATGGATAACATCAGGAGGAGCAGTAGAGAATACAAGTGATTGGATGGGGGAAATGGGAGACCTGGGGGAATGGGAGCCTTCAGTTAGAGATGGGGAGAGTGATAAATGCAGAAGAAGTGGTAAAGCAGTAGTGAGATGGCTGAAAGGTCCTAAGGAACCATATTACTATCTACTTACTGTTCTGGGGTCAAAAACCAGGGGCTAACATTGAGACACTGCAGGGTGAATTTTTATTTTTTATGGCCAGGCCAAACTTACATTCTCTTTAGTCAGAAAAATGAATCTGCATAGACCAGAAGCAAGAGGTCCCTTTTATAACAAGCGAGCAAATGATTTGTAATAATGGAACTTTGCAGTGGTTTTTGTTATGTTTTGAAAGGTACATGATCTGGGCTTCTCATCAGACAGTTAACATCCCATGAAACATTTTATGGTCAGTCAATTCTTAGAACAATAGAAACAATTTACAATGTGTGATTCACAAGATTATTGAGGAAGAGCAAAACAAAAACAAAAACTAAAAAAAGGGGGGGGGGGAGTCAGCCTTTCCTTAACATTCTCCACTCCTGTTAGGGGATTTCTGAATCATTAGAAATTATCATCTCCAATAGGAATTCGTACCAAATGTTCATAATGGCTCCTCAGACCGTTAGTTTAATGGTCCTGAGTCTTTGATTTACAAATTTTATAACTGCATTCAGAAGACATGGACCACCAGTAAAATAAGTAATAAAGAACCGACTATGGTGCTAGGAAGGGTAGTTAACCATGGGAACCAGGAAAATAGAGACTCACACCAATTTTGACTTTGAATGTGACTTTTCTCTTTCCTTAATTCTTTGTCTAACTAGACTCAAACTTTCTCTGACCATTCCCAAGTGATTGACATAAAACCAGGGTGTTTTCTGAGAGCCATGCAGATCCTCTGTTGCGAGAAGAAGACGTCGAGTCCCCTTTGATTCTGGAATATGACCTCTGCCAGGGAGTCCAGAGCAGAAGTCAGGTAGCTGATGGATGTTTCCAGCTCAGACAGATCCTATTAGTCTGTTGGCTCGGGAGCTTAGCTATGATCACCACTGGTAAGTGCAGCAGTTTCCAGTCCTGATCCCGCTATTCCCAGTTCTGCCACCAGGGGAGCCAGCACCAGAGCTGCTCTGTTTGAGTGAGTTTGGTGTAAGAGACCCAACTGTTCTCCAACTGAATAGCAATATATCTAAGAAATCAAATGAACTAAAATGCAGAATCCAGAAGTCTTGGTAATCATGAAGGGATATAATAAGCACCAGCCTCATGGTACCCGGACAGCAACCATCATCTACTTAAGGCATCACTGATGGAAGAGCCAACAGTAATTAGCAGAAGCAGAAGAAGGTCGAAGGCCCTGTGGTGGCTGACATCTCAGTGACTACCTAGAAGGAACCAGAAAACTGACATGGCACCAGCCATATTTACTTCATCCCGGGTCCCTTTTCATAATGTTTCTTTGAGTGCTGTCACATTATAATCTGAATGGTGTAAATAGCAATGCCCCTTCGTTCTACACAAAGCAGGTCATATGCCCTACCATATTGTAGAACTAAAATTAATCTACCAGTTGATGAATCTGGGCCCATTTTCCTGGTATGTCAATTGGCATTATAGGTAGCCATTTTGTCTTTTATCACACACACACACACACACACACACACACACACACACTCAGTATATATAAATACTGAGCAGACAGTAGTTATATATTTAGGTGTCTGTGTGCATGTGAATGTGTGTATGTGTGTGTGTATGTGTGTGAGTGATTAAAGAAAAAGAGGCCACGCATTTGAGTAGAATATATGGGAGGAGTTGGAGGGGGGAAGAGAAGGGAGAACTGATTTCATTATACTTTAATTTTTAAAAATTATAAATATATTATATATAATACATAAATATATAATAAAATTCATTAAAGAAAACAAAAGAGTCCTATTAGGGGCCAGCAAGGTGGCTTAGCGGGTAAGCCCGCTGATGCCAATCCTGGTGACCTGATTCAACCTCCAGAACTCACATAAAAATGTCGCACATTTATAATTCCGGGACTTCAGAGACAGAGGCAGGAGGATGCCTGGAGCTTGCTGGCCAGAGAGCATAGCCTGCTCAGCAAGATCTAGACCAATAAGAGACCCCGCCCTTCCTCTAAACAACAGGATATAGTGACATCTGAGGTTGACCTGTTTCCTGCCATGCTTGTGCACACAAATCCCTGCCATTCAGTGAAGGACTAGAGATATGGGGGTCCTCAGATCTGAGCTACCTCTTCTTTCTGACCTGTGTGAGTGTGCCTGCTAAGAGTAAATACCTTAAACTCTAATAGGTCCCCAGGGCTGTGTATGCCCCCAGTCCTTAGTACAGCTGACTCCATAGTGGAAGTGCCATTTAGGCCATAGAATGAAACTCAACATGTAGACAGCATCTCTCAAAATGAAAACAAAAGATGCATCCAAGCTCATTCTCCTGGGAAAGTCGCTAAAGGTATTAGCCAGACTTTTTAACTTCTGTAGTTCAGCTTCTGGCTATTCTTGTTAACTGAAACACGTCAACACAGAATATGGTTTTTGTGCTTAAAGATCACCCTGAGAAAGGCTCAGGGCTACACTGGCATCCTAAACACCCAGTGTAGTTGTTGGCCAGCTGATAAAGACTTTCTATTGGCTTAAACCTGTGTCCAAATGATCTTCTGTGGTGGGTATTCCACAACCAAACTTGGTCTGAAATCCATACGTTTGATAGGGATTCCTAGTTGATATTTGATAAGGATATATTGAAGTGGCGCCTCTTTACTGTGTTCTGTATGTAAACGCTTCCCTTTCCCCCTTTATTATTTTTTCCCTTGATACAGTGGGGCTGAGTCATTTCCAACCCACCTTAAATAAACTCCAAAGATATATTTCCAGCCTTAGAAATACATGAATTAACTCAAAAACAGTATTCATGAAAAAATTGCCTTATTTGGTTCATCTTTCTTTAACATTTTTTTCATGGCAAAGGAAAGCAAGAGAAGTTATTTTTGCAAAGGAAATTGCTTCATGGAGTCTTTTTAGAGATTTAAGAATTTCAGTGTTTTTAGTATCATAATTGTGGCTAGGATTTATCAAGTAATTACCGCTAAGTCTGTTGCTGTTTATTTAAGAGTGCTTGAGTTGCCAGAATAACTGCTAATTTTCAACTTAAGTATATTTTGTGTGGATTGTTTTCTGAGGTAAAATAGTGGCTGTGCTAGTTACTGCCCCTGTGGATGAATAGAATGGAAATAATATGTTTTTAATCAGGTCTATGATGTGTGAGCCACCTCCTGTTCATTACAACAGTCTGGGATGTAGTTCGTCTTATCCATGCCTGGCAGACAAGGAAACTGAGTTCACAGTACATGATGCAGCTATCCCATCTCATAGCACCAGAAGGGAGTGAGAGTGAGTGCCCGCCTATCCAAAGTCCTTGCCATTTCTCTCCTTTGTCAATCCTGCCACTTCCTACTGACTTTCTTTTTTTTTTGATACTTTATTTACATTTCGGATGTTTCCCCTTTCCTGGGTCTCCTCTTTGGAAACCCCCTATCCCCTCCCACTCCCCGCCTCTGTGAGGGAATTCCTCCTCCCACCTACCCGCCCACCCATTCCCATATTCCCACCTTGACATTCCCCTTTACTGGGGCCTCTAGCACCCTCAGGCCCAAAGTCCTCTCCTTTCTCCCTGATGGCCATCGAGGTGATTCCTCTGCCTCATATG
>CM052714.1:10492420-10513538 GCA_028551405.1 Uromys caudimaculatus | reverse complement strand
TCATCCTCATGAGAAATGATTTTAAATCTGAGTCTTGCTTTTCTGGTGTGTTGGGGTATCCAGGGCTTGCTGTGGTAGGAGAGCTGGGTTCTGATGGTGCAGAGTACTCCTGGTTTCTGTTCTTTATGTTCTTGCCCTTGCCTTTTGCCATCTTGTTGACTCTGTTGTTAGCTGATCTTACTCTGTCTGGTTGTGGCTTTCCCTTCCTGCAGGTCTCTGTGTCAGTACTCCTTGAAGACCATCTCTCTCTGAGAGGTGTTTGGGTTTGGAGAGCTGTGGCACCGGGTCTGATCTCGGTCCCTGTGTCTCTCGGTTTCGGGGCAATTCCTGGTGAGCTGTGGGGTGTGTCTTTGGCCCTCTCCTGGCTTTTCCAAGCTCCTGAGAGGGATCTTTGTCCTGGCGCTAATTAGCTATGGAGCCCTGTGGCCCAAGCTGAGGTTCCCGGCCGCCGCCGGAAGTTGCTGTCCATCAGTCTCTGTAGCCCGCGAAAAGCGGGCAGAATCAGTGAGCTCTGGGGCTTGCGTTGCCCCCGCTAGGGGATTTTCCGCGTTCCTGGGAGAGAAAATTTTCTCCCGGAGCTGCTTGACTATGGAATCCTAGTGTCCCAGGGAAAAGTTTCCTGCCTCAGCTGCCCCTGTTTCTACTCCTACTGACTTTCAACCCAGTGTCTTTGTTATGGTTAACACATTTCAGTCATGTCAGATTGAACAGCCTTTCATAGATGTCTTATCTTCCAGTAAAGTGGAACCCTTCCGAGCAAAGGCCACATTTAAACAGCCAACAGCCTTCAAATGTACAGGGAATGGGACTAGAGCAGTGGTTCTGTGGTTAAAAGTACTGGATGTTCTTGCAGAGGACCCAAGTTAAGATCCCAGCACCTACATTGTAGCTCACAATCATCTGTAACTTCAGTTCCAAGAGATCCAGTGCCTCTGAGGGCACCTGGCATGCATGAAATACGTTTACATAAATGCAAGCACAACGCTCATATACATAAAAATAAATAAATCTTTAAAAATCTTATGGGTAGCAAATCCTGTACAGATTTAGAAACCTGTGCCTAGATATATCCTTCAGTCTTAAAGAAGCATAAATAAAACCCCACCTCTGTAAGAAACACATCTAGAGCTGGAGAGATGGATCAGCAGTTGTCAATTTGACTACATTTGAATCAGCTAAAATTCAAGCAGCTGGACATATCTGTAAGAGAGTTTCTTGATTGGATCCTTTGAGGTGGTTAAGACCCACTTTAAATCTGGGCCACACCTTCTGGTGGCAGCCTACATAAAGTGACACAGAAGGAGGAAGTGACTGGTTTTTGTCTGCTTGCCCTTTCTCCCCCTGCCAAGTTTATTTAGCCTGCTGTAAAAGCATTCCTTCACTGATATTAGAATCTACTTCTTTCAGGTTCTAATGTAGATTAGAGACTATTAGAGTCAGCCTCATGACTGAATAACTACTGGATTTTTGACCTTTTGGTTGCAAGACAACCATTGTTGGACTAACTTAACCACAGACTGTAGGCCATTGCAGGATATTAGATTGCACTATGAACCCCAAGATTGTGTTGTTTACTGGGAAAAAAAGGTTTCTAATGTGGTGTGGCTTAGCCTTAGTACCCACCTTTAATCCTTCTGGCTGGAATACAGACACACACCTTTAATCCCAAACAATGAAGATAAATTTAGTTTGTAGAAGGAAACACCCATGTTTGAAAGTCTAATTGAGTGGCAGACAAAGTGATGAACCAGAGAAAGATTTGACATACTAGGATATGTCCAACTCTCATGAGAACGGGGGGGGGGGGGAGGGGGGGAGGTGATTTGAGAGAGAATAGTGCAGAGGAGAGAGGGCACTTTTACTGGGACAGTTGTACAGAGACAGGTTGGAGAGAGAGAACAAGTTAGACACAGGTGAAGACAGAATGAGCCAGAGAATAAGGAGCCAGAAGATTAGAACATATTGTGAAAGTTATTGAGGCCATGCAGAGCAATTCAGTCAGAAGCTGAAAGAAGCCAGTTTGAATCAGTTAGTGTGGAGAGGAGTTTTGAGCCAGAATAGCTGAGTTCACCATCCAGCCAGAGTTCAGAAAGAGATAGAAAGGGTGAACTTATTCAGCAGTAAGTCTCAGAGGCTGAAAACATTCTAGGCCCAGATAAGATTGTACAGAGGCTAGAAACTTCCAGGAGTAGGCCTAGGTTAGCACATGGAGGCAGTAAGTCTCAGAGATAATTACTTCAGGTGAATAAAAGTTACTTTTACAGTAGGCTATTCCATAATAAATCTAAATTACATATATATAAAACAAAATGCAGTAATATTACATATACACATACACAAACACAAACACATACATATATTTCAAAGTGCAACAATACAAGAAACACATTTCTAAACAGGAGGAGAGATGAAGTAACACAGGGCAGTCTTGCAAAGTTCACAGCTTCTTGTCTCCCCAGCTTACTTTTCCACCACAACTGGTCCAAAACATGGGCACGAGGACAAGTATACAAGATGTCTCTGTAGCCTCTGATGCTGTGGCAGAAAACACTGCCAGTTTGAGAGTAGGGTAAGTGGGGTGGAAGCTCAGACATCCAGTCTTAGAGTAAGCACTCCTGAGCTTTAGGAGTCTTCAAATAGCATCTATAAGGCTCAAGGCAACTCAGTCTCCCCCACGACCGTTCCACTAGCTCTTCTGTGGCTCCCTCCTCTCCACTGACCTTTGGCTCTAACTGGATGTCTGTTGTTTCAAGACTCCTCATTGGCTGACCATTGGCCCTACCAGGAGATCTATTGTTTCAAGAGGCCTCATTGGCCTCATTTCCTCCCTCTCCCTCTCCCACCATGGGTCTGAATAATTCAGACTTCCGATTGAACGCCCAGGTAAATGTATTTTCTTCAGGTCTCTCAGTGACCTCCTCACTGGGAGCTCTCCCAGAGACCCTCCCTTCTCATCTTCTTCTTCTCCAAACCCAGTTCATTTTTTGCCTGTCTCTCATTTATAGTCTGCTTCATTCTTCAGAACATAAACTCCACAAACACAGATATTTTCATTCTCCCCTCTATTTTCTGCTTCATTCGCCTTCTGAAATAGTGATTGTCCCACAGCGGGGACCCAAAACATCATCTGCTTTAAAAACTGAATTCCCACCTCCAAGTATATGCTGTTTTTTCCTTCTCTGGTAGCTTGTACTGTGTGTGTGTGTGTGTAGGGGTGTGTGTGTGTGTGTGTGTGTGTGTGTGTGTGTGTGTGTGTGTGTAGGTGTGTAGGGGGCAGTTCACATGGGTGCGTGTGTGCATGTGCATGTTTGCATATGTCTGTAGAGGTCAGAGGGCAGTCTTCACTGTTTGTCCAAGGATGACAACCATTTCACATTTTTAGCATCTCTCATTAGTCTGGAGCTTCCTAAGTAGGTAGGCTGACTGGCCAGTGAGCTCCAGGAATCCTTCTGTCTCCACTTCCCCCACACTAGGTTTAAACACACACACTTCCAAACCTTGCTTTTTATGTGGGTGCTGGGAATTAAACTCAGAGCCTCATGCTTGCTGGAGAAGCAAGCACTTTACTGACTGAGTGAACTTCTCTGGCCCTGCTTCCCATGCTGGGAAGAAACGTGTGAACAAACGGTGTCTCCAACACTGTTGAAGACAGTGTGATGGAGAAAAGAAAAAAAAAATGAGTTTTACAAAATGAAATCCTGAGAGAAACTATAAGAAAGAAAAAAAATTGAAAAGACAGAACTTTGATTTTTGTATGTGGCATGGATGTGCTCATTTTAACGATGAAGCAAAGCCCATCTCCAACTGCATTTGTTCTGGGAAGATGTTGTTTGCCCCCTTCATCTAGAGGTCCACCTTTGAGGCTCTATCTTTGACAGTCCACATAACTTCTGCCCTGACACTTAGAGAACATCTCAAGTTCCAGAAGTCCAGGCTGGACTCCAGCCAAGCAAGTCAGACTCAGTAGATGGCTCCAAACTTGCTTTATTCACTTGATGTTATCTGTTTCTTCTGAACTGACACACTCCCTCCTGGAGGGCACAGGGAGGGTCAGGGAGGATCGTGACACTCACTTGAAATACAACTCGGGACATTTATTAAAATTGTAAGACACAGAACCCCCTCCCCTGGCTTACATGACCAGTTGCTGGGTACAAGGAACACCTTCAGTGGCACTCCCTGTCTCTGCGCAGGGAACTGCAGAGATATACCATCCATGAATTGAATTGTCATGTTGCTAGGATGGGACTTTTTCCTCATGCAGATGCCTAAGTCATCTAAGTTCCTGCAAGTGACTCTCCAAAACCATTGATTTGCCAGGTTGGACTTGGATGGAATTGTTTCTGTGTGCGGTCCTTGCTCTATCTGTGTTGAACAGTAGAAGCCACAGAAATCCCCTTTTCTGGGTCCACAATATCCGGAACCCTTTTCATGCATGCATCAACTGGAGACGACTCCTTCATTCGTCAGAAGAATTCACATGCTCGAGAAGAAGTCCAACAGTATGGAAAAGCACTAATAGGTCCTGCTGATCTTCTGGTAAGTGCCATTGATCTTTAAAACCCTAAGAAGCATTGAAACCATGTGGCCTTTTCTCTTCCCTGTGAGGTACTGATCCCACCCCTGGCCTGCTGGGGCCTCAGCTTCCTTATACACAAACATGACTGCACACACCTCAGAGAAGAGGCCAGAAAACTAAAGGATTCCCTGTGAGCAAGACTTCCTAGGAAGAAGCTGTCTGAACAGCTAATTGCAACTTAAATGATTTTGAGAGGTTGGGATGTTGCAGGTCCAAACCCTAATTATAATTTATCTTGCACGGTCTTTGGCCCACTAAAAGGCCATTTCTTACTCCGTCTCTGTGTCAGACCTAACAGCCTGCTGCTAGTCCAATTTAATATCCTGACAAACACATAAAAACCTTTTGGAATGGACAGCCCTGAAGGCCTATTGCAGAGTCCCACTATCTTGCTGTAACTTAATGTTCTGCCCATGTATTTTTTTAAACACCCTGATTTCTGTTATTGTAAAAAAAAAAAAAAAAAATCCCATGAAACTGCTTCCATTTTATAATACTGTATTTGGGGTAACCTAAACTTATGTTCCTGGGTCACAGTCACTCATATTTTACCCCAGTATAAACCATGTCTTTTGTTTCTTTGAGACGAAGGCTATGTTTTTGGGTGACATTACACAGGCTGAAGGATTCTGCATGGCAGAAAGGGAGAGAGAATACAGGCAGTCACTCGGAATTCCCATGGTAACTAGCTTCACTCAAGTTGCACTAAGGTGCGTGATTTCTGTAATCCGTGAGCCAGGAAGTGATTTTAGTCACAACTAAACAAATAATAAGGACATGTAAAAAATACAATCTACTGAGTCTTAGATTCAATATAAATTTGAGTCTCCAAGGATCTCCCTGTCTATGATTAAAGACCCAGATTCTGCTGTTTGTGGTCATGTGACCAGGTAAACACTGTGTGTGTGCATTGCGCGTGTGCACATGTGTGTGCATGTGTGTGTGTGCATGTATGATTGTGTATAAACATGAGGGTGTTTTCGTAAGTGTGTGATATGTGACTGTGTGCGTGAGTATGTGTGTGTGTTGTTGGCTTTCTGTCTCTTCTTTTTCTTTTTAATTAAATATCAGACAGAAAGACAGCAAAGCTGTCACACCCATCAGTAGAAGAGAAACCTTGTCACAGACAAAAATACTTATTCTGTGACAAACAGAATACTTTCTGTAAAATCAGAAAAACCGATGTTAACCAAGAGTGTTTTTAAAAATTGTCAATTCTAGCTTCTTAGTGTAGAATTCATAGGGCGCTAAACAAAACTGAAAGCCAGGCCTTTGGCATACAACTGTAATCCCAGCACTTATGATCAGTAACAAAGGGCCCCTGACTCTCTGGCCAGCCTACTTGAATCGGTGGGTTGTAAATTACAGTTATAAATGGCTTCAGTCTCTGAACCTCCTGTAGTGAGAATCAGTAACTTCATATATGTGTTCGTATATGACAGGATTCTTCACAAGGCAGAGCTCAGAGCCACCTGGGAGACATTGTGCAGTGCTTTGAGGCCACCATGATGCTTATGTGCCCACATTCTAGTAGTGCTGAACATGAGAGCCCTGGCCTTGGCACAAGACCCAACCACTGTTATGAAGCAATGAAGATAACCCTCTTGTTCTTCGAGGGTGATGGCTGAGCTCATTCGGATAGCTGGGGCCTCAGAGACTTTGGGATTTTGGGAAGGGCTGGCCTCTGGCTGTAGCTGAAGGGATTAGCTAGACCCACACTCCTTACTTCAGACCCCAAACTAGGTTTAGCATTCCCTGTCAGCTGAGCTCTTAAGGTCTCTTCCACGGACCTCTCATGCGGCTGGCTTGGGATGTCAGGCCAGCTTCACCTATAACATGGCAAATGGCTTTGGTTAAGACCTACAGCAATAGCTTAAGATTTAGACTTCATTTTTATGCATCTGATGTTCAAAGCAGGTCACAAGGTGAGAAGGTATGCGACTAGCAAGCCTCCAGGTGCCTATTGGATCCATATCTGCAAAAAGACTAAGTCACTTTCTCTGTGTCTAGATACACAGAACACTGTCTCAGGATTCTTCCTGGTACCTGGCTAGAAATAGCCCTTGCCTTCTTCCAGATTGTTCTTTGTTTGTCTGTTAGATGACAATTGTGGGCCAGGTAGGAACCCTACCATGCCTGGTGCCTTTCTTGGCAGGGCATAGGCCTACTCAGAAGCTTGAAACAGGCCCCTCCCTATGTAAACCATGACTTCCTCCCTCACTTCCTCCTTCCAGTCTCTTCCAGTCTTCAGTGCGTGGGAGGAAGACAGTCATGTGAGCTCCCTCTGCGTCACATGATTACATGATGAAAAGCCGAATAGTAAGTTACACTTAGTCTTCTGATCACAAGTGCGCCACGTCTGGTGGTCTACCCCGCAACTGTTTGTTAGCACATTAGAAGGGCAGTCCTCTGCTTCAGTAACACTTCCCATGGAGAACGATGGCATCTCACTACAGTGAGGGAGATGGCTCAGCTGCTCTCCAAAACCTCCCTGAACTGGCATTCCGTGATGGGGGTCAGCATTCTGACTCAGTAGTGGACAGGAAGAATCAGATGTCGATAGCCGATTCGATTTCTAAGCTAAATAAGGGTGGGAAAGCAAATTGAGTTTTATAAAACCAAGCTACGGTATTCAATGATCATCTTTAGGAAATGGGTACAGGCTGATAGACAAACTAGAAACCCAGGCTTTTGTAGATCACAAGAAAAAGCCCAGGACTTGTTAACTAATGGAAAAAGTTAAATGTTGTTTACCCATCAGGATGCAAGTATAGCAGGAAGAGCAAGAGAATAAATTGCTACCTACTGGGCCAGCAAGACGACTCAATAGGTAAAGACACCACAAGCGCCTGGAAGCTTGCGTTCACTCCTTGAGTACAGTTGGAAGACGAGAACGGACTACACAAGGCAGGCATATACATATATCATGCACATAGCCCCACAAAATAATAATGCACAAACATTTTAAGTTTAAAACTGATTATAATAAATAAATAAATAAATAAATAATAAAATTATTTCACAAAACTCGATTTTTAGAATCATCAGCCCCCTCTCTGCAGCTGATTTTAGAGCATAGACCAAGGAAATTATATGTATGCACGGTTGCTATGGATATCATTTATATTCAGGTTTTTAGTAAGTCTGTGGCACTCACAAAGAAAGGTCTGAAGAGTGCCCTGCACCATGGAAGATTTTTAAGAAATAGAAACAAATTCCATTTCTCGCTGCAGGTCCTGGGCTCTCACAGAGGAACCAGCTTTGATCTTTTTTCCCCAGGGTCTGGCTCCCAGCATCAAACTGTTTCTCCCAGTGCCTGGAAAACTCAAGGTTTGTGTAAACGCACGTAGACTTCCTCGATTTCAGAAGCGCTGATGGCAGAACAAATGAAGAAAAGATCAAAGTCCCTGTTAGGTAAGGAAAAGAAATTAAATGTGGTCTACTATATCAGACTTTGCTAATGAGGACTAGGGGAATCTCCACTGTTCACTTGGACTGGATTTGGAAACACCTAGAAGACTGATGCACACCTCTGCTATGCCATCCTTCGAGCCTGTGAGCTGATGGAGAAACCCACTTTGAGTGTAAGGGGTACCATTGCACAGGATAGAATCTAGAAGGAGCAAGGGGCTGAACACGAGACAGCTAGCCTATGGCTAGTAGACCATTTGTCTCTGCTTCTTGGTTGGCCCAGATCTTGAACTGTCCTGATCTACCACACCCTCCTACGGAAAGCCTGAGACTCAGTGACCATTGACTGAGCCCTCTAAAACTACACAAAAGAAATTCTTCCTTTCTTAAGTTGTGTTTGCTGGGATTTGCTTTTGTTATAGTAACATTGGGAATGGAGGGACACTGGGTCAGGTGTTCTCAAAGACAAGTCAAGGTCATAGTTTGGGGCAGGTCAGGTTCCAAGAAACTCAGCTCTGACAGAAAGTGGAAACATTTTAACAGTGCACCAAAATGGCTTCTGTCTTCAAAGTGAAGCCAGGCTCAGTCCTTGAACCTCAATTTTTAAATGTATCAATACAGAGTAATTATAGAATCATAGATAAGAGTTTGTGTTATTTCCCTCTTAATTCTAATTCTATGGGAATTACCTTCCCAGATTTATTCATTTGCTTTCACAAATGCTTGCCACATGTTTCCTGGGAGTATTTTACATCTTTCTACCCTACTGGAGAAAATGAATGAAGTTCTCCATCACCTGAACAGTGTCCCATAATTTAACATTTTTCCCTGTGTGTGTTTATCAAACAAATTAAAGAGGAGTCCCGCACCCTCCTAGAATAAATACTTCTTTGAAACACTTCAAGTCCGTGCCCGTGCCCCACCCTTAGTTCCTGAAGCAAGTGTGAGCCTGTGGCAGTCACTGGGCTTTGGTTAAGTCCTCTCCTGCCCTAATAGTAGCATTTTTTTGTCTTTGTTCCTAGTGTGTGAGAGATGTGAGGGAGGGCTCTGTCATTTGGAATCAGAGTTGGTACAAGTTAGAAAGCATGTAACAAGCACCGCAGAAGCCACGCTGGCACTGAGGCTGAAAGGAAAACTTAGAAATGACGAGATTAAATTTAGCCATTCCAACTGGGTTAGGAAAAGCTGGAGAAGGGTCCTTGAGTGTAATGGGGCCTTTAGTCAGTCAGGTGAGCACAACTCAGAGGGCTAGAGCCCTGGACAATCAATGTCTACTAATGCCACCCTGTGGCTTCCTGATTCGTTGTCTCTAGAAGTAGAGATGTAAACTTCATAGATGGCCAAAAAATGACTTTAAAGAAAAAAAAGCCCTTTTATTGGTTCTTTGTGTATTTCACATCATGCACCCCAATCCCACTCATCGCTCCCTCCCCTTGTACCTACACTTCACCCTTTCAAACTCCCCCTCAACAGAGAAAAAAAAAATCTCATTGCGGAAGCCGTAGTGTGTCACACTGTGTCCCATAGCATACCAGTTTGCCCACACTTCTTTGCTTACAGATGTTCACTGCAATGACTCCTTGATCTGGTACATGACTTCTGGCTTCTGCTACTCTGTCAATACTGGGATCTCACTAGGACTCCTGTTGGATATTCTGTTTGGCCCTGGGTCATGGAGATCCTGTAATTTTGGATCTATAGGACCATGTACTCCAGCAGTTCATGGATGGGTAGATGTTAGGGGTGGGCTGATCCAAAGCTATGGATCTGGGCCTGAGAGGTATCTGAGCTGGCTCTCCCACTCTCATGTCATCAGGGCTGGCTCACCTGTAACCCCCATATCCAGAACCATCTCTATGGTGCTACCCAGGTGAAGTGCAGGGCCTGCTCTCCTGAGTATTGCCGAAAGTGAGGAGCAGGACAGTTCTCCTGCTCTTGTGACCCCAGGACCAGCTCTCCTGCCCTCAGTAGGTGGCAAGGGGAGAGCATCTGTCCCTTGCCCATGCTACTGCACAGCAGACAAGTTGCAGAGCAGGCTCTCCCATGCTTACCCTTGGGGTTGGCTCACCTAGGCCCCTGCCATCAGAATCAGCTATACTGAGCTGCCCAGGTGAGCTACAGGGCCTGTTCTCCTGCTCTGATGACCTTGAGGCCAGCTCTCCTGCCTGCCTAGGTGGCAAGAGGGTGAAGTAGGGGGATATCTCAGTGCATGGTAGACAAATGGCAGGGCCAGCTCTCCCAGGCTCGTGGCCTGGGGGACGGCTCACCCATACCACCCAGAATCAAGGTCAACTCTACTGTGCTGCCTAGACAAGGTGCGGGGCCTGCTCTCCTGAGTGCTGAAGCTGCTGAGGAGCAGGGCCAGCTTTCTTTCTCTCATGACCCCAGAGCCAGATCTCCCGCCTGCCATAAGTGATGAAGGGTGAGGCTGAAGGATGGTATCTCTCCCTCACCCATGCCACTGCACAGGAGATGAATGTCAGGACCAGCTCTCCCATGCTCATACCCTCGGTGCAAGCCTCACCTGCAACTCAAAATCTCCCACAATGTGCAGGGCCGCTCTCCCGAATACTGCAACTGGCTAGGGTAGGGTCATATCTGCTGCTCTCACACCCCCGGGGCTAGCTCTCCCAAGATGCCTGATGGGTTGAGGCTGCACAGCCCTCAGACATCAACATGTCCCCCTGAGGCAGCCTGCCTGGCCTTTGGTGGTAACAGACGCCTACTGCTGCAGGGCCACAGACCCAGATGTGACCCCAGGTGGCAGCACAGGTCAGGACCCCACTGTGGCCCCAGGTGGTGTTACCAGCACCTTACATCAGGCTGTTCCTCACTACCCTCAAGTCTCCAGTTTTGCCTCTCTTCATTGTGCCCACATCTTCCTGTTTCTCTTTCTCTTCTACTTCTCCATCACTTACTTACTTCTCTTAGTGGCACCCAGGGTCTCTGAGGTGGTCTCAGGAATACTATGTCCTACTTGTGCATTATGGCACTAGGCAGGGGTCATCTTGGGCCTGGGCCTGCCCAAGTGGTTCCATGGGAGGGTCATCTGCCTCAGGCTCATTCCCTCCTGGGGCTGGAGTCCCAGGCAGGGTTCTTCTAGTCTCTGGCTTGCCCCCTCCCCCCCCGGAGCCTGCCCAGGCTGCCCACCCAGTCCTGCGCAGTGCTACACTGGTGGTTGTCTCAGGCTTGCTTTTTCACAGAGAATATTAGGTTACCATAACACTCATTCAGATATTCACAGGTCAGAACACGGAGTGTAGACATAGTCTCTCTTCTCTATGTTGCCAACTGACCCACATGTGACAGAAAAGTGACTTTTAGAAAGGAATTTCAGTATAGAAAGCTTAAGAGGGAGTTTTGTTGCAGAAAGCAAGCAGAGCTGAGTGAGTTCCAAACTATAGAAAGGCACATGCGTGGTCTAGAGCAGCTGACCTCAACCTGTGGGGCACAACCCCTTGGTGTCAAAAGACCTTCTCATGGGAGTCCAGGACACACAGACATTACATTATGACTCATAACAGTAGCAAAATGATATGAAGTAGCAATGAACATAATTTTATGGCTGGGGGTATCTTGAGGAACTGTGTTAAGTGATCTCGGCCTTAAGAATGTTGAGAACCCGTGATCTAAGGTGTCATGGAAGCCCATGACCTGCTAGCTAACAAGCCCCCGCCACTAACCATCTGTCTCCAGGTTGATATACTGTGCCCTATGGTTAATCATATGGAGAAGGCTCTTTTTCCTCCTCCAAGGAAACGTGGGGCAGCCGCAGAATTTTCCAGGACGTAACTTCCAAGGGAATCAAGAAGGATTGTGTCTGAACTGTGTTGGAACTGTGAAGGTCAGCACCCTGCCATCCCTTCTCCTTATCAGGCCCCTCATAAGGTGTACAGGCAAGACATGTCAAGTGCCCTTGGCCTTGTATCTCCCCCTGGAGTATTTTAGCAGCTGCCTGGGCCCCCCTGGAATCCCGTCCTCCATAAATTACTGTCTGAAGACTCAGGGACAAATGTTTTATTCAGAAGCATTGAATGGAATTTTGCTTTATAGTCCTCCAGATGAGTTATATGTGCCTTGGAAGCAGACAGATAATAAATCAACCTCAGGGTCTTGGAAAAAAAAATCCATTCCAAGACGAGAGGTGGGAATAGCATTTCCATGGGTTTGGCCCTTTCTGAAAACAATGAGTTCAATCTCTGGAGAATCTAAAGTAGTGAGGAAAATGTCAATGACAAGTACAACAGAATAATTAATCGGACATGAGATTAGTGTTTGTGAGTTTAGCAAAAATCACAGGCTAGACCAGAGGGAGCTTAGAACAGGCTGGCTCTCCCCATCCCACCCAGAGCTCCTGCCTGGGCCAGGTGGAAGTGGGGTGCTGCTTGTGTCTGTGAGTTTGCAGAAATCTCAGGCAAAGATCACTTATAAGTGAAGCTTAGATTTAAAATGGACTATTTTCTTCCAACACAGCTTCTGAAAATACACCCACGGATCACTGACATCGAAGGCAAGAAATCATCACTCTGTTTAAAAGCAGGAGAGGAAAAAACTCCTGCAAAGGGGAGCTTGTCAGAACCTTCCTCTGAAATGATTAGTCCTCTGATGCCTGGTTTGTTCTTGTCTGAGTTCTTTCTCAAAGGCTTTCTAAAGGAGCTCCAGAGCTTGGGAGTTGCCGCCCTCTCTCTAGGCAGATCTTGCGATGGAGCTTTGCAGAATTTGTAGTCATGCACATCCAGATGCACTTGTGATACAGGCATACACATGCCTGTGTGTACTTCTCTCTTGTTGCATACGTGCAGTGGTACCTAATAATACGCACCCACAGTCCCAGCACTATGAAGATAGGGGCATGGGACTTGGAGCTCAGGGCCATGCTCTGGCTATTTGTCATCAGCGGATCACAGAGTGAGTCCAAGGCTTCCTCATACGAGCAATCCTGTTACAAAACAAACAAAAGCATTCACTTACTTTAATTTTAAAAAATCAGCACTCTCTTCTAGGAAACTTATTACAATTAGGGGTGGTGGCACACAAAGTCACATTATGAGAAGATCACAGGTCATGTTATTCTAACACCTATTTTGGCTCTGTCATCCTGCATAGGGCCAGGTGAGCCTGCATGTCTTCAGGAAGCTACATTGGCTTTCTCAGCCTTTATGTGCAATGTGTTAAATACATCTCAGTCAGTCATCACTAGAAAGAGGTTTTCGAGAAGAAGATATGTTTTATATCACCCCACAGTCCTAAATCATGTTCATTAATTTCACTAAAACTCCCAGTTAATCAGGCCAACGTTGAAATCCCCCAGTAATGGTGTTTGAACCCTCTTTCCTGCCTTGAATGATTAAGATGTAACCTGGGTTCAGACTCTGCCATTTTCTAATGTCAGAAGTCACTTGTGAATCTTAGCAAGAGCCGGGTGACTGGCCTGACTGACCATCTGTCTTCAGGACACATGGTCATCGCTTGTACCACAGGACTCTCCGCTCCTCCTCCCTCGCACACAGGACAGAACAACAAGACGGGTCTCTAGAAGTGAAGCTTGAAGCAGGAAAGAAAGACATTTTACATAAAAATAAACTGGGACTAAATGAAGCTACTTCAGGGAGTCCGAGTTCATCCATGTTGAAGCCAGTCAAAGACCTTCTACCTCCTAAAGTCCTAAGCGGCATGCTGGGGTATGTTGCCGAGACAAGTGGGCCTTCGCTTCTGGTTTATGCTAAGGACACACATGAGATACTGAGAGAGATTTGGGCATGGATCTCAGCTTCAGGATGGATCACAGGATGGCTCCAAGACCAAGGTCATGGACGATCCAGTCGAAGGTCATCTAGTATCTAGTGATTAAGATGTGCAAACAAGGATGCTCCTAAGGGCAATCATGAGGCTTAGGTATTCCCTGATGGTGACACGGAAGGCCTGATGGGAATGTGGGTAGACATGAGCCCCATGCTGAAGCTGTTGGATGCTGCAGCTTTAGAGGAGCAGCAAAGGGGTCTGCAACTCAGCCAGAATGCTGACACTACACAATGCATTTAACTTGGCTCATCTCCATGTGAGATTCTAGGAGCAAGCCATGGAAGGAATGGTTCATAACACAATAGCGAAGCCAGGGAGAGAGGGAGAGAGAGAGAGAGAGAGAGAGAGAGAGAGAGAGAGAGAGAGAGAGAGAGAGAGAGAGAGAGAAGCTTTGTGGCCAGCCAGTCCCTGGTGTTGCTGGCCAGGGACTCAGCAGAATTGCTCTCAGGAGGATTCCCCATTACACAGCACCAAAGGGCATAGGTGGGCATGTGGGTTTCAACTGGGCTGGTCAATGGAGTATGTGACCCCTGGGAAAAGACCATAGGCTCAATCCAGCTATAATTAAAAGATTTGCTGGTTAGCCACTAGCAGGAAAAACAGCCTTAGAGCCAAATCTCAGGCATGTCATGAAAGAGGGGAACTGGAAGGGTTTCTTTTTAAAAAGGGGGGGGAATCACACGAAGACCTTTAATATTTACACAAGCAAGAAAAGTGGTCTGTTTTGCCAAGTGAAGTGGTTAAGGCAACACAAAACAGTCTTTGGGCATTGCACAAGCAAGTTACAGAAGCCTAAAAAGCAATTAGTCATATCATAACAAGTAGATGGTCACAGCTGTACATGTTTGGATGGGGACACTGAGTCAGGATTACTGGGAACTTATCTTCCAGAGATTGGAGTTTGAGGCAAACTGCTATTGGGTACCAAGGATGCCTGGCATAAAATGGAGTTTCTTTAGCCATCACACTCCCCACTGGCTCTAGATTATATGAATCAATTCACTGTTTCACACTTACGTGGGGCTAAAGGTTGGATTTGGCATTTGTCACTGGGCTCGGACAAGGAAGTAGGCTCAGCTAAGAATATTAGAAACAGGGACCACGGGGCTTTATTTACTGCTTTGCTGAATTACTCCCTTATGTGATCTCTTTGCTTGCTACTTCACTCAGTTATCATCTTGGGTGATCTCCTTGTTTACTACTATACTTGATTATTTTGTCTTTGATTTAAGAACTGACCGTGTGTTTTGGATGTACCTGGAATGATATAAAAGCAGGCTGGAGAAAAATAAAGCTGCTTCAGCCTCAGGATAGGCTGGGGTCATGGTCTAATTTTGTCTAATTTTCTTCTTTTTCAATCCTCCCCCCCCCCCTTAGGCCCTGGTGACTGACTGAGCCCCGTTCTTGAGTAACCCTTTCTGTAAGGGTTTTAACAGGAGACCAGCATGAACTTTAATGTGTTAGTCAGCACTATAGTCATTGGTCCCTTTTGACAGTGGTAGGGAAACCACTCCTATGGTAGAGGGGACCTAGGATCTAACATTCCAGTTTTTTGTTAATGATAAGGGGTATGAAATCTCTTCTGTAACTGCTTCTCAGCTGAACTAGGAGGTTGTTGTTAGCACCCAGGAAGGCTGGCATGCCAGTCAAAGTCCAGGAGAGGCCAGTCACATCTGGCTGGCTGCCCATGTTCTGTTGAACACTTGGTGCTAGAGAAGTGCAGGTAACTCTGGAGAAGTCTAGAATGCTGGCCCAAAGCTGAAGCTCAAGCAGATCGGACATTTCATCAGAAGCGTCTGGTTTACATTGGCTTCCAGTCCAGGGCTTGCTGGTTTCGACGGACCGCCTGAGGCTGGTGTGTTTGGAGCAGTTTGCAGTCTTTAGTTAACTAGAAGCCTGCTAGGACAAATATAGACTAGGAACAGAAGGTAAAGTTAAGGAGCTTAGGGGGAAAATCTTAATTCTGTTGATTAAATTACTTTTTAGACCTTTATAACTTGCATTTACATATCTTAAGTCATTTTTTCAGACTCTCATAGCTTATTCACGCCTTTATTTTTATAACTTGCATTTCTATATATTAATATATATATATAATAACTCTTAACTCACTTAAACTTTTACATTCTTTACAATTTGCACCCCAAATCATTTTCCTAGAACCTCATAACCTTTAGAAACTCCAAATCTCTCTTAGCCAGGTAAACAGTATGAGTCTGTCTTTTTCAGGAGGAGGCCTCGCAGCTCGAGAAAAAGCATGATTTTTCCATATGAAGTAACCTGACCCGGCCACATGGGGGAGGAGGAGCTGAGTGTGCTTGCTGCTGTTAAACTAGTAAAGCTACAGTTATCCAGCAACATCATCGGAGCTTTGAGGAGGATAAATCTGAGAAGGAAATATGATCCAAATGGCTTTTGTGTCAATTAAAATGGCAGAGCCACACCTAGTTAGTCTCACTTCCTCCATGGTGGTCTTGAGGACAGAGGTCATTGGTCTTTGGCAGTCACACAGGACAGCATTAAGTCTATCATTGCCACATAGGGCAACATTAACCTTCAGATGCCAGACCCAGAAGATCTGGGGTGTGTGTGTGTGTGTGTGTGTGTGTGTAAGGAACTTGAGAGACTGGCCTACCTTGGGAGACAAAAAGGGGCAGTCAATTCTCCCATGTCCTGTGTGCCCACAGTTTGGGCAGTGTCCTGCCAGCAGGCAGTAGGCCATTTCTTTGCTTAGTGGTTAGTGTTACCACAGTCTAGGTGGGAGTCATTTTGTGCCCTGTTGTCTTCTTTGAAGGAGACCTAGGGCTGCCACTAGAAGCTGACAGTTTTGTCTATTATGGGAAACTTTTAAGGCATTAAATATGGCATTTAATATGGCTTTATTCAGCGGAACGCTCAGGAATTTGAAATGCAACATTTAATTTATTGAGTATGCTTGATTTTAAACAAATTTTATTTGGTTTTAGCTATTTGCTTCAGGCTTAACCTTGAAAATATACACAGAAGCTAAATAAAGCTTGTCCCTGAAAATGGATTATATTTGTACTTAGCATGATTACAAGTACAGATGTGATCATTGTACATTTTGATCATTAAAATTCTTGATCTTTTCTAAGGCGACTGAGCATTAACTTGCGTGTCCTCGTTATCTTTGATAGCGTATAACAAGTTAGCCGCTTTAGTAAGGTTAGGATTTTATAGTTTTATACTTCTTAAGCGTTAGTTTTAAAAATTAATAATTTTTGAATTTGAACTCTAGTATCAAAATAAAACTTTAAATTCTAAACACGGCCCATAGAGAGATTGGGGATTTTATGAAACTATGAATATGGTCCACAGAGGGATTAGAAACCCATTTTTTTACCCTTTCATAGTGTACCATTTTGGAATGTCATAGCTTCCTGTGTGAATCAGTTTTATCCAAATAGCTAAAGTTTAACAAAGGTTATCAAAGACAAAGAGGCTACACATATGTCTTTAAGTCAGTTATTGTTAGCCTGAGTAGAGCTAACTAATAAGTAATAAGGGATAAGAAATAAATAAGGAATTTATAAACCTCATTTATTAAACATTCTATTTATTCAATATATGTTGCTTTCTTTTTAATCTTAAATGTTTAGGATAAAAACCATCAATATAGAAAAATATCCATCCTAATCTAAACTATCTTAGAGATATGTTGTTTTCTTAGTCTAAAAGGGAGACAAGAGTGATTTTAAGTTATATATAAATATGCAATAGTAAATTAAGATTATCTTTGTATAGATTTTTAATTATTAACATTTTCATTATAAGTCTTAAGCTAACTGTTCTGCTTAGAATTTTATAGATCTACCTCGGCCACTTCCCAACAATGGTCTTATAAATCCTGAGAGAAAGAAAGTTTACATTTCAGCAAGAGTTTTGACTATCCATGGCCTTGAATAGGGGAACATTTCTTTATAAACAAGAATCAAGAAAGGGGAAAGACATCAAAGAACTAGACATTTTAATTACATTTAGCTGTCCTATTATAAATAAATCCCTTTTGATTAAAATATTTATATTAAATGATATGAGCTCTAACAGTAACTAATAAATTTACAATTTGTTGCCAGAAAATTTTGCTTGGGGGGGATTAGACAATGTGTGGAGCCTTACCCAGTATAGATAACATTGCTATATAGGTGGCTCCCTCCTCGTTCTTAGTTTTTAGCCTGTATGCCATAGTTTCTCCAGAAAACCTTGAGGCTTCATGCAGTTAGGGCCCAATTGCATACAAACAATCATACCTTCTGAATTGAAGCTCTTTTGGTATCAAAATAAAACTTTAAATTCTAAGTGCAGCCCATAGAGAGATTGGGAACTTGATGAAATCATAAATATAGTCCACAGAGCTTGGGAACCTTATTTTTTATATCCTTTCATACTGTACCATGATTGAATGCCAGAGCTTCCTTCGTAAGTCAGGGAGGAGTGGGTGGACGCTTAGGTGAGGGGCCACTGACCTTGCCTAGCTCCTTCTTTTAAAGGAATATTAACTTTTAACAAGCCCAGCTCTGATTACTTTCAGCAGGCATATCTGGAGTGATTACTGAGAGATTTCAGACAGAACTTTATTTCATAACCTATTTATGTCTGAAGATGGAGGCAGGCAACCCAAAAAGCTTAGCAAGTCGTTTTTCTTATAAAGTTATTAAGTTGCAGAAATATATAATATCTGTAGCTTAGAGGCCATTAAACAGAAAGCTGTAAAGTCCAGACATCTACAGGAACTGGGAAAATGTTGGCATCAGGTTGTTTTTGGTTTCTTTGTGGATTTTTGTTTTACATATTTTTAACTATATCCAATAAGCCTACAGATCTTAAGGTACAGAAAATATTAGCTGTTTTATAGCACATAGCACTGTCTTTTCTATCTCCTAGAGTTAGATGGCCTTATAATCTGGGACAGAAAATTTGAAGAAAAAATTTAAACAAATATGCTTGGGTTGGAAGAGAGAGACCATATTGCAACTCCAGAACCAGTTTTTTAATAAAGTAGAATGACATAAAAGAAACCTTCCAAAGACATCAGAATCCCTGAAAAAAAAACAAAAACAAACAAACCCAGTGATCAGAGGGAGAGACAAGAGCAAAGTGAGCACAAAGAAGGCTTAGAGATAAGAAATTCTGGGTGCGGGCCAGCTGCATCAGCTTGCAAGCAGCAGGTGGCAGAACAGGGGCCTTATGGTGCTTGGGAGGACTGCGAGCCAGGAATGCCTACATCACTGCAGCCCAGTGGCATGAGAAGTGGTGGTAGTCAGAAATAGAAGCCAGCGGGGAGGTTGCTCAAATAGAAAAGAGGAGATGTCCTTCAGAAGCAGGTAAGGGGAAAGGATTGCAAACAAAAGGACATAGAGAAGTACCGAAGTATCTACAGGACTTAGACAGCAGGCTTCAGTGAGCTAATGAGAGAGGAACAGAGACGGAGCAAGCTAGAACGAGCAAGCTCCGGAGGGGAGCTAGTGTAGAAGCAGCCAGGAGCAGTCAGCCTCTCTAAAATCCTGAAAATATTGTAGCATGCAGCTCGGAAGCAATTTAGCTGTGCTCACTTTGATTTCCACATTTGCAACAAAGCTTGAGAATACAAATCCAACAGACAATTGTAGGCTTACAATTTTTCAAAACCTACTTTAATAAGGGTTCTCAAATGCTTCAATCTCCCTTCTAGCCCACCAACTGAAGGCAGGGGAGAAGGAAGGTTAATAAGAAATGGGGAGTGTGGACAAATAGTTCTTTAGGGTGAGTCCAAATGCAAATCAGTAGGTGTTGTCTAGTCCAAACACAAACACCAAACATGAATCAGTAGCAGTGGCTTGATCCAGAAGAAACCATGAGACTCTGATGAATCTGCATGAGTCTATGGAAGCAGCAAGCAACAGCCAGAGCACCACAGTAAGGTCTTTGGCACTTTTCTCACGGCATGTGAAGATTAGCAAAGACCACCAGAGCATTACAAGGCGAACCAATACAAGAGCATCATTCACTTAAAATGTATCCAAACATCATGTGTCCTCTCAAGTGTCTGCCTCAGCAAAACATCCTCTCATAAGACAGCTTCCAGAAAAACACCACACGACACAACTGAGTCTCCAAGGAAACCAAAATTTTCCACTTCAGGCAACAAAGAACAATGGGAAAAGACAGTAAGTACAGCAACACAATCTGGAAGACCAGATGAACTCACATGTCTGATGGCCATCTTCATTCATAGACCTAAACCAGAACAGGAGGGGGTCCCCTTTGCCCCAGAGACTGGTTCTGTGATCATGTCTGATATCATCTTTTGTCTCTCCAAGTATTTAGACTCCAAAACAGAACAAAACAACTCACTAATCCACCCAACCTTAAAAAGCATGTTGGCTGGCAATTCTTATTTTCATTTTGCATAGGATCCCTAGAGACTATCATGACTACTCTGGACTTGCCCTCCCTAGGGACTGTTCCCTACTAGTGACCTTTAATTTGTGGCAGCCTTGTAGCCTAGGCTCCCTAAGGCAAATCAATTCTTCTGTAGACTTGTTCCCTCTAGGGTCTATCCTAGATCTCTAGCTCTGATTCTGAGGTTTCCCAGGGTTCTCACTGGGGCCTCCAAATGTTATGGAGTTTGTGACCCCTGGAACAAGACCATAGACTTAATTCAATTATAATTACAAGATTTATTGGTTAGCTCCTAGAAGAACAACAGCCTTAAAGCTGAATCTCAGGCATGTTGTGAAGGAGGAGTGTGAGCATTTCATTTATTGACTGACTGACTGATTGATTGATTGACGGAGGGACCTCAAGAAGACCTTCAATCTCCATGCAACACAACAAAAATGGTTTGTTTTGCCAAGTTAAGTGGTTAAGACAACTCAAAACAATCCTTGGTTATTGTCTAAGTCAGGGTTTCTATTCCTGAACAAACATCATGGCCAAGATGTAAGTTGGGGAGGAAAGGGTTTATTCAGCTTACACTTCCATGCTGCTGTTCATCATGAAAGGAAGTCAGGGCTGGAACTCAAGCAGGTCAAGGAGCAGGAACTGATGCAGAGGCCATGGAGGGATGTAACTTACTGGCTTGCTGCTCTGGCTTGCTCAGCCTGCTTCCTTATAGAACCCAAGACTACCAGCCCACAGATGGCCCCACCCACAAGGGGCCCTCCCCCCTTGATCACTAATTGAGAAAATGCCTTACAGCTGGATCTCATGGAGGCATTTTCTCAACTGAAACTCCTTTCTCTGTGATAACTTCAGCTTGTGTCAAGTTAACATACAAAACTAGCCAGTACAATTGACCCCTTGTCAACTTGACACACAAACACA
>CM052714.1:10449733-10492320 GCA_028551405.1 Uromys caudimaculatus | reverse complement strand
AATTCTTACATATTAACATTTTGGTCCCTTTTAAACATCCAATCTCTTAAAATTCAAAGTCTAAAAATTCAAAGTCTCTTAACTGTGGGCTCCACTAAAATACCTTCTTTCTTCAGGAGGGAATATATATCAGGGCAAAGTCACAATCAAAAGCAAAATCAAATTCCAACTGTCCAATGTCTGGGATCTACTCACGATCTTTTGAATTCCTCCAAGGGCTTGAGTCACTTCTCCAGCTCTGCCCTTTGTAGCACACACGGCTCCAGATGCCTGTACTCCACTGCTGCTGCTGTTCTTGGTGGTCATCTCATGGTACTGGCATCTCCAAAACACTGCTGCCTTCCGCTGCAACTAGGCTTTACCGACAGTCTCTCATAGGCTCTCTTCATGGTGCCAAGCCTCACCTCCTTTGCATGACCCCTTCAGTCCTGGGCTGTCAATGCAACTGAGGTTGCACCTTCACCAATGGCTTTTCATGGCCTCTCACAGTGCCCAGGCCTCAGCTGCTCTTCACGACTGCTTCATGACTTCAAAACCAGTACCACCTGAGTACTCTCAGAAAACACTTCTCAGAAGATTTCACCCCAATGATGCTGGTCTCTTTCTTAATCACCACTAATTTTTCAGCTCCAGCCAACCAGCATCAATAGTCCCAGTAATGCAATGGTTTTGCTTTAGTAGTTCTGGTATCTTGTTAATCACAGCTGATTTCAGCCCCAGCTGACCAAAACCACAGAATCTTAAATCAAGCTAGCAATGGCCCTGATAAGTCTTTATAATCTTCCCTCTGAAATTTCACAAGCCAGGCCGCCATCTTCTGCACTGTTCTCAACATTATCTTTTAAGCTCCTACATAACATCCCACAGAGCTCTATCACCAAATGGGTCTTCTAGCCCAAAGTTCCAAAGTCCTTCCACAGTCCTCCCCAAAACATGGTCAGGTTGTCACAGGAATACCTCACTTCCCTGGTACCAATTTGTCTATGTCAGGGTTTCTATTCCTGTACAAACATCATGAGCAAGATGCAAGTTGGGGAGGAAAGGGTTTATTCAGCTTACACTTCCATGCTGCTGTTCATCACCAAAGGAAGTCAGGACTGGAACTCAAGCAGGTCAGGAAGCAGGAGCTGATGCAGAGGCCATGGAGGGATGTAACTTACTTGCTTACTTCTCCTGGCTTGCTCAGCTGGCTTTCTTATAGAGCCCAAGACCACCAGCCCACAGATGGCACCACCCACAGTGGGCCCTCCCCCCTTGATCACTAACTGAGAAAATGCCTCACAACTGAATCCCATGGAGGCATTTCCTCACCTGAAGCTCCTTCTCTGTGATAACTCCAGCTTGTGTCAAGTTGACACACAAAACCAGCCAGTACAGTAAGCAAATTACAGAAGAAAAAAAAAAGAAGCAGTTAGATATATCATAACAAGTATATAGTCACAGCTGTACATTTTTGGGTGGGGTCTCACTGGGTCATGATTACTGGAAATTTATCTTCCAAGGACTAAAGTCAGAGACAAACAGCAGATGGATATCAAACTGAATGCCTAGTATAAAATCCAATAGCCACCACACAGTTAGGATAGAGGAGTCAGAAGGAAAGAGCCATGAGGTAGAATTCTCCAGAAAAAAAGGAAAACCTGGTCATCAGTCAGGAAGGGGCACCTGTTGATGCACAATGGTTCTTGATTTAAAATGCAAGCCTTGGTGAAAGCAGTGGGCACCCAGGAAGCATTTGTGGAGGAGTTGGCTACCTGGGAATCATCACTCAGAACCTCCCAAAGTAACCCAAGCATGTGTTGCTGGGAAGAGGTCCCTGACTTGGGCAAGCATCCAGCAGCAGAGTCTCTCCCTGATGGCCCTGAGAATTTCCCTCTTAGATGAATGCAGATGAAAGGGGGTGGCCACGGGTGCAAATGTTGTGAACCTGAGCCATGTCACCATGGCAGCTGGCTGTTCCCTAGTAAGGGCAGGATGAAGAACTGGAATGTGGCCTTAAATACAGAGAAGCTGCACTTCTTTTCAGGTGACCGGCCATGCCCTGGGCTAATTCACACTCTCTCCCTCCTGCCCCCCAAGCACTGGCACACCCAAGAGAAAGTTTGGGGCTGCCAACCACAGACCTGGGCTCCAAGTGAACTGGGCTCTCCTGTCTGGACCTGAGGGTTCTACCTGGCTCCTCTCCTCCTGACTCCAGCATCCATGTGACTATCCACTTCCGAGAGAAACCGACTTGCAGTTTGCTGCTGTCTTGTTCTGGGGAAGCTCTAGATAGAGAATACATCAAGTTCCCTGAGGCCGTGGGGGGACAAGGAAGGAGAAACTCAAAGAAATAAGGCTCTCAGTCAGAAAACTCTCCAGAAGCAGGAGCCTACTAGGCTGAATAACACAACCCTCAGCACACTGGAGACCCTGCTGGGGAGTCTGCGCTCTGAGAGCCACGTCTAGGAACTTGGTGCTATGTCTGTGACAAGCCTATGTCGCACTTGTCGCAATGCACTGGGAAGGAAGACCAGGATGATTCTCAGAATTTAACCCCAACCACACAGTGCACATAGTGCGCCCTGACTCTCCTGCCCTTAGTGGGTTCCATACCCTGGCTGCCATGCATCTAGCATGGATGCTGGCTTTGTGATGTTCCCCATGGCTGTGACAGAGTTCCTGACAAAAGCAGGTAAATGGGAGATGTGTAACCCTGGGCCTTTCCACCCACGCCCTAGTTCCCAAACAATCGCACAAATGCTTATTTATTTATGAATACATGCCTAGGCTTCAGCTAGGCTTGTTCCCCAACTATCTTGTAACTTATTAAACCCGTTTATACTATTCTATGTCTGCCACATGGCTGGTTACCTCTCCTCAGAGACCAGATCTCCTCAGAGATCTTCCGCCTCTGACTATCTCCCAGAGTTCTAATCTCTCTACCAGAATTCCCACCTTCTACTTCCTGCTAATAGGAAATCAGCTTTTTATTAGCAGGTGATACTTCCTCACAGTTCACAAGAGATGAGCCCTACAAAGAAGGGTTCATTTGAGTCACAGTTTGAGGGTACAGACCATCAAGTGGTGGAAGGAAGAGAAGGGAGAGGGAGAGGGAGAGAGAGAGGAGAGGGAGAGGAGAAAATGCTGGGACTCCACCCCCTGGAGTGGGTGTTACCCATATTTAATATTTAATATGGTCTTCCCATTTATTTAACCTAAGCAAAAAAAGTCCCTGACTGGCATGTCCAGAGACTGGTCTTTTTGGTGATTCTAAACCCTCTTAGCTGACAATCAAATTTAACTGATACAGATTTGTTAATTTCATCTAAGAAAACCTAGCATGGTAGGTCTAGAGTCACCATGTTAGTAATAAGCCTTTCTGAGCTCTGAGGCTTTCAAGCTGGGATCCCAGTGTGAATGGATCTCAGAAGCCCCACCCTCACCTGGGGAACAGTGAGAGCAAGCCATGGGGGAGCATCAGGGCTGCTGCCAACACTGGTTAGATAATTATAGTGCTGACAGGAAGGCAGTGTGGAGAGCACACAGGACCTGTGTACATCAGTGTTGCACACACACGGATTGTGTACAGGCAGTGTGTGAATCCCACTGTGCAGCACTTACCTAAGAGCTTTGCCAAGACCCCATGCTGGGGTCCACTCACCAGATTCTGTCTCACAGACCTGAGCAAAGCCCAAGGATTTGGTTCTCTAATCAGCTGCTGGTGATGACAAGCTAAACCTCTGGTACCAGAAAGAGCAAAGGGCCCAGCTAGCATCATCCCTGACCAACGGAAGGCCCATAACCCCTTACTCACAGGTAGGTGAAGATGCCTCAGATGGAGTGGGGTTGTCTTGGGCTAGACACTCAGCCCCTCACACCCATCTTCAGCAACACTGCTGGGACAATATTGAGCCCAGGCTTTTCCCAGAGGCTGTACTGCTGGGAGCCTTGGAGCCTGTCACTTGGGCCACATATTTCTGTGGCAGATGAGGCTTAGGAGATAAGAAGGCAAATCTTCTAGAGAGTCAGGTGGACAAGACTCTCCCCAGGGGAGCTGTGGATAATACAGAATGCTGTGGCAAGGCCCCTCTGGAGGCAGCTTTGAATCTGTGGTGGTCTGCCTGAAAAAAAGCCAATGAATCTGGGAAACAGAGGGGGCTACTTCTGAGGATAAGCAGAAAATTCTTCAAGCTCAAAAATAACAGAAACTATTTGTGTCGAGAGGTGTCTATCTCTGTACATACGATATCCTGTGTCTGTCAAAATGATTCAGACAAAAGAAACACAACAACAACTCAACTCGTTTCCCCCTAAAACTGCTCTGGAGATTAGCATAATCTGTTCACTTAATGGGTTACCATATAAAAGTGTCTTCCAGTTCAGCACAGATGTTGCAACAAAATTGTTCTTGTTTCTTTTGGGAGCAAATGGGAGATTTGGGGAGATTACCCTACTGGGATGAGATGCCTAGATCTGGAGGAGAAAGGCCCTAACCTCTCATGTCAGTACAGTCAAAGGTCTTCAGGGATTTCACCCGAGCCCGTCTTCTGGATAATCTGCTTTGCTACCAAGCCAAATAGAAAACGTATTACTCCCACCTCAAGAACCCCAGTAACAGACTTCCTTCCCACGCCCCACAGACAAATGAGGAGGCAAACATGAGTGCCCCAGCCTTAAAGCATGAAGAGACAGAATGCAGGAAAGGCTTGAAAGGCAAGAAGGCACCATGGAGATGAGAACTGGAGACAAGCAAGGTTTTCCAGTCAGCCCTGGGAAGCTGTGAACACAGAATCCCCAGAATTTGCTGACTAGCTATTCTAGCCTGAGGAATGGGAAGAAGGAGCTGGCCATGGTTAAGAGGCTGTTGTCGCATCTTCTTTGGGGGGTAGCCATATCATGGCAACTCCACGGAAAGGTGGCCTGACTAGGTCAGGAAGCACAGGTGAGAGTTCTCAGATCCAAACACTGAACTAGCTCAAGATGTCAGGGGTTTCCAGAGAAGAAAGATGATAGACCAACAGACAGACAGACAGACAGATAGATAGATGATATATAAATAGATAATAGGTGATAAATATATAGAGATAATAGATAAATGATAGATAATAAATAAATACAGATGATAATGAAAAATAGATAATAGATAAATTATAGGTAGCTAATAGATACATAGATAGGTGACTGAGAAATGGGAGATAGGTAGATAATATATAGATGATATATAGTGTCTTAGTTTGGGTTTTATTGCTGTGAAGAGACACCATGGCCATGGCAACTCTTATAGAGGAAAACATTTAACTGGGGCAGGCTTACAGTTTCAGAGGTTTGGTCCATTATCGTCATGGCGGGAAGCATGGCAGCAGGCAGGCAGACATGGTGCTGGAGAAGGAGCCGAGAGTTCTGCATCTTGATCTGAAGACAGCAAGAGACTGTGTGCCACACTGGACATAGCTTGAGCATAGGAGATCTCAAAGCCCACTCTACAGTGACACACCTCCTCCAACAAGGCCACACCTCCTAGTAGTGGCTCTCCTTATAGGACAAACATTCAAATACATGACTCTATGGGGGCCCTACCTATTCAGGCCACCACATTCTACTCACTGGCCCCAAAAGTCTTGTAGCTATAACATAATACAAAGTGCATTTAGTCCAACTTCAAAAGTCCCCATAGTCTATCACAACAATATTTAAAAGTCCAAAGCTCAAAGTATCTTCTGATATTCCTGCAATCTCTTAATTGTAACTCCTTATAACATCAAAATCAAGCAAACAGATCACATACTACCAACATATCATGGCACAGGATATGCATTACTGCCCCAAAAGGTAGGAAAGGAAGCATAGTGAGTAAATACTGGACCAAAACAAGACCGAAAACCAAACTCTGGGACAAACTCCAAACTCTGCATCTCCATGTCTGATGTCAAAATGCTCTTCAGATCTCCAACAACTTCTTTCCATTGGGACGATTCCACTCCCTGTTAGCAGCTTTCCTCAGCAGATATCACAGGGCCCTGGCATCTCTAACCTTTTGAGGTCTCCAAGGCAGTTTGGGCTTTACCTTCACAGCTTCACACGGTGGCATCTCCGGGACTCTGTGCATGGATAGCCCTGCCACACACCTGGCCCCATAGGTTCTCCTTAGTCTTGGAGGAAGATTCCATAACCCCTTTCTTCCATCACTGACTCTAAAGTCAGAACCATGTAGCTGAAGCTGCCAAGTTCTGCTGCTTCCTCGGACTAGGACACACCCCCTTCAATTACACCTCCAACAGCTTTCTGCTTTAGATGGTTTGCTTCACTACCTAAACTTGCCTGTCCTGCAACTTGCTCTATAGACCAAGATGACCTAGAACTCAGCGATCTGCGTTCCTCTGTCTCCTGAGCACTGGGATTAAAGGCTTGTAGCATCATACCTGAATCAAGGCTGTTCTCTAATTTCTTTCACAAGATGGAAGCTTAGTTCAGTGGGATCTTGCCCTAAGGTCACCACTCTCTTTATTCCATTTAACATCTTTAATCTGTTTAAATCCTTGAACACAGGATTTAGCTTAATTCTACTTCCTGACCCCCTTTTCCTTGAACCAGACATTTTGTGTTTTTCCTTGCTCCTTTTCATTAGGCTGTCTTGAAATCTCCTGTGCCAAGGCAATTAATCCAAAACTCTTCACTTTAGCGTCAGGCAAACTTTTCAGACAAGGGCACAAAATACAACCACATTCTTCACCAAAATATCACAAGAACAGTCTCTGGGCCACATACTAACATTCTTCTCCTCTGAAAGCTCTTGATCCAGGCCCCCACAGTTCAAACAATCCTCAACACCACTGTCTTCAATGTTCCTACTAGTATGGCCCATTAAGCCTCACTTAAAGAAATCCACTGCTTTCATAATCTAGAGTCCCCAAAGCACCATTCTTTTAAACAAAATCATGGTCAGGCCCCTCACAGCAACACCCCACTCCTATTACCAATTTCCATCTTAGCTTTGGTTTTATTGCTGTGAAGAGACACCATGACCAAAGCAACTCATAAAACATTAGAGCGGGCTTAAAGTTTCAGAGATTTAATCCATTATCATCATTTGGGGAGCATGGTGGCTTACAGGCAGCCATGGTGCTGGAGAAGGAGCCAAGAGGTCTACATCTTGATCCGAAGGCAACAGAAGAAGGCTGTGTCCCACACTGAGTATAGCTTGAGCAAAGGAGACCTCAAAACCCATCCCCACAGTGACCCACTTCCTCCAAGAAGGCCACATCTTCTAGGCACTACCTATGGGCCATGCATTCAAACACTGAGTCTTTGGGGGCCATACTTATTCAAACTACCACATTTAGATAAATAAATAAATGTGAGTGATGCATGGCAGATAGGTAATAGGTAGACGATAGATAGATAGATAGATAGATAGATAGATAGATAGATAGATAGATAGATGGCAATAGGTAGATGATAGATAGGTGGATAGATAGATAGATAGATAGTAAGTAGACAATAGATATATGATAGATAGATAGATAGTAAGTAGATAATAGATATATGATAGATAGTAGACAATAGATAGATGACAAATAGTAAATAGACAGTAGATAGATAGATAGATAGATAGATAGATAGATAGATAGATAGATAGATAGATAGATGATAGATAGATAGATAGACAAATAGATGGTAGATGACAGATATTTATAAGGAACCAGCTTACACACTGAATGTCTACACCAGCATCCTAGCAGGTAGGCATTTTGGACCTTTTGTGACTATGGTCCAACCTCTCTGAGAACAGACGACACTAAGACAAGTCAGTGAACAAAATTCCAGTGCATCCATCTCCCCATCACAAGCTCTCTCCTTGCTTCTGCCTGGCCTCTTCATGCTCCCTGTACTCATCAGCCCACCTTCTCTTGATAGTAAGGCAGGGGCTCCCATCCTATACGTGTGCAGTCAATACCATGACACTAAGATTTAAAAAAATATAAGGCATCATTGCACAGTCGATGGGCAGGGAAGCCAGGAGCCAGCAAATCAGATCTGCCTCCTTGAAGAGAGAGTGTACAGGAATGGAGAGGCTGCTTGTTGACTGGGCAGAGGGAAAGGGTGGGGCTTGGGGTTCTTTCACAAAGACCCAGAAGATTGTCATGCTCCTATACATGAGACCTGTCTCGTTGGGAGGCCACGTGGTTATTGTATGCTGAGGGGAGATTTTTGGTTTGTGATTACTAAATGGTCATTGACTGGATGAGCTGGCTTCCCTGTGTATGTCCATTCCCATTGTCTCTCCCTCTCTCCCTCTTCTCCCCCTCCTTCCCTGCCCCTCTCCTCCCCCTCCTTTTCTTCCTCCTTTTCTTCTATTTCTTTTGGTGGGTATGTGAGGGTGGGTGGGTAGATTCGTCGTGTTCAGTAGATGCCCGTCCATGTGTATATGTGTGCACAGAAATGGAGAGGCCACAGGTCAACCCCAGCTGACCTAGCCTAGGCTAGCTGCCCAGCAAAACCCAGGGATTGCATCTTCCCAGCTTCCAAGAGTTGGGACGGCAGGAGTGCACCACCCGCCCAGCACAGGCTGCCATGCCCTCATCTTAACAGCTGAGCCATCTCCCCAGCTGTCCTGTCCATTTTTGACAAGCCAGACTCAAACCTCCTTGGGTCAATTCTGGAGACTTTTACTGGAAGACAGCAGCTTAGGCGCTTTGTTGATGGAGGACTTGTGTGTCCAAGCTTTGACTCACTTCTCTTGTGTTCTATTTCAAGGTCATTTATGGCATTAGTTTCCTTTGTCCATAAATGTTTTGAGAGACTTATGCCTGACTGACACAAGCCATGTTTATCTGCTCTGTATTTTCCTCCATGTGGAGGAAAAGTTTGAGACCATGAGAAGACAATGCAATGCAGTGAGTCCTAACAAGTGTGAAAGTGCATGTAGCCCAAAGTTCTGGCAATAGTATCAGAGGTGATGACACTCACCTGTAAACCCAGTATTCCAAGGGGGAGACTGAGGCAGGAGAGTTGAGTTTGGGGCCAGTCTAGTCCACACAGTGAGATCATCTCAATAAAAGCAGACCATCTCTGTCAAGTTACAGATGATTGCAGCCACTCTGTCACCTTCAGGTGTCCCTGTGCTCTGCCAATTTTGTTCCTTGGTCCCACTTTGGTTCTTCGAAGCCTCTGCTAACAGTTGGCACTGACCACTTTGCCCACTGGTAATTTCACTGCTGTCTCTCCTTTAAAATTAACTGGATTGAATTTTTAAGATGTTGCTTTCACAGAAGTGAATCTTGTTTTTAAGAATTTAAGAACAATTTGTAATGAAAGAAAGTAAGCATTCCAGTTAAGGCGCTAAGGATGATTTCTGGCATGTCTGAGTGCATGCTGGCTGTGGGAGGCTCTGAGCTCTTTAGCAGAGGGAAAACAGACAGATTCATCTGTACAATACCCCATGAGGGAACATCAAAGCAACCCCATTTATCCATTGCTGCTCTGCTTTCCTCCCTCCCATCCTAGGGCACCAGGGCATTTTTCTCCACTGAGCTCTGCTTGAGTTCTTCTCTGTTTTATTTTCAGAAGCCACTTGCCAGGGACAAGAGGACTCCCAGCAGGCTGCATGGTTTAATCAGCAGAGATGTTCCAAAATACAGCAGCTTCCCAGGCCTGCTTCCTGGAGAACACAGGCGACTTAGTAGACATCACCTCCCGTGGGCTGCCCAAGAGAAGCCAGAAATAGATAGGCCACAGGCAGGTAGCAAAATATGTGGCAGTCACCTCTTGGGTCTGGTGGCTTTGCTCAGCACGTTGGTTAAAAGTAGAATGCAGTACTTGACAACAACAGCCCTAGCCATTGGTCCAGAGCACAGTTCCTACATGTCCATCAACCCTATTAGACCACAGACTCTCTAACTGCCTCTCTCTATCTTTCCCAGGAATCTGGACACATACCACTGGAGCTCTCTGTCTAGGAAAGAGCCTTGATAAAATGTGTCATGTGCCATGGACATGCCTGCAATCCCAGTTTTAGGATGCTCCCTGTGCACAACCAATGGGGAGCTGAAAGCTGCGCTAGCTCGGGGTGCTTTCAGGAGGTTGAGCACTTCTGCTTATCTTGATACCTCTTGTTGTCTGTTGTCTGCCTTCCAAGCTCACAGGGTCACCTTGTGTCAACCTCTGCTCTGGAAAATGTTTTACATCTTGTTTTCAGTCACTTGTGCGCTGGGTCAGCGGGACAGGAAACATTCTTATCCCAAACACACTAAGCTGAACATGAGTTTAACACACTACAGGTGCCACCCCTGGTTTTGTTTACAGAGTCAAATGGCAGTATAAGTTCCTTGGAATCGACGCTTCCAATAGCAAGGCTCTTCCAAGACATTTCTCCCCCAGAAATTGAAGAAAAGCAGCTCCATTCTGCCCCCAATATCCCAGCACAAGGTGGCTGGTGTTCTTATCTCAGAAGTGGGAATTTCTGGTTTCATTGGAGAAACTAGTTCACTGGAGAAGCTCAGTTGTGTTATGTGATGCTTTTTTGGGAGCTGTCTTATGAGAGAATATTTTGGTGAGAACAGACATGTGGTGGTGTTTTTCTGGAAGCTGTCTGGTGAAAGGGCCTGTGATGTTTTGCTGGAGCAGACACTTGAGAGGACACATGACGTTTGGAAAGTAGAACCCAACAGACAATGGACAACGCTCTGGCACTGGTTCGTGTTGCTGGTCTTCGTTGGGCTTCACTGACGACACTCTGGCATTGGTTCGCCTTGCTTTCCTTGCTGATTTTCTCTTGTCCTGACTTCATAAAGAGAAATGCACCAAAGAACTTCTGGTGGTTTTCCACCTGCTTCTTGCAGCTTCTGCAGACTTGTGCTGATAGTGGTTTCTTCTGCTGCTGCTGACTCATGTTTGGTGTTTTGCTAGAGGACTGGACTGCTGACAAGGAGGATTGGAATCACCCCCAAAGAACTATTTCTAAACAGATCCACGTCCTCCTTGTCCTGTTAACCATCTTCCTCTCTTACCTTTGGTTGGTAAGTTATAAGGGAGTGTTTAAGAACCCCTATTAAAGTAGGTTTTGAAAAACATAAGCCTACAGTGGGTAAGCTATCCCAGGGTGAGTTCATCTCAGGGTATCTCTCTCTCTCTCTCTCTCTCTCTCTCTCTCTCTCTCTCTCTCTCTCCATCTCCATCTCCATCTTTCTTTCTTTCTCCCCATCTCTCTCTCTCATCCACCTTTAACCATGAGAAGATAGAATCCCAAGGGCCTCACCAGATATATCTCCTTGATCTTGAATTTTCTAACTTCTAGAACCATAAGCTAACTCCTTTTGTTTATAATATTGTTATAACAGCTGAAAGTGCCATAGCTCAGGCAAGAAGACCTACTACTGTTTCTCCCTTCCTTCAGCAACTGTCTCTGTTGTTCCTGTTACCTCACTACAACCGTTTCTAGCCATAAACAATAACAACAAAGAAATACTAGAGATGCTCTATGATATACTGCCTTGCTCCTCATTTGTGATGACTTAAGTTTTGAGTCAGTATTAGTTTATCTTCACTCATTGATAGGTGTGTGTGTGTGTGTGTGTGTGTGTGTGTGTGTGTGTATTTAGTGTGCATGTATATGCCTGCAAACATACGTGAAGCTGAGACCAACTTTGTGTGTCATTTCAAAATCTTTTTTTTTTCCAGATGAGAATCTTTCAGTGAGTCCTGGGGTTCACCAAGCAGGTAACACTGGCTGGTCACCAAGTACCAGGCGTCTACCTGACTCCACCTTCCCAACTGTGAGATTTCAAGTGTATGTTTCTACACTGTCTTAGTCAGGGTTTCCATTGCTGTGAAGAGACACCATGACCAAGGCAACTCTTAGAAAGTAAAACATTTTTCCGGAGCTGGATTAGAGTTTCAAAGGTTAGTCCATTGTCATCATGGTAGGAAGCATGGCAGCATGCAGGTAGACATGGTGCAGCCAAGAAGAGACTATCATTTGCTCTGGGTGGAACTTGCTAGGAGGAGACCTCAAAGCCCACCCTCACAGTGATACACTTCCTTCAACAAGGCCACACCTTCTCTAACAAGGCCACACCTCCTAACAGTGCCACTCCCCATGGGCCAAGCATTCAAACACACTAGTCTACGGGGGCCAAACCTATTCAAACCACCACACACTCTTAACTGTTTCATGTGATTTTAGGGATCCAAGTTGAGTCCTTATGCTTACATGGCAAGCACAATCAGCCATGTTACTTGCCTGGCAGCTTTGCCCATTTTCTTACAAGCATCTTATGGAGAGTAGGGACTTGCATCCTTTCCTGTGAGAACAAAGGAGAGAGAGAGAGAGAGAGAGAGTCAGGGATAACGGTAGGTGGAAGTAACCCTCCTGCAGAGGCTGCAGAGCCTTCCTCTGGTCTGGCCTGCTGAATCCAGGCTTTGGACACTGCAACTCAGTATCATCCCCAAAGCTCACTCCCAAGAGCCACATCATGAGTCTCCTCCCAATATTGATTTAAAAAATTCTTGTAACTAGTTTAAGTAAATTTATGATTTTGTGTTGGTCAGGGCACTCCTAGCTGTCCTGGGGCTGAATGCAGCCTGTGGGTTGGACATCTTTAGATGGAAATAGTTCAGCTAAGGTCTTCAAAACCTCTAGGGATAAACGGATTTGTAACTCTTAAGAGGTTCAGATGAATCACTTTGTAACTCTTAAGAGGTTCAGATGAATCACAGAAGTGGGGGGTGGCAAATGCAGGAAGCAGATGTAAGAGAGGACCTTGAGTGAAGCCCTGTCTACTGGACCTGACAGGGCTGCTGTACCTGTGAACTCAGTAGCTGAGGTCACCTGCGCATTAAGGAAGCATTAGCATCGGAGAGTGGAGAGGGCCTGAGCTCCCACCCCCAGCTTAGGAGCTATTGACAATGGGTGGCTTCTCTGGGAGGAAGGGTTGCTTTTCTTTAAGAGTGTGGTCCTTGGCAGATGACCCTATACCCATGAAAACATGGGCAGCAATGATTAGAATGGAAATTTGACAGGGGGCGAGGGTGGTGAATCTGGAACAGTTAGAGAGAGGGGCTGGAGATCAATATGACCAGAATGCATTGTATTCCCAAAGAATTAATAAAAGTACTATATGTTAAAAGGAGCTTTAAAGGCTGGAGAGATAGCTCACCAGTTAAGAGCACAGGTTACCCTTGCAGAGGACCCGGGTTCCCAGAACCCACGTGATAGCCTACAACAGTTTGTAACTCCAGTTCGAGGGTATCCATGTCCTCCTCTGGCTCCCATAGGCGACAGGCACAGATATAGTGCACATACACACATGTAGGCAAAGCTCACATACATATAAAATTTAAAAATATATCTTAAAAACTTTTAAAGAGGCTTAGGAGTCAAAATTGAAGAACATGGAAAACACCGTTTCCTTTTGTCAAGTGGAGCTTGAAGCCTCCCTAAATCTCAGTATCTGGGGCTGACCGTCAGTGTAGAGGTGAGGCTTTGCCTTACTTTGGCTTTCTGAAAAGAGAGACAAATTCACAGAAACATCGGGAGGTCCCTGCGGGTCTGTATGAGGCACCTACTCTTCCCCAGACCTGGCTCACCAGACAGCAGGGTTTGGGCTCTGGGGTGCGGTTCCATAGAGGCTATAAGAATTACATACTGTGTTATTTCAGCTCCTTGTTACAGGAAACCTAGCATTTCCCTAATGGGAAACAATTGTCTCAAACTGGGCTCTGACTGCTTTATTTACAGTGAGGAACGCCGCTGCATTCACCCTGCAATTACAGTGACACAACAAACCTTGGTGGAGCTGGCGCCGAGCAAGCGGAACCTTCACCATCATCCTGGCTTCTGATGCAGGAGATGCCAGGCAGGCTCCCCAGGCCGCCTGCGCACCTCTGCAATGCCAGCTCCAGGCCTCTAAGACTCAGACTCCATCAGTGATTTCAGTGTGGCTAACAGACAAAAGCCAGGGAGCACTTACTGAGGAGAGAGGCCCGGGTCCACTCTGAACCACTGCCTCCAGTGAAGGTCCTGGAATGGGAAATCCAGCTTCGGAGACCCTGAGAGCTTTCCCATCCACACTGTGTCTGACTATGAGGATCAAAGCTTGGTACCCACAGAATAAAGGAAGAATTTTATTACCAAGGGTAAATAGCTCAGAGACTCTCCCACCAAGCTTTGGTGATGCTGAGGGCCTGTCTCTCTGTTCTGAGGTTACTTCTAGCCAGACAGCACATCTGCTGATGGACACTCACCTGGCCATTGGGCAGGAGGTGGCCAGTGTTTGCTCCTTTGGTCACAGCATGTCTTAGGGTTTTACTGACATGAACAGACACCATGACCAAGGCAACTCCTAGACAGGATGACATTTAATTGATGCTGTTTTACAGGTTCAGCATTTCAGTCCATTATCATAAAGGTGGGAGATGGCAGCACCTAGGCAGGCGTGATTTGGGACAAGTTAAGAGTTGTACATCTTGTTCAGTAGGCAAATGGAAGAAGACTGACTTCTAGGCAACTAGGATGAGGGTCTTAAAGCCCACCCCCACAGTGACACACTTTGTCCAACAAGGCCACACCCACTCCAGCAAGGCTACACCCCCTAATAGTGCCACTCCTTAGTCCAAGCATAGTCAAGCCACCACACAGGTATTTACATGGCACTCAACATTTGTTAGTCAGAAGCATTTTGAGCACTGACTGAATATAGCCACACGTGCTCCCAGTGTCTAGTCACAATGGCCATACACATTACCTGGTGATAACAAGTTTCTCTTCTCTTAGTATATTCAAAAGCTAGTTGAATACACAGGAAATGACTAAACAGTCAGGTCATGAATGTACAGGAAGAACACGGAAGATAGCCAAAAGGAAAGGATTCTGGGAGATCTAGGGTGACCCTGAGGATCCTGAAGGAATGGTTTGTTCCATAGGAGCCACAGACCCAGATATGAATGGAGGCCAAGTGCAGACAGCACAGCACAAGTGTTCTAGGATGGCGAGGGTGTGTAGGTTAACAGTGTTGGTCATTTATCTGCAAGATTTAGTCAAGCCCCATTTTGACAAAGGACGGAGGATGCTGTTTTGCTTTGAAGCATAATCTGTGAATCTTCTGCCCAGATGAGATTTGAAGGTGACAGTCAGTGTGTGTTAAAGTCAACAACTAGGAATAGCTGTCAAGTATATGGCAACAATTATCCTAAGAACTGAAAAATGGTAGATCCAGTGAATCAATGATCAGAAGATGACAGTTAAAGTGGGGGAGGAGGAAGAAAGAGAAAGAGGAGACGGAAGAGGGGAGAGGGAGAGGGACACTGGTGCTAGTAAAAGAACCAGTGAAATAAGGAACTGATGTAGTAAGCTCCTATCTGGTAAAAGACATGACTAAGAAGAATCAGTAATTGGTGAGAAGTCAGAGGTCCCAGGTGTCTCACCTCAGCCCCTGTAAAAATCTGTTTTTAAAATGTGGAATGTGAAAATTTGAGTCTGGTGTGCACAGCAGTCACAGATTCTGATCACCTGTGGGACTTTCTGGACACGAACTTTCAAGTGCATCGTGAACTTTTGGGGGTAATAGATTAATACCTTAACTCATCTTTTCCCAGAGAGACAGATATGCAGAGGAGGATGCCCACTGGCAGGTTTCCTTCTGCTGGGGTCATAACACACTGAAATATAATGAGACCCAGGTACACATGCAGGGAGCCCCAGAAACCCTCAGCTTGAGCAGTAGACTGAGCAGCGCCTGGAGAAACAGGTCGGAACCATTGAGAGATTGGAGGCCTCCCTTCCTTGTGTTCTTTGCCAGGTGAGGAGCAGAGGTTGGCTTTCCTCAAAAGACCTAGCACAAAGCTTTAGCCCTACTCGGAACCCCCACTTCTCTGTGCAAAGCATGTTCTCACGACAGAAAGAAAAATCCTTCTCAGTTGAGTAACAGACCTATCTGTGGTCATTTGGGAAACACTCCAAAGTATAATGGTACCCAACTCTGGCTGTGAGGAAAGTGGCGTGTGATTGGTTTGAAAAGATTACTGGATAGCCACGTGGTAGCTAGGGTTACCTGAAGTCAGGTGTTAAAAGTTCTCAATGAAAACACAAAAATCAACCTGCCAGAAGTATAACTCTGGAATTCTGGGTATACACACACACACACACACACACACACACACACACACACACACACGAAGTAGATACTCATGTTGGTCATCTTGGTTGTCAATTTGAGATCTGGATTCAACTTGGGGGGGGGGGGATAGCTTCTGTCACACCTGTGAGGGATTTGCTTGATCAGGTTCTCAGAGGCAGGAAGACCTATGCTAAGTGTGGGTGGCATCTTCTGGTGGCAGCCCCAGACATAAGGAGATCTGGGTGGAGACCATTGCTATTTCTCTCACTGCCACTGAGTCTCACCAGCAAGCTCATCTACTCTGTAAGCCCCTCTGCCTTATGGCTGCCTCTTTGGCTGCTATATTCCTTCACTGATATCAGAACCCAGATTCTTTAGCCTTCTACATTAGACAATCATTGGCTCTCCAGGAATGCTCCAGGTCTTCAGCACCAAATGGAGACGTCTGAAACCTCCAGCCTCTGATCTGAGCAGCTACTGGCTTCTAAGCTTCTCCAATGTGCAGATTATATCCTGTAAGTCAGTTTAATAAAACCCTTTAATATGCATTTATACTATCTGTTCTGTTTCTTTAGAGAACCCTGACCAATACAGAGCTTGGATATGAATGTATACATATGCAGGTACATTTATATTTTTCATGAAGTCACTAAAAACCCTCAGGGTGGGAGACTGACCTAGAACAGAGCAGGTATTATTTTTAAGAAGCTGAATAAGGTTTGGTAAGTTGTTTTGGAGACACAGCACTGGTGTAGCGAGTCTGGAGACAGAAGGATGACTGTATTCACTTCCTGCTGCAGTCTGATGGCCTTAACCTCAGTATGTTTAGCCAGTCACACCTAGAACAGTCTCACAGTAGCAGGGCTTCTGGGTTACCCAAGCAGCCATGCTAACTGATAACAGTTAATTAAGGTGAACAGTGTCCTGCTAAATTCCAGAGCTCCCTGGGGCATCTGGAGTCCTTTGGCAAAGGAGGAAAATTTTACAGAGCCAGTAAGTAAACTACCTGGATTTTGCATAAAAGATTCTTGGGTCTCAGGTAACTGTTCAGGTGGCCTGAGAGGTGTCCATTCAAGAAAGAAACACCTTGTGGGATTCATCAGTTCTTTGCTTGGTGGAGCATCACACACCCAGCAGGAACAGATGCTTGCTGTGTTTTGTTTGAAGACAGTTTAAGCTGCTTGTCATGAAGCTAAGGGCAAGTGAGGAAGATCAAGCTTTCAGGTGAGACAGCAGGAACTGAGGGCTAGAATGAGGACACAGGACTTCAGGGCAAGGTAACCAATGCCTAGTTTATCCCAAGAAGAACCATAATTTGGTCATGGGGGTACATTCTTCCCTAAGCCTGTGTTCAGTGGGCCTAGTCCTTGTCCCAATACCCAGGGCTCTTATCACTTCAGCAAGAAGTCTTTTATGCCTGGCTTATCTCTGCAGGGTCCCTCTCATAAGCTGGACTAAGACATTGATCTTGGCTTGTACATAAATCACATGCATTTTGAAATTCAAATGGCTGCAGTATTTTAGCTCTGCTTCTGTGTGCCTCAGCAATAACTTGCAAGAACTCCTTCAGGAGCTGCAGGTCCCACTAGGGTACCTTTCAGGGACTTGTGTTATATAAGAAGCACGTCTTGTAGAAGCAGGCCAGATGCTTGCTAGGAAATTTTCAGAGCAGTGAAGGCCAGCACACTTTGTTGTGAGGTATGTCTACAAGTAACCACCACATGGACACTCAAGCTGAAAGGAAAATCTTTATTGCTGGCTGGGGGCTGCAGAGGCGACTTGTTCAAGTCACACAGCCCTGAGCCTTCCAGCCATTTGTCTTCTATGCACAAACCCCACATCCTGGTTGGCACACTTCAGTTAGCTAGAAGCAGAACTATAGAAACCAAAAGGCAAGGTCGGAGCAATTAGGGTTTACTCAGAGACTTTCCTGGAACTATAGAGTTAGTCTTTGTTTTCGCTTTGGCAGGAGCTGGGCCTTTGTGCTGGGTTTTCAGGCCACAAAGGTGCCTGTAACATAGTGTCAGCCTTGCTAAGGTCTGGGGGCCTGTTGCAACTTAGTTCCTAAGAAATGGAACCTTTCTTACAAAAGACACAAAAGCAAGCTTTGAAAAGCAGCAAGATGACTTTTATAAAAACATCTTCTACACTTTCAGAGGCCCAAGCTCTGCCTCTGGTGTCTGTATTCCTTGGGATAGGAACTTTGGCTCATTTTTTTTTTCTGTGACAGCAAATCCCTTCTTGGGGAAAACAAACCAGTTGTGACCATTGTCATCATGCTCAAGTGAAGCATACACTTACTATAAAAACTGCCCTGAAAGAGTTTAAGATGCTACTTATAATCTGTGCAAAACCCAAAGAGAATGCGTTAGTTAACACGTGAACTGCAGAGCCTAATCCCACCCAGAATGCACCATGCCCTGGGCTGCAGCTTTCCCCACCCAGGGACCATCTTCTCACCTCGACAGGAAACACTGAGATGAGCCCATCAGAGTGGGTCCTGTACTCCCAGGCTGCCTCACACCTGGTTACTGAAACACAGGAGAACAGGAAGTAGTCAGAAAGTTGGGAGCAGCCAATTACTCAATTTCTTGGGAACTCAGGCTTTGTTGACTTAGTCCAATACCATAGCTCAGGCAGTGCTGACACAGTCCAGTACCACTGTGTTGATTATACCTCGGATGCTGAACACTAATTCGTATGGTAGAACCATTCATGGGAAGGCACAAAGCTCCACCCTGTTGTTCTCTTAAGTTTAGATAACTAGACTTGGGGAAGTTTTAATAGAGCCTCAGGGCAAGGGAAGATGGCTTAGCTGGCAAGATGCTTGCAGTGCGTATTAGTTAGGGTTCTCTGGAGACACAGAACTGACAGAATGAATATTGTAGTGGCTTTTCTTGATTGTCAACTTGACTACATCTGGAACTGACCATATGGGCACACCTGTGAGAGATTTTTTTTCTTAATTAAATCATTTACAATGGGCAGACCCACCTTTAATTGAGATCTTTTCAGATGTGAAGATCCACCTTTAATCTGAGCCACACCTTCTGCTGGCAGCTTATACAAAGAACATGGAAGAAACAGGCCTGCCCTTTGCTCCTGTTTGCTCTCGCTCTCACTGTGAAGTCCATTGCATCACAGGCATCAAAGCCCACTTCTTTGGAACTCTGGCCTATGCTGAAGACCAGCTGTGATATCCAGCCTCGTGGACTGAACACCTACTGTAATCCTTGGTCCTTCCATTCATAGACAGCTACTGTTGGACTAGCTGGACCATAGCCTGTAAGCCATTCTAATAAGTCCCATTTCTATATGCGGTGCTTTGAATAAGAATGGCTCCCACAGGCTCATATATTTGATTGTATAGTCACCAAGGAGTGGTACTATTTGAAAAGATTAGAAAATTAAAAGGTGTGGCCTTGTTGGGGGAGGTATGTCCCTGGCGGTGGGCTTTGAGGTCTCAAAATTCCACAGCAGGCCAACATCTTTCTCTGTTTGCAGATCAGAATGTAGCTCTTAGCTACTCCTCTAGCACCATGTCAGTCTGCTGACTGCTTTCTACCCATGATGCTCATGGACTGAGCCTTTGAAATGGCAATCAAGCCACCAATTAAATGTTTTCTTGTATAAGACTTTCCTTGGTCATTGTGTCTCTACATATACAGACACAGACACACACACACACTGAATTCATTAGAGTACCTTACAGGTTGTGGTCTAGGTAGTCTAAGAGTGCTTGGCTCCTGATGCAAAGCCCAAGAATCTATGTTGGAATCCCAAAGAAGTAGACTCTAATGGCAATTTAAGGAATGAACGTACTAGTAAGAATAAAAGCATACAGGCAAAGAGAAATTTTTCTTTTTTTCCTCATCTTTTATATAGGCTGCCATGAGAAAGTGTGGCCCAGATTTCAAGTGGGTCTTCGGACCTCAAATGGTCCAATTAACTAAAATCCCTCCCAGGTGTGTCCAGCAGTTTGGGCTCTCAGTTGATCCCAGATGTAGTCAAGCTGACAACCAAGAACTGCCATCATGACAGGCAAGAGCCCTGTTTTAAAAACCAGCGGTTGAGCTGGTGAAATGACTTTGTGGTTAAAGCACTGAACACCTGATTTTTGAACCCCAGAAACCATGGTGAAAAGAGAGAACTGACCCCTGACAACTGTCTCTGAACACATGTGCACTGTGAAGTGGAGACTTTAAGGGTTCTTTGGAAAGTCAACTGTGTTGGATGGTGTTTTGCTGGGGCAAACACGTGAAGGAGTGTTTTTCCGGAAGTGGGCACAGGTGTGAAAGGCTAAGGCTGACTCATGAAGGAACACTTCCTGAAGCAGACATAAAGGGAAAAGATGCTCTGCTAAGGCGAGCAGGCATAGGGGCACGTGAGGAGGGATTCTTTGCTAACAATGCATGTGTATCGGGCCACCTTACTTTACATAGTTGAGCTCCAATTGTCAGGGCTCCATAGAGAGAAATGTACCAAAAACACTTCTGGTGGCGTGCTGCAGTTTCTTGCCACTTGCACAGACTCAGGCTGATTGGCAGAGTGATGTTAGCTGAGACAGACACACGTGCTGAGGCAAGACCCATGGAGGACGTGTGATGTTTGGAGGGAGTATAAGAGGACTCGATGGACAGTGATGGACTGAGCTTGGCTGGCTTTATAGAGCTAGCTGTGCACGGCTTGGGGGTCTCGCATCTTCGCTGACTTTGCTTCCCTAAGAGGCACAGCTGAAAACTTCTGGCATTCCTGTTGGCCCTGGTCCCTCCTGCTGACTGAGCCAAGGCTGTCTCTGCTAGGTAGTGCCACTGCTGCTGATTTGTGTTTGCTATCCTGACTGTACCAAACTGGACGGTGGATCGAGCTGCTGCTGCTAACCTATGAACCGAGTTGCTGATTTCCAGACACCACAGACAGGAGTTGCTCCAAAGAACCTTTCCAAACAGGTCCCCCTTCCCCTTTTCCACTACCTCTGGTGGGTGGTGGGCTACGAGGGAGGTTAAAGCATTTAAGAACCATCATTAAAAGTAGATTTTGAAAAAATTGAAGTTACAGCACCGTGTGTCTTAGTGTGGTGGTTTTAATGAAAATGGTTCCCATAAGTCTAAAGGAAGTGGCACTATTAAAAGGTGTGGCCTTGTTGGAGGAGGTGTGTCACTGGGGCTAGGCTTTGAAGTTTCAGAAGCTCAAGCCAGGCCCAGTGTTTCTCTCTCTTCCTGCTGCCTGCTGATCCAGATATGGAACTCTTGGCTCTATATTTGTCTTTCACTGTGACATTTCTCCTCTCCGAGGACAACAATAACACAGCCCTGGTTTCAGAAATAGACCCCACCCCCACCCCATGAATCTTCAGCTCTATTGGGGGTTCAGTTTCTAGTGATCCTTGGCCCTCTCACTATACTCACCTATTTGAAGCAGTATTTCTTAGCACACGGCATGCTCAACAGAGGTCTCCCTCCAGTGGGCTGCCAGACAGGCAAGACCTGAACACAGGCTGTGGTAAAAAGAACTAGAAAAATCTGTGGGGCATGGATTGGAGGATTTGTTATGATTAAACTACAAGTTAAGTATGCCCATTTCAAAAGTTCCAGAATCGGAAATGATTCGAAATACAAAACTCATTGAGCCCTGATCTGTCTTGGCACCAAAAGTGGAAAGTAGCACTCTTGACTTCGTGTGTAAAACGGTCTCATATATAGGAAGACGAAATACATTTTATAAATTACCTCATGGTATGTGTATAAAGTACATGCTACACAGGTGGCTTTCAGCTCTAGGCTCAAGTCAAATGTCAGCCCAAAGATATCTTGTAAGCCAATAGTCTAAACCCTGAAACAATCTGAAGCTAGCCATTGGACATCCTCAGACTTTGGTGACTGAGACCTTATTTTTTGTTCTCTAGAAATCAAATCCATTATCAAGTATATATCAGGCAAGGGCTCTACCCCTAGACAATATATGTATATTTAAATCAGAGTCTATTGAGTCATCATCTCACAGGCATCACACACACACACACACACACACACACACACACACACACACACACACACAAGCACATACCCTGGGTTGACACGCTTCAGTTAGCAAGAACAGTTAGCCAGAACTAGAACTCCAGAAGGCAAAGTTAACACATTTAGAGACTTTCCAAGAACTCTGGATTTTGATGGGTTAAGTCTTTGTTTTCATTTTGGTAGGTGGTTCTGTGTACTTGCTAATTTTTGTTTTTGGTTTTTGTGTTTGTTTGTTTGTTTGTTTGTTTGTTTGTTTGTTTTTTCGAGACAGGGTTTCTCTGTGTAGCCCTGGCTGTCCTGGAACTCACTCTGTCAGACCAGGCTGGCCTCGAACTCAGAAATCCGCCTGCCTCTGCCTCCCGAGTGCTGGGATTAAAGGCGTGCGCCACCACCGCCTGGCCTACTTGCTAATTTTTAAAGCCTGAATGGCACTTCCATCATGGAGCAAGTTATGCCAAGATCTCAGGGGCCTGTTGTAGTCCCCACTGGTCTTAGTGAAGAAGTCAAATTGTAAACTCATCCTTGGTTTAAAGAGGTGTAGTTGGTCCTAAAGGCCATCCATTTTATTGAACTGATACATAAGTGGCCAGATAGTTTAAGATGCAGGATCCTGCTGTTAATCTAGTAAGATTGAGACCTAAAGGTTCAGCCAGTGCATAGAGCAGTAGAGTCAGCCATGGGACCAAGAGAACAGAGACTGGCATCAGTTATCTTATTTATGGTTTTGTTGTGTTCTTTTTTTGAGGTTTTCCCCCACCATGACAAGATACTTTCTAATTATTCCTGATCAATTAGTATAGAAATAACAGGCTTTCCTCAAAACTACACATAGTCCCCCTTGATCTCATGAGAAGTAAAGTCTAAGCCTCTCCAGTTCTATAGATCATTTCTGCAAGGGAATCTAACTGTCATTTTAATTCAGAAAGGAAATGTTTAATGCCTCTGTGTGGGGCAGTGGTCTGTGGCAGGCAATCTGGCACCCGGTTGAGCACAGGCTGAAAACTCTGGGAGACCCAGTGGAATAATCCATGAGGGACTGGAATATGTTTTTGGCCAACGCTCCCGGAAGGCTCCTGTAAAAACAGCTACAGCCTTTACAACCCCTGCAGAGAGGCCTGTCATGTGAGATTTGTCACGTAGGAGCAAGGCCAAGCCCTCCCACATGCAAATGAGGTGCCTGGAAGTCCTCAGACCAAACCAATGGGAAGTACCGGTTGTCAAACCCCTGACCCCTCCCAAACAGTATATTAGACTGTCCCAACCTGTATAGGAGGGATCCCCATCCAGAAGGAATAAAGGTGTGAGAACTACTCCGTCGTCCGAGAGCTTCTATCATAAGAGCTGTAACACTTTGGCCGGGAAGAGAGCTGCTCTCCCAAACGCCGCCAGAAGCTTCCCGCACTCCTCCGGCTAGTCGGCCTCTCATGGGCTCAGCCCCAGCCGACTCAGCACATGGCGGTGGGTGCAGCATCTTGACACAACCCAGGTGGCAACCGCAGAGACCAAAGCGGAGGAGATTCCATCCCTGCTCAAGCTTTCCCCCTTGCCAGAACCCTCGAATTTGGCCAGGCCAGAGGTCCCTGAGGAAGGCTCCCAGCATGCAGGCCGACACCTCTGGGCCCTGATCACCTGGTCTACCTAATTTAGAAACAATCAGAAGAGACAACATTAGTATATGACAGTAAGTAGTCTCAAGGGCTTGGTAATATTGCTGTTATTTAGATGAATTAACCTGTAAGTCAGAACAGCAGGTATCAAGATAACGAGAAGTGCCCAGGTTAAAGGTTTTGCATATCAGACAAGTTCAGCCCCTTGAAAGTCCTCATGTTAATTTGGGCTGACCCCAGTCACAGTGAATTTTGTCAGTCAATGGGCTGACAGTCTGGTTAGTTCCTATCCCTAATAGTGCCAGGGTCAGGGCGTCTAAGCATAACCAGCAATCCTGGTCGATTTCTGGCTAAGAATGATCAACTCTTTACTCAGGGTCCTTTCCTGTGGCATAAGCTTGGATTCCTCAGGCTCTCCCTGTTTCCCAAAAATCCAGAATCTTTTAAAGGGATTTTTTCAGGAAGCCTGTTTCACAGACCCAATTTTTGCAATGGAAACTCCCTTGTTCTTAGCAACTGGGGGGAGGGGTTAGCCCAGGGCATGAATAGAATTGTAAACTCTGTACTCCAATCTCAAAAGATAAATTCCCACATCTTTCCTTTCTCCAATACAACCATATACTTAAAATGGCCATCAGTGGATGTAGTAGTTTAAATATGCCTGGCGCAGGGGAAGTGGCAGTAACAGGAGGTGTGGACTTGTTAGAAGTGCTGTTAGAGGAAGTGCGTCAAGGTGGGGCTTTGAGGTCTCGTTATACGCTAAGTCTGGCCACTGTGATTCAGGTCTTCTCCTGGCTACCTTTGGATTAAGATGTAGAACTCTCAGCTCCTTCTCCAGTCCCACGTCTGCCTGCACGCTGCCATGCTTCCTGCAATGATGATAATGGACTGAACCTGTGAAACTCTAAGCCAACCCCAATCAAATGTTTGCCTTTATAAGAGTCGCCTTGGTTTCTTTTCATAGAAATTTCCATTACACTTCTGCCCACCCAGAAAATGTATGTACAAAAACTAGCAAGTACTTATATCCTCCCTGGCAGGCCAGATCTTGGTGAGTTCGCTGGGGTTTTGGTCTCCTTATTACCTTCCTGGATGAGGGCTCTCTGTTCTGGATTTACTTTAGCACAAACCTGGCACCTAATCAAGGCATCCCACACTAGACTGCCCAGTCTAGGCATAGCATATCTTAATCTGAACAACTTAAAAAGTTTTGTGGACCCCAGGTGAGTAGCCTGGTGAAGGTCAGTTACCAGAGTCCTTCCAGGTGTTTCTGGGAGAATGATCTTTTCTCTGCTATTCTCCACCAACCTGTGGGTTTGAGCTGTCCATTTCTTCTCACCATGGAGTCTCAGGCAGCACTGGGTTGAGGTCTGTCATCAGAATATCAATAGATCCCACTGGTCTTAGGGCCGTTTGTCAGGCAGCCAGGTCAGTTACTGGCAGTGAAGGATAGCAATTTGTAGGGGAAGCCAAACAGCTTCTAGGAGGGCCAAATTTTTCTGTTTTTAATATCCTTTCTCCCCAGTGGTAGACAGCCTTCTTTCTATAGATCATAATGTGGACATCCACTATAGTGAAGACATAGCAAGTGTCCATGCAGCTATTTTTAGAACCTCAACTGCCTTTTGTTTGGTCTCGGTCCAGATTATAGGCTCAGTGACCCAGTTTTTGCTGGTATAAAAAGGTCTTAGTATTTCCACAAATTCTGGTATCCACAAGCAGCAATACCCTCCTGCACCTAGAAACTCTGGAGCCTGTCTCTTGGTCTTCAGAGTTGGGATCTGACGGCTGATGGTGCGCATCCTCCACTAGGACTGGCTTCTTTTGCCTCCCTTCAACCAGTAGTCAAGATCGGTAGCCTCTGATGGACAAAGCTGGGATTTCTTAGCTGACATTCTTGTAGCCCAAGATCTGTAATTCTGGCCCTTTTGTAAACTATTTTCCTTGGGAAACCTCTGACAGAAGGTCAGGAGGTTATTGTCTCATCAAACAGGGTTGAAGAAATTTTAAATCTTTGGGGCAACATGGTCCAGGCAAGTTGCCTGCTCTACCTCCCTCTGAGACTTTCCATTAAAAGCAAGGATGGATTGACTCACCTCTGCCAATGGGAGGATGAAGGATCCATCTTTCAGGTCCAAGACTGTACACTTGTTTCTCTGGGAAAAAAAAAATCAGACTCCTGAGAATCAGATGTCCCTGGTTTCTTCACTGGCAGGAGAGATGTGTTCCATGATGACTGGCAAGACACTAGGATGCCTGTCTCTCCAAACCCACAATGTAGACTGCAATTTCCCTTTTGTTTCCAGGATCATTGAGTTAGTTTAATCTGGACAGGGGTAGTCAAACTTTTATAGGCGTTTGGGGTGGGGCCAGTCCTGGGCGGTTGGTTTTTGCTCAGACCCCAGGGAATCATTGCTGTCAATCTGAGAGAGTGTTCCAATTATATCTTTTGATTGGAGGCAGACATTTGGGTTAGGAGATATTCTTCTGATGGACACCAAATTTTTTCTGGGTATCTCTAAGTCTGTGTCTCATTTTCAGAGAAGGTGACAGTGGCTTTCAGTTTGTGGGAAAGATCTTGTCCCTACCAGGTCTCTGTTGTTAAACACCCTTTAAGCTACCTCCAGCAACTGGGACCCACTTACACCTTTAAAATAGTCTAACTTTTATAAAATTTTAATAATAACTGGGGTAGGATGGGAAGCAATGGGAATCGTATTAGCAGCTGTCATTAATCTTACTAAAAAGGACCTAGTGAACGTTGTTTAAAGTCTCTTTGGTCAGTGCTGAAGGGAAAGGAAAGTCTTCTGCCCAGGCTGTATTGTCAGTAGTCATCCCCCAGGTTTTTATTTTGTTTTGCTTTTTTTCAGAGAATGGTGAGTTTTGAGTTTTCCAATTATGTGCATCATTGGTCAGAAAGAAGATATAAATCATGAAAGAGAAAGGAATAGAACTTTCTCTTTCCCTTCAGGCTCAGCCCAGGGGAACTTTCTCCCTCTCCAGACTGCTTATAACAGGCAAAGAATGGAGGCAATGCTCATCTGGGGGAATTATTTTCCCCTCCCAGTGTGCACTCCCGTTAGGTAGCAGAGAGCCCCAGATGAGAGGCCCAGCCTCTGCCCACCTCCACACAGGGACCAACCCTGACCATGAGCAGGCATCAAGCAACACAATAGGCAGGCACTTCTGCTCCCAAAGTGCAACAGACAGAGGTTCGCTTTGTTTCGTTGTTTTTTGTTTTGTTTTGTTTTGTTTTTGAGAGGGGTGTTTCCATGAGCAACCTGGTAGAGACTAAAGGATTCAGGTCCCCAAAAGGAAGGGGCATAGGTCTTAAGCCAGGAAGTTCTCACACCAGAGAAAGCCACTGGTCAATATAGGGGAACCGAATTGACAGAAACACATAAATGCAAACACACACATGCACATGCACACACACACACACTCATACACAGAGAGACAGAGACAGAGACACACATATACCATACACAGAGAGAGAGAGAGAGAGAGAGAGAGAGAGAGAGAGAGAGAGAGAGAGAGAGGGAGAGGGAGAGGGAGAGGGAGAGGGAGAGGGAGAGGGAGAGGGAGAGAGCACAAAAACAACTAGATCAGGGGTGGCCACCACACATTCACACACCTGAGCACATGGGGAACCCAGTGACATCTTGCATGGTTCTCAGACACTGGATCAGCCACACGGCCAAGTTCTTCTGTGTCCAAACAGAAGGTGCTTTAACCAGACTTACCTCCAGAGAATACAGACCAGGCAACTTTCTAATTTGTTTCACTTTAGGGAAGATATGGCCTCTCTGAAGCACTAGGCAGCAACTGATAAAAGGGGCCCTGCGGGCCTGGAGCATCTCAGGTTGCACACCCCCTAGGAGTCCCCCGACCACCACACTCTTCCTGGCTTCAAGGGCTCCCGATGTCTTGAGTTTTGGTATCTAGGATCTTGGTGGAACCTCCAGAAATGTTGTGAGGTATTCGCCAGGAAAGACTGCTCAGACATGGGTTTAAGTCAATCTTTATTATAATCTTTATCAGGAAATCTTTATTAGCCATAGGTGACTACACTGGATGTTCAGGGTCCCACTGTCCCTGATCCTTTCTCAGGGTGAATTTAAAGCACAGAAATTATGTCCTAGGTTGACATATTTGAGTCTCAAAAGATCAGGTGATAAAGGAAAGCACCTAATATTGACCCCTGGCCTCTATATAGTATACATACACTCATACACCACAGAGAGATAGACACATGTAAGATGTATGTATGTATGTATGTATGTATGTATGTATGTCTACACACAGAGAAAAGAGCTGAGCTCTACACGTGTGCCTCTTCAGAAGGGAATAATGTGGTTCTGCGGGGATCCCAATTATTTACTGTGAAAACAATTTTTATGTAAGAACATATCTTGCTTCTGACTCTGTGGCTTCCTATCTTAGCATGTGATCTCAAGATGTGGTGACCTCATTCATGGTGAGACCATTCCCCTGAGCCAAGACTATGACACTGACTGATTTTGAACTTGAGGTCTCCCAAAACGTAAGCTAAATAAATTTCTTTTCTTTATGATGTATCTAGCCTCCAGGGTTATGTTACAGCAACAAAAAATGACTCAAAACAAGCGTGTTGTGAGTCACTGCGACAATGCACAGTGGTCAAAAGAACAAGTGGAAGATCCTGGTAGGACTTGCTGTCAGCTCGAATCCTAAGTTTGTCCTTCTATACCCCAGGGGCACTTGGAAACACAGACAGAAGCCAGGCAGGGTTCACCCGGAGGTGAAACTAAGGCAATTTTTCAGTGGTGGAAAAAGAGGCACGCCTGAATAACTTCTGTCAGGAGTTTGGACCACTGCGTTGCTGGTGGTTCAAGTCTGAACTGGTTGTTGGTGTCTTGGTCAAGGATTTGACATAAAAGCCCACGAAGATTGAACAGTAGCAAGGAAACTTTCAAAGTAAGCCAATGGAAAGGTCAGATTATGCTCAAGACAAAAGCAAGAACATGGCCTGAGGTCTCTTTGTATGCAGTGTAAAGGGAGCAGGGTTGGTCACTAAGGGGTGTAGTGTGGAAGAGTCTTTATAGATTAGGTTTTACAACCATTCTTTCCCTATTAACGTGTGCATGCCCAGTTATGCCTAGGCATAATATGGTGGGTAGGGGGTTCTCTTAAGGTTAATGGAGATCATAGCCTTGCCTTACCTCAAACGAATTCAGGTCAGATCTGCCAGCTCCCTGCTGGCAGGACCAGGTGAGAGGAGAGAACCCAGTCCAGCCAGGTCTGTCCAGGGCTGAGCAGGATGGCGAGTGTCGACAGCCCAAAAGAAACACGCCAGGCCAGGAGTCTTGTCAAAGCAGGAACTCACTTTATTAAACTAGACACTTGCTTATATAGAGAAGGCAAGGGGGTGGGCACTTAGGTGTGGGAAGAGATGACTTAGGAGGCGGGGAAGGGGGACGGAGGGTAAGGGGTAACTGACAGGGCCAATGGCAAAGCTTCACATCAGAAATGGCGGGGCAGAGGCAGGGCCAAACAGGTCTTGCTGAGTCACCCTGATACGGAAGTGACTGAGACAGGTCTCAAAACTCGAGCAAGGCTTAGGCTCTCCCACAAGGCCTCAGAAACTTGAGTCAGGCTCGGGTTTGTCCTCAAGGCCCAAACCAGGGCCAAAATGGGGCCCAACAAGATCAGCCTTTCTAGTCTCCAATCTGGACATTAGGAGACTAAGACCAAATAGAATCTAAGATCGATGACTGTCAGGGAAGAGAGAAATTTACCCCATTGTTCAGAGAGGAGTGTACATGTAGCCGGATCCAGGGGTCTGAGGTTTCACTGTTCAGAGTGGAGTATGTGCAGACCCCAAGCCATGTATGTGTTTCTCTGCCTCAAGTGGGCATGAGTATTTTGAGGTATATCCAAAACCTAAAGTGAAGTGGTTTTAAATAAATTTTGTTCCTGAATATTTAATATTTTACAAGGGAGAACAGAGACAGTGTCTGTGGTCTCCATCTTATCTACCAGCCTATCCTATTTCCTCAGAATTCAACGTGACTAGTCCTGACACTGAGAATCAAGAACATAGGGAGGTCAAGTGCACAGTCACTAGTCAGACTTTCGGTACTCACTTGGGACAGAGATGTCCCCACTGCAAAGTCAGTGTAGACTCAGAAGCAAGAAAAGGAGGTAGCGTGGACAGGCAGGGATGCTCTGTCCTGAGAATGGAGGAAATTTGAACCTGTGGAATAGAAATAAGTGATCAGGAACTCCGGATAGTCTTTCAACTCAGAAAATAATCAGATTCATGCTTTTAAAAGTAATAGATGAAAAGCCAAACCGGCAGAATAATATTCAACAGACAGCAAAGACTTTCAAAACCCAAGTGGGACCAAAATTAAAAATGAGACGGGTAACACAAACACTTCTGAGAATTCAGTGACACACAGTAAGCCTGCTGGAAGCATAAGTGTGAAGGGAAAGGGAAAATTCCAAGCAATTAGAGGTAAATCAAACGAGAGACCCTGAAACACATGGCAGATTCCACAGCAGGATCATCATGGTCCATGAGACGGCACAAAACTGGAGAGAGTCAAAAAATCCTCAAAGACAAAAGTAAATAATGAAATCCTTCCACTGAAGAATAGACTTTACAAAACCAATCTTTCTGTTAAAGGTTAATTTGATGTAAATGAATATTAAAACAAAATTTGAAGCACACGCTGTATTACCTAAATGGGGGGAGGGCAGGAAATAATCAGATGGCTCTCAGAGTTCATGGCTTTAGCATTTACTTGAGTCTAAGTGGCCAGAGAAGGATATTTACATTGGTCATACGAAAAGATGAGGCCTAGAATATTGCTTTCTCTTGGCAGCTGCAACCAGTGACTGTTGAACAGAAAGGAAGCCTTTGCATCCCTGAGAAACAAAATCGAGAACAAAACCCCACACAAACAAAAGGAGAAATCATTCTAAAGTCCTGTTCATTGTGCGTTGCTGGCATTGGCTGAAGGCTGTGTGCCCGGCTCTGATTTCAGTCTATTTGTGCTCACGAAAACACTGAGAGATAACCGTCTTTTCAAATCTTAGTCAATCAAAGATGGATGATTTGTGTATAGCTGATGTTTCCCCAAACTGTCAGCTAAGACATCAATCTAAAAGTAATCAGAGGAGCTAGAGATAGCTCAGCCATTAAGAGTACTTGCTGCTCATTCAAGACCGGAGTTCAGTCCCCAGCACCCACAGGGCAACTCACCACCACCTGTAATTCCAGCTCTAAGGAATCTGGAATCTTTCTTCTGGTCTGGTGGACACCTGCACATTCGTGGCCACACACAGACACACAGACACACAGACACAGTGCATGCACATGTGCAAGTGCACCCACACGTGTGCACAAATAAATAAATAAAATTAAATCTTTTTTAGAAATCACTCTGAGTTAAGGGTCTATAGACAAAAGGAAGCTACCTTTCCCAGCACTTGGGACTGTTATTTAGTCCAAAGCACCAATAGATTCCAGGTCTCAGGAGGCAGCCACTTCCTGGTTCTGGCATGGCTGCTTCTTGGTAAGTTCTAACTGGACCCAAGGGCCCAGTGACCTGAAGGGATTTTATTCTAGGGACACTAGCCCCTTCTTGAGACTCCAGTCATCGCCTGGCCATCTGCTAGAACCTCCTCAGACAATCAGATTGAGCAACAGAACATAAAACAGATGAGTTCTTGGTGGTAGAGATGTTCAGACCACGGCCCTCCCCAAGAGTTCTGGGAAAATACCTCATCTTCTCAGGTTGTTGCTTTCTTAAGCCTTGGCCATTGCTCACCTCTCCCTCCTTGTACAGCTGTACCAGTCAACACTCACACACTCTCACCCTCTCAGCTTCTTCTCAGTCAGCTGTGCCCACTTCCCTGCCCTGCGTGGATGATGGATTCCCCAAGGACAGCTTGGCACCTCTCACCCTCCCACACATCTGCTTACCCCAGGACACACATCATTACTTCTGATGATGCTCCCATTGTCACCTTCAAAGACGCTGCTTCCTGCTCTCCTTCCTCCCTTCCATGCTCGCCCACCACACGGGGGCGGGTATAAACCAAGGGAGGCCAACCGGATGCCACCCTCAGAGTGAGTCCCTGCCTGAATGCTCTGTCTTTCCCTACAAACTTGCTCATGCTTGGTTTGGCTTTCCCTAAATGTCATTCTTCTCCTAAATACATTCTATTTATTTTAGTATCTCCACTAACTGTTGTTTCTCATGACATCATCGGAGCACTCGTGTGGGCATCAGCACCTTTTGCCACTCCAGTACTTGTCATGGACCTGGCCACAGATTTCAGAGAGTTTACTCATTCATGAGGAAATAGCGCTGAAAACTTGCCTTATGTGGACTTTCTTCTTTCCAATAAGAAAAGTCTACTTAGTCTTTGCAATGGCTCGGTGATAACTAGAGAGCTGCCTACCGCTGCCTGCAATCCTTTTTCACTGGTTGCTCATCCTACTCTTGGGTGTGGATTTACGTGGTCCACAGTCTATGCTCTCTTTTAGAACCTAAGGCCATCCAATCCATAGGTGAGACCCTGGAGTCTAAATCTGCCCTGCTAGGTTCCACTTCCCATGTTCTCATCTCCTACCAATGACATCACCATGGGAACCAACCAACACACCACCATGAGGACATTAGCCCCCTGGGGACCAAGGTTCTGACACACTGCCCATGGAGAACATCAGAACCCTGGGGACCAAGGCTCTGACACACTGCTTATGGAGAACATAAGAACCCTGGGGATCAAGGCTCTGACACACTGCCCATGGAGGACACCAGCCCCCTGGGACCAAGGCTCTGACACACTGCCCATGGAGGACACCAGCCCCCTGGGACCAAGGCTCTGACACACTTCCCATGGAGGACACCAGCCCCCTGGGACCAAGGCTCTGACACACTGCCCATGAAGGACACTAGCCCTCTGGGACCAAGGCTCTGACACACTGCCCATGGAGGACAGAGTCAAGCTGATTCAGTCACGAGGCCATGAAGACAGTAAGTTCTGTCTTCATTACCTCTCTTCCCCAGCAAACCATCCTCTGTGTGGTCCAAGGTTCCGGACACAACTACACAGAACTTTGTCATCTTCTCGGAGATTTCCTGAAGGAAATTACAAAATCTTAAAAGGCAATTTCTCCTTGGGATGGTTCATCTCCATTGTCAACTTTGTGGGATTTAGAATTGCCAAGAAAATGCACCTCCTGGTGTGTCTGAGAGACATTTACCAAAGGCTTCACTCAGGAGGGAAGACCTAACCCTGAAAGATGGGAGCACTATCCTTTGGACTGAGGTCTGGGACTGAGCACAGAAGAAAGCCAGATGAGCGGCAGCATTGGCTTCTCTCTGCTTCCTGACTGTGAGCATGGTGTGACCAGCAACTTACACTCCTGCTGCCATGATATTTGTACCAGTGTGCATTGTGTTTGGCCACATTAAGGAGAAAAGAAATTAATATACCCACAAATCTACCATTTATTCCAGCAAAGTATGAAGATGAGAAACCATACCCAGCTAGAAGCTAGAGGGAAGGAAGGCAAGTGATGTTCCTGAGGCAGCAGCAGTACACACACATACACATACACACACACACTCACATATACACACACATACTCACACACATATATACACACCCTCACATACTCACATACACAAACATACACACACATATTCACACACATACACACATATACATGCACACATTCTCACACACTCACATACAAACACACACCATGCACCCACCCACCACACACACACACACACACACACACACACACACACACACATATTTATTTTATTTTTATCTATGTTTATACATGTATATGTCATGTTTTTGTGTGCACACAGAAATCAGAAGAGGATGCTGGATCCCCTGCAGTTGGAGTCAAAGGCAGTTGTGCGTTATAGCTGACATGGCTGTTAGAACCTAAACTTCAGTCCTCTGTAAGAGCAGCAAGCACTCTTCAACTGCTGAGCCATCTCTTCAGCACTGTGTTGATGAGTTTTAACTGTTAGCTTAACACAACTAGATCACCTATGATTGGAATCTTTATGGGGACTTATCCAGATCAAGTTGGCTGTGGGTGTGTCTGTGGAGAGTTGTTTTGATTGCTACTTGACATAGGAAGACCTGGCCACTGTGGGTGGCACCATTCCTTAGTCAGGGTTCTTGAACAGTATAAGAGAAGAGAACGATATCTGAGAGCAAGAAAACAATGACACATTTATTTTCTCTTCACTCTCAACTAGGGATGTGATTTGACTAGCTGCCTAAGTCCTTCCTCAACTTTCCCAAAATGATGGACTGTAAATTGGAAGTGTAAACCAAATAAACCTTTCCTCTCCTATGTGTTTTATTTATTTATTTATTTTTTTGGTCAGGGTATTTATCATGGCATCAAAAGTGAAAGGATGACAATGGGTAAACAAGTGGGTGATGCAAAATCCCTGCCATTCACTGAGGACAACATGAGGTTGATAGGCATGGACCAGCTACTTAGGTGCCTATGGACAGAGCAAGCATTGCCATAGCAACAGGACAGGGGAATCAACTGCTGGCATTGAAGAAGGCAAGGCTCTACTATTTCAAGTTCATCTTTAGTAGTAGGAGTTATCCAAACAACTAAAGAGAGGAGAGTGGTGTTTAGGCAAAGGAACTCTGTGAAAATGGCTCTGGGTCACAGGCATGGGAAGAAGAATGGGTTATGGACACATACACACACACACACACACATACACACACACACACACACACACACACACACACACACCGGAGATAAATAATAGGATTGGCTGTACAGTGAGGTATCATCTCTGACAAGATAGAAATGAAAAGTGTATCAGTTACAAAACTTATCCTTTAAAATATTTACTCCATTGATTAAAACATATTGTTTTTAAGAACTGAAATGTATCCACCAGTCTGTCCTTGCAAAGCTGTCATATTTTATCTCTTTTTAAATTTAATCAATGCAGTGATGATCACAGTGTAATAGATAAGTCAGAAAGAGAAGATGAAACAGATGTCATTTTGGGGCTGCTGAAGCATCATGGGTAAGAAATACAAGCACTGGGACTCAGCTTGCACCATTTCTACGGATTAAATAAGAAATTGTTGGACCTGGAGAGGGACTGGACAGGGTATAAAGAGAGGGAGGGAGAGATGGAGGAAAAGAGAGACAGAGAGGCAGAGGGATAGAGGAGGTGATTCTAGAGTACATGTCAGAGTAGTGAGAGTAGTGAGCCCTGACACCATTCACATTATGTTTTTTAGACCACGCCTGCAACTCGCCAACTTGACTAGGATTGCTGGCCGATGAGCTCCTGGGATCTCCTGTTTCGCCTCCCCCAGCATAGGGACTGCAGGCATGTGCCACAATGCTTGTCTGTGGATTCTGGGAACTGAGCTCAGGTCTTTGTGCTTACAAAGCAGGCACTTTATAAACACTGAACCATCCATGGAGTCTAAGCCATCTCCTTGCTGCCAAATTTGTCCCTCTACATTCTGTGCCCTAGGAGGCAGCTAGAATGTGTAAGAATATATGAGCAGTAAATGACTTTCTGTCATAGTTCTCAACTGGTTTTCTATCATTCCTCTAACTCCTGCTGACCTGCAAAAAATCTAGAGTCGACCTTGAGAAAGAAGAACAAGGATCAAGGTCTCTCATTTTCTAATGTCAAACTATGTAATAAAGCTGTAGAAATTAAAACTGCATGGTATGAACACAGACCTGCAGGCCAGTGTAACATGTTAAGAAGTCCAGACATCAGTGTGTATGTCAGCTGATCTTCAATGAGGGTTTCAAGAACATGTGTTGGAGAAGGGGAGAGTCCTTTACTTATTTTTAAATTTTTGGTGCATTTAAATTTTCCTGTATGCACATCTGTCTAGGCACACATGGGCATGCATGCGCCATGGCATATGCATGGAGACAACTTGCGGGAGTCTCCTTTTATCATATGGGCTCCAGATATCAAACTCAGGTTACCAGGCTTGGCAGCAGACCTCCCACCCACCAATCCATCTCATCAGCCTTTTAAACACATGGTGTAGGAGGAAACTTGGGCTTACATGGGCTGAAGAATGAAGATGGACCCTCACTTCCTACCAAGAGGAAATATCAACTTCAGATAAATGAAGGACTTACACATAAAACTTAAGACTATAGAGCTAGAAGAAAGCATTGGGTAAAGGGCTTTGCATTGGTCTGAACTACAAGTTCTTGTCTATTCCTAAGCTCGGGCCCCAGGCTCCTCCTCCACATCTGTTTTCGGTTCCCTCGCAGCTACTTTTCAGTTCCAGCCCAGAGACCTCCCTACTTTTCCTTAAAAATTTTAATCAAAATCTAGCCTCCAGATGAACATAGGAATAAGTCAGAACCCTTGTGTCACCAGTATGGATGTGACATGTTGCGTCCACAGTACAAGCAGCTGTGCTGCAGGTCACATGGTATGTTCCCCCCACCCCCTTGTGCAAGCAGTGATGCTTGAGGCTGGCTTTCTGTGAATTTCTCTGACATTTCTCTTACCCAGCCAAGCTTCTAATCACATTGCCTTAATATATGACAGCTGCTTGGAAGCCCATTTCCAATTAAAATGTCCTTTGCGATTCACTGGATTGGGCAGCAGCCTTAAGCCCTAGGTTATCTGATGTCCTGGGAGCATAGCTGCAGGGCCAGATGGTTTGGAGCTTAGATGGCCGTGGATTTATTCCCCAGGAAATAAATACCTTGAACGATGATCGCTGTGAGCTAGTCTTTATTTCAAACTTTATTTTTAGACGGTTGATCTTTCTCATAAAAACAGGTTTCACAAGGATATTCTGGGTGGAAATCACAGAGGTAGCTCTGGAGCCTTAGTTGTGAGCCCGGGGGAGAGAAGTCACATGCATTGAAATGATTCCCCTGTGATCCAAGTGCTAGCTAAGATTTCCCCTGTGCCTGATGTCTGCATGCGACCACCACACACTCGTGCAGCCTCCTACATGAGGCTGACTACTAAGGTGTTGGAACATCAGCCTTTTTCTTTGTTTAAGTGAGTAAATTGCCTGTGCTGTTCTTGTTGTACCAATAGTGATCATCAGACCTTTAGTGTCTGAAATTAGGCTAAAGTTACTATTCTAAATGTTAAACTAGTTTATGGAGATAAAAATCAGTGACATCCCTCCCCACTCCTGCTCTCTGAAAAAGCTCTGGCCATTGGAGGCCTTGCCCTTATTAATAACCTTGTGACGTCACCATGAACACCTTACAAGTGTAGTCATCCAGAGCCACAGGAGTGTCACCTAGAGGAACTCCCCTCAGAAACTATTTGGACAATTTCTTTGTAGATGGGAAATATCTGGGTTTGTGCCTGCATTCTATTCTTGAGTAATTTTCCCCTACGTTGTATGTATGCATATGTGTGTGCGCGCACGCATGCATGTGTATGCATTTGTCCACATGCACATTGGTACCCATGGAGGCCAGAAGTCAACATTGCATCACCTGGTACTGGACTTACAGGTGGTTGTGTGGACCTGAGGAGGGGTCTGGATCCCTGCCAGAACAGCAAGTGTTCTCTGCTAGGCCATCTCTCTATAACTATAAATTATAAATCTATAATTTCATATGCTGCTTATTTTTGCCTGTTCACTTATACTTAAGTATATTCCTTCAGAGCTCTTTATGCCTCACCTGTCCTGTGATTTGATCCAAACATGAAAACCCTTTCTCTGTTGGGTCGTAATGGCTGGACCAGTGTGACAGGAATCAAGCCAGGACAATGGGACCTGTAATGGGCACATCCCATGATGTCTGTGAGTAAGAGGTGCTCGGTCAACATAAAGTAACCCGGGAAGAAAGGGTGGAATTGGGACTGCCTGTCCTGAGTTCAGGTTCTGATCTGAATCATTCTTCTCGAGTCTGCACCATAGGCTGTGAACACAGACCTGGCCTCTGATGGCTTGCCAGGAAGCAAACAGGAACCTGAACTGCAAGAGGAAACTACCTTAAGGGGTGTGCTGGTAGGGAGTCTGATGGAGGGGACCACTTTAGGTATGTCATACTGAAGCATCAGGGATACCTAAGATACAATCTAGTACTTTAAGTAAAAATAACAGGGTTAAATGGGGTGCCTAGAATACCTGCAAGGAGAGGGAGGGCGGATATGAATGTTGAATGGGCAAAAGGTGCAGAGAGAAGCTCACCTGGGTGCCTCAGGCATGGGTATTTCTACCTTCACTCTCACAAGCACGAAGAGGACAGGTTTATGCTCCCAGCATAGGTCGTAATTTTTTAATTGTTAATATTTCATATTTTAAAGAAGCTCTGAGCAAGGAGCTGAACAATGATAATTTACTCCCTGCTGAAACTACGTGAATAAGGAACTTGCTTTATAAATAAGCTTGGTGGCGGGGTGGGATGGGAGCTAAAAACATAGTGGAGATTGGAAAATGACCAATGACATGAATATTGTCTCAATGAGAGACAATAAGACACAGCAGAGAAGGGGATGGCTAGAAATGAAATCACAAAATGATACTGAGGGAAAACAATTTAATTGAAACAGAAAAGGAGAGGCTAACCGCGATGGAGAAGGGGCAAATTGTCTAACACTGGGATAATTAATATCTTCATAGCTCAGAATCTCCACAGCAAAGCAAACCCATCTCTAGGAGAGTGAGATAGAATTTCATGGACACAGAGGAAGCCACCACACACAGCATGAAAGAAACCATTAACTGGAAACTGACACAAAAGATCAACACAGAAGAGACTCCTATGTGTGCTCTGGAAGATTGTGTGGCAGGCCGCGTGTGAGCGTGACAGTGTGCCTGCACAGTGATCTCCATTGCCCACCTCACCGCCACTAATGTGACAGGTCTCTGTCACCAATAATAATCTTTAAAAAGTTGTTAATACTCGAAATTTTATGTATATGTGGGGGTGCCCAAGGGTCTGTACTCACAGGCGCCTAATGCATGCAGGAACCCATGGAGATCAGAAGAGGGCGTTGGATCCCCTGGAACTGATTATGTGTCAGAGTTTGGGTTTGGGGATACAAACCAAAGACTTATGCAAGAGTAGCAAGTGACCGTAACCACTGAGCCATCTCACCAGAAAAGAAAACATTTTCTTAAGAAAGAAAATGGAGATAAGGGGGCTCATCACATGACCCTCTGATGGACACTCACTCACATGCATTCACACAGTCATATGCACAAGTGAAATCTCTCCTCTCTCTTCTCTCTAATACACACACACACACACACACACACACACACACACACACACACATTTATGCAAACAGAGGGCATTAGTGTGCTTTGCAATCACCAGTTATTTCCATGCATTGATCACTATCTGCGTTCTCTTTAGCATTCTGTAATTCAGAAAGTTACTCAATAGTCCAGTGACCTTGAAGGTCAGAGACACGTCAGGTGCATGAACAAACAGGATTCGCACTAGGATGTATCACTCATTGTAATGTTTTAAGTTATGAGTGAGGATCCTGATACGTGAGTGAAGAACGTGTTGGCTAACTAAAGTTATCTGAGAGGAGGGAGCCTCAGCTGAGAAAATGCCTCTGTAACATCAAGCTGTAGGCTAGCATATTAAGGCATTCTCTTAATTAGTGATTGCTGGGAAGGACCCAGCCCAGTGTGGGGTTAAGTCATCCCTAGGATAGTAGTCCTGGGTTCTATACGGAAGCTAACTGAGCAAGCATAAGATGAGCAAGACAGTAAGCAGCACCCCTCCGTGGCCTTTGCATCAGCTCCTGCCTCCAGGTTCCTGCCCTGCTTAAGTTCCTGTCCTGACTTCTTCAAGAATGAACAGTGCTGTGGAAGTGTAAGCCAGATAAACCCTTTCCTCCTCAACTTGCTTTTGGTCATGGTGTTTCACCACAACAATAGAAACCTAGCTAAGTAAAACCACATACATACATACATACATACATACATACATACATACATACATACACACACATACAGAGTGGGAAAATGAGCTAGTTTCATATTTTAAGTTTGAAATATTACTTCTGAAGTATACAAATCAAGAGAAACATATTTCCTAAACTGAAAACAAAATCTACCATGAAAATTAGAATATTGTGGTGGTGAATTTTTGTGTTCAGGCTTGTGTGGATTGTGGAATGCATAGAATAAACCCTTTTCCTGGGTGTGTCTGTGACCAGAGCATTAGAAACACTGGCCTCAGGACAATAGACCAACTATCCACCTAGAGGCCACCATCCAACTCACTGAGGGTCTTAGGTGGGAAAGGAATACTACCTATCATGACCTGCACGACTACTGAATCTTGCTCACCTCAGCTCTCTTTCTGTACTAAGTATCAGAGGGTTCCTCTGACTGATGTGGAGAAATGGGCACATTCTCAGTAATGACCGAGCCACCTGTTTTATTCACCAGAGACTTGACTGTGCCCTCTGTGCATTTTGAACTAGCATCCACCTGTCCATCAAGCTCAGGGTCACAGTAATGAAAACTCCTTTCAGGAGTCTTTGACATTACTTCCATATTCATGATGAAAATGTGTGGCATGGGACAAGCTGTTCTACCCAGATTCAAGCCATGTGCTTGCTCTTCAGCAGACCCACCTGATGGGACAAAAATCAAAATCAACCACAGTTTTACAAGAGCCTTTTACTTAAATGGTGCTGGACAAAATCATGATTATCACAGCTTGAGAACCAAATCTCACATGTAAGAATGGTGTACTGGCTAGTTTTGTGTATCAACTTGACACAAGTTGGAATTATCCCTGAGAAAGGAGCTTCAGTTGAGAAAATGCCTCTATGAGATCCAGGTGTAAGGCATTTTCTCAATTAGTGATCAAAGGCAGAGGGCCCCTTGTGGGTGGTACCATCTGTGGACTGGTAGTCTTGGGTTCTATAAGAAAGCCAGCTGAGCAAGCAAGCAAGCCAGTAAGCAGCATTCCTCCATGGCCTCTGCATCAGCTCCTGCTTCCCAACCTGCTTGAGTTCCAGTCCTGACTTCCTTTGGTGATGAACAGCAACATGGAAGTGTAAGCTGAATAAACCCTTTCCTCCCCAACTTGCATCTTGGTCATGATGTTTGTGCAGGAATAGAAACCCTGACTAAGACAAACGGTCATTTATAAAAGATGAAATGTTAATAGATGGTTGTCTCTATTTCCTCTTCTTCAAGCCTCCTGTCTTCTCTGTGTGTCTGTGGTGGGGGTGGTGTGTTAAAGTTGTATCAGTTCATATGTGTATTGTAGGACACTTGATTGTGTTTGCTCATGTGTGTATAGGATGTATACATCCTATAAAAGGTCATCTTTAACTTGTTTTCCAACACACTCTCTTTGAAGCTGTAGGTTGTAAATTAGGCTACACCATCTGCACATAGGATCTCAAGGGGCCTGTCTCTTTCCATCTCCACAGAGGGAGATTATAGGCTCACATTGCCATACAAGACTTTTATGTGGTTGATAGATCTGGGCTCGTGTCTTCATGTTTGCAGAACAAGCAATCATTCCCAAAACAAGAGGGACAGTTATGATGGTTACATTCTCAGTGTGTAGCTTCTCTCATGGGCCTAACTTTATCTATAGAGCATATGGTTCATAGACCTTGTATAGCGGTCAATCCCCTGTTGCAACTCTGCACAAATGCAGGACAAGCTGCAGGAGAGGAGTCTCTGCATTGTTGAGAGTGTGTGACTCATGAAAACTTGCAAACTCAAAAAGACCATAGGTTAGTATCAATTTCTAGTCATTGTTGGTAGACTGGGAAACCAGGAAGGCTAGCTAAAGAACTTGTATCTTCACTTGTTAAGATCAAAACTGTGGATTTTCTGGATGAAATGGACACAGCAGTGAATATTTCCAAGGCTGAGCAAAGGTTTCACAGCATAATGGGGCTCTGTGCCTAGGAGGTGTGGAAGGGTAGTTTCCTGGCTAAATGGATGGTGTTTATAATGGCTCTAGTGACTTCACCTGTCAGGGGTTAATTTTTCTCATATTGCCTAAGATTATGAAGCTTTTGTCTTGAGGATGAATGGGCAGACATATGACTCAGTTTTTCCACTTCCATGGTACTCAGACTGAGTACTTTGGTCCCATTTTCTACTCACCATGAGAGGAAATAGTAATTTAGCTGATGTCCTGAGTTTGCCTTTTCTTACACTTCCATGTCCCAAATTCTTGTGTGCCAGGCTATTGCTTGCTTGGAAGACTTTCCTAACCCAACGAGCTCACTGAGCCAACACTTCCAAAATGCCATGCTGCTCTGCACTGGGCCATGACATTTGGTCATACTGACATACTGTGTCTGGGATAGTTAAGGGCTAGGAGACACTAACTCTGAATGTCTCTCCTGTTTGAGCCACCTACAGCAGGGTTGCGTGGGGGTGGTTGACAGGGGCCACCGTAGTCAGACTTTTATTGTCGCAAATGGCAGAGCATTGGTGGGTTTGTGTTCTGTCTCTCAATGAATATTATGGGGTTTGCTTGTTATTTGTGCTTTCTCTGAGCCATAGGCTCGTGATCTAGCCCATTCTGACCTTGTGATGTGGACATGAGCCATTCAATGTTGATGTGTGAGCTAAGAATGGGTGCCCTATAGAAATAGCTTTTTAAAAAAGGCTTCTTAGGGAAAGAACGTGGAGCACAAGAGTCACTCTTCAAATTGTCCTAAGATGGCAAATTGTCCCTAAGAGGGACAAGTCTGTAATCCTTCCACAACGTTTTCTGGCATGTCTGCGTGGGAAGAACATTGAGACATGGGTGACATTTCTGCTCTATGAAAATACAGGCAGAGCACAAGGGGGGTGCGGCCTCAACAGGCAGGACCCAGTGTGACGGCGTGTCC
>CM052714.1:10429621-10449633 GCA_028551405.1 Uromys caudimaculatus | reverse complement strand
CCCTCCCCCTCCCCCTCCCCCTCCCCCTTCGACCCCTCCTCATATACTTGAGGACCAAAGAAGAATCCTCAGCATTTCCCTAGCCTCATACTTATGTGATTGTTGCCACACTCGTCAGTGATGGTTACAGACTTTAGTCTCTAGAACTGGCTAATTTAATTTAACGTTTTCCCTTAGAAGTTGATCATGGTGTTTTGACATGGCAATAGATTAGAAACTCCGGCAGCAGGAAGGGGCCTCATCAGTGAGTAGAAGCCAGAAGGGAAATGGAACCAAGACTCAAGCCTTCATTCTGCCCAGTGCTCTATGCCTGTTATTAAGGCTGGGCAGAGCAGGCCACCATATAGGACTTGGTCAAGGCTACAGGTACAAGATGTGGCCAAGGACATGGACTCCAGACAAATTTATAAGCTGTCACAAAAGTCCATACTCCCATTGACCCTGCCAGCAGCCTCTGTAGAGGAAAGCACGATCAATTTGCTGGGCGAGTATACATTAAGATCAGGCTTCGGAAGCTCACCTTCCCACACAGGTAGATACACAGCAGACTCATCTTCCTTCACGGGAATGATCCCCGAAGAGGCTGCCCCTGCTGACTCAAGGAAAGGCTCCTTATATGAAAGGTAAGCAGGAGACCTTTGCAGATACTTCACTCAGGAAGGCTGCACGAAATACCACTGACTGTCCTCTGCAGCTCCATGACAATTAGGTCCCCTTTTAATCTTGACTCTAAGGATGAACACTGGGCATAAGGTATACCAAAGCCACGGGCCTTGTTGGGGAAGTAATGGTGCACAGCCCTGTCATGCCCTACTTAGCTATTCCCACCGGACAAAACCATCTTGTAATCTTACTCGATTAAAGTCAAGAAATCCCCTATTGGAACATGAAATTCATATCATTTTATGTAATCCCTGCATGGAGTAACAGCACCATCGGGGCCTGAAGGAGGAAGACTGTGAACACAGAGATGCAGATGGTACCAGATCAGCTCAGAGCCTGCCTGCGTAAGTAAAGCAGAGAGGAAGAGACTCCTGGGAAGTCTGTGACTTCTCTTCTCTACAGTCACACCCTGCCTGAGCAGCCCAGGACAGGAGTGTGTTTCCCAGGTAGCATCCAAGTGGTATACCTTGGCCCAAGATGGAGCCCACCAGGAAGACACACTCTTCTCCTCCGGGGTATCCATGCTGCTCTCCTCTTCAGGGGAATTTTGCTCTTCCACCTTGTCCACAGCCTCTGTGAGCCACCACCCAACAAGCTCATTCCTTTCTTCTCAACGGCCTGACTGGAATTTCCTCTAGACAGGCTTTCCTCCTCATTCCTCAGGTTCATGACCGACCTTTCCTCCCTCCCTCAATCACTGTTTTTCTTCTCCCTTAACATGTCCTATTGGTCCCCCCCCACACACACTCCTCTTCCTGTGTCTCATTACCTCCTTGGTTTACATAGTATACACACTTCTTTGCATTATGTCAATAATGTTGATGAAGTGTCTTAGTCAGGGTCTCTATTCCTGCACAAACATCATGACCAAGAAGCAAGCTGGAGAGAAAAGGGTTTATTCAGCTTACACTTCTACATCGCTCTTCATCACCAAAGGAACTCAAGACAGGAACTCACACAGGGCAGGAACTTGGAGGCAGGAGCTGATGCAGAAACCATGGAGGGATGCTGCTTACTGGCTTGCTTCCCCTGGCTTGCTCAGCTTGCTTTCTTATAGAACCCAGGAATACCAGCGTAGGGGTGGCACCACCCACAATGGACCCTCTCACCCTTGATCGCTGATTGAGAAAATGCCTTACGGCTGGATCTCATGGAGGCATTTCCTCAAGGGAGGTTCCTTTCTCTGCGATAACTCCAACTTGTGTCAAGTTGACACTCAAAACCAGCCAGTACACGGGGGGGGGGGGGGGTTAGGGCACAAGCTAACGAAGCCCTTAAGTCACGTGAGACACATGTGTACTGCAGAAGTCAGACAGCTGTCTCTTCATAACAAGATGGTTTTGTGGCTGACTTCTCTGTCCAGCCAGGAGTGTTGGTGAACAATGAAATGAATCATTGGGGAGCTAATTTAAGCAGAGCTCACACTCTGCAGGAAGATGAGGGGTGCAGAGTTTGTGCCCTGGTTGCTGGGGTGTCTGACAACTAACAGCATATTTTGGGCACATAGCCTCTTCAAGTTCTGGCCTGGCTCCCTTCTATGGCTGATAGACCATACCAAGCTGAACACGGATCTGTGGTTTAGAAACCACAGATTTGGGCCTGTTCTTCAGACCTTAAAAGAAGGCACAAGTGAACTGACATAGGACTTAGCAAAGAGCTGCCCTGTGGTTCCTCAGCTCTCCACCTGGCTCCTCCCTTCCTACCTGTGCTCCCTTCACCATCCACCCTCCTCACCCTCCTTCCTTCCCCCCCAAACCCTGGTTGAATTCTCTGCTGACTGCTACTGGCTCAACTGCTCCAGAATCCACATATGGGAGATGCAGCAGGAAAGCTCCTTCCAAGGTCAAAGACACCTTCAGGTTCATGTCCTATAAACGGGTGCAGCACATCAGTGGGAAAAGCGAAGATCACATACTTGAGTGAATGTTGGGGGCCATGCCTACTCCACTCCTTTGGGATTTCATTCTCCATGCTTTGCTGTCCCTTACCTGGAGGTTGTGTCTTGGGGTTTGGGGAGGGGGACAACAGCATAAACTGTGAACCAGTGACTAATACACCCCTTCACCCCTCCCAGCCCCTTCTTCTGATCTCATTAGAGGCTGTGGGTGCCTCCTGGGGTTGGTCCTTGCTAGATGTAGGTGGTGGCTCCTCATGGTTATGCCCTAGCCATTTTCAGACTCAGTGTTCCCATCCTGGGGAGGTCCCTGGAGTCTCACTGAAGCGTATGTCAATTCCATTCATGTCCCCAGTGGCATTGATGTTCTTGGTAACCTCAGCATCATCCTGTGGTTCTGAGGTCCCTTTACAGCTGGTGTCCTCCAGGAACCACACTCTACTGAGGGATGTGTGACTGAACGTGATGGTGTCGCCAGTCTCCTCTGTCTCAGCCTCCACACTCTCCAGCGGAGCTCAGTTAGAAGTGGCATCCTCAGGTTGGACAGGAAGTCATTACATATACCATGAAATGTCATATATACCATGAAATGTCATATTCCTCTATCTCCTCAGAGTTGTTCTGGATGTTGGAGACCTCCACGGCATCACCCTCTTCATCAGTTTGAGCTCACCTCTGGTTTCCATGGTAACACTAGCAAGTACAGCATCACAGTTGCTTCCTCAAGAAGTAAAATACCATGTGACAAGCTAGGGGTGTTTTGTGTGTTTGTTGAGGTCTGTGAAGGAAAATCTACTTTCTTCTAGCCAAAGAATAGAAGTCTGTGGCTCAGCAGCCCCAGGCATGACAGGCTACCCCACTGATGGGATAGGCCAGGCCACTGAAACACTGAGTTCTGAGACCCTGGGTTACCACTGAGATGATGCCTGTTGCTATGTGTTTACTGTGGCTTTCCTGTTTTTTGTAGGTCACCTGGACTCATTTACAAATGCACTTAGTGTTTGTGGTTCCTTCTGGAAGCAGTAGACTGTATGCAGGTCTGTGTGTATGATGTGTTAGACTTTGCATACAGCTTGGATCTTCAATTCTGATAAGATGGAGCCCAAAAAAAAAAAAAAAAAAGGAATTCTGACCTCCAAGCAGAGAAACCTTATATATGACCACTGAGAACATGGACTTTCATCTGGCTGGTAGGATACAGGATACAGAAAACCCACAGACCTTTCCAAGTATGTTTTCCCTTCCATCTCTCCTCCCTCTCTCTGTCTTTTCTGTCTCTCTGTCTATCTCTCTAAGTCTCTTTCTCTCTCTCTCTCTCTCTCTCTCTCTCTCTCTCTCTCTCTCTCTGTGTGTGTGTGTGTGTGTGTGTGTGTATGTGTGTGCCCACATGTGCGTTTTCATCTATGTATTATTTTCTGTGTGTAGTTGTTCATGGATCCATAGGTAAACCACAAAGTCCACTCCTCTTTAGTCTTCCACCTTGATAGCCTTCCACCTTGATATTTGAGAAATAGTCTCTCACCAATCTGGATGGAGCTCACCTAGACTCCTTTCTGTGCTCCTTAGACAGTAGAGATTACCCCTGTGTACCACTATACCCTACATTGTATGTGGTTTCTTGGTCAAGTACATGGCTGATAGACCATACCAAGGTCCTCCTTCATGGTTTTCTGGCATACACTTGACCAACTGAGGCATCTCTCCCACACTAACCCCTAGTTCCAGTTTCTTAACTTCAATGTGTTTGCTATTCTCCATCACATTCATGAGCTGGCTGTTCCTTAGAATGCAGAATTCTTCAGAAGGCCATGCCTAAGTCTCCAGGCCAGAGGTTAAGTGGTGTCTATATGTCCGTGTCAATAGGACTTTGGCCCTGTGCTGACCAAAGGATGTAGATGACCCAAGATGAAGAACACTAAGAAACTCCATGCATATTCGTCAGAGATGTCACCAGGATACTAGAGCTTTAGCTGGGCAGGGTCAGAACAGCTCCTGGCCTCCTTCTTACCAGGAATAGTCTCTTCTGAGGCTCTGTCTCTTGTGTCTCTGAGCTTTGGGAATCATGGGTTACCATGGAGTCCACAGATACCTCTCATCTTGTGATACCTATTGCTTTCATTTCTTACTTCTTTCTCTGTGCATCTGAGTCTGCTGAGAGAGACCCAAGCTATACATCATAAACTGAGAGCATCTGTAATGATATCAGGTCCAGATGAGATACCCTTACAAGAGACCAAGTCTCCACATAAAATCGTATAATGAGTCCGGTGTGTAGCTCAGTTGTAGTGTGCTGGCCCAGCATACAAGTCTTAGTTAGATCTAGATGGAGGGTTAAGGATGATTCCTGTGATCAGCACTTGGAGACAGTGGCAGACATGCAGCAGTTCGTGATCTCCCTTAGATACATGAAGGGATTCATTCACTTTCACCCTGTTCTACAAAGAATCAAACATAAAAATAACTTGACAGATAAAATCACTCCACAAAAGTACACATGATCTTTTACGTTTCCCTTCACCACTCAGGTAGGTGTGAGGTGTGTGATGTGGTGTGTGTGTGTGTGTGCGTGTGTGTGTGTGTGTGTGTGTACCTGTGTGTGTGTGTGTGTGTGTACATGTGTGCATGTGTGTGTACATATGTGTGTACTTGTATATGCATGCACACAGGTATACATGTGGGAGTCTCTGTATTTGTTTGTCTTCCTGTGTGTGCAAATTTTTTTGTCTCTGTGTGTATACTAACATTCATTCCATGTCTGTGGGCTGTGAGACCTAGAAGCCAGTAGGTTTCCACCTTGCCAGTGGTAGGAATCTAAGCATAAGCCACCAGCACTGTTTGCTAAGGGAGACGAGATGGAAGTCAGGGCCTCCCACTTGCCTCCTGAGCACTTTATAGTCAAGGCCCTTTCCAGCTTTCTATGCGTTTTGTTTCCACTTTCCCCCAGTTTCTATGTCTTCCTGTGTCTCCCAATTCCATGAGTGTGTCTGTGCAGACTGCAGGACAGCTGAAGCAGGGACTGCTGACCTAAGCCACCTTCTCTGGCCTCTGGCTGATTTAATGACCTGTAAATATTTTCCTCTAGGGTTGGCATCTTTGTATCCCTTGGGGTCTCCTTTTCGTTTACCCCTCCCAGAAAAATGTGTGTTTTGTTCCCACCGATCACAGCTCTGTGACCTTGTGACCCTGAGCTTAGGTGGCTTTCCTTAACTCCTTTCTACAGTCCTCGTGTTAGCCCAGTCAGGAAGCCAAGCTCCAGGTTCCTAGGTCACTTAACAACATGGATGTCTATCTATGCAGTTGATTGGTTATAAAAAGCAATGATCATTGATTTGTGTATCCTCGGCAGAAGGAAGCATTTGCCTAGTGACATCATTCCCCTACCGTAACATCTAGCATCTTTTAATGTGTGGAGTTGACCCAGCACAGAGCTGGTAAGGCCACTGCAAAGAGGAAATGCTGTGCATCAAGTAGCCTTACAGCACGGAAGCAGAACTCGTCTCCATGAACTAAAGGAGAGATTTCTACTTCCATGTGTTGTGTCCTCTGTCCTGAAATGCTCAATCAGTGCTGCCTGGCTGCTTGTAACTTGGGAGGTTGTCTAAAGAGTCTGGGGATGTACAAAGGAATGTCTGTGTGCAGACGGAGGGCTGAGAAGGTGGTTAGTGCAATGCGAGTACCAGCAGCATCAAGCTGAGAGTCTAATTGGCTGACATTACTAATGCAACCACAGGTGGAAAGGAGTATTGCCCAGGATCTCAGGAGCTCTCTCAGGTCCGTGACACACGTGTTGGAAACACACATGTATTTAGTACAAGATTTAGAAATAATGTTGATGAATTTTGCACTTGTGAAGGAGTTGCAGCAGTAACTAGGTGCCAGAAAGAAGAAGGAACAGGTTAAATCTGACAGCTCTGGGCTGCCAAAGCAAAGACAAGTCTAGAAGTTCTCTGCATTTGCAGCCTTGGAAAACTAATCAAATTTCCTCAAGAAAAACTGATCTGTGACAGGGAGTTGGATTTTGACCCTTTAACATGTTTGAACACAGACTCACCAACAGCAAAAAATTGGGTACCCCTGTGGCCACATTGTGACCTTGACATGTCTGTTACCTTCAGAAACAGCTACCAATAAGACATAGTTGTGTCCGCTAAAGAACAGCTAGAAGTGCCAGTGCCAAAGCTTTGGTGGGTGTCCTAGTCAGGGTTTCTATTTTTGCACAAAACATCATGACTAAGAAGCAAGTTGGGAAGAAAGCAGTTTATTCAGCTTACACTTCCACATTGCTGTTCACCAACAAGGGAAGTCAGGACAGGAACTCACACAGGGTAGGAACTTGGAGGCACAAGCTGCTGTAAAGGCCATGGAGGGATGCTGCTTACTGGCTTGCTCCCCTGACTTGCGCAGCTTGCTTTCTTATAAAACCCAGAACTACCAGCCCAGGGATGGCACCATCCACAATGGGCCCTCCCAGCCTTGATCACTAATTGAGAAAATGCCTTACAGCTGGATCTCATGGAGGCATTTCCTCAAAGGAGGCTCCTTTCTCTGTGATAACTCCAGCTTGTGTCAAATTGACACACAAAGCCAGCCAGTACAGTGGAGGGTAGCTCCAGAACGTAGATGCTATTGTGAAGAGTGCACAGGATTAGAGATTTCCAGCTGTGAAGTCAGTGTCCCAATGTTTCTGTTCACTTGGGATGAGACATCAGAGTTTCTCTCAAGGAAAAGTGATGAGTCAGGATGAAAATCAAATGATCATTTAATAAAATAAAGGAATTTTCAACATCAGCCTGGGAAATCTTGTTTCAAATATGAAGACACTTAAACTGCTCCAGTTATATTAAGAGTCTTGAGTGTTAACATTGGGGCTGAAATGAACGCACAGGGTCTTTGGCACTGAGGCACTGTGGGCAATGCTCCCAGATAAAGCTAAGAGCTACTGTTCTCTAGCATTCCACCTCACTGTTTTTCACTGGTAGTAGAAAATATTAAAACCCCATTGCGGTCTTCTTCCCTGCCTTAGACCATTTATGTTTCTGGATGAAAGACACACACAGGCTTTATATTTTAAAATATGTCTTAGGCAGCACAATATTGGGCAGCTGCCTACCCTCCATTGTTAAAATCTACTTTCCTATAGATAACCCCAAGTTATCACTTACTATTTACTGTGCTCCATCTGGACTGCTCTAACCCCATCTGGGCAACCCTGTGGGCCACATTCTCTCGGTTGTTAGTCCATGGTGGCTCTCCTTATCCCTCCTGAGAATTCTTCTTCTTCCACGGCAGCTCCCCCTCTCTCCTTCCTCCTCTTCGTGGTCCTCCCTCTCCAAGCCTGAGAAACCTCAACCCCATCTATGTCTCTTCTGCCCAGCTATTGGCTGTCGACATCTTTATTCACCAATCTGAATTAACTTGGGGGCAGGGTCCAGGGGCTACATGCAGACTCCAAGTCTCCCCCCACCCCTGCACATAGCACTATAATAGACAGTAAAGGGCAAACCCTCCACATTCACAGGTTCCAGCCAAGTACTTGATGTTCGGCAGACACATCTGGTAACACAAAAATCAAATTCAAACACAGTGATGGTTGAGCCATTGACCTGAATGCTGCAGGAAAAAAATACAGCTATTACAGGTTGAGAAATAGGTCATTAACGAAAGACAGGGTGATAATGGAGGGCTGTCTCTAATTACTCTTCCTGCCTCCCACTTACCCGTTTGTGCATATGTGTGTCTATGAGTTCATGTGTGTTTTCTGGAGCACTCACGTGTATTCGGTCATGTGTGAATAGTAAGGGGTCTGGAGGGTCATGTTTCCCTTGTTTTCTGAGATAATCTCCTTGGAGCCGGAGGTTGGAAATAATGTTAGTCCAACTGCACAGGGATCAAAATGGGTCTTTTCCATCCATCTCCACAGAGGGGAGATTATAGGCTTACACTGACATGCAAGGGGTTTATGTGGTTGCTAGATCTGAGTTCCTACCCTCAAGTTTGTAGAATGAGCCCTTGGTCTAATGAGCTATGGCCTGGGGTATGCCATGCCACTAGAAGGGCAGTTCTGATGGCCATGTGCTTATCTCATGCTGTCTCTCAGGAGCCCAAGGTCACCCCCAGAGCATATGGATCAAAGACCCTGTTTGGTGGTCAATCCCCTGTTGCAGTGCTGCAGGAGAAGCACTACAAGCTGGTGGTTGGATATGTTCCCTGTGTTGTGGAGTTTGTAGGACTCATGAAGGCCTGCAAATTAAGGAAGACCATAGGGTAGTGTCAATGTCATGTCTTAGTGAGAAGCGAGGGAAAGCAGGGAGGCTAGCCAAAAATGTTTCATGTTCACTTGTGCTAAGATCTGCAGTGTGGATTCGCTGGCTCTAAGGGACACACAAGTGATCATGTCCTTTGCTGAGCAAAGTCCTCAAGGCATTTGTTGCTTGCTGCTTTAGAGTTGTTGAAAGAAGCGGCCTGGCCCATTGATGGTGTCTCTCATAGATTATGCAATCTTTTCTTACAGGAATCTCCTTTCCCTCACATTGCCTGAGGTTAGGTAGCGTTTGCCTCGAGGGGAGATGGGCAGATACATGTCTCAGGTTTTCTGTATCCTGAGTCCTCAGCCCGAATATCCTGGTCTGCAAGGCTACTTCACCACCACAGTAAACAGAATAGAAGGCAACAGTTGCCTAGAGTCTGTCATTTCTACCACTTGGAGTGTCCCATGGGCCAGGCATGGGAAATCTTTCTGTGATACTTAGAAGGCTTTCTCAATGAGGGAGTTCACTGATAGAACAGTCCCTAAACGATCTCTAAACACTATGACCCCTTGCACTGGGCTGTGACTTATGCCCACACTGTCATACTGTGCCTGGGATAATTAAGGACCAGGAGACACGGTCACTGAACGTCTCACCTGCTTGAGCCACCTGCAACGAGGCTGTGGCATGGGATAGCTGACTGACTGCCACCCTGGTCAGAGTTCCATTGTCCCATATAAGAGGTGGGTTTGTGTGTTCTGTCTCTCAGTGAGAATTGTGGGGTGTGCTGTTGCTTTTCAGAGATACATAGTCTCACAATCTACACGAGCTGGTCATGAGCATCCGGTGTCTGTGTAGGGGGCTAAATATGTTCCCCTACTGGAGAAACTAAAAAAAAATAAAAGCTTAAGGGAAGAAATTAAAGCAAAAAGAGTCTCTTCTCATATCTTCCTGAGACGTCATTGACGGACAAATCTGTAAATCTTTGAACAGGATTTCTGGGACATCTGCCTGGGGAAAGACGAGGGAGCCATTTCTGCACCCCGAAAATTCAAGCAGAGCGCAGAGATGGGGGCAGATTGCAACAGTCAGAATCCAGTGTGTTGCTTCCTAAGGGGTGCTTCTTCCAAGCTCCCAGATAAGATGGAGTGTCGATCAGAATGAGATCGCCCCCCTTTGATACATATGTTTGGATACTTGGTCCCCAATTGGTGAAAGTATTTGGGAAGGACCATGGGATATGACTGGTGCGAAGGAGATGTGTTAGCAGGAAGTGGAAAAGCATTTACGATTTCAATCTCCCCCCCCCCTTCCTTCAGGCTTAAGAATCAAGGGTAAGTTACGATCTACCTCTCCAACCCCATGCCTGGCTGCTGTTGCTGGATTCAGCATCATGATGATAGACGCTGAGCCCCTAGGCTTTCTCTTATAAGAGAATTTGCCTTGATCACAGGGTTTGGTCACAGGAGTAGATTAGAACAAGAATACAGGAATGGGCCGATTCAGTAAGTGGATGCTGGAAAAGAAGACACTTTGTGCCTGCCTTTACCAAGATCCTGTTGCACAGGCCCTAGAGCAGCTGGCAGGGACCAGAGTCAAGTTCTTAGTATGACAACCTTGGTGATCCATTGCACTGTCACTGCCAGTAGCGCTGATCAGTGTAGACTGCCATAGTGGCTTGGTCCGGGGTATAGTTGTGGCCAAGGAAGTGTATTCCAGACAAATTGATAAGCTGCTACTAAGGCTCAAATTCCCAACCTCCCAAGACCAGCAGCTTCTGTGGAGAAAAGAGTTTGAGTCTATTGGTATGTTGCATCAAAATCAGGCATCAGAAATTCATCTTCCACCACCAGGAGATACTTAGTGAACTCAGCTACTTTCATCTGAATGGTCCCACAGATTAGACCCTTGTATTCCCTGTCACTGGGCAGTCCCTGCTGACTCAGAGAGCCCCTCACTCTTTGGAGTGTACCCAGGAGGACACTGCAGACACCTCACTCAGCAAGGCTCCTCACAGCACCATGGCCGACAGCTACAGCTCCGTGGAAACTACGTTTCTCTCTAATCCTGACCACAAGAGCAGGCACGGGGCACAAATGAGCCCTGAGGCTGCTAGTCTTGTCTGAACAGTAGTGTTCCAAACTATATAAAGTTCTGCTCACCTAGTCACAGTAGACAAAAAAATAAATGTAATTTTAGTCCATTAAAAGTCAACCAATCAGTCTCAGGGGCATGAATAAAATCACAAATCTCGGGAATCCGAAGGAAGACATCACTATGGCGGCCTGGAGGAAGGAGGCTGTGAAGACAGAGACTCTATGTTACCAGAACAGCCCAAGTCTTGGTAAAGCAGACATGGGAAGAGGATCCTGGGAAGGGTGTGGCTTCTCTTCTCTGCAGCCACACCCTGTTCAGCATTCCAGCACATGAGCGGATTTCCCAGGCACCATCCAAGTGATGCACCTTAGCAGAAACCAGAACCACCAAGACAAACTACCAAAACCACACAGTCTCCTCCTGGGTCCCCATTCCCTGCTGCCCTAACTCTCCTTTCAAGGAAAGTTTGTTCCCAGTCCTCCTGGTCCACAGCTCCTGCCCCAACCCAGCATGTGAATCTCTTTCTTCTAGACTGCCAGATGGGAATTTCTTCTGGACAGACTCTCCATCTTCCCCAGCTTCAAGCCCTTCCTTCTCTCTTTCTTACTGCTTTTCTCTGCCCTCCCTTCCCCTCCCCTCCCCCCCCCCCGTCACCCTGTGCCTCTTTACCTCCTCTGCGAAGTATGCCAGCACTTCTTCGCATCTGGTCATTGAGAATATTGATGGATACGAGAGGCCATGCTGTTGAAAACCCCAGGTCATGTGGGAAACACTGCTCTCGTGTGGACATCAGAGGCTGGATGGCTGTCTGTCTGTTTATATGGCTGACGTCCAGCCAGTAGTGTTGGGGGAACTGTGAATATAAGTAGTTGGGGAGCTAATTTAAGAAGAGCTCACATTCTGCAGGGAGAAGAGGGGTGCAGAGCTTATTCCCTGATTGTCAGAGGTATTGGACAACAGGTTTGGGGGCACGGCCTCAAGTTTTGGCCTGGCTCCTTCCTGTGGCTTATAAACCACACCAGGCCAAACATAGTTTCTTGGTTTAGGAACCATGGATCCAGGACTGTTCTTCAGACCTTGAAAAAAACAAAAAAACACAAAACAACAACAACAAAAAACAAGCAAAGACTGTTAGTAGTGTGATGTGGAAGGACTTAGCAAAGAGTTGCCCTGTGGTTCCATAGCTCTGCACATGATCCCTCTGAAGCTCTCACCGAGCCCTCCTGCCCTCTTCCTCAGACTCTGACAACATCCTCTACTGTCTGCTTCTAGCTCACCTTCCTCAGAATCCACATAACAGGCATGCATGAGACTGCTCCTTCTAGGGTCACAGACATCTTCAGGTCCATGTCCTACACATGGGTGCAGCATGTCAGTGGCAAACTGCCTTCCCTACTGCGTTTCCCTGAAGACTCCATTTTCCATGGCTTGTCGTCTCTGACCTGGAGGTTGTGTTGTCTTTATTAGGGGTGAGGTAGCAACAGCATAAACTGCTAAATAGTGACTAATCTGCCTCCTCACCCCTTCCAGCCCCTTCTTTTGTTGTTAGAGGATCATGTCCCCCCTCCACACCTCCCCCTGAGGCTAGTCCTTGTTGGGTGTAAGACCAGTTGATTTTTCTTCAAAGTACATGTCCCTGCCGATTTCACTTTGCTGTTTCTGTACTGAGGAGGGTGGATGGAGACCATAGCACCTTGTGCTCTTTCACTGGGTTGTGGGCCAATCTCATTCATATCTCTAGTCCTGTTGGCGCTCTCAGTAACCTTGGCATCATGCTGTGGTCTCGGGATCATTTGCAGTTGGCGACTTCCAATAACCATAAGACGTCGAGGTCTGCGTGACTGAATGTGATGGCTCTGCCAGTCTCTCTATCTTAATCTCCGCACCATAATCCTGTGTGGCTGAGTTCCCAGAGCCCCTGACATTCAGAAGGCTGTATGAATCAGGCGAGCTGGACTAAGAGAAGCCCTTGCAGTTTCTTTCTTCATTTACCTCCTGCCCTTTGCTGTCATCAGAGGACAGGAACATGGGCAGGGCAAGTTCACTTCCTGACCTCCTCAGGGGGAAAGGGGGGATGGGAAGACATGCAGAGCCTGCAAGTGAAAGAACCTCTAAAAACACGCTGTCTTTCTGCAGGTATGTAGCCACACCCTTTCTCCTGTTGAAGATACTGCTGTTGGCCTCAGCAACAGGAGAAATAGGCCCCTCAGTCCCTACAGTTCGCAGGGTTTCTTCTGCCATGTGGCCCAAGCAGTACATGTGGTTCTCAATGGTCAAGTTGGACAGGATGGAGGCTTTTTCCACGTATTCTGGTGGCAAACCTACATTCCAGATATCCGTGAATAGACATTCCTTCTCTATGTGCTCCACCTCCTCAGGTGGGGAACGACACCTCCATGCGATGCTAGAAGTAAAAAATTAAAAAGTGATCGGGTCCCGCACCATGAAAACCATAGCTATCTCAAGCACCGTAATGATGAATCTTGGGGTCAGAAAAATGAAGACCAACCCAAGCCCCAAAGCAGTTATAACAAAGCATGAGAGACATCAGAGCTGGAAATAAGTGGACTTGGAGGACAAAACAAAGACCAAAGAAACAAAGAGCTGGAGGCTTGAAAGGGTAAAAAAAATCCAAGAAACCCATAACGTGAAACACCAGAGACAAGACACAAATCAATAAACAAGTAGTTCCTATGGAACCCTAGTGGGGATAGGGCAAACTTGAAATCCAGAGGACTGATAGTCCTGAGAGAAGTAGTTTATTAGAGTCACAAAGCAGATGCCAGATTGATATAGGGGTTACTACACACGCAACACCCGCCGCCTTCCTGCCACTACACCTGGGGGTGATGATGAAGTCGGTACGTTACAAAATGTCTAAAGAGATCAATAGGACCAGATGGAAAGAGTGACACAATCTCCCCGACAAGGACAGCCCAGGACCAACTGATCGCGTGATGGATCCTTCTCCCAGGCCAAATAGAACATTGAAAACAATTCTCCTCCAGCTTTCACTGAAGAGACTTGGTGAGACCATTCCTAACTTGGCCTATAAAGCACCAGGGACTGCATTACTTTTGTCACAGCCATGAGCAAATCTCTAACAGGCTGAAACTTAAGGGAGAAAGGCTTGCTCTTCTCTCCAGCTCTCAGAAGAAAGGGAAGGCATGACAGTGGGAGGAGCTGTGACTTGGGAAGATGGTTCTGAAGAAGATAGACAGTCACATGACTTTGGCCAGCCTCTACTGCATCCAGTTACCCAGTTATCCTCCTGCTGTGTTCCACAGCCCTAGGGTTTTGTGACCTCTCCAAACAGGACTCCCTGCTAGAGACCCAGCATTCAGAGACACGAGAAGCTGTAAAAACCCTTCACATCAAACGCTGAGGAAGACATTTTAACTTTGATAAAGCACAAGGCGCATAATAACAAGAACAGACTCAAGAACTCTGTGCTCACTCACATCAGGGTCATGGTAGAGAGTGAACCTCCAGGCTGCTTAGTAGGTGGCCTCTTAGTAGGACAGCTCTCTCATAACTCACTACTACAGACTCCAGCATCTTCACACTCACGGTACGAAATTCCATAATAAGGGGTTCAATCTCCTTTGCTTTAAACTTATTCTGGGGATTTGAAGGTTCATAGCCCCTCACTGACCCTGAGATACTGTGACTAGACACTTCATTTCCAAGACACCTCATGGCACGTGAGGGACATGTATAGTCCTACAATTCACTAGCGCGGCTGACTTCCAATTCTAGCAAGGCTGCTAGGCACGCCCTGTTTTGGGGTAAGGCTGTCAATGGTGGCACAGAGTGACTCTTGGACTCTTGCTGTGGACACACCAGGCACAGTGTGTCTCATCTTCTTCCCCGTGTTCCCAGCTGGCTCTGATAGTAGTTTAGTCAAGCCATTTCTCCAGGTCTCCATAGGAGGTGACAGACAAATGGCCCTTTTAAGTACTATACCGGGATTCAGGAAAGGTATGTGTCTGCCTCAGTCTGGCCTCCTCTCGCTCAATAAATCAGCCTTCTGGAGCGTTCTTGTCAGTGTGGGTCAGTATCATGCACAGGGAGAGGAGACAGAAGACAGCCTTCCCCACCATTCCTGGTCCACTCTCGGTTCTCCTCTAAAGGGTTTGACTTACTTCCCCTGAAAAGCACTCAGCTGGGAACTTTGTCTCTATGAGGCAACCATATTAGGAATCTCTCTTCTCTCATTTTGATGTTGGTGACCATCCATTTCCTTCTGGAAGACACAGTTTTGTGGATATAGAATTATAGGTCTATATGGAGAAATATCAAAATTGCCCCATCTACCCAGTCCTGGCGGCAATGATTTAGTTGAGAACTCTGTTTAATTCTTATCTTTATTTCTCTAGATGGGAGTTTCTTACCAGGTTTCATGTGGCTTGGGCTTCCTACCCTTACTGAGACAGGCCTAGGCGTGTTCTTTTTACTCATACCATCTTGCGTTCACATTTGAGGAGGGTGTCTCTCCATATGTGACACGTGATAACGTCACATGCACGCAATTCAGGCAGAGACTGCAGGGCAAGGCTTGGGTGGCCAGCTGAGGAAGGACCACTGGACAGAGGCAGCCTCTCATCTGATCCAGCAAGCGACAGTGACAACACACCACACGCCAGCAGCACCGACACACAGTGGTGAGTGTGTCAGAGACCCAAAGGATGGGAGACGCCTTTGAAGCGGCTCACCGCTGACGTCTGTCCACGAGATCCTGCAGTCTATGTATTTCTAGTAACTTGGTATTTTATTCCCATCTGGTAAATGGAATCTCAGGTTCCCTTCTTCTACTGCAGTTGCTTCTCTTGCTGCTTTTAGTAACCACTTCCTACACTTCAGCCATCTTTAGCACAATGCAGAGTTAGAAACCTTCTAAATAAGGAACTGCTTCCTTCCAAGTGAGTGGGTGTGGAAACCCTAAATACAAAACCTTCTGCTGCTATAGTGATCACAAGGGAGCTTAACCTGATGTTGCTTGTACTTAAAATTGTTTGAAGGCCTACAAGTGGTTAGCAAGTTCTTTGGCACTTACTGATGCATTAATAATCTATTGCAGTTTGTTAAACTGATAAAGATCTTTAAATCAGTTCTTTTACATTTTTTATTTGCATGTTTGTGTGTGTTTCTCTGTGTGTATTTCTGTGTGTCTGTGTGTCTGTCTCTCTCTCTCTCTCTCACACACACACATACACATACACACACGCACACACACACCCCACTTGTATAATGGTGCCTGAGGACGCCACAGAGCTCTGAGATCCTTGGACCTGGAGCTAGAGGTGTGGTGAGCTTCCTGACTTGGGTGCTGAGAACTAAGCTCTCCAATCCTTGCCTGGATAGGACTCAGCACTAACTGCTGAGCTATCGCTCCTGCTCCTTAAATGCACTCTCTGTGGGTTTCAAATCACATCTGATAGCATGCAATGTGTTTTCACATTAGGATGCTTCTTGCATCTCTGTGAATTGTCAGTAGTATCCTGTGTAATGTATTCGTTGATTATCTCCTTTGGAACTGTTCATGTTCTTACAACTCGTGAATGACACTTAACATTGTAAGCATTTCTGGAAAAAAAATGCACATATATTCTCAATATTTTTGTTTCAATGTACAAATTTCCAATAAACAAATTCAGAAATTATTGAATACTATCATGCAATGGTTACTTTTAATTGTCTATCTAGAATCACCTGGAAGTAGGGCCTCTGAGAATGTCTGTGGGGAGACGGTCTTAATTATACTCAGAAGATTTGCCCAGTGTGAGCAGCACCATTCCCTAGGCCTGGGGTCCGGGACTGAGTAAGTGTATAGAGGCAGTTATGTCCGAGTGTGCATGTGGTCGTTCATCAGTCTCTGTTTGGTCAGTGAATGTAAAGTGACCAGTTCTCTCGAGCCTTTGCTGCTCATTCTGTGATTTACCTGTAATGATGGCTCTTGCCTGTGACTCTGAGCTAACTCTCTTAAGTTGCCTTTTCTGAGTATATTATCACAGCAACAGAAACTACAGCACATCAAAAAACAAGACTTTTCTAAACCACCTATTTCCTCTGCTTTTCTGGGTCATGCGCTCCCTCGGGGTCACCCAGAAGAGCATGGCCCATGCCATACTCCATCACTGAGAGTGCAGGCAGTGTCACAGCCACTTCCTTGTGAGACCTTTCACTGCTCCTAGGCACTGCTGAGCACAAGGTGGCAGCTGCTTTAATACCTTCCGGATGGTTCTCAGGACTGACGCTCAGTGTTATAGACTGTGTTTCAGGAAAGGGGGATCTCCATGTCACATCGTTCATGACTTTCAAAATGGCATTTACTCTGTGGCTTTTTATACCATGTCAGCTTATCAGCTGCCCCTGAGACACATTATTTAAATCCATGGTTTATTTATAATCTTTTCTGCTCTTGGAATTCTGCTCAAACATGAGTATTGATGAAATATCAAAATCCTTCGTGAAAAAAATCCTTTTTTTTTTTTTAATTTCTTACTGCCTCTGTGTTAATAATCATTTACACGCCTGGTCAGAAAACGTGCTCTGTGGTTCTGCTTAGCTTGCTGTGATTTATGTTACTCCTCTGTTGATTTTGCCTAGAAGTGGTGAGACCATCTTCAGATCCAAAATTGTCTCTAATGTGACAGTCGCATGTGACTATTTCTCAGATCACTTCTTTATATTTTAGAAGGGAAATAAGTCAGCATGTCTATTCATCACTTTTAGTAAAAAATGTTTCTCTTATTTATAGTTGTAAATATGGAAATACAAATCAATGCTAAAGATTTGACAGTGTTATTTGGCACTTTTCCCTTAGTTTGAACCTTTAAAACTATTTACTGTTTTTAAAATTATGAGGGGTGTGTGTGTGTGTGTGTGTGTGTGTGTGTGTGTGTGTGTGTGTGTACATATGCACATGGTGTACTTCAAGGCCAGAAGAGGGGCTCAGATCCCCTGGAGCTATAGGCACAGATGTGTGTCAGCCGTCTGATACAGGGACTAGGAAGCAAACAGTCCTGCAAGGGCAGCAGTGCTCATATCTTATTTATCTGCTGAGCCATCTCTCCAGTTTCATATATTACATTTTAAAATATGGGCTAGATTTACATATCTATGTATGTAGGATAATGTGAACAAGCTCTACAGAGGCAAACTGATAGCACCTGCCTTATTGATGACATTGATGCCACTTGCTCACAAGCTTGGCTTGCAGAATGTGTATCCCATATAATGAACAACTCTTAATAAAAAATATATAAACAGAGGTAGAGGCTCCTCCTCCCTTTTCCCTGAGACAGCACTTTCTTAAATGAGCCCAGACTTGTCTTAAACATGGTATCTTTCTGCTCCATTTTCCCAAGCACTGAAATCACAGTTGTGTACAACCATATCCAGTAACCTTCATTTCTATGGTAAAGTCATTTCTGGACAATTCCATACATAATTGTTCATCAGTAGAGTTCTGCCACTTTCCCTGGGACTTTCTGCAACAATCTTATACACGACTGTTTTGCCAGGAAGATGGCCTTCTACATTCCAAAGTGTCTGTGGTGTTGAGGGACATCTATACACCCGATTGTTATCTAGGTTCTCATTAAATCTCCAAATTTCTTTAAGAGTCGTATAACCTGTGATGAGAGCTGGTGATACATTTGATCCTCCTACCAACCCAGTTTGTAGAAAAGGAGACTGAGACACAGGATGGAAAGCAATGCCCTTCTGTGAGAACAAGCCGAGGACACAGCGAAGCTGAGGTTACCATTCATGTCTGTCTACTTCCAATCAAAACCCTTTTCCCCGGGGCTTGCTGCAGCTCTGCCCCTGACTGGATGCTTGGGCAGATAGGTTTGAAAGACAATAAATGGAGACGGGGCAACTGTTTCAGTGGGTTAAAGGCTAGCATCGCAAACACAAGAACCCAAACTTGGCTTTCCGATAAAAGTCAGCTCCAGTAGCACTCATCTGTAATCTCAGCCGGACAGTGCAGAGACAAAAGAGACTCAGCTGGATTAGAGAGCTCTGGGTTCAGCCAGAGACACTGACTCCAAAAGTAAGGTGGAGAGGGACTGAGAGAGAAAGCAGATGCCAACCTCTGCCTTCCACACGCACAGGTGACCTCCCGCGCTGGGGACATGGGTGGCTGCACTGCTGCAGATTCTGATTTTCTTTTTCAGTACAGGGAGTCTTGTGAATCCTAGGCAAGTAGTCACAAATAGCCAACCCCTAAGCAGTACCCACATCCCTCTTCCTCTTTTCTTTTCTTTTTAAAGATTTATTTTCAGCTGTGTCTGTGCGTCTCTGTGTGTGCGCAAGCATCTCTCTCTCTCTCTCTCTCTCTCTCTCTCTCTCTCTCTCTCTCTCTCTCTGTGTGTATGTGTGTGTGTGTGTGTGTGTGTGTGTGTGTGTGTGTGTGTGTGTGTGTACCTAAGTGTAGGTATCCACAGAGGCCAGAAGCAGTTAGATCTCCTGGAGCTGGAGGTACAGGCTCTTGGAAGCAGCCCAGTGTGGTTGCTGGGAACTGAACTCCCGCTCCTCTGTAAGAGTCGCAAGCACTCTTAAACACTGGGCCATTTCTGCAGCCCTTCCTTTGGGTACTGAGACAGGTCTCACTAAGCTGCTCATGGTGCTCTTGACCTCATTCTGTAGTCCAGTCAGGACTTAAACTTGCAATCCTCCTGCTTCTGCTTCCCAAGTACCTGAGATGGGAAGCCCGCACCTGAGAGGCCTGGAGTTGGGGACTTTCTTTTTCTTTTCTTTCTTTTTTTTTTTTCCGATACTTTATTTACATTTCCAATGTTTCCCCCTTTCTAGGTCTCCTCTTTGGAAACCCCCTATCCCCTCCCCCTCCACCACCTCTATGAGGGAATTCCATCTCCCACCCACCCGCCCACCCACTCCCGTATTCCCACCTTGACGTTCCTCTTTACTGGGGCCTCTCCTCCCCCTGATGGCCAACAAGGCCCTCCTCTGCCACATATGTGGTCCGAACCATGGGTCCCTCAATGTGTATTCTTTGGTTGGTGGTCCAGCCTCCAGGAAGACGGGGGGGGGGGGCAGTTGACATTGTTGCTCCCTCCATGGGGCTGCAGACTCCCTCAGCT
>CM052714.1:10364984-10429121 GCA_028551405.1 Uromys caudimaculatus | reverse complement strand
TATCAGTGAGTACATACCATGTTCGTTCTTTTGTGACTGAGTTACCTCACTCAGGATGATATTTTCAAGTTCCATCCATTTGCCTGCAAATTTCATGAAGTCATTGTTTTTAATAGCTGAGTAGTACTCCATTGTGTAAATGTACCACATTTTCTGTATCCATTCCTCTGATGAGGGACATCTGGGTTGTTTCCAGCTTAAGTTTCATTACTTATTTGTATTTCCTGAGGGGGTGGGCCATGGTTATGGACCTGTAATGCTCTGGTTGAAACATCTAGAGAGATTAAATGGCTTAAGTGGTTTTGCTAGTGTGGCCTTTCGATATTCGAAAGCTTTATCACCTCACTCAAAACATGAGGTCTTCTTGAACGCCCACCAGAAGACATAATTGCGGTCAATTAGCTGAGCCTGGTGGACAGATCGGGCAATGCAACAGGAAACGTCTAATTCCGTAAAGTACGAAGACAACTGGCAGGAAGGTTTCAAGGGGAGGACGACTGGGGGTAAGTTTGGAAATAGATGGAAACTTCGGTGGTGTGCAGGGGGACCATACATGCTCCCCAGAATCACAGAGAAGTCAGCTGAGAAATATTAATATACCTTGCAAGAGTGGGGACCCCAAACCCAGAGGTGTCAGATGCAACAGTTCAACCTAAATATGTTGCACGCCACAGGCTGTGTCTTAAACTCTCTTGACTCTGAGTATTTATGGAATACAGAAACTGTACCGCCCACAGTGTGTGTCAAGTGTCAGCTAAGGAGGGTATTAAAAGTTCATATATGATTATATAGCCCCAGTGTCTCTGAAGTCTGCCTGGCTGAACATTTTTTTTTTCTCTTTTACTGACTTCATTTTTCCCATCGGGCTCCAGGTGCCTTTATCATGTATTTTTTAATAGACAGATGATCCTATTTTAGACAACGTCGGAGTGCCTATGTTGACTTCGCCTATCACCTCATCGTAAGACTCCACTATTTTCTGCCTTCTGCCCACCTGTGCATGCTATTTCCGTTGGTGTCGTGTGGTCGTGTGAGCTGCGGCTCCCCTTGGGAGACTTGGGAGTCATGGATTCCACTTTTGTAGCCATTCTTTTTATAATTCTTCATGTTATACTCACTCCTCTTTCTGAATCTAGCACTCTCACAGAGCATCTGTTGGCTCCATTATGACTAAGAGAAAATTACCAGTCTTCCACTTCCTCCCTCTCCCCCACCGCCCACGGACTTCTCTCGGTTTGGTCCTTATTTTTAGGTCTAGTGGTTCCCTCTGAGCTCCAGCAACTACTCAGGAGGCTGCTTTATGCTCTCCCTCATCCCTCTCCCTCTCCCTCATCCCTTATCCCTCCTCCCTCTCTCTAGGTCAGAATCTCGTGTATCCCATGCTGATTTGAGCCTCTTATTTAGCCAGGATTGACTTGAATTCTTGATACTTCTGCTTCCAGCTCAGGATTTCTGAGATTCACTAGTCCAGGTTTATCCAGTACGGGGAAGCAAAGTCTTGTTTTCCTGCATGCTAAGTGAACACTGGACCGCCGGAGCCGCATCCCTCCTCCAGGAAAGCCGCATCCCTCCTCCAGGAAAGCCGCACCCCTCCTCCATGCTTTCTTTGGACTTACCGCTGGGTGTAGGACAGAGCAGCTCCCAGGGATTTTGCCTGAATTTTATTTCTAACCACTCTCCGTTGCTCCCTCTGTGAGCTGCACGCCTTTGCCACTGGAACCTAGATTCAAGCCTTCTTTCTGCAAACCACACACAATGATTACCACTGTGGTTGACATTCGGGTCCCCACTGCTCCAGAATTGGAATCCATGGTGGCGATGCTTTCCGAAGCTGGGATTTGGAGCCTGACTAGATTGGGAGAGTGAAGCCCTCGTGGACAGAAGTAATGCTTTACAAAACTAGGAGTGAGCCCAGAGGGGGCCCTCCCTCGACTCTCCCACCTCCTGAAACCATCAAGAGTTAGCCCAGGGGGACCTGCCCTTGCCTCGAGCAGTCAAGCCAATCCATTTGGACAACTGGAACCCCTCCCTGTGTTAGACACTCCTATCTGATTTCTCCTCTGATAGAAGCTTCCCTGCATTTCACGTCTGGTGTCTTGGCAATTTTCCTGAAGCTACTGTAGCATGTAACTGAAATTATTTTTTTCTTAGAGAGATGGGGGGGGGTGTCCAGGCTTCTTTGGTCCTCCCCTCTGTGTTATGGGTTTCCTTGTAGTTTGGTTTGCATGGGGATGGGGAGGGGAATGAGGGTTGTTTTTAATTTTTGGCTTATTTTGAGAAAGGCTATCATATATCTACAACTGGTCTTCCACTCTTTATGTAACTGAGGATGACCTTGAACATATGAACATCTAATCCTCCTGTTTCCACCTCTCAAGTGCTAGGATTAGAGCCATGAGTCACCATACATGGTGTATGTATGTATGCTAAGGTTCAAGCCCATGCCTTGTGTATGTAAGCAAGCCCTCCATTAACTGAGCCATAGAGCCATAGCCACAGCCTATTGAGTTGTGCTATGACATACATGCACATACATGCATACACATGCACATGTGAACATACATGCACATGCAGAAACATGCATGCACATACATGTGTATGTATGCATAAATGTACTCACACACACACAAGTACACACACATGTACACCCATGCACACGTTCCCACACACATACATACATACACATGCATGCATATGCATATAGAAGCACATACACACATGTGAATGCACACAGACATGCACACAAACATGCAAATGCATGTGCACATGCAAATATAAGGGCTCACACACATGTACACACATATCACATACACACATACATACATGCACATGCATGCACACATGCTTACACATACAAAATTAATTTAAAAAATTTTTAAAACCTAACTACTGTTTTAAATTTTTTAAGTTTAAAACCTTGTGCCTTTGTCGTTTTTAAAATTAATTTGAGGAGGTTGAGGCTTTCCTTGTGGATCTGCAGGCTCTGCTCCTCAGGCCAGGAAAACCTTCATGCTATATTGAATGCATCTCCTTCCCTCTGAAAGACCTAGAACACTGACAACTATGATCTGTGTGGACCTACCTGCTCTCCATTGGTGCTATCCACTCTTTAACTGCATCGATTTCCTTTTCCTCCTTCTGCACTCAGAGAGAATGCAAGTCACTCCTTTCCACTTCATAACTTATTTTGGCTCTGCAATGGGTCTACTGTTTAAAACAAAAATCCTAAAATCAAAAAAAGACACATGAGCACACAGGGTAGAAATGGAATAGAAGATTCACTGAATGTGTTATCTATGTGACTAAGAACAAATAAGGAGGCCCAGTGTACTGACAGGTTATGTGTGTCACCTTGCCACAAGCTGGAGTTATCACAGAGAAAGGAGCTTCAGGTGAGAAAATGCCTCCATGAGATCCAGCTGTAAGGCATTTTCTCAATTAGTGATTGAGGGGGGAGGGCCCCTTGCGAGTGGTGCCATCCCTGGGTTGGTAGTCTTGAGTTCTATAAGAAAACAAGCTGAGCAAGCCAGGAGAAGCAAGCCAGTAAGAAACATCCCTCCATGGCCTCTGCATCAGCTCCTGCTTCCTGACCTGCTTGAGTTCCAGTTCTGACTTCCTTTGGTGATGAACAGCAGTGTGGAAGTGTAAGCTCAATAAACCCTTTCCTCCCCAACTTGCTTCTTGGTCATGATGTTTTACACAGGAATAGAAACCCTAAATAAGACAAATTGGTACAAGTATAGTGGGGTATTCCTGTGACAACCTGACCATGTTTTGGGGAGGACTGTGGAAGGACTTTGGAACTTTGGGCTAGAAGAGCCATTCGGTGTTAAGAGCTCTGTGGGATGTTGTGTAGGAGCTTGGAAGATAATGCTGAGAACAGTGCAGAAGATGGAGGCCTGGCTTGTGAAATTTCAGAGGGAAGATTAAAGACTATTATCAGGGCTGTTGCTAATTTGAGTGTGAAGATTCTGTGGTTTTGGTTAGCTGGGGCTGAAGAATCAGCTGTGATTAACAAGATACCAGAACTACCAAAGCACAAACTTTGCATTAGTGGGACTACTGATGCTGGTTAACTGGATCTAAGAAATTAGTGGTGATTAAGAAGAGACCAGCATCATTGAGGTGAAATCTTCTGGGAAGTATTTTCTGAGAGCACAGAGGCTAAGTTGGAGAGATAGCCAGGGTTGTACCTTGTGCTGTGCCTGGACTTGGTAATGTGTAATACAGAATCACTCAGGTGGTACTGGTTTTGAAGGGATGAAGGGGTCATGAAAAACAGCTGAGGCCTGGGCACTATGAGAGGCCATGGAAGGCCAATGGTGAAGGTGCAGCCTCAGTTGCAATTGATGGCCCAGGACTGAAGGGGTCATGCAAAGCAGCTGAGGCTTGGCACCATGAAGAGAGCCTATGAGAGGCTGTTGGTAAACCTAGTTACAGCGTAAGACAGCAGTGTTTTGGAGATCCCAGTACCATGAGATGACCACCAAGAACAGCGACAGCAGTGGAGTACAGGCATCTGGAGCCTAGAAGACAAGGTATGTGCTACAAAGGGCAGAGCTGGAGAAGTAACTCAAGCCCTTGGAGGAATCCAGAAGATTGTGAGTGGATCCCAGACATTGGACTGTTGGAGTTTGATTTTGCTTTTGATTGTGACTGTGCCCTGATATTTTTCCCTCTTGAAGAAAGAAGGTATTTTAGTAGAACTCACAGTTAAGAGACTTTAATTTTTTAAAAGACCTTGAATTTTAAAAGATATTGGATATTTTAAAGGGATTGAACTTTTAATATGCAAGACTGTGTGACTTTTAAAATTATTTAGATCTTGGGAATGAATAAGAAAGTAAGGTGGTACTAGTTTTCAAGGCTTAATGGTGATGCGTTTGTGTGTCAAGTTGACAAGGGGTCCATTGTACTGACTGGTTTTGTGTATCACCTTGACACAAGCTGGAGTTATCACAGAGAAAGGAGCTTCAGTTGAGAAAATTCCTCCATGAGATCCAGGTGTAAGGCATTTTCTCAATTAGTGATCAAGAGGGGAGGGCCCATTGTGGGTGGTACCATCTGTGTACTGGTAGTCTTGGGCTCTATAAGAAAGCAGGCTGAGCAAGCCAGGGGAAGCAAGCCAATAGGAAACATCCCTCCATGGCCTCTGCATCAGCTCCTGCTTCCTGACCTGCTTGAGTTCCAGTCCTGACTTCCTTTAGTGATGAACAGCAATATGGAAATGTAAGTTGAATAAATTCTTTCCTCCCCAACTTGTTTCTTGGTCATGACGTTTTGTGCAGGAATAGAAACCCTGACTAAGACACTCAGCCAGTCCCATGGCCATCTTTAAGGTCTTGTCCTGAAGTTTGGGTTTAAACACAGAGGCAGACTTATGAATAACTTAGCAGTCTTGGTCCCACCCACCCACCATTGTCTTGACTGCAGTCTATCTTTTATGGTGGTCCTTCTCATGAGATTCCTGGGAGAATTTAACTCTTTGAAGTATGTTATTCCAATAGTCTGGCATTATTAGCATCTCCCTGTAAAATATCTTCTTTCTTGCCAGGACAATCATAATGCCTGCTTATGTTCTCCTGATTTTGAAAACCCCAATCACTCAATTCCTGGTGTTTCCTCTTAGTAATTTTTTATCTGCTGATGGCCCTCCTTCTAAATCCTTGGCTATTATCTGTCTTTGCTACTCAACTTTCTCCACTATGGCCATAGCTTGGCACCTACTGCAGACTGAATGACATCATCCTTGCTGTCTACACTAGTTATTTTCCTCAGCACTGACCAACTAACAAGAACCTACTTAGAGGTGAGTTTACTCTGGCTCTCAGTTTGCCAGTAAAGTCCATTATGGTGTGGAAGGCACAGGGGAAGGAACATGGGGTGGCTGGTCACACTGTGTCAACAGTCAGGAAGCGGAGACAGCATACAGGTAGAGAGGCTATAAAATATCAAGGCCCACTACTCAGTGGCTCACTTCTTCTACCTACTAAAGGTTCCACAACCTTCCAAAAGGGTACTCTACCCAGGGATCAAGGGTTCAAACTCTGTGGGGGACATAGCACATTCAAACCACACCACCATGTCAGCAAATGCAGGAATATTATTTTTTCCTTCTTTAACAGCATCTCTGAAGAGAATGTTCTAAAAGAACCAAACGTTAGGCTGCATTCTCCCACCAGCCTACCCATCCCAATAGGCAACACATGTGGGAGCCAGAACATAGGAACACAGTGGTGCAGTTCACACTAGAGTTGGCTCCTGTGACAACCATGTTGGAGGGCAAGGGGGCATGCAGAGGGATAATGACCACATGGGCTGACCATGCCAGGGTTAAGGGCCACTGAGATGATTGGCCATGTCAGAGGTGAGGGTTCCTGTGACTAGTCATGCCATTTTGTCCTTTGAACTTCTACAAATGTCCAAGAACTAATAAACATCACTTTAACACTTTTAAATGTCTCTAGTTAAGGTGTATTAATCAGACTAATAATACAAACATTAGAAGTTACAATAAATTTTTCAAAAATCACCACACCTTCCCATGTCCCATAATACCTGTAGTAGGTTAAATACCACGTCACAGATACGAAACGTTTCAATAATTGAATTTAAGTCTGGTATGCATATCATCAAATTTCATTAAAGTTCACGGTATTTAAATGAAGGGCACATTTACATCTTTTGCCTATGCAGAAGCGGAGTCTTCTGGGACTGTGGCCAGGAAAAGAATGAGTCCACACATAAGCATGACTCATTGCAGATAAACAGAGCTCCAGTCCCAACAAACATCCGGACACTAACATAAAGTTAAGTAGTTATGTGTGTTGGTGATATAATTCCCTCTCTGTCTGCTCTTTCCATCACCTTCATGTGAGTTCTGGGGCTCGAACTCCAATTGTAAGGGCTTCTACAGCAAGTGGGTTTTATCCAAAAAGTCATCTCGATAGCCCCGTTCCCACTTTTTGAAAAGAATTAGGGAATGTCTTTTTTTTACATATGTAGCAAATGATTTAACTGAGACATGAAGAAGGGCTTCTCCGTGGTAATCTATTGCTTTTAAATTTTTCTTTAAAACACTACAGATCTACAAAGGTTGGAAAAAAATCAAACCCTATGTGCTGGCTGGTTTTGTGTGTCAACTTGACACAAGCTGGAGTTATCACAGAGAAAGGAGCCTCCCTTGAGAAAATGCCTCCATGAGATCCAGCTGTAAGGCATTTTCTCAATTAGTGATCAAGGGAGGGAGGGCCCCTTGTGGGTGGTGCCATCCCTGGGCTGGTAGTCCTGGGTTCTATAAGAAAGCAGGCTGAGCAAGCCAGGGGAAGCAAGTCAGTAAGAAACATCCCTCCATGGCCTCTGCATCAGCTCCTGCTTCCTGAACTGCTTGAGTTCCAGTCCTGACTTCCTTTGGTGATGAACAGCAACATGGAAGTGTAAGCTGAACAAACCCTTTCCTCCCCAACTTGCTTCTTGGTCATGATGTTTGTGCAGGAATAGAAACTGTGACTAAGACAGCCTACAATAAAACTCCAAGTGACCGCCAGGTTCAACACTCCTCATTTTGTATCAAAGGGTGAGGATCTCCTACCTGTTGTAAGACACCGACTTGCCTCAACTTATTTTTCTGTTTACTGTTGTTCTAGTTTCTTTACATCTTTGCCAGTAATTAGTGTTTCTAGCTATGGGTCTGTGTTTGTGGTTTTTGTTGTTACTATTTTTTGTTTTGTTTTGGTTTGGTTTTTTTGGTATAGTTTTGCTTTTTTGTGTATTTTGGGTTTTTGGTTTGTTTGGTTGTTTGGTTGTTGTTGTTATGCCATTTTCTTCTGTTTTAGGGTATTTTTTTCTTCATTTAGCATGCAAAGTAATGTGTTTCATTGTGGCCATTTATTTTTTGAGATTTATTTATTATTTTTATTTTATATATGTTTGTTTTGCTTCCATGCATGTATGTGTGCCACATGTATATATACCCAGTGCCCATGGAGACCAGAAGTGGGCTGCAGATTCCCTGGAACCAAAGTTACAGATGGTTCTACACCACCATTTGGGTGCTGGATCCTTATCTAGGTCCTCTGCAAAAGCAATAAGTAGCCTTAACCACTGAGCCACCTCTCCAGCTCTCAGTATGTCCACTTCAAACACATTGTTCTTATCAATGCCCTCCCCAACCACCTTCCCCATCACAGAGTGCTTCTCTTGGTGGTCCCCTTCCTGTCCCCAAAGCCCACCTCTACTTTCATGTCATCTGTATTCTACTGGGTCCCATTCCCACCTTGAGATCTCTTCTCCTGGTCTCATTCCTCATTTGCTCTCTCTGTCTCTGTCTCTGTCTCTGTCTCTGTCTCTGTCTTTCTCTCTCTCTCTCTCTCTCTCTCGCTCATGTGCACAAGTGCGCGAGCACACACACACACATAAATACACACATACATATAAACATACATACACCCATATACACATACATACACACACACACATATATATATATATATATACACACACATATACATACACACATACACACACAGGCATACACACATATACACACATATACATACATATGCATACACACACATACACAGACACACACATATACATACACATGCATACACACATACACAGACACATATATACACATGCACAGACACAATATACATATATACATACACATATAACACATGCACACATATACACATATATACACACATATACATGCATACGCACATATACAGATACACATGTGTATACACATATATACACACATATACATATGCACGCATACACACATACACACAGATACATATGCATACAAACATACATACACAGGCACACATACTCGCACACACAAACACACACATACACACACATGCGTACACATGCACAAGCACTGGTGAATGTAATTTTGAACATTTACATCTGTTGTTCTCTATCTTAGCAGGGCTTCCAACAAAGCCCTCAGCCCCGTCTGTATCCACTGTCTCAATCGAACAATTATGTTAGTGTGCCTGTGTTTACTTTCTGTGGATGGATACCCATTACATTGAGGCTCCGTTTCCGACGCTGCCTGGTACAGCGGCTCCATTTCCAAGGGCTTGCATACATTCGTTTAGAATGAAAAAAAAAAAAACCCCACATTTATGATTTATCTTTTCTCAGTTTTGTGCTACTTTTGGATACTAACAATATATGCAGCTTGAAATTATGCACTGTCAAAACCTTAGGTGCAAACTGGGTTTCTCAGTAAATCTTCTGAAGCTTAATTTCATTACAGGGCAATAATTCTACTGAGAAGCTCAAGCCAATGCTTCTAACAGATCTAAGTTAAATATTTACACGTGTGGACTTGAAATAGTTCTCAGGTTTTACAGTATATTTATATATTTATTTGGGGTGTGTGTATGTGTGTATGTGTGCACGTGTGTGCACACACACATATGTTTCATGGCATGCTTGTATTGTTCAGAGGACAACTTGCGAGAATCTGTTCTCTCCACCATGTTGGATGCAGACGTGGGGCAAGTACTTTTATTTCTGAGCCTGCTCACTGGTGCTAGCTTTGGAATACTTCTAAGTGAGATTTTTTTTTTTTTTCAAATGCTTGACTATGACAAGGATAGGAAAAAGGAGATATCAGAACAACAAAGTACAAATCTGAAGGCTCGATGTTTAAATTCACCAATTAGCATGCAAAGGCTTTTTCTTGCTACATGCAGAGCTGACGTTTTCTTGACACTTTGCCAGCAGACTGAAAACATCTTGCCCCTAGTTTTAAGCAGTGGGGTGGGCTTTCTCTCTCCCAGCATGCATTGTCGGGAGAGATAATTCTCATAATAATGCTTAAGGACTGTTCCAGCTAGTTTCGTCCCGTTGGCACAAACCTAGACATACTTTGGAAGAGGGAGCCTCAGTTAAGACTCTGCCTCCGTCAGATGGACCTTGGGAGGGCCTGTGGGACATCTTGATTTATTAATGATGTGAGAAAGCACAGTTTCCTCTGGGCAGGTGGTTGTCTGGGCTGTAAGAGAAAGGTGGATGAAAGAGAAAGCACACCAATAAGCAGTGTTCTTCCCCAGGTACGGCTTTTGTTTGGACTCCTGCCTTGATTTCCTTCTTAGGCGGACTATGACTGGGGAGTGTGAGACAACGCTCTCCTCCACGAGCTGCTTCTGGTCAGGATAGTCACAAACTAGAAGGACAATCTTCCAAACCCACACTCTTTTATAGGTCAGCATCTGTTCTCTAAGAACCAGGCTTTGGGTGTATAGTATGTGATGAATTCAGAGGGTGGAAAAGAGTTACAATGTAAAAAGCCATTATGGTAATGGGATAGCTTTAATCGGCCAAGAGAATCTCTTTAGTGGACAAGCATGGGAGCACACTTTTACAGACTAGAACTATTTCATCCCGCTCCATCACCTCCGGGAATCCTTCTAGAATATAAACTCTTTTCCGTGGCACCATCCAGCGACCTCACACCTCCCAGATACTTATCTCCTTCCTGTGGCACCCCAACATCCAAAGAAAGTCATCGGTAGTCACTCACAAGCACAGGCCATTCTTAGCTCATGGGATCTTGCTGATGGCATCACACTCTGGTTTGAGTGTGAAATGCACATGCCCCACCCCCCCGAGTTGTCGTGGGTTGGCCTAATGCTACTTGTATTCCAAAGCTGATTTGGGCTCCCCCAGACCATTCGCCTCAAAGATGAGAGAGTCTGCACTTAAGACACTGAGGGTCCCTGCCCCCAGTTAATTCCGTTTGGTGAATAAAGATACCGACAGCCAATAGCTGGAGAGAGGAGACATAGGTGACGTTAAGGTTTGGCAGGTTTGAGAGAAGCAGAAAGAGCCACCATGGGATAGAAGAAGAACTTGAAGAAGAGAGAGAGCCACCACAGGCTAGAGGACAAGAGAACGTGGCCCAGCGGGCTGCCTGGTTGGAGCTAAGAGCAGCCCAGAGGAAACATAGTAAGTAATAACTTGGATTGTGGATAAGAAGGTAGATCCTAACAGCATGGAGGGCAGGCAGCTGCCCAGCTGTTGTGCTGCCAAGGTATATTTAAAAAATATAAAGGCTGTGTGTGTGGTTTATCGAGGAACATAAATGGTTAAAGCAGGGAAGAAACCCTGTGCTGGGATTTTTAATAATTTCTACAACACCCCCTGGGCTCCTGTATAACAGCACAGAAATCAGATCTGGGGGAAGACCATCACAAAGGGTGTTCTTAAGGGCAAGTCGTGATCCTTGCCCCTCCCCCACCTCTGTTTCCTGTCCTCCGTGAGGTGACCCTTGCCCTGTGCTCCAGCACCCATCCTGTGTTACCTCACAAGTACCTTGGTGGAAGGAGCCAAGAACTGTGGTCAGATATGTCTGAAACCAGGAACCAGAACAAATCTGTACTTTTGAGAATTGTTCTCTGGGTATCTTGATCACAGCTGTATGAAGGAAACCAATTAACCCCATTTAGTAGGTGAGAAAACGGAGACCCAAAGAAGTTTAAAAATCTCCTCTTGAGCCCCCTGCCAGGATTTAGATGTAGAGAAAGCTTTGATTCTTAAAGCCAACTCAACAACAAAACAAATGAATACAATTTAAAATATGCAAAGTTTCATAAAAACTTAGAGGATCTTTTTTTAAGAAATCACATGATAGTTAAAATTAGTGTGTGTGGAAGATCCAAATCTTTAGCCCAGGAACCATCCCTTGTGTGTTGGTCAATAATGTCAACTGGACTGCATCTAGACTTGCCTAAGGCACAAGCCTCTGGACATGGCAAAGGGAGTTTCTAGACTGAGTTAGTTGATGTGGAAAAACACACCTCAAATGGGGCTAGCACTTTGTCCTGTCCTGGGGTCTCAGACTGGATAGAAAGGAGAAACTGAGCTGAGCACCAGCATTCATCCCTGCTTCTTCACTGTGGATGCCATGTGACCAGTTGCTTCATGCCCCTTTTGCCATGACCACCCCACCACCACAGAGGATGTGTCCTTGGAGTATGAGCCAAATAATAATAATAAGCCCTTCCTTAAGAGGCTTTTGTCCAGTACTTTGTCACAGCCACCAGGGAGGTGGCGAGTGCACCTGCCTTATCCTAGAGCAGCTGCTAGCAGGGGATGTATGCCGTCCTCCGTTTCTGCACATCCAGGCATCAGTAGCTTGAAACAGAGTAGCATTTCTATGGGCAACAGCTTGTGTTCTCTGTCTGAACTTTCTCTCTAATTCCTCTGCAAAAGCAACAAACACTGTGTACTGGCTAGTTTTGTGGGTCAACTTGACACAGGCTGGAGTTATCACACAGAGAGGAACCTCCCTTGAGGAAATGCCTCCATGAGATCCAGTTGTAAGGCATTTTCTTAATTAGTGATCAAGGGGGGAGGGCCCCTTGTGGGTGGTGCCATCCCTGGGCTGGTAGTCTTGGGTTCTATAGGAAAGCAAGCTAAGCAAGCCAGGGGAAGCAAGCCAGTAAGGAACATCCCTCCATGGTCTCTGCATCAGCTCCCGCCTCCAAGTTCCTGCCCTGCTTGAGTTCCAGTCCTGACTTCCTTTGGTGATGAACAGCAATGAGGAAGTGTGAGCTGAATAAACCCTCTCCTCCCCAACTTGCTACTTGGCCATGATGTTTGTGCAGGAATACAAACCCTGACTGAGACATATTGTGAACTGCTGAACCACCTCTCCAGCTTCAATAATTACATTTTTATTCTTACCCATATATTTTTGGTTGTGTTTATTTGTTTCATGACTTGATGTGCTGGCTGCCAGGGATGGACCATCATGTAACCTTTATCTGATGATTCATTTAGCTAATCTGGTGTGTCTCCTCGTCACTCAAACTTTAAAATGAACTTTGTCAAGTTGTAGAAACATGTTCTCAGACTTTTGATCACAATTATATTAAATGTATCAGTCTGAAGAGCAGTGCCAGATTTTTGTATAACCTTCAGAAAAAAAGGTTTTTTTTTTTCATTTCTTCATATAACTGTATATGCCTAAGTATGACATAATTGTTTTCAAACAGTGTAGATTGAAGGTCCACCATTTGTCCAACCTGGCTGAACTGGCCCATTCTGTCCTCTATTGTACAGAGCCTCTCTGTGATGCAGGAAGCTGCTCTTCTTGAGAAAGGTCTCAGCTCCAGTGGGCTCAGCTGCACCTTTCATTAGCCTTTGAAAGCGCTTTCACAAGGTTTCTTTGGATTTTCCCCCTTTGAGGCAATGTTTCCTGTATAATTTTCTGAAAAAAAAACAAAAAACAAAAAACAAAAATATAATGACTCTACTCAGGTGTTTAAATTCACTGGCCTAAGCCTTTTGTGATATTCTCTGAGTTCTCTCTGAGGCCATGTGGGTCCCTCTTGTCAGAATTTAGAGTCACCAAGCCCTGTGCTTTGACATTTGTGTGTGTAGATGACCTCCACAGCTGCAGTGCTAGCACAGGCAAACTGTGGGTGCTGCAGGAGAGGGTGGTGCATAGCTCAGCTGAGCTCCAAACAGCCACATCTGCCGTCCATTCAGCGCGCCAGTCCCATCTGAAGTGCCTCCTGGCACTTCTTTGAACCCACCCTTGTGAGTCTTCTTAGAACCTAGCATGCACCTCTCTTCTTGGGTCTCCTTCCCACTCCTCCCTGAGAGCTACAACTTCCTTCTAGTCAAAGAATGGGACAAAATTTATAATCCTATACTCCTGGAAGCTGAGGTCAGAAAGGAAAGACTTGAAGCTCCCTGGCCCCTTTAGGCTATATTTCTGGGAACAGACAAGAAAAAAAGCAAATAGGCAGTCACTTACTTACGTATGGTTCTCCAAAGTCAGGTGTTGGTGGTGTTCAGAGGTGAGACCTTTGGAAGGTAGTCAAGGAAGATGAAGCCATGTTACAAGAGTGAGGTCCCCTGATGCCATTAGAGGCTTTACAAGAAGAGTGAGAGAGAGAGAGCCAAGCTCAGTCTTGTCACGTGATCTCCTCACTGTGCTACGAGGTGACACACACCAGTTCCATGTGCTTCACCTTCTCCAGAACTGTGGGTCTCATAGGACTTTGTGCTACATAAATTGCAGTGTGTGGTGCTCAGTTACGAGAACAGGAGGCGGGTCAAGGCCTGTTGGTGATATGCCGGCCACCAGTTCCTGTTTACTGAAGTCATGCTTGAATCCCTCAACGTTTCCACACAGTCTCAGAGAAACACACGCTCAGGAAAGTTTGTAGAGAGTTGGTTTATCCACACAGCCAGCCGCTGCTCTAACCATCTGACAAAACTAGGTTGTGCTGTAGACCTCAAACACAGTGCCAAACATTTCGAAAAGAAAATTTCAAATCATTACATGAAGAACTAACTGTCACCCCAGGGCCTCCCTTCCTGGAGGTAGAAGCAGGGTGTCTGTGAGTTAGATGTAAATAACACTGGGCAAAGTGAGTCAGTTCCTATAGCTGTTTGGAGAGTCAATTGCTTAAGTCAATAGTCAGTGATGCTGAGGCTATGGGAAACTGCGGACCGTGAAAGGCAGTCTGTTTTCTGGTAGAGCTAAGGTTTGAACCCCGTGGGCCCAATAGGTTGTCTCCAGCCTATAAGGGACGGCAGGCATTTGCCAGGCTCCTAGAAAACAGCTCCTGACACATGCCTATATCTCTCCATAGGTTTGTGACATTTGGTCACATAAAAAAGGTCACGCCCCCAAGCCCTGCCACAGGTAGAGGCGTGGCCACATAGCCTCAAGACATCCCCATGCTAATGAGACATCTAGAGGCTTAGCCACGCCCCTTCCCAGTCACTATTTCAACCTTGCCCCTCCCTGAGGGCGCAGGGGTATGGTCTTACCCACGCCACTCTCCACAATGATAATAAACGCTCTGAAACTCTGGACTGTCTCTCTTCATCTGTCGTGGGAAACAATGGAACCAGCCTTTACCTAAAGAGCCACGGATAGCCTCCCACTGAAGCTGTCTCAGCATTTCCAGCCACAGCAGTCATCCACCCAAGCCAATGCAGCTAGCTGGCGCACAAGCTGCCAACCCGGTCCTGCCATGGGACGCCAGCCGCGCTCTGTGGTCCCATTTCGTTCCCAGCTCTTCCGTGGTATCCAGCAGTGTCTGTGATCCCACAAGCCAGCTTCGGTGCATCACCTGGGGACTCACAGCTGACCCCCCAACCCCGGGCTGTGTCCCCACAGAGGCTTCCCACAGTCTAACACAAGCCCGGTGGCCTGTGGGGGTGCACGTGGTGTGTGTCCCCGCCTCTCTCAGGGGCCACGAGGGGTCGGGGTAGACGCACGGGACTTCACTCTCCACCACGCCAGTTTGATCCAACAGGAAGCTATAAACATACTCTACAATGAGATATTCAGTGGTTTCCACTTCTAATTGGTTTGTGGGCCCCTGTTATGGTTAAGGTTGATTGTCAAATTGACAGGACTAGCTAGGTCCTAGGCTGAATGAAAAGGAGAGAGGGAGCTGAACTCCAACATTCATTAGTTAATCAGGATAGGAAGAACCACACTGAAATGCAGGTGATAGGATCCTGTGAGCCACGATCCTCCACCAAATATAAAGGGAAATACCAGCTGAGTGCCAACACTCAACGCACTCTGCTTCTTGGCTGCACATGCAGCCAGCTTTCCCGTGTACCAACTGCCGTGACTCCCCTATCACAGTGGACTATAATCCCCTTAAACTGTAAGCCAGCACTGGAGCTTCGAAAAACTGGCTCAGATGTTAAGAACACTTGCTGCTCTTGAAGAGGGCTGGGTTTGTTTCCTAGTACCCACGTGATGGCTCGCAACCATCTCTTAATTCCTGTTCTGATGGATCTCATGGCCTCTTCTGGCCCCTGTGGGCACCAGACACATGGTAGACATGCATACACTTAGGCATGCATTAAAAAAAAAAGTAAGTAAAAGAAAACGTGTTCTATATTTCTCAGCCATAAGCAATAATGATTTGCCACTTGTTAACATGAGAACAGAATAGGAGGCCACTCTGTCAAATGAAAACAGCCTGGTTCAGAAAGACAGATGACACATGTGCTCACTGCTCAGTGGACACTGAAGAGCTGGTTTCATAGAAGATCAGGGGAGAATGGTGGTCACTGGAGGTGGATAAGGAAAGGAGAGTGGTCAGGAAGCAGATGGGGGACAGACACGGTGAGAGGAGGAACCAGTCTGAGTTTCCCCTACATAACATGGCAAGGCTTGTCTATCAAGGACCCATGAAAAATTAACATGGAGAAATGTGAGAAATGCCTGCACTTAGACATGGCTGGTAGTCACAGAAATGGAATTGTTTCCTTCTCTGATAGATCTATTGTGTACATGTGCCATCACATGGTATACCACAAATGCGTACAAATACTGCTTCTCAGTTTAAAAGCAAAATCAAAGAACAAACAAACGAACAACTTGTCTTGTTCGGGACACTCCCTTTGCAGAGCCCAGGCAGTATCTACCTTCCAAGTGGACAAGGCGGAGGGTTTCTTGCACCCATGTCAAATGGTTCATTAGCACTTTTAACTCCAGCTCCAGGTGGTCCAACGCCCTCTTTTGACAAGCATGGGCACCTAAACTCACATGTACACATACCCCCACACAGACACATATATACACGTGATTAATAATAAATTACCTTTCAAATAAGCTGAAAGAGTTCGTCAAAAAATATAGCCGACACAGCATACTAACTCATGACTGAATTTATAATCTACTACAGAAAGAATCCCAATGATTACAACCAGAAATTAAATAGTTATCTGAGAAGCCTGAATTGTTGCTATGGCTCTTCTCTCAGGCAGCCATCTTTTTCCCTAGAAGCCAGCCAGCATCTGAGAAAGAAAAACGTCATCGTAATAATGGAGTATGTGTAATAACGCTGAATTAAAGCAGACACGTGCAGAGCTAAGTCAACAGAAGTGTTTTTGCTGTTTCTAATTGATTCTGCTTGATAATTCACCTCACGGAGTTGTTGGTTTTTTCCTGCAGTTAAATTTTTACATCCAGCAGAGAATATATCCATCATTCCAAGATAAGCTTAGGTGAAGTTCCCTCTGCATAGAAAATGAATTCTGTGCCTACTGAGCAGAGCTAAGGAGTGTACGGGACCATGTTGGCTCGTAAACACTGTCTGCGTGTCCCCGCAGGGCTTGGCAGGGCTGGGCATCGCTGTGCGCAGGAAGTGGTGCGCAAAGACACTAATTAGCAGTGGCAGCTCTGCGGGGGGGTTTCACTCCCCCGCCCTTCCATCTATTTGAAGACACAAAAGAGAGTCCAGTCTAATTCTTGGAACATGAGCTCGGCAATGACTTTGAAGAGGGGATTTAGTGAGGATGAAGGAGGCCCTGTGTGTCCCGTGAAGGAGACCCCTTATTCTATTTTGTAGAGTCGTCACTGATGATTTTACGTTCCCTCATTTCTAGTCGGTCTCCTGAGCTCAGCTGCTGCACGGTGGTAATTTCCTTTAGGGTCAGGCAGACAAGCTAATGACTTTGGCAGCTGTGGGTTGCCAAGAGCCTTGTAAAGAAGCTCATGCCTACGGATCATGAGGCGCTTTACAATTTTTATTTTAATATACTATATTGAAAATGAACTTGATATCAATTACAGTATCTGTCCCCATTAACTGGAAATCCCTCATTTTTGTTCCTGAGCTCAGTAAATATCTGGGTTTTTCGTTTTTGTTCCCAGACGTCCACCTGGATATAAGCATCCTGTGCTCATCTCGAGACACGCCTCTTCTCTTGCTGTAGTGGAGCACCTGACCTGTTTCTTCTTCTTCCTTCATAATGTCTTGGTCTGCTTTTATCACAGAGTTCCTTTATTGATAAAGATGCCATGACACCAGTGCCTTATTTTTAACTAATAACAGTCTCTTCATTATTTCCCATAGAAGGCAGAGAAGGGTATTTAAAAACCAGTACTTTATATGAAGCCATTTCCCCTGATGTTGGCACAGCCACTCCCTACCTCCTTGGATTTGGAAAATACTGGATACTGGTGTCCATACTAAGCAGCCTCACCCCAGAGGGAGTAGGAATTGGTTTATTTCGATAACTAGGAGTCACTGGGGCCCTGGATCACAGATTCGGGTGACCCCAAACAACTCCCACCATGGAAGTGGTCCCCAGGACTGTTCACGGTCCTAGCATTTAGTAAGCTCACTGGCGGGAACGGCAGGCAGGCACACTAAACAAAGCAGGGGCCTCTGATACGCGCCTCTGATGCTAGCTGATGATGTTCGCAGTGTTTGGGTTGGAGAAGCTGGTGGTCAGTCTCGGGAGGTGGGCGTCTAGATAGCCGCCAAGGCAAGGAAAGACTCCCAAGGTAGTTTTAATCTCTGGATCTGCAACGTTCCAATTCTCACAACCACAAAATTCTAATCAGTCAATTTATAGAATCTTTAACTAGGCTGTGGTCACCCCCTGCCAATGCTTGCCCTGTTGGCCATGCATCTGGAGGTAGAGGTGATTATATGTTCCAGATTATAAGTCCCATGGTACAAGGGACTCTTAGAACGTAGATCCTAGGATCTAAGAGGGTCAAGGAGGCAGGAGAACAGTTTTAAGGCAGAAACAGTAGCTTATGGGCAGAAGATGCCCTGGATCACAGTACCACCATCAGCATATTATGATCTAGGTTTTTTTCTTTCCTCCCACCTGAAAAACAATTTCATAGAGATATTATACAAGTACTGTACATAAAGTTGAAATAATCCAGGAAAGGTTTACTTTCAAGAACAAACAAGGGAAATAGGCATTTTTTAAAATTATTTTTATTTATTCTTCAATAATGTCCTACATATATGCAGTGTATCTTGATCACATACTGTCCAAAGCCCCTCTTCCACTCCCTCTGGACACCTCCTAGTACTTCTCCTTCCCACCTTCATTATGTAAATTTTTTTATAAGTCACTGTGTTCAATTGGTGATGCTTCCATGAACGTACGTTTCGGACAATGTACCTGCAGCAACACCCCAAAAGAAAAATGGCGCCCCCTCTGCAGTCATCAGTTGTCAAAAGCTCCTCAGCTCCAGCCTCATGGGACATTCTCCCGTCCATTCGGGAATGCTGACTGATCCCAGGCAGGTCTCCATCCATTCTGGAAGGCTGACTGATGCCCTGCAGGTCTTGGTCTCACGAGCCCCTCTCCTGTCCATGCTGAAGGTTGACCATAGAGTTCTGCTGCTGTCACCTCATGTCATGTCTGGAAGACAGCATTTTACAGCACTCCCCCCATTCTCCAGGTCTTGCATTCCTTCGCCTCCTCCTCCAGGATGGTCCTGGAGACTTGGGGGGCATTTGTACAAATGTCCCATTTAGGGCTGAACACGAAAAGATGGTATTCGCAGTACTTTGGTCAGTTCTGAATCTTTGCATTAACGGATGCCCACTGGGAGGGGGAGAAGCTTTGAGACTGAGGCCAGCACTAATCTATATAGGCAATCATAAATATTTCGAAGACAGTTTGACATGTTCTCTCAGGAAAACAACAGTGGTAGGTCCCCCACCCTAGCTGACCACAGGACCTGAGACCTGAGCTGAGGGTTTTGGATCTGGCTCCCAATGTCAGACATGAATTCCTGGCTGTGGATCAGGGCTTAAGTTTAATCACAAAGAGATTGGTTAATGACCCCTTTAATAGACTGTCACTGTCACAACAGTATATACCTCTTGCTTAGCAGGTTGGCATTGTCACTTGTTGGGTCCATGGCTGTGTGGCACCCTTGACCTTTATCCCAGAGCTGTTGACATTGTGCTTTCCAACACTATTCAAAATAACCAGCACAGAGAAAGGGAAACAGACATTTTAACCATAGGGTGGAAACCATAGTGTTTTAAACAGACTGACTATGTTTTCCCCATGTCTTATGAAGCATTTTAATTGTATAGGGCACTTGAGTTTATTCCTTATTGTTTTAATTTTAGGGGTTTTTTTGTTTTGTTTTATGTTTTTTTGTTTTTTACTGGTTTGATTTTATAATCTTTGCCTGGTATGATCAGTTCCAATTTAAGGAAATATTGATCTTTAATGTTCAAAATATTGTTTCTGTGACTAATAATTTTATTCGCTCTATTATTTTGGTAATATACCAGATATCGGTTTGGGATAGTCACACTGGAGAAGCCAGATAACAACACAATATCATTTTAAATTCCCTTCCAACAAGACTGTCCTCTCTTTCACACACATAACAGTATTAATGACAGAGAAAGATAAAATACAAGATTTCTCAGAAGTCATAGACTTGGAGGAATAATAAAATCATGTTTTCATTTTAAACCAAAAAGAGAAACAAGACTCTAAAATTGTTTCCTAACATCTATTTTTAATTGGCAAAACAAGAGTGCAGAATACTCTGTTTTTCAACCCTCGCTAACTGTATTACAGGATACTGTGGTAGTCTGAACGAGAATGGATCTCATAGGCTCATAAATTTGATTACTTGGTCTCCAATTGGTAGAATGTTCGAGGATTAGAAAGTGTGGCCTCAGCCGGGCAGTGGTGGCACGTGCCTTTAATCCCAGCACTCGGGAGGCAGAGGCAGCCAGATTTCTGAGTTCGAGGCCAGCCTGGTCTACAGAGTGAGTTCCAGGACAGCCAGGGCTACACAGAGAAACCCTGTCTCGAAAAACCAAAAAAAAAAGAAAGAAAGAAAGTGTGGGCTCGTTGGTGGAGGTGTGTCACTAGGGGTGGGTTTCAAAACTCTATGCCATTTCCAGTTAGTCCTCTTTCCCTCTTTCCTTTCTCCCCCTCCCCTCTACCCTTCCTCCTCTCTCCTCCTTTCTCTCTCCTCTCTCCTGCTTGTGAATCAGGATGTAAGCTCTCAGCTATTGGTCCGGTGTCAGGCTCCCCACCACAATGACCATGAGCTCATTCCCTGAACTTTCTTTGAAGTTGCCTTGGTCTTGGTGTGTCTTCACTGCAGTAGAACAGTCGCCGAGATAGGTAACTTCAGCGTTTCCGTTATTACCTCTTCGTTACACATTCCTACTTGATCATCCAGTCAGGTTATGCCATGGCAGGAGCTGCAGGCATCCTAACAGAGTGAGCACTATGTCTAGGGATGAGTTGTAGTTTACCATTTGTGATATAAATAGTAACACTGCCATCTAATTGTGTAGATCCTGTTAAATCTCCTTTTTTTTCCCTGCAGGGAGAAATTTAATTGTTTTTTACTACAGGAGTTTGGATCTGAAAGAGAGGGACCCACCCCCTAAATAAATTTCTTGGGGAAGATTTTAAATAAGTTTCCATTAATTTAAAGCCTGTCAGAATTTTAAATTCAAGATATACTGAATAATAAAAGTTTTTTAATGAAGGTAATGAAATTTAAAAAAATTTTTAGAACAAGATTTGTGTTGGACCTCCGTGCTCACAGCGCTGCAGCAGCCCGCTCACAGGCGCTCGAGCTCAGGGGCTGTGCTGCCGTTTGTGATCAGGGCGGCATGGACACTGACGGTCGCAGGTGCACCTCCCTGGCACACGGAGGGGAGCACCACACACAGCCTGGGGCAGCCCCAGCCATAGGGGCGAGGTACAAGGGCCCTGGGTTTGCAGCAGCGACTCCAGCAGCGAGAGCAGCGTCCTGATTCCTCACTGACTTGCCCGTCTGCCCTTCTGCACTGGGCACTATGTTACCGAGCTAATCTGGGGCTTCGGCAGCTCTGGGCCAGGGCTCAGAACTGGACCCTAATGGCACGGCACTGGGGGTATTCTCCCCCTCCCTCTGTCCCAAGGGCGAGAGGGTGGGGTCCCGGGCAATGGAAGTCTTGGGCCCCATTTTGACCCTGGTTTGGGCCTTGGGGACAAACTCAAGCCTGGCTTGAGTTCTGAGATCTGTCTCAGTCACTTCCATATAGGAGTGACTCAGCAAGACTTGTTTGGCCCTCCCTCTACCCTGCTGTTGCTGATGTGGAGCTATGCCATTGGCCCCGTCAGTCACCCCTTCCCCTTCCCTGCCTCCTACGTCATCTCTCCCCATACCTAAGTGCTACCCTCTTTGCCTTCTCTATATAAGTGAGGGGGTTGATACAGTAAAGTTGAGTTCCTGCTTCCACAAGACTCCCTTTTGGCCTCCGATGCTCGCCATCCTGCTCAGCCCCAGATAGACTCGACTGGACCGGGTTCTCTCCTCTCGCCTGGATCTGCCGGCTAGGAGCCGACAGATTTGATCCAAGAAGAGTAGGAGATCTAGGGAGACGTTGAAGATGAGCATCACTCAGCTTCTCTAAGGTATAAAATATAAAATTCTGGGGTTGAAGAGATGGTTCAGTAGTTAAGAGCACTTGCTGCTCTTCCAGAGGACCCAGGTTCAAATTCCAGCACCAACATAGAAGTTTACAACCATCTGTAACTCCTGATCTACGTGATTCACTGCCCTCTTCTGGACGCCTAGAGTACTGCATGCCCATGAACATACACAAAGATACAGGTACATACATAAAAATAAAACAAGTTTAAAAAATTAAAGCTCTGTTCTCTAATTTCATTCTTTAAATTAAACAAAGAGCCTTACTGTCTTGAGTACAAAGTTAGGGTTTTGCTTTCTGTTAATGCATTTAATTTTTACTTTAATTATAGAAAACATGATCACATCGGTACTAGCCTTCAGTTTTATCTTTTACAAACTTTCTTATGTCATGGTGTGAGCATTCAGCTTTGGCTTTGGCTTTCTGGCCACATTGGGACTGAGAAGTGACATTGCTCAGGGGTTACTTTTAGTTTCAACACAATCTCTAAAGTTTCCTTCTGGGGTCCTGTTTGTTAATCGCCCTCTTCACAATTGTACATTTCCCAACAGTGTACTGACTTTTCATAGATTAGCAATTACATGGTATCTTCTCCTAAATGCACTCTCATCCACTGGACAGCCCAGGACTTTCAGCTTGGCATGCGTGCACACAAGATCAACTGTTCCCCATTTTTAAAAAAAAAACTTAGGAGTTGAATTTTCATAATTATCATTCATAAAATAGTTGGAGTGCCTAATGCCACTTGGCTGTAAATAGCTTTTTTTCTTTCTTTCTTGAGTTTCTGTTGTCTATTTTAATGGTTTATTTGGTGGTGGTGGTGGTGGTTGTTGTTGTTGTTGTTGTTGTTATTGCTTTTTAAGGACCATTTCTTAAGGGGCTTGTGTTTTGCGTCAATTCTCTGCACTGCTCATGGGAACAACTCCATCAGGACTCACCTCAGGTGGCCAGCCCCGCTGGGTCCTGGGATTCTTCTACAAGTTTCCAGGAACAAGAAGGAGTTTGGGACACCAATGGGTCAGTGTTTCCTTCCCACAGAATGATGGAGTGTTCCATCTTGGATTTCCTTATACAGACATTCCATGTTCTGGAGAGTTCCCTGACACCACCCTGGTGGGGACAAATGCTTCTTATCTTCAGTGTCTGTCTTTCAAGACATATTTTATTTTTATTTATGTGTGTGTGTGTGTGTGTGTGCATATGTGTGCCAGATACCAACAAAGGCCAGAGAGAGTGTCAGATCACCTTGAACTGCAGTTATAGGCAGCTGTGAGCCATTTGGTGTGAGTACTGGGAACCAAACTGGTGTCTTCTGCAAGGGCAGCATGTGCTTTTAGCAATGGGGCCATTTCTCTAACCCCTCTTCAGAATCATTTTTTTTAACTTATTTGTTTATTTATTCAGTATCTTTGTGATTAGGCACTCATAGAATTTCTATACTACATAAGCCAATGTTGCAATATGAACAGAAAAGGAAACAGTTAGATAAAGATGGAGCCACATGAGAGAACAGCAGAATGCTAGCAAGCAAATGCGCTGACTGAATGCTCTGATGCTAACAAGAAGGTACCCAGCCATGAGCTCAGAACAGAGGGGAAGACAGGGCCTCAGGAACATCTCACCAATACACACCTAAGGAGAAGACTCTCCAGTGATAGTTAATTAACCTGAGGGTCCCACACTGGGCACCAAATTGTCAAGCAGGATGCAGCTCTCAATTCAAAGGGACTAAGTATGTTTTATTCTGAGCCTCATAGGAAGACCTTGGCCCAGGAGCTTGAATTCTAGTCACCCCAAATGACATGTTCCAGCATGAAAACAGTTGAACAATGGAAGAAAGTCATGAATCAGGACATCTGCACAGTACATAGATGGGAACAGCAGGCTGGCAGCCTCAGTCAAGTCCAGGAAACTGCAATAGATTTGCCACTGTATCTGATAGCAGGCTTACCTCTGGGCAGGTAGAAACCAGTACAGTGCTAAGAATACACTGGAAAGTGTTACCCGATAGCCAGAATGATGTCAGCTCAGATATAGACTGAGGGCACCTGATGGCTGGGCTGGAGACTGGTGAGACAAGACAGTCTTAGCTCTGGATCTAAACAATGTTCTAACCTTCCATAATCCTTAAGTTCTAACCAGCCTAGCAGAACTTCATTGCAGGTATGACTTTCTTTCTGGAAATTTCCATACATACTCACCGGAAGACAGGGTTGCCGTTAATGTCCTGGTTTTGTCTCCTCAGAGACCATCCAGCTGCTATAGTGTGAGAGGTGAGCACTGTAAGATTGTGTTTTCACATGGGCTAAAGGTGTCAAGGATGCCTTACACTCTCATGGGCACGGTCTATGAGAAGGTGGGTAGACAAAGTGTTTTGAGGCTAGAGGGTGATGTCACCACTCTCTAGTTGGGACAATGCAGTTTTATCCATCTCAAAACATAAAAGTGAAACTTAAAGTTCTAGGTGCTCAACAGAGATGGGTATCCTGGCTGGAGGGTAAATTTGGGCTCGTACCAGAGGTCCCTGGTCTTGGTCAATTTGTTTCTATGTCTGTCTTCTGACAGGAGATTTGCTTTGACCCTTTCTTAATTCTCTGACTTAAAAAAATAGAAAAATAATTGTCTTGAAAGCTTAAGAAGCAAAATGATTCTGGTTCTGAGAAGTAATCTGGTAGGCTGTGAGAATTCTGAATCAACGCAGCTCAGGAAGCCCTCTGTTGTTCTGGCCTTAGCCATGGTGGCGGCAGCTGGTCTCAGAGAACAACAGGATTCTAGATACTCAGCATGAATGAACCCATTAAAAATAAGGAGAAACAAAACAAGAAGAAATTGCAGTCCAAGGATATGCTATACCAGAGCAATAGATCACCACCACAGTGAGTTCACTAGCACGCTAGCTAGACTGTATCACTATTTCTAGAATAACACCCCAGTCTGAAGTCAAATGTGTAAAATATCTTATTTTTTTGGAGTCTACAGACAGTGCTTGCTTATGCTCTGTGTGAATCCACGGGTGTTTGGTTCCTCTTATAAGGTTTGCCAGAGCCCTTGTGAACATAGATGGCTCATGGAGTAAAGGTGCCCTGCCAAGCTGAACAGCTTGAGTCCAGTCATCCTCAGGGACCACTGCAGGGAGAGGGGGGGGGGAACGGGGACAGACAGAGAGAGACAGAGACAGAGAGACAGACAGAGAACTGACTCCTGCAAATTGCCTTCTGATTTATATGCATACCCTGCAGCACAGAACAGCCCCTTCCCAACAGTAAACAAATAGAATATGTAAGAGAAAACCTGTATTTCTCTTGAACACGGACAGCACACATAGCCTCTGACAAAGTCCTACACGTGTAATGCCTGGGCTTTTGGTATATTCAAGAATAAATGATAAGCGTTCAGCTAACAAGGGAAGAGAAGAAAGAGGGGAAAAGAATGACCGTCTCACTGTGCAATTCTCATGAGGTAGGAGCAGTCTAGCCCTCCTCTAGCCCTCTTCTGTGTCGGGATGTGGGTTTATTATTCCCTTACAATCCTGTGGCCACAGGGCTGTGCTTTGACAAGCACTGTGAATAGAAGAGACTCGAACCCCTTCCTGCTCACCACCTTAAGCTTTCCAGGCAAGAACAGCCCGCCCTTTTCCCTTCCAGTTGGGTGATACACAATCAGTTCAGACTACAGCCTGGGAAAACACATGGGGACATGGATGGAGCCGAGGGAAGAGCCCAGGTCCCTGCAGTACCAAAGGGAGGGCTCTACCCAGCAGCTCTGTGTCTCCCAAATGGGGTCAAATGTGTCCAGCTCAGTATGTGTTGGTTCTGGCTTTTAAAAATGGTTTTATTGAAGGAGAAATTATAGACAAATCCATAGGATGTCTCAGGAAGAAAATTACAAGAATGTTATCTTTAGGGTACGTGAAAACTTAGATTTTTATGTCTTCCTAATTCTTTATTTGGTTGTATCTTAAAGGCTTTCAATTATTGTACCCAGTGCCACTCAGCTCAATGGATCTTAAAATTTGCTTTATCATAATTTATGGGACTGATTCTTTCCTGGTAAGCATGTTAATTCCCAAGTATTTGGGGAATATCTCACTACCATTATTTTCTTTTACATATTTCATTTGTATGTACACATGTTTGTGTGGGCGTGTGCGTGTGTGTACACATTCATGGGATCCCAAGGCTAATATTAGGAAGTCTTTATAGGTTGCTCTTTTCCATTGCTCTTCACCTTATATTTTGAAACAGGGTCTCTTGAGTCAATGTGCCTGGGGTTACCAGAATTGCCTTACCCACCTTTGTGTGTGTGTGTGTGTCTTGTGTGCTTTGTATCAAACCTAGGCCCATCTTTCTACAGCAGTTACTTACCAACTAAACTATCTCTTCAGGTTCTACTATTGATTTTATGGCCAAAGAAATGTTCTGTAGTGTAGTCGATCAATATCAACAGATTGTGGCTCTTACAAGGCTATAGCTTTATCTGGTGCATGCAACTCGTGTCTATTCAGCACATATACTCTATTCCACTTGGATAAAGTATCCCATACGGCCTTTGGAGCAACTTAAGGGAGAAAGGGGGTTTTTGACTCACAATTCCAGGTTGTAGTCTGTCAGTGCAAGACACTCAAGGCAGAAAGAACATGAAGCTGCAGATCATACCACACCCATAGTCAAGAGCAGAGAACAATGAATCAATGCATGCCAGTGCTCTGTTTGCTTTGTCTTTTCTTATACAATTAGAATCCCTTGACAAGGGAATGGTGCCACCCACGGTGTGCAGGCTTTCCCACCTCAATAAAAATAATCGAGATATACACACACACACAGGCCAGGAGTCCCATTTCCTGTGTGATTCAGACTTCTGTCAACTTGGCAACACTAACCATCACACGTACCCATTAGAGCAATTTACCAATTATATTTATCCTTTCAATGTAATCCTGTTAATTACAGACCATTAAAAAGGATCTTAAGATTGCCAATCTGGAGTGTAAACTTCCTTTCTACTTTGGTTCTAATAGAATTTGCTTCATGTGTTTGGAGGTCATAAACACTGAGAATTTTTAGGATTTTCTTGTAAATTAATATCTTTCCACTTCCTGTGATACACTCAAAACATGACTAGCAACTTTATGCTCTGTTGGGTAAACTTTTCCAATCATTTGACTTTTCCCTCTGTGTCTTCACACTTAAAACAAGTCTCTTGCCATGAACGTACACTCAAATCTCCAGTTTTAAGATCCATCCTTTCTAGTCTTTTCCATGGTGTGGGGGAAACTGAACACCCACCAAAAAATAACTACGTGGAAAAGTCTCCACCCAGCCCGTCTGCGCAGCTGCTGCAGGTGCACGCTTTCAGTGCACAGTGAGCTCACCCACAGAGCGTGAGAGTTTAAAATACTCAGAACCTGTAAACACCGGGTTGGTCCTCAAGAACGAGAGTCAAATGGTTCTTAGATTTGATTTTAAAGGAAAACCTCATGATGTATAAAAGGAAAAAGGGCGATATGAAAATTCATCAAATGTAAAGATGTTTGCTGTGTGACAGGTCCTCTAACAAGCTGCCCTCTGACTTCCACCTGCACATCAGGGCTTGCAGGCATTCATATGCATGCATACACGACAATAAATAAAAAATAAACAAACAAATAAATACAGTGCAGAAGGCATCTCTTGTCACCTCAGCAACAGAAAGCCCTCCATCCCATGGTCTAGCCCACGCATGTGGACACTGGTCCCTCCAGACCCTCCCAAGGATCTCTTCTTGAGTGCTCCACTGAGCTCAGAGCCACAGTCATAGGAAAGCCAAGAAGGAGCAGAGGCCACAATAGCCGACTCTGTACAGTCAAGTCCTGTCTCCTTTCATCTGTGAAGAATGCACTAGCTACAGCCCCTCCTTTGCCTCCTCCCTTCCTCTCTCCTTCTCTGCCTCTTTCTTCTTCTTGTATGTGTACACATCTGTGTGTGTGCACCTGTGTGCACATGTGTTCTGAGCAGCATTGAACACAATCTGATTGACTAATGCTGAGCACATAAAAAAAGGAAGCAGAAAACTCTCACGGCACCAAATAACATAATGTAACATATAGATTGAATCAGGAGCTTCAAGTATCAAATAAGGTGAAGAGACCAAAGAAGACAACCAATGACAAATGTACACATCTGTACAGACATAGGCACCCACAGGCACATTAACACACACATACACATGCACAACACACACACCACACACACACACACACACACACACACACACACATACACACACACACACACACGCGCACACACCACACACATATGCCACTGTTTTCCATACTTCCAGTTACTATGGTAAACTAGAGTCCAAAAATATTAAGTGAAATTTTCCAGAAATAAATTATTCATAAGTCTTAGATCATCCTTATTACAGGCTGTCACTGCAGTTGTTACAACTTATCATTATGTGTGGAGATTCACTTCTAACTTTGATTTACTTGCTAAGTTCTATCACGGGTATGTTAAGTACATTTGGAGTTACAGTCTTGAGTGTGACCACCCGCTGCAGATGTAACCCTGTGAAGTGAATTGGTCCATGTAAACATGTTTGCACAGCCAGGCCTCGTTCCAGCCTTCCCACTGTCCAGTCCTTCTTTCCCCACACGACACAGAGCAACATTACAATTCCACAACATTCTGAAGTTCTGAGTGCTGACAGACATGAATCTCCTCTTCAAATCATCCCCACATCGTCTCTGAACGGATAACAATGTTTGAAAAATATAAAAATGGACATAATACTACCTGAGGACCCAGTTATACCTCTCCTGGGCATATACCCAGAAGATGCTCCAACATGTAATAAGGATACATGCTCCCCTATGTTCATAGCAGCCATATTTATAATAGCCAGAAGCTGGAAACAACCCAGATGTCCCTCATCAGAGGAATGGATACAGAAAATGTGGTACATTTACACAATGGAGTACTACTCAGCTATTAAAAACAATGACTTCATGAAATTCGCAGGCAAGTGGATGGAACTTGAAAATAACATCCTGAGTGAGGTAACTCAGTCACAAAAGAGCAAACATGGTATGTACTCACTGATAAGTGGATATTAGCCCAAAAGTTTGGAATACCCAAGATTCAATTCACAGCAACCACTGGACTGAGCGTGGGGTCCCAGATGGAGGAGTTGGAGAAGGGACTGAAGGAAGCTGAGGGAGTTTGCAGCCCCATGGAGGGAGCAACAGTGTCAACTGGCCTGACCCACCCCCCCCATGGTGCTCCTGGAGACTGGACCACCAACCAAAGTATACACATGGAGGGACTCGTGGTTCTGGCCACATGTGTGCAGAGGAGGGCCTTGTTGGCCATCAGTGGGAGGAGAGGCCCTTGGGCCTGAGGGTGTTAGAGGCCCCAGTGTAGGGGAATGCTAGGGAGGGAAGACAGGAGTGGGGTTGTGGGTGGGGGAGCACCCTCATAGAGGCAGGGGGAGGAGGGATAGGATAGGGAGTTTCCGAAGGGGAGACCTGGAAAGGGGAAAACATTTGAAATGTAAATAAAGTATCAAAAAATAAATGATATATTATTATATGAATATGTATATATGAATATATATGTATATATACATATATATAGATATAGATATATATCACAGCTAGAAAACAAGGGTGGCCAGAAGATTGATCAAAAAATATGTTGTTTTTTCACCTTACACTTTTGTCATGGCTGACACATCCCCAGAATCTAAGGCGTGCACCTCGGTTTTGGTTTTATCATCGAAAACAGGGTATTAATTATTCCCCAAGAGCTGTACCACACTAACCACATCACCATCTCCGTGACACAAAACCAGATTTTTCTTGTTTCACTTCAGTCTGTGATTTTGTAAGACAGATTACCTACCTGTTTGTGTGCAGAAATGGATTTTAATAAGGCAACTGGACCTAGTCTATGCCTCCCTCCGCCTTCACAGCTCAGAAGACAACAGCTGGGCCTGAGAGGCAGTACATGGCCAGATGCACATTTCTCCCCTTTAGAGACAATGAAGTCAAGCAGAGAAAATGCAGTGACTCATAGGTCTTCTGGCCCACATGGCCATCACCATGGCAACCACGACTGCCAGGTGGAGAATTCTATCATCCATCATAATTGCTGTGTCCACGTTAAGGAGATTAGGAAGGAAGATGTTCCCAATTGTGTCTTGGATTAAAATACTTTTAAGTATCTGGCATAAAATTGACATCATCACCATTAATGAACTATAATTATGCCATCATTATGGCTATAAAGGGTATGTATTTATACATAGGAACCCTGGATATTACAAACACCCCTAGCAACCTCTTTTAATATCCGGACAGATTTGCAGTTAACAAACTTGAGCCCAAGCAATTCCAAGGAAAAGGAAGTTTTTCCTGAGTTTTCACACAAATGAAAATGATGCTTTTTAACATCCTATCATCCTTCAAGTAAAAAAAAAAAAGTGTCAATCTCTGAATCATTTCCCTGGAACAACTGTATGAGAAAGCTGTTATTGAAGCTGCCAGAGAAGATTCTGGATAAGCAATGTGTCCATTTGTCAATATGTCTAAAACAACCCAAGAATAACAGATGAACTCATTATTAAAACCCCAGAAATATAGATAAGGACCCACACACGTAATTTACGTAGTCTTCCAGCTGAAGGTCAGGGCTCTCCTAAGTGATGTTTTTCAAGATATATTGAAAAGGCAGCCTTCTCCACTAACCTAGACAGCAGAAGTAAGTGTGTGGGGACATTAAGCTTTAATTTTACAATATTTTCATACCCTTTATTTTCATATAAGCATACAGACTTATCTAAATCAAGAGATTTACATTTACATTATATCTAAGGAGTAATGGTCCAGTCCATAATATTCTATCCTTGCAAGCTGAATTCAATCCCCTAGAACACACATTTAAAAAGCTAAAGGTGAGTGGCCCCATCCTGTAGCCAGGCAGAACTCCTAGTGGATGGATAAAGACACCAACCTACCCATAAAACCTTCTACCCAAAATGTGTCCTTCCTACAAGATGTGCAGAGAAAAAGACAGAGCAGAGACTGAGGGAATGGCCAAGCAATGACTGCCCCAAATTGAGACCCATCCCATGGACAAAAACCAATCTCTGACACTATTAATGCTACTCTGTTATGCTTGCAGACAGGAGACTAGCATAACTGTCCTCTACGGGCTTGACCCAGAGGGAAACAGATGCAGAGACTCACAGCCAAAATTAGATGGAGCTTGAAGAGTCTTGTGGAAGAGTTGGGGAAAGGATTGGGGGACCCAAAGAAGATAGTGCCTCTACAAGAAGACCGACAGAGTCAACTAACCAGAACCTTCGGGGGCTCCCAGAGCTGAACCACTAACCAAAGAGCAAGCATGGGCTAGACCTAGCCCGCCCCCGCACATATGTAGCTAATGTGCAGGTTGGTCTTCATGTGGGTCCCCCAACAACTGGAGCAGGGGCTGTTCCCTGAATCTATTGTCTGCCTGCGGGTCCCATTTCCCTAACTGAGACACCTCGTCTGGGCTCAGTGGGAAAGGCTGCACCCAATTCTACAGTGCTGGTGGGGAATGGTACCTAGGGGGTCCTCCTTTTCAGAGGAGAACGGGAGAGGGGATGGGGGAAGGATACGTGAGGGGGGAACTGGGAGGAGAGGGGAGGCTCCAATCAGATGTAAAATGAATAAATAAACAAAAAAACAGCCAAGGTGGTAGTATGTGTTTGTAATCCCATTGCCGGGGACGTGATGATAAGCAGATGCCCAGGGTTGACTGGCCAGCCACCCTAGTCGAATCAGCGAGTTCCAGGCCAACAAGAGACCCTGTTGGGGGAAAAAATGTGGACAGTACATGAGAAATGGCACCCATGATTGACACCCCCATACACACAGGTGTGCACATGCACACTCACCTGTACACACAGTGCTCCTGGACACATGCACAAAGCAATGCAGAGGCAAGGCATAAGTGTGTATATCCTGGCTCCATTATTTGCAGTGTCTTAAGTATCCTTGTCCTAAGGAATTTCTCTCTTGCGTTTAAGAGAGTTTTGAGACCATTTGTACTAACAGCAGGAAGAACGCCCTTTCATGTTAATCTGTTTGGCAAAATAGGAATCCTTAGGAAGCACTAAAAGTTAATGGGCCTGGTTATATCTAGAAAGCTGGAGGTGGGCCGGGGTAATTATGAAGTGGTTCTCAAGTGATTAAAAAAGGGATTGAGCCATAGTCACTGGGAACACATGCAAAGACATTGACTCCAGAATGAAAGCTGCTAGTCAGCTCCAGGGAAGACAGAGAGGTCACTTCATCCTTTTGTCTGACCGAGCTAAATAACTAATTCTGGATGAACAGAATACACAGGATGGATGACTCTGGAAACCCTGGAGGGAAGTATGAGCAGGTCAGCAGAGGCAGGAAGGAGGGGTTAGCATCACTCAAGCCTGGGTGAGTCCACAGCTTCCTTTGTTCTGGATTCGCTTGAATATGAACTCTAAGACAAATATGGCGGCAACTTAAGCATGAACTGATGAGCTCCTGAAGCTTCAGCTTGGACTAGAGTCTTTTAGTCTAAGAGCCAAGAGAAGGACAATCAATAGTCAGAGAGAGGACATCTCCAATGGTCTCCCTGTCATGTCTCTCCAGCCCAAGTGCTGGGTAGCACCATGGCTCTGGCTGCGCAGCCCAGCAATAGCAGGCAGGATCTTCCTAGATCTCTACAGGGAAGGCATTCTCCCCTCTGAGAACATTGCAAACCCAAAGGCGGGAGCCAGAGCTAGTGGCTCATTTTACTTTCTCCAGAAATCCTCTTACCTTAGCCTGGCAGGCAGACAGGCACAGCAACTGTGTAAGAAACAGGAGACAGAAAAGGCGATCCTCTGGGGAGAAGTCAAGGAAGAAAGCCTGTGGCACAGGAAAGTGCTGGGGAAGTCACAGAGAAGGGGCGTGGAGATACGGGTAGCATACTGTGTGTGTGTGAAGTCATGGCCTTGCCGGAGTCTGAAGAAATAGCTGTGTGGTGGAATGATCCATCAGGTACAGGTAACAAGGAGGAAGAGAGAAAGAAGGACTTATCAGAGAGCCCTATTGTCTTAGGGTTCCATTGCTGTGAACAGACACCATGACTAAGACAACATTTATAAGGACAACATTTAATTGGAACTGGCTTACAGGTTCTGAGGTTCAGGCCATTAACATCAAGGTGGGAGCATGGCTGTGTCCAGGCAGGCATGGTGCAGGAGGAGCTGAGAGTTCTACATCTTGTTCCGAAGGCAAACAGGAGAAGACTAGCTTCCAGGCAGCTAGGACAAGGGTCTTAAAGCCCACACCCACACTGACACACTTCCACAAACAAGGGCACACCTCCCAACAGTGCCACTCTCTAAGCCAAGCATAACACCTATGAATCCCTGAAGATGAAATCTAAGGCACCTGTTATAGTCACACTTGAAGAAGTATTAGATATGACATGTACTCATGTCTAATCACCCCAGATAGGAACGCATGGCAGACTCAAGAAAGGACTACACCAAAGTCTAACTTGGTGAGCCACTGAGTTCACTGGGCTTACTTACAACAGCATGGGAGGGATTGCCTACAGGAACAGAGATGACTTAAGGGCAGCTGCATCCCTAGAAAGCTCACCTCAACACAGGGAGCAGCTCTTGAGACAGAAACACTACCTCTCCACACACCAGACAGGCAGCTCCCCAGGTTTCAGTCTCCTCTCGGGGCTCAACTGATCAGAGTCTCCTCTCCAGGCAGTTGCTTACTGTGTGAATAATCTTGGGGAGCTTGGTAAATATCTTATGTTTCAGCTTCCCCAGGCCTCACAAGCGTCCCCCTCCTCCTAGGGGAGAATGTCTCAACTCAGAGGAAATGACTGTGAAACAGAAGAAAAGATATTTCTGAGAGGAACAGAAAGCTAACACACACACATACACACACACACACACACACACACACACACACACACACACACAAGAAGCAGCAGAAAGAAAGAAATTTCACAGGCTGCCATGTTTGTTTTTCTTTAATACATGGGGTGAGCTCAACAGCAGCAGAGGGGGGAGAGAAGGAGTCAGGCAATGTGGAGATTAAGACTTTTCTGACCTGTGCAAAAGAAGGGAAAAAAGCTATGAAAGAGAGTTGACTAGAGCTTTGAGTACTTGTGGTACAAAGTACTCAATGTGAATGGACACCCCAAGAATAAGAAAGAGCGGCAAGGGAAGAAAGTATTTGAGGGAATATTCACAGAAATCTTTCCAAACTTACCGGGAGTGTCAAGCAAAAGTAAGCTGGGCTTCTCGGAGGAGGGTTTTAATCAGGCCAGAAGGTGTTGTAAGCACCAGGGAGAGCACACAGGTCCCCGAAATGTGCCACAGCTCAGACCCAGACAAAGAGTGGTGTTCTTCTCTCGGTAAAAGGTGGCAAAGGGGTCAGAGTTTAAACTGTCAGGAAAGGGTCCTCTGGTGGGCAGCTGATTCTCAAAAGAAGGGATGGATGCACTAGAGACATTTCATTTACCTCTGTGCTGATTTCAAGATAAAAAGTCTTTGGAGCAAAGGGAGAGGTTGGGGAGATAGCTTGCTGGGCAAAGCACTTCCCTTGGAAGCATAAGGACCTGGGTTCAATTCCCAGAACCCACTTAAAAGCCCAGGCCTAGTGTGGGAGCTTCCGGCCCAGTTAGGGTTACTAATTGCTGAGCTGAAGCACCATGGCCACAAGCAACTTGGGGAGGAAAGGGTTTATTCGGCTCACACTTCCACATCACTGTTCATCATCAAAGGAGGTCAGGACAGGAACTCAAGCAGTGCAGGAACCTGGTGGCAGGAACTGATGCAGAGGCTATGGAGGAGTGCTGCTTGCTGGCTTCCTCAGCCTGCTTTCTTATAGAAGCCAGGACAACCTGTCCAGGGATGACATTGGCCACAGAAGACTGGGCCCTGCCACATCAATCATTCATTAAGAAAACGCCCTAGAGGCTTGCCTGCAGTGCAATCTTAGGCATTTTCTCAACTGAGGCTCCCTCTTCTCCAGTGAGTCTATCTTGTGTCAAGTTGACATAAAAGTATCCAGCACAACTGACCCCTTATCAAATCGACACATAAGCATCAAGCCACAAATGTTTCCATCTTATTCATTCCCAAGACCTCACATTAACATAAACATCGCAATAGAAGAGTCCAAAATTTAAAAGTCCTGTGGTCTTTAAAAATTCAAACACTTACAAGTTCAAAATCTCTTTTAAATATCCAAACTTTCTTCGAAAGTCCAAAGTCTTTGTAAAACTCCAAATTCTCTTCAAAAGTTTAAAGTCTTTCAACTGTGGGCTTCTATAAAATAAAGAACAAATAAAACATTTGCTTACTTTCAGAGGGAAGAACCAGGTACATTTACAATCAAATCAAATGCTATAGTCCCAGAAGTTTAATTTTTTAATTGTTCTTTTAGATTTGTTCATTTTATGTGCACTAGCTCTTTTTCTTGCATGTATTTATGTGCACCATGTGTGTGCTACTTCCCGGTGCTCACGGAGGCCAAGGAATGGTGCCAAATCCCCTGTCACTGGAGCTACGGCTGTTTGTGAGCAGTCATGTGTGTGCTGGCAACTGAAATGGGTCCTCCGCAAGAGCAGCAAGTGCTCTTAATCACTGGCCATCCGACTCTCGAAATAACTCCAATCAAAATGCCCTGCTTTGTCTTTCGGCGTGAATTCCCTTCTCTCAAGTGAATTGATTTTTACCTCTTGGTCCAAGCAAAGGATTCTGAGCTCAATTCCAATAGGAATTCTAATGCAGTTTGAAAACAGATGTTTCCAGAGAAATCTCATATTGTTCTCCCAACCTTCTGCAACACAAACTCGTGACCTGAAACAAGAACCACCAACAATTTTATCCAGCTTTTCATGCTTTCTGTTGAAAGTCGCATGTCCCTGAATTTATTAGTTGTCCTTCGCGTCTCAGTTATGAGACTACAACTCTATTACTGACATAAAACAACTCTACCTGCACATCCATCAGGCAAGAAACGAGACAGGACAGTAATAAAATCTCCCTCTCCCCGGCACCGTGCCGCCACAAGGTTGGTTCTGAGTGTCTATTTGTCTCTAGCAAAAGGTCGTCATATCTTGTAATACGTATTATATTTTTTTGAAATGTAATTTGGTCATTGGTTTTGTGAGTTGGCAAGGAGTAGCACTTTGGGTATTTCCTTCTTGTAGATACTTCTCGGGACTTTCAGCTTTATTTTACTTAGTCATGGGTATCACTCCATTGCTTTGACAGAGCAATAATAGTGGCTGTGAGCTAAGAGAGTTTCGGCTTTTCCTGGCTGACGCAGTGATGCATGCTTCTCACTTTAAGATCTCAGCTGAGGGACTACAGAGATGCCTCATTGGTTAAGACTGAGTAACGCCCTTGCAGAGGACCTAAGTTCCGTTCATAGCACCCACTTCAGCCACCTGTGACATTGCCTATAACTGAAGCACCAGACCATCCAACGCCTGCTTGTGGCCTCTGCAGGAATTGCACTTATGTTTACAAAATTCACCCTAACCCCCACACAATCAAAAATAATAAAAATGGGGGCTGAGGAGATACCTCAGCTATTCAAAGTATTGGCTGCTTTTTTCAGAGAACCTAGGTTTGATTCCCAGCACCCATAGCTTGTAATACATATTCTGTTTTTTTGTTTTGTTTTTTAATAATTTCATTATTTTATGAATTGGCAGAGCAGTTCACAACTGTCTGCAACTCCAGTTCCAGGGAACCTGATGTTCTCCTCTGGCCTCTACAGGTGCCGGGCATGCACACGGTTCATAGACCTACACGAAGATAACCTTGTCTGCTGTATCTAAGACTCCAGTTCTTCTACAGTTAATTCCGGATTCAGGAAGATCCCAAGGCAGCCTCAAAAGAGATTGCAGTCTAGGATAGGAGGGATAGTAATTGAAGCTCCGAGACACCCTGATGGTTTTCAGGAAACAGCAGAAAGGAGACGTGAACTGAAATTGTTTGAGGGTTAGAAACCCCAGCCAAGATTGCAGGATCCTGACTGCAGGACAAGAGCCAGGAGACATGGCTGTAAGGCATTTTCTCAATTAGTGATCAATGCTGGAGGGCCCTGGGCTGGTAGTCCTGGGTTCTTTAAGATAGCAAGCTGAGCAAGGCAGGGAAAGCAAGCAAGCCAGTAAGCAGCATCCCTCCATGGCCTCTGCATCAGCTCCTGCTTCCTGACCTGCTTGAGTTCCTGTCCTGACTTCCTTTGGTGATGAACAGCAATGTGGAAGTATAAGTTGAATAAACCCTTTCCTCCCCAACTTGCTTCTTGGACATGATAATTTGTGCAAGAATACAAACCCTGACTAAGACAGAAGGAAAGGCTATTTGGCTGCTCAGGACAAGGAATTCTTGTCACCAGCAACAACATGGATGGACCTGAGGGACATTTCAGTCAGCTGACAAACTAGGCCTCAAAGGATATAATCATACACAATGTCACTCATTTGTAGAATCTAAAAAACGATGTCATAGAAGTGAAAGTGGGTGCCAGTTGTCAGGGTCTGTTAAGATCATCGCAAAGAAATGACGTGAGAGATTGGACAGCAAGTTCAAAGTCACTGTGAGAGGGGAGCGCTGAGTTCTGGTGGTCTAGTTCATATGAGGCTGCCCATGTCCTGAAAATACGTCTCAAGATAGAAAGTTTCCAAAGGATACTGAACTGCTCACCACAAAGAAATAAGTATTTTCAGGGATAAATGTGCCAATTATCCAAATTTGATCATTAAACATTATACGTGTATTAGTCAGGGTTCTCTAGAGTCACAGAACTTATAGAATATCTCTATATATTAAGGGAATTTACTGGAATGACTTACAGTATGCAGTCCAACTAACCCAACAATGGGCAACTGTGAATGGGAAGTCCAAGAATCTAGTAGTTTCTCAGTCCCACAAGGCTAGTTATTTCCGTTGGCCTTCTGTATCCTGAAGCTGGAATCCTGACGAAGTAGGTTCCAGCAGATGTGCTGGCAAGTAAGTGCAAACAGGCAAAGAAGAGAAATCCTTCCTTCTTCCATTGTCCTTATGTAGGCCTCCAGCAGAAGGTATGGCCCAGATTAAAGGTATGTGCCACCATGCCTGGATTTGGAATTTGCTCATCCCTGGCTGGCCTTGATCTCAGAGATCTGCTTGCCTATGTCACCTGGGATTAAAGGCTTGTACTATGTTGCTTGGGCCTAAGCTTTTCATGGCCACTCTGCCTCAAGATCTGGATCATATGTCATCCCATGTCAAGATCCAGGTCAGATGCCTGTGTCTTCCAGCCTCAAGAGCTGAATCATAGGTGTTCCCTCCATTTCTGGACTGTAGTTCATTCCAGATGTAGTCAAGTTGACAACCAGGAATAGCCATCACAACATGCAAGAGCTAAAACTCTCCTTCAAACCTCGTAAGTGCACACAATTATTTTGTGTCAATTAGGAACAAGGTCGGTAAATGCTAAGGGTAAAGCTGAATTCAGCCTAGAGTTAAAATGACTAACACTTACTGTCTTACAGCATTGCAGGTGGGACATCTAACAAAGCCTCCTAGATTAAAAAATCAAGGATCTACTGGTGTGTTCTCAATGGCTCTGGGGAAGACTCTGCTTCATTACCGGTTCCCCCCCACCCCCATTCCTCATGTCTGGAGGTTGCAGGCATTGCTTTCTGTCAAGGCCTCTTTGGTTGTCTGCAAACTCAGCAAGCTCACATCTCACTGACCGTTCTTCATGGCCCCAGGCTCTCTCTGAGCTCCACTGGAAATAGTTTCGTTTGCTGAGAACATTGGTATGCAACCTGGGACTCCCTGATAACCCAGGGTCACCTCCTCATCTCAAGGTGCTCAGTTTAGTCACAACTACAAAGTCCCTTAATCATAGGAAGTTAGGTTCATATGGTATTTCTAGGTTCCAGAGGCTGGGATATGGTGGCCATCTTTGAAGGCATTATCTCTCTACTGTCTTGCCCAGTTGAGTAAGACTTGATTGTAGGGCTGTGGTGTCAGTAAGGAGTGGAAAGCTGGTTAATCAGAGCCTCATCCTAGAATGGCTCTTTTTGCAGGATGGAAGGGAACAGGAGAAACTCTGAGAATCCCTGGAAGATGGGCAGGGGCTGCACTTGACCGGACTTCTTGTCTGCAAAGGATGAGAGCTGTAACTTTCCTCATGACCAAGTTAGGTCCGTGTCCAGCGTTGGGTGAGTATCTGCTTTTCTTTTCATCAGGATAAGATGATGTGTTCATCAGTTGAACATGGGTGCTATTACTACAGGGACATGGAAGTAAAAGACTGCATGTTGTCACTCGGTCTTAATAGAAACAACGAGCATCCTCTCTCCTCTACCTTTCTCACTTTCTCAGCCCCCACTCATGGATGTCAGGAAATAACCACACGGTAGGAAGGCAGGCTCAGAAACTAAATGTTGCATAGCAATTGCAATTTCCTCCAAACTGAGACATTCCTTCCCTTAGGGCAGCTCCTTAAGACTCCTGAAGTAAATTCCCAGGCCCTGCCCCCAAGATTATATGAGCAGTGATAACTACTGAGAATAAGGGACTCTCCGAGCTAACTGTATGGGAAGCTCCAGTCATGCAGCTTTTGTGAGTTGTCACCCATGCTGGGGTGGACTTTTTAATGATGCAGCTGCCTTTGAGTCAGCTGTACTGCTATAAGTAATGCCAATACACTCACAAGTGTCTCTTTGGTCTGGCATTGGTGCCCCATCTGAGAAAAAAAAATTGTTCACAACACCCCAGGAAGTCAACACAGTCTTGTGATGCTCCCATTCTGAAGCTAAGCTCTGGTTTCCAGAGGCCACTTCAGTTCTCATGATCTGCCCCATCCCCATGGTGGGGTCACTTCTGCACAGTGGGTATTCACAACACAGCTATCTACTGTTCTGCCCTACGTTATCATCAGAGAGCCACGGATTTATATATTTGTTTACATTTGGGGGGAACTTTAAAGGAAGTTCCACAAACATTTTGTCATGTCATATCAACCCATGAAAAGAGGCAGAATCATTGTTTTAATGTCATCTCTATTTTACAGATGAAAACTTGGATGCTAATCAGTGTCCGGTATGAGTTGGTAACAACACAATGGATGGGGGAAGCCAGTCATCAAATCCATGGCTTATGGTGCTGGGTTCCAAGAATCTGCCCTGGAAAAGGCAGAATAATGATTCTCAAAGACGTCCACATGCCAATCTTGGATTCAAAGAATGCATTGGTCTATATGGCAAAGGGACTTTGTGGATGTGACAAAGGATCATGAAATAGAGAGTGCCCTAGTTTGATGTCTGTTACTATGAAAAAATACCCTGACAAAAAAAACAAGAAAAAGGTTATGTGGTGTATAATTCCAGGTCATATCTACTGTTTTAGGAAATTAAAGGCAAGAACTCAAAACTTAATGTCCATGGGCAGGAGCAGAGAGATGCATGGATCTGTGCTTGCCTGTTTACTTGCTCTCAGATGGTTTTCTTCTCTCTTACACTGTTCTAGACCCCACTGCTTGGGGATTGATGCAACCCACAGTAGGTTGGGTCTTCCTAAACCAATTAGATGTCAAGACAAGACCCCCTCCTGTCCCACAGGCATGCCCACAGGCAAAGAGGATCTTGATAATTCCTCATTAAGTTTTCTTCTCAACTGATTCTAGGTTGTGCCAATTGACTAACCAGCACAGAGAGATTATCTTGGTGTGTGGTTTGGATATATGGTTATAGTGGCTTGAATATGCTTGGTCTATGGAGTGTCACTATTAGGAGGTGTTGTCTTGTTGAAGTAGGTGTGGCCTTGTTAGAGGAAGTGGGGGGCAATAAGACCCTCCTCCTAACCACCTGGGAGTCAGTCTTCTCATAGAGGCCTTCAGATGAAGATGTAGAACTTTCAGCTTCTCCTGCATCAAACCTTCCTGGATGCTGCCATGCTTCCTGCCTTGATGATAATGGACTGAACCTCTGAACCTGTAAACCAGCCCCAATTAAATGTTGTTATAAGCATTGCCTTGGTCATCATGTCTGTTCACTGAGGTAAAACCCTAACTAAGTCAATAGTCTTCACCAGAAGACCTAATGGGACTAATGGAATTACCTAATCTTGGACTTGAAACTCTAGAACCCTGAGCCAAACTTTTTCACTTTGCTTCACCATCAGTCTGTGCCAGCTGTTGCATCCTAGTGACACATGGCTGGTGACTAAGAGAAGACTAATTATTGCCACAGAGCCAATTACTCAACACCCAACAATCTAAACAACCATTTGTTAGCCTTTCATTTCTATGAGTCAGGAATCAAGTCATGAGCCAGCAGGATACCCCTGGCCCATGAAAACCTGTGAGGTTACAGTGGTCAGAGTAGTAACCTAGCTAGCCTGCAGGGTCATAACCTCAGTCCTGAGTCGCAGAGGCCTCTCTGCAGCTACAGCAGGCTTACCTAGGGAGATATGGAGGGACAAAACCAAACATATGCTCATCTGAAAGTGGCATCATATCACTTCTGCCCTCGTCTGTCCATCAGGATGAGACTAACCAGACCAACTCAGGGGAAAGAGACTGCACTGGGTGTGACTATCAGGAGGTGCATCTGCTCACTGAGAGCCATTTAAGAGCCAGACTGGCAGAGACTCAATTTAAGATGAGGAAAGAATATAATTCAGGTTGGTGCTAGTCTTCTATGGCAGCTGGAAAGGTATAGAGAAAGAGCTTTTATTTCTTTTGAATTGAAAGAAAGTGAAGAACAAGAAAATGAGCCAGGTGTGCAAGTGCACACTTGTAATTCCAGCATTAAGATGGCTGAGACGAATGAGCAGCAAGCTTGAGGTCAGGCTAGTCTATGAGACTGTGACTCAGAGGAATACAATGAAAAGTAGATGGAGGAGGGGGGAGAAGAGGGAGAAGGGAAGGGAAGGAGAGGAGGAGGGGAAGAGAGGGAGGGGAGGAGGGGAGGAGGGAGAGGAGAGGTAGGGAAGGAGGGGAAGGAGGGAGAGAAGAGGTGGGGAGGGGGGAAGGAGGGAGAGGAGAGGTAGGGGAGGAGAGGTAGGGAGGAGGAGGGGAGAAGAGAAGGCAGCAGAAGCCAGAGAATCCCTAGATGGCAGTAATCAGAACTTGGTTGGGGATTATGGTGGGACGATGAAAACCAAGATGCTAAAGGAAACACTGAGAGTAAAGGTGGAGAATGATCAAGGAAGACACTTGATGTCAGCCTCGGGGCTCCGCCTGCACATGTCCTATACACACAAGCATTCATCTGTGCCACACACACTACACCAGAGAAAAGAAAAAATGGAGTATACTCAGGAAAAAGACTCAGTCAGTAATTGAACTAGTTGTCATTCATATATGTAACTCTCCAGCAAACAAGAGAACACAAAACAACAACAAAGCAAACCTGTCAACGTGCTGCCTGTGTGCTGAACATTTGAGTGACGTTGAATTTAAAAGCAATAGACCCACCAGAGCAGTTTATTTATTCGGGCAAGTTTTATAAGAGCATTGTAGCCAAGCTGAGACATGGTTGCTTCTCAATGCATTTATCCAGTTTTAAAGTGATAATTCAGAGCTCAGAGAGGAGAAGGCAAATAGGGGAATGTACAATTTGGTGAGCAAAGGAGCATGCACATTTAAAGCTATAAACAAAGCACTTGTTATTGTTAAAGAAGGAGGTGCCATTAAAGAGAAAGCACATGGAAAAACGGGAGAGATGATGCTGGGCAGTGCTGCTCAGATAGGGCAGCCTAAAGACAGGTTTGCCCAGATTCAGCCACACTGGCACTTATAATGGCCATCTGGGTGGGTCCAGCTTCTTCGTGAATGATCAGTGTAACCTAACAACATCCATGCGGCACTGTCTTGGAACAAGAGTTTTGGGGGACAAAAACATTCCAGAGGCCAAGAAATGTATGGGAGGATAGGTTCTATGTATGGACTATGTGAGACAGCTGTGTATGCAGCTGTGTAGGTGAATCTGGAGCTGCAGTGGAGACCCCAGTGTGTTGGATATGTCAAGAATGTAGGACATCTACCGTGTAGAAGCACAAGAACTAGGTCAAGTTGGCCCAAGAGGGCACATATGATGCTATACGGGTTTTGAATATATTTCTTCTTCCTGAGTGGGGGTCTACTTCAGAAGTCTCCGCTTCCCTTGCCTCTGGCACCCTCAGTTAAATGTCCCTGATCAGGTTAAGAGGAATTGAATCCCAACTCACAGGCTCTGAGCAAGTCCAAGGCAGTTTCAGACACTGCTCCTCCAAAGTCATTGGCCCCATTCAGGACTCCAGAAAAGGGCCTCAGAAGGGTCACTGTGACAAAGTAAACTGTTAACTTTCTGGATTTAGAAGGATTTAGCAAGGTAGAAATGAACTTAGGAAAAGTTTGACCAGGTCTTAATAAAAAGAAATTTAAAAACTTAGTTCTTTGGAACCCTAAAAAAACAGTTAATAACTATTTTCCAAAAAGAATTCTACAAAATGTGTGAAACAAGACTGGAACATTCCGTTAAATAAAGCAATTGACCTTTGTGACAAAGGCCCAGTGAAGCATCGTGTGCTCACACAAGTCCTTTGTGTGGTGGTATCCTCTATGGGGCTTCAGCCAGTTTGGACAAGAGGGATATGGGACTAAGAAAATAGCAAATAAATGAGACTTAACAACCATAAAGGAAGGACGTCGATAAGATAGCTGAGACCTGCTGTAAGCACGGAGCTCAAAGGACTATTGAGCCTTAGAGGAAATTACATTTTTGAAGGAGCCAGAATTTTAAAAGCATTTCATTGTTAAATCTTGGCCATGATGTAGACGTCTCTTTGGCTGCGCCAATTGCATGAGCCGGAATTGGGCTGCAAATCTGAACGGAAGACAGGGAAAGGTCATTGGCTCTTGGTCTCAGATATGTCTGTAGGGTCCTGAGTATGGGAAGAAGCAGGGACAGTTCCTCACAGCCCTACCCAAGACTCCACAGGTCAGTGCCCTCTGCATTGCTCAGTGTCTGGAGAAACCTGAGAGTACAAACAGAATCTCCTGCCACCACAGCCCACCACCGAGGAGTGCTCAGCTCCCTCCTTTTTTCCCCAGTGGGACACAAGCGTCAGTCACCAGAGGATAAGAGCCTGGATCCTGAGTCCATCCATGGCCATCCTGAGCAAATCATGAACATCAATTGTCTAGTTTCTTTGTATTGTTTGTGTTTTCAGTTTGTGAGACAAGGTATCACTGCGTAGTCCTAGAGGGCTTATAACTCACTATGTAGACCAGGATGGCCTTGAACGTTTGATGATCCCCCTGCCTCTGCCTTCTGAGGGCTGTGATTACAGATGCACACTACCACACCTGGCTCTGACTTTTTTTTATTTTCATGTATTTATTTATTTGTGTGTATCTGCATATGCTTGCATATGTGTGTGTGTGTGTGTGTGTGTGTGTGTGTGTGTGTATATACATATGTGCCTGTACCTGTGTCCCCTTGGGTGTGTCTGAAGTATTTTCCTGAGGTTAGAGCTCTGACGAGTGGAAGTCTGTGGCCTCTGATCTTCCATCTTTGATGGATAATTATTCTTTAATTAGAACATAAGTTTTTGTATTCCCTGAGGGAATATATGCTCTGTAGGAACCAAATGAATGATAAATAACAAGGCTATAATTAAGCTGATAGTCAGTAGTACTTCACTGAGAGCGTGGGACACACCATTTCTGTTGTTGTTTTTTTAACAGTATTTACCACAGAGCCTCTCAGAGTTCACAGGATACTGTGCAACACACAAGACAACTATTATCTTGAAATGTCATTTGTTTGAGCTGTTCAGAACACTCTCAAGTCATAGAGCCTTATACTTCTACCTGAATTTTTGTTGTGCTGTGGGGTTCTCACCAGAGAAGACTGCTCAGACACGGGCTATGCCAATGGAAAAATCTTTATTAGCCAGCCAGTAACTACACTGGCTGTTCAGGATCCCAATGTAGCCCTGAGAATTTCTCAGGTGAGCTTTAAAACACAAAAGTCATATCTTGGGTTGACATACTTCAGTTAGCAAGAACAGTTAGCCAGTACCAGAACTATAGAAGTAAAAAAAAGCTAGGTTAGTACACTTAGAGATTTCCCCAGAGCTATGGATGCTGATGAATTAGGTCTTTGTTTTCATTTTGGCAGGTGGTGGTGTCTATGTGCTGAGTTTTATGGTCTGAATGACACTTCCATCATGGAGTCAGTTGTGCTAAGGGCTGGGGAGCCTGTTACTGCTATAAGTAGCAACTAGATACCAGATTGCTTAGCAGCACTAAGATTATGCTACAAGGTTCAAAATCTCAGCACAACGCCCAGGGCCAGTGTGTACAGATGCTCAGTAGAGTTACCACTTAAGCAGGCATTGCTACACCCTGCAGGCAAAGCCCGTGGCAATCTTGGAAGGGATTCCGTTTCTTTTGGGTCTAATTCCTTCTTTTCTAGGAGGAAGACAGCCGTGTTGTTTGAAGAAGGTGTGATAACATGGTGTAGACTGTCAATTAGCCAGCGTTTTGCTATCTGTTGTTGTAAACTGAGTCATGCATGATTAAATCCGTTAGAACGTGAATCACCTCACTGTCCCCGAGAGTTAGAAGCTTAGTTGTCACTCAGCTTGGGCCTGGGCTATAGCTGGGATCTGCAAAGATGCCATCGTGACAGCTAGCGTTGTGGCTGTCCCAAGCTCTGCTGGTGGCTGTTTGTCCCATGTTCTCAAGTGCTATTGGCTGGAAGCAGCCATTGCTTCCTTCCTCTCCACGCAGGCCTCTCCATATGCCAGGCTGCACAGCGAGCAAGCATAAGAGCCAGAGAGAGAATAATCAGGGCAGAGCTAGACCTTCCATAAACCACCCTCAGAAGTCATCTCCCATTGTTTTCCCAAGTTATGTGTTAGAAATGAGTCTTTCTATTCAGTCCTCACTGTAAGCAGTTGACGACGAGGCAGTGAACACCAGAGGGTAGCGATCACTGGGAGCAAGATTAGTCACTTTTCTTGAGGCAAAACCAACTTAAGAGATGGCAGGGATGATTTGTGCTCATGTTCTGAGGAAATGCAGTCCATCATGACGGGAAAGGCAGAATGGTCGGGATTTGGGAGGCAGCTGTTCACATTGTATCCATAGTCAGGAAAGCAGAGAGAGATGAATGCGGGCCCCTTCTCCTTCATATTCAGCATAGGACCCCAGCCCATGTGATGTCACCACTCACATAGAGGGTGGGTCTTACGAGGGGGCAGAGGAAGCCCTAAATGAGTCCTGAGTCAATGCGTGCTGTTGACGTGCGAATGGCCCATTTTCCCATGGGAAAACAGCATGGCTTCCATCTTGGTTGGAGTTCTAGTGTTGATAGTGTGTGTTGAAAATATTCACCATAGCTTTCATCCAGCAAATATTTACAGCCTGAAGACTGCTCCCTCTAAGAGACTGCTCCTACTGAGATTAGCTAAATCCAGCTCCTTTATCCATACGTATGCCTCACTTATCTGTATGCATCAGCATCTCCTCTGTGTTCAGATGGTTGCAATAACCCCACCTTCCTGTTCAACTCTATATAACAAAATAAGCTTCCAGGGTACTGTGGTTTCTCCATTGGAGAGCCCAGCTCACCTGAACCAGACTTTTCTGTATGTCTCTATGTTTGTATTTTCTTCATTCTCTTGGCACCCAAGTCAGGTCAAGTCCCTAGAGCTATGCTGAACATGGTAGGGTTTTCCCTCCTCCGTTAAACCTCCCTGGATCCTCAGGAGTGTCTCGGAGGTGATTCCAGACCTTGTAAGGTTGATTATCGAGATTGCCCACTGCAGGAATCTCCCAGGACTGATGGGTACAACTGGGTGGATAGGAAAAGATGCTGATTATAAGGAAGTAATATGCCCACATTGGGCGTCTCTGATTGTGCTGTGGGACCAGAACACTCAACACTAGGAAAGTCAAAAAAAGAGAGAGAAGTTAACTTCTTACTGGAAAGTCAGAAAGTTCAGAATCTCCAATGAGCTGTAAGGACTTCTTGCCAAGTCAACACATGAAGAACAGCAAAAGAGGCATGAGCATGCCCTTAGTACATTTCTTCACACTTTAAGTTTTTAACAAATTATTGTCAAATTGTATGCATATTTGATACCTGGGAAAAATAATATACTCCTTGGTAACCATGAATAGTTGAAAATGTAAAATAAAAATAAAAGCATTCAAATATTTCTTTTTATTTATAACAATGTATATGCTTGCACATGTGTGTTGGTAGGGGTGGGGGTGTACACTTTGAAAGGCTCAAACATTCAGGTCACCTCAGACTCAGCCAGGATAAGAAAACCAGCATTTGCTGTTCTTGCTATGTGCTAGCATTAAAGTCTTGTTTAAATAAGTCCCTCCAAGCCCCATGGTGCTGGCCACATATGTGGCAGAGGAGGGCCTTTTTGGCCATCAGTGGGAGGAGAGGCCCTTGGGCCTGAGGGTGTTAGATGCCCCAGTGTAGGGGGAATGCTAGGGAGGGAAGACGGGAGTGGGTGGGTGGGTGGGGGAGCACCCTCATAGAGGCAGGGGAGGGGGAACGGGATAGGGGGTTGCAAAGGGGGAAGACATTTGAAATGTAAATAAAGTAAATATCCAAAGAAGAAGAAGAAGAAGAAGAAGAAGAAGAAGAAGAAGAAGAAGAAGAAGAAGAAGAAGAAGAAGAAGAAGAAGAAGAAGTCCCTCCAAGGGCTGGAGAGATGGCTTCACAGTTAAGAAGGCTTGCAGCTCTTGCAGAGGATCTGAGTTCAGTTTCCAGTCCAGCACCCACGTTGAGTAGCTGAAGGCAGTCATCAATATGGATGAGAGATCCTAACATTGTAATACAAAAAAATTTAACTCCAGTATCATTAAAACCCACCGGTCACACAAATGTCTCTAGAAAATTAAATATAGAAAAGCAAATACTCCGTAGATTAGGGTTTTAATCTTTTCAGTTTAGAGAATATAAAGATTGAGAATATATACGCATATTTTAAACTATAATAATATGAACCAAAGAACGGAGGTGTTAACAGAGCTTGCCTGCTGTGCCGAAAGCCTTGTGCTCCATCCCCAGCACCACGTGACCAGGCATGGCCGTACGTGCCTGTTGTACCAGCACTTGAGAGGTAGAGGCAGGAAGGTTAGATGTTCAAGGTTAGCCTGAGTTACATAGTGAGTTAGAGGCCAACCTGGAATACCGGATATCGGAATATGTGAGAACGGGTCAAAGGAAGAAGGGGAGATGAGGGGAGGGCAGGAGAGGGGAAGGGAGGGGAAGGAGAAAAAAAGAGAGAGGAGGGAAAGGAAAACTGTACTGTCGTTCTGGTTTACAGATTTAGAAAGGCTTGTGGTTCATCCACCATCAGCATATGGTGATGTGGATTCACTAGGATGCCTTTCAATGGACGTATGTCAGGGATGCGGTGTTTGGTGCTGAGCCTGGGAGCCTTACACACAGCAGAGTTCCCTGTGAGCCTCTATTACAGTCCCAGGAGCAGGTGCTGGGCAGCACTTCAGACTCTCCAGGGCCTGCATGCTTGCTCCCTGCTGAGCCCAGTCTGTGTCCCGCACAGCCTCTCTAGCATATCTTGGCTCCCCACACGCCACTGGTGTTGACACATAGAATTCAACTTGATGGTTAGCAGCAGAAGGTCTCCAATCTGACTTCCTTTTCACTTCAAGAATTTGCAGAATAATTCACTCAACCTCAGAAAATAGTAAAGAAAAGGCACAGATGCTAAAGGGACAGAAGAGGCCCTGGAGGTCAGTGTTCCTGCGACTAAACACCCTTTAGTCCTGGTGGTGTACATGTGTTCTTTCAGCAGGCGAGCAGATCACAACAGTGTCCTGTCACCACCAGATCTCAGATGCTAGCAGAAGCCAGGGGCCTCTCTATCAAAGATGCAAGGATCTTGTTTCTGTATAATTTCAACTCATACTCCCGTTACTAAGTTCTTGTAGGGCAAAGGCATTGTCCCGCTTCTGAGCTACCTGATACTGGGATCAGCTACTTGCTATAGGACAGGCTTCCTTGAAGAATAAAAATGGGGCAGGGGCTGCAGAGATGGCACAGAACTTCCAGAGGACCCAGTTCAATTTCCAGAGCTCACATCGTAGTTCCCCACTATCTGTAACTCCAGTTCCAAGCAATCTGGTACCTGCTTCTGGCTTCTGCAGGCATCAGACATGCATGTGATGCACAGACATACATACAGGCAAAACACCCATACCCACAAAACAGGAGGGAGAGGAAGGAGAGAAAGAGGAGGAGAAGGAGAAAAAGGGAAATGAGTCTGACAAGAAAAGTCATCAGGCAAATGTGTTTGCTGTGAACAGCTGGGAAACTGTTTAATCCCCAGACCCACCCATGCAAAGATGGCAGGAGGGAGACAACTGCATGGTGTTGTCTTCTCATCTCCACGCTGGGGCACATACACAATAAAAAGCCTTAAAGTGAAACTTTCAATTTATAAAGATAAATGGCAAAGCCACTATTTTAAGTAGTCTGCTGTTGAGATGAACCTCTTACAGCCGGTGCCTTCTCTGGAAGCCTGGAAGCCCGATCAGACACACCAACCCGTGCTGTTCTCCATGGTCCCTGCCCAACGGTAGCCAGTTCTCCTCCTGAGATCCTTGAATGCACAGATTCTGGGGCTGGAGAGATGCTCCAAAGGTTTAGAGCACTAGCCGCTCCTTTGAAAGATCCAGGGTGGGTTCCAGGAACCCGCATGGCTATTCACATCTGTAACCCCAGTTTCAGGGGATCTAATCCTGTCTTCTGGCCTCCTCAGGACCAAGTAGACAGGTGGGGCACAGACATACATGCAGGCAAAACTCCTATACATACAAAGTAAAATTTTTAAAATTAAATATCCCATCCTGGTTTGTAAAGCCCGACATAACCCTTCCCCTCCATTCCCCTCCAGAGCCATGACATCACTGTCACAGTGGCATTCGCCCACAGTCCCTACCAGCTAACACCAGCCTGGTGGAATCAGCAGTTCTCAGCATCCTTTGGAGGAAACTGACAGCTAACAGACAAAGACCATGAGCCTCCTATACAGGCCCAGCACTAACATGGTATACTGACTAGTTTTGTGTGTCGACTTGACACAAGCTGGAGTTATCACAGAGAAAGGAGTTTCAGTTGAGAAAATGCCTCCATGAGATCCAGCTGTAAGGCATTTTCTCAATTAGTGATCAAGGGGGGAGGGCCCCTTGTGGGTGGTACCATCTGTGGGCTGGTAATCTTGGGTTCTATAAGAAAGCAGCCTGAGTAAGCCAGTAAGAAACATCCCTCCACGGTCTCTACATAAGCTCCTGATCCCTGACCTGCTTGAGTTCCAGTCCTGACTTTCTCTGGTGATGAACAGCAATGTGGAAGTGTAAGCTGAATAAACCCTTTCCTCCCTAACTTGCTTCTTGGTCATGACGTTTGTGCAGGAATAGAAACCCTGACTAAGACACATGGCTCACATACTATCTTAGTCACAGTTTCTATTCCTGTACAAACATCATGACCATGAAGCAAGTTGGGGAGAAAAGGATTTATTCAGTTTACATTTCCACATTGCTGTTCACCACAAAAGGAAGTCAGGGCTGGAACTCAAGCAGGTCAGGAATCGGGAGCTGATGCAGAGGCCTTGGAAGGATGTTTCTTACTGGCTTGCTTCCCCTGGCTTGCTCAGCTTGTTTTCTTATAGAACCCAGGACTACCAGCCCAGGGATGGCACCACCCACAATGGGCCCTCCCACCCTTGATCACTAATTGAGAAAATGCCTTACAGCTGGATCTCATGGAGGCATTTCCTCAAGGGAGGCTCCTCTCTCTGTGATAACTCCAGCTTGTGTCAAGTTGACACACAAAACCAGCCAGTACACACATCTATGTGATTTCTAGTTGTATCTAATAAATTCACATATTAGAATGTTCTTTCTTGTGCTGTTAAGAATTCTCTTAGGTTTCTAAAATGCTTCCTAGAACAAAATGTAAAAAAAAAAAAAAAAAAAAAAAAAAAAAAAAAAAACCACTGAGTTGTTTTTTTTTTTAATCCACTATATTCTAGATAGATTCTCAAAGATTATTTGTGTGACCACTATCAGTGCCAGCACAGATTAGTTTGTACACCCCAAGGTGTACTGAGCTTTGTTATTGTTGCTGCTGCTGCTGTTGTTGTTCTTGCTGATTACTGTAGGTATATGAGTCTGCTGCCCACATGTGTGTCTGTGTACCGTGTGCTTGTCTGGTACCTGCAGAGGCCAGAAGAGGGCCTCAGAGCCTCTGGGACTGGAGTTAGAGATGGTTGCGAGCTGCCCATATATATATTCCCATATGTATGTGGGGTTTATTAGAATGACTTATAGGTGGCTGTCCAATTAATCAAACAGTGGCTGCCATGGAAGGGTGAAGAATCCAGTAGTTGCTCAATCCATGAGGCTGGCCGTCTCAGCTTGTCTTCAGTCTATGCCAGAATCCTGAAGAAGTAGGCTCTGATGCCAGTGAAAGAATGGGCTTGCTATCGGTCTTCCCACCTCCAAAGACCTGAAGTCAAGGTGTGCCTTCCCACCTCAGCAATCCATATTAGAAGTGGATGCTCCCACATCAAATGATTTAATTAAGCAAAAATCCATCACAGGTATGCCTAGCCTTCTTTTGGGTTTTAGTTAATTCCAGATGTAGTCACACCTTCAAACTTCAGCAGATATAAAGTCCAGAGACGAGATGCAAGACTTTTGTAAATAAAGAGAATAATAACCAAGGATTTATTCTATTATCCTTGTTCAGCTCACATGTGGGCAGTTTGTGGACTGAAGTCTCACTCAACAAGAGGGATACAATGCCTGGAAACCTAGTTGACTACTTACTTAGTGCTGGTGAAGTCATGGTTATTGGTGGAGAATCTACAACCAATAATCTATATAATGTCTAGCAATGATCTATAAACCGCTGTCCTCATATCCACAGATAAGTGTGGTCTTCAGCCCTTGTCAAGAAAACATCTCTCAACCGATGGAAACATCACAGAAAACCACAGCCTACACCACTTTTACCAAGTGCTATCTGTCCTTCAGTCTACTTCGTGCATCACCACTGGGTGGAGCTTCCTTCATCTTGGGGAAATTTCAGTAGTTATCAGTTTCGAGGAATTGCACGGGTAGATGGCCATTTGTTGTTGAGTTTCTTTTATCGGCCTTTGAATGTTGCTGGGATCTGAATAGGAGTTTGACTGGGACATGTGAGTTCTACAACTGATGCTCCTTTCTAGCAGATGGGGTGGCCATGTTAATAATGCCAAACAAAGCAGTAGAGCGACAGCCTAATACCCAGGGATTCTAGAAAGCTCCCCTATGGAATAATGACCGAGCCAACATTCATTCTTCTCCTTATTGCCTTCTGCCTGTGGGTGGTCTACTGGGACTCCATTACCTGTAACCAAGCTGGAAAAATACGGACAAAAATCCCCAGGTCCCCTGGGCTGTCAGACAAGGAGACCCTCATAACCATAACCCAACTAGGAATTCTCACCCCCAGCCCTCGTCTTGGAGCTTTCTTATGCATGGGCCTTCTGGGGGATGACACTCATTGCCCAGTACAGCCTCTGTTGCTGATGTTGGACAGAAAGGACCTTCAGGAAGACTCCATCCCTCAGCTACATCCCTTGGTCCTGGCTGACCCAGCACCTGGAGCACAAGGGCCTTTTGGACATGAAGGGGTCTGCTCTTGCACTGGGAGCAGAAGCCACCACACGCCATCTCCACAGAGAACTCAAAAGGAATGCTTCTTTAATGGGAAAGTAAATGGCAGTCTTAAGCTTCCTATATTTAGCGCTTCCTGAGAGCTGCTATTTTGGGCTATGTGTGAATGGAAGCAGACAGCCCGGGTTTGGAATATAGCGAGAAGCAGTAAAAATGTGACCTAAAAAAGACAGATCCCAGCAAAGCAATCCCAGACCACGTGCCGGAGATGAGTCCTCGTCGACGAGTGGAAAGCCCAGCCTTGTAGCCAGGAAAGGAAAAGAAGGCTTGGGTTTTGACGCTGGCTGGCTGGCTGGGTGCCATCTCCAGCTTCTGGCCTGGAGAAGCTCTTTCTTGGGAGGATGTTGCATGTGGAAAGCTCACTCGGGGACAGCACAGGGCTGTTATCTAGTTGGTGGGCTTCCTCAATTAGAAGAGATGCTTCCTCGTTTCCAATCATAGTTGAGGGAACTGGCAGATCACTCCGCCTCAGCCATAGCCCTGATATTTCTCTCTCTCTCTCTCTCTCTCTCTCTCTCTCTCTCTCTCTCTCTCTCTCTCTCTCTCTCTCTCTTTCCCTTTCCCTTTCCCTTTCCCTCTCCCTCTCCATCTCCGTCTCTCTGTCTCTCTCTCCCTCTCTCTGTCTCTCTCTCTCGCTCCCTCTCGCTCTCCGTCTCGCTCTGTCTCTCTGTCTCTCCCCCCCCTCCAATCCAAACACATTGCAAGGCTCATTTACTCAAAGGTGATTAGGAAAAAAAAATCTCAATTAAGAGGAGTTGTCAATTCTCTGAGTGTTCTGGGTAATTTAATTCCTTACTTGGCTTAATTAAGCTCTAGCCAGTAAAACTTTTCCATTAAAACATTGTGTTCGTGTGTGCATGTGAATATGCATATATGTGTGTATATGTATTCTTAATTTTGTGAGTCTAATTTAAGTCTTCTTTGATTAAGTCACCAATGGTGTCTAGAGACGACTGGTGTGAAAATAGTGTCTCACCATCTAGGGATACAGAGCTCCATGCTGTCAGAAGTGTGTGTGTGTGTGTGTGTGTGTGTGTGTGTGTGTGTGTGTGTACCTGTATCTTATACTAATTAAGACGGAAAGGAAAGCTCTTGCTGCTGGGTCTGAGTCTCAATACCGTTAGCACTTCAACTGCTCAGGGAAGTCTGGTGAATAGCAACCAGCATATCCTGACACTATGGGGAACCCATGGGGCCTGCTCATTGGTGACTACCTCAATAGACAGGAACGGCTGGATAAAGCAGCATTGATATGAAATGGGGAGGGTGGGTCGAAAGGCAGACAGGAACTGTAAGGCGTGGTGTGCAGACAGCCTGACCAGAAAACTGTTCAAAGGACTTCTAAAATGGGAACATTTCTGCGCCTTTGTATTTGCACAGAATAAATTCTGCATGCAGACCTTCCATATAGTATGCAGCCCTCGGCAGGAGTTTGCTTGCTTCCACTGAAGGCTAAGATGTGGCAAGCCAGCACCCAGGGCTTTGTGTATATCATCAAATGAACCCCATGCCCACCCTGCAGAGTCTGGCAAGCCCCCCCCCCCCCCCCAGTTCTGCAGAATCGCAGAGTAGAAGCCAACCACAGTCACTCAGTCAGTGGCAGAGTCGGGACTATCATGTCTTGTCTGTTTTCTGGTTTTTAAAACATAGGCTTTAGTTCACAGTCTGTGGAGTACACAGAATGGAGAGGTGGCAGGACCCAAGCCCAGAAGCAATTGCTAGGGGCTTTGTCCTTATTTAATTGCCTGAAGGGAGAGAGTGCACAGAACTGAAAATAGGGAAAACCTTTGTCTTCCTTGCTGTTTAACCAGTGTCTTTCCTTCCTTCTCTCTCCCTTGTCCGTGCCTGAGGCATCAGCCCCCACTTCCACCCAGACACAGGAGCAATGAGGAAACTGTCCTCGGAAACTTCCAGGTAAGCTTGTTACTATCCAAGACAGGTGTAGAGCCTGCAATCCTCCAAGGCCATGTGGATGCAGCAGGTCCATACCACGCCAGCCAGATCAACCCTTAAAACTCTGAAGCACAGGGCTGGGCAGATGACTCAGTCAGCAAAGTACAAAGACCCGAGTTCAGATCTTCAGATAGCCACATAAAAAACCCAGACATGCATGTGGTAACTTGAATGCCACAGTGTGTGTGGCTTGAGTAAAAGATATAATGCTAATATATATATAATGTGTGTATGTATATGTCATATATACATCAATTTAAATTTGAAAACATAATCTTCTGTTTTCATTCTGTTTTTTAAAAATAAGAGATCTTGAGGCAGAAGGGATAGCTTATCAATATGGGTGCTATGCAAATATGAGACCCTGAATCTGAACCCATAGTCCATAGGTTTTGTCATCGTTGTTGTCATTGTTTAAAAAGTTGGGCCTGCGACAGGCTGATCCTTGGAGCTCTCTAGCCAGCCACACTAGTGCAATCAGCAGTCAACAAGTCCCGGTGAAAGGCACTGTCAAAAAAATAACAAAAACTAACCAAACAAAAAAGATAGTTGGCTCCTGAGACATGACACCTGATGTTAACCTCTGACCTCAACAGGTTCATGCACCACCCCCCCCACACACACACACACACATGCACTTACACAAAATAAAAAAGCCAAAACTCCAGCCAGGGTGCCGTAACTGAGCTTTATTGTAACTGGTTCCGTGGATTGGGGCCATTGCTGCCGCTAGAACCTTATACAAGGTGATCCTCATAGCCGTAGAGTATGTCAGACATACTCAAAAATGGAACCGGACAGCAAGGGCCCACCCGAAGTGGAAGCATGTGCCGGCATCTCACATGCCCATGATCACTCTGCAGATATTTGATTGACACAAGGTCTTTGTGCTACTGAATCCCAGGAGGTGTCCTTCCTGTAGGAGTTCCATATGCCCCTTTGACTTTGGGTATTTCCAGACAGCTTGTGAAGGAGCAACTCTTTACAAACTTGGGGTAGGGAGGAGTATCACAGCGCAATTTTAAAATATTTAGTACATTTTCTTCTACAAAGAATGTTACAAATAGTGAAACCGATATACTAGCATATTGATATATAGATATGTACAATTACTACTTTATGCTTCAAAAGTGCAGGAAGATAAATTACATAATATATATATAATTTTAGATCTAGTGGACAATTGGATATTGCTCTTGTGTTGGACTTGATGCATTGGATGCGTGCCCATGGCTTGTCACTGAATAGAGAGGGGACCAGTGGGGATTAGGGAACTCATGGAGTCCCGTGCTTAACCCCAGAGTGTCATCTTCAAAGTAATATTTCAAGTTTTATAACGAGCCGGGGCTGGGTCAGAAGTTTCCAGTCCCATGTGCAGTGTAGGATATTACCAAAAGTCTCAGCTTCATGACCTGGGATGGGACCAAAGCAAAGCTGAAAGCCACTGGCCCGGTAGTACTGGGTCCTCAGCCCCTGAGTCAGAGGGAAGTTTGCCAAAGGCAATGTTAAGATAGCTCCCCAGTGCTCAGCTCAATCTATAGGAAGTAGTGTCAGAATGAAGCCCAAGGAGGGGGCTTCACTGACCTCTCTCCCATGCTCTAAACTCACAGGCAGCACAGAAGAGGAGCAAAGACTGTGAATGGAATTACTGCAAGATTCTCCAGTCAATGAAGACTGAAACACTGAGGAATATGGAAACTCATGTACAGGGCTGAAAGAGCCCTGATGTGCGGTCACTGGGAACAGGGGAGCATGTAGCAATGCCACATCGAAAGCATAGTTACATAGGACAGACAGGATTTTACTGTGAATGGATCACCACAAATGTCTATATCCTATATGATGTGTAGACAAGGTATACATTACAGCATCCACAGAGCCGTGGTCTTTCCCTCGCTGTTCCCAAATCTAAATGACAAGGTGATATGTTTTCCTCTGAGAGGAGAAATGGAACAACAAATTAAAGACATTCTAGAAAATTCCACAACTCTAGCTCACTGTGGTAGGGAATAGCCACTGGGAACAAGTGGGGGTGATAGAAGAGACTCAGTGGGTCTACAGGGGGCACAAGTGCTCCAGACTTGCTTCATTCCTGGGCTTCCTCGTTTCTCGGTGTGGCTGCTTGCCCAGGTAACCCCAAGGGGTTTGTTCTAGAAGTCTAAGGAGATGGTAAGATCACGGAAGCATCTGGTTTTCTGCGGGACCTCCCTGGCCCTCAGCACATCACCAGGATGAGTTATGATTGACAGAGCAGGGATGTCCAGACCAGACAAGGGGACTGAATTATAGAGGTCTGGAGGAAGCGAGGGGGTTTGAACACAGTGTGCCTCGGAGGCATTGGTGGAGCAAGAGGCCTACCAAAACAGCCCGGCATTGGGACCTCTGCCCACTGGTCATGAGAACACTGAATAGGCTCCCACAATCTGCCTGATGACTGGTCAGTGGTAAGATGGCTTTGAGAATGGTCGAGCTGGCACCCAAGACCAGTATGTGCCTTCTCGTTGGCTGTGGATGTAAGAATTTTCAAGAATCAAAACCCAGCCGGACTCCAGGAAGGCAGGCAAATTACACTAAGCCGTGAGCACTGTGCCCAGGAAAGAGAGACTAGCCCAACCTATTTGTAGCCACCATGGCCACTGATCCCTCAAGCAGTGGCTATGGTTCCTTCTGGAGAATAGGGGGTGCACTCAGAGTCCTTAGGAGAGGATTGCTTCTGGGGTGCACACTGCACTAAGGAACTCTTAAGGACATTTAGCAAGGAACAAGGAGAAGATTTACTATGAATTAGATGTATTTTCTAGCAATCTACTTCCAATGTAGATAAATCGTTAAAAACACAGTGAATGACGTCTGTTTCAAAGTATTTCATTAAGGTGCAACGTGCAGCAGCTACATGCCCGTGTTGTTTAGAAAAATGGATGTGCTTCTGGTTATTAGACGCTCTTGGTTGGCTGGTTCCCAGCTGGGTACGCATGGAGTTATTTAAGACAGGAAAACCATCTTGGGGAAGGGAAGGGGGAGTCTTAAAAATGCCTACTTTATTTCCTTTTATTTAAAAATTGGAGGGCTAGAAGAAGTGGCAACCCTCGAAGGTCAAAAAAAAGAAAAAAGAAAGTTCACATTTCTAGAACCCTCAAAGTATAGCGCACACACACACACACACACACACACACACACAACGGGGGCATTATTGCGATGTTTGCATGATGTCACAATGTCCCGACTCAAAAACTGAAGAAGTGCTGACACAGCATCATGGCACAAGTGGCCTTGGCATAAGTGTATACTCCTAACAGGCTGACACAGTGCTTACTAAGAAGGCTTTGAGGAAGAGGCGGGAACCCCTCAGTGTGTGTCAGTAGGAATAGCTGAGCATCTCTTAGATAGGGGTTATGGCATTTTATCTTTAATTCCACTAAAAATCCACTCACGGGAACCAATGGAGTCCACAGGTCCATGTTGGACCCACTGGTTTCTCACCTCCTTCAGCTGCCTGCTCCTCCCCCAAAGATGTTAGTGGCTTCTGAACTAAGTTGCCTGATGCAGGATGGTACCAGTAGCTACGGGCTAACCTGCTGTCACACGCACATGCATCACACAGAACCCTCCTGGGTCCACAGCTCTGAGTCCCCTCATCTTCAAATGGCTAATGCCCACTCAGGCCTGGCCTCAGCTTCCTGGGATGCTAAGAGCATCACAGATTCTGCATCTCCTGAGGGGTGGGCTAGTGGGGTGTGTAGAATACCTCTGAAGGACATTGCAGGGTGTGTCGCAGCCAAATGCAATGTTGAACACATGGGCATCGGACATGCTGCCCTGACGACAGTAGGGTTCACAGAGGGGGGGAAGAGAGAGGCCCTAAGGGCAGCAGCTCCTTCTGCACGAAGGCCTCTCACATGATCACGCACTTGCCCTTGAGTTTCTCCTTCCTCTTCTGCTGCTTGCTTTTCTTGCCATCGATCTGGAGGCTCACGGTCCTGCGCTTCTCCAGGTTGAGTAGTTCCTGAAACAGTTCCTTGACGTTGTGGTTAAGCTTGGCCGACGTCTCCATGAAGGCGCACTTCCACGTGCGGGCTAGGGCCTCTGCCTCGCTGCTCTGGACCTCGCGGTTGGGGCTCTCATCACACTTGTTACCCACCAGCATGATGGGGATACTCTCCACATCCCCCTTGATCTCGCAGATCTGCTCATAGATGGGCTTGAGTTCCTCCAAGGACTGCCGGCTGGTGATGGAGTAGACCAGGATGAAGGCGTGGCCTTTGGAGATGGACAACCGCTGCATGGCCGGGAACTGGTGGCTCCCAGTAGTGTCGGTGATCTGCAGCGTACATATGCTCTTGTCACAGCTGATCACCTGCCGGTAGGTGTCTTCCACAGTTGGGATGTAGCTCTCCCTGAAGGTCCCTTTCACAAACCTCAAAACGAGGGAACTCTTGCCAACACCACCTGCCCCAAACACGGCCACCCGGTAGTCATTGCTCTGCTCCGGCATGTTGCTTCAAGACTCCAGCTACTGACCAGGAGATGCCTAGCAGAGGAAGCAGACATTGAGAGAGTTAATTTTCAAAACCCAAAAGCATGGTTTTTACCTTCACCTAAAAACCATTCCTAATTATATTTAGCTACTTCCACAATTCAAAACCCAAAATTCTCTTAACTAGTCCTCAGTTTCCCCTAAAGCAGTCGGTCTACTTTGTAGCTAACTGAAGTTGGTTCATTCTTCCCTATGGATCTTGACTCTGATCGTGTTTACTAACATATAGAACTCTTGCCCAGGAAGAAGGTAGTCAGCCTAAGACAGAATGAAGGCAGACCATGGGTGATGAGGTATCTTCATACGTGCCACATGCCTTGATGTACAAGGTCCTCACAGCATCACTTATAGCACTGCCTACACAATATGCTGGGCCCAAGAACACAGTGTGGTAGGACTGTAGAGATGGCTTGGTGTGCAAAGTACTTGCTGCTCAAACATGAAAACCTGAACGCAGATCCTCAGCCCCAATGTTAGCCAGGCATAGAGGCATAGTCTGGAAGCCCAGCACGGTGGGGTGGTAGTGGAGTCAAGAGGATCCGTGAAGCTCACTGGCCAGCTAGTCCAGCTAAATGTGTGAGCTCCAGATTCAGTGAGACACTGTCAAAAAGGGAAGGAAGAGAGGAAGGGAGGAAGGAAGGAAGGAAACAAAGAAATAAAGGAAAGAAGGAAGGGAAGGGAAAAGAGAAGAGAAGAGAAGAGAAGAGAAGAGAAGAGAAGAGAAGAGAAAAGAAAAGAAAAGAAAAGAAAAGAAAAGAAAAGAAAAGAAAAGAAAAGAAAAGAGAAGAGAAAAGGGTGAGCACGATCCAGCTAATGGGCCCACACTCATATGTATAACATAAATTGAATTCAACAGATTGAAAAAAACAAGAAAGAGCATGACATTGGAAACAGGGAGTGGGTCAGGATTCAGGGGAGTTAGAGTAGGGGATACGTGATTGTAATGCGTTGTATACATGTATCGAGTTCTCAGATAATAAATTGAAATTTTAAATAAGTGATTGGAGAGTGAAAGAGGAAGGTACCCAATGTCTAACTTTGGCTGTCCTGTGAATGCACACATATGTACATGTATACTCTAGCACACATGTGCACAAGTATGAATACAATGCATACATTACACAGACACAGATACACACACACACACACACACACACACACCCCTGGCTTGCTTTCTTTTCAAACTCTGAGAGGAGTAAATAAGCAAAGTGAGACTCCCAGTATACACATTGCATAAATTGAATGTGTCTGCTCCCAGTGTACAGTGTTAAGTATGTTGAATGTTTCTATCAGTCCATGAAATCCTCTACCTTATAGAGAAGTTGGTGTCATTATCATTGCTGTAGAGTGACCACAGTAGAAACAAGGGACAAGGAATTCTATGTCCCTAACATCATATACCATAGAGGACCATCATGGCCATCCACAGGCTGCCACAAGGCAGGCCTGGCCACCTTGTCTCAGGTGTCAGCCCAACTCAGTATAGACTGTATCTTCTGGGTAGGAAGACTTAAATGCTCACTAAGAAACTTGCATGTTTTAGTCATGGACTCTAAAACAAGTACATGTTTTATTTTTTTTTAAAGTCCTAAGTATTGCCATTATGAGTACAATGATACAAGGTATGTATTGTTACTAAGATTGGATCCAGTGAGATCTCTACTCCCTGTGAGATTATCCACTAGCATAAAAGATGTGTAAATATACTTTCTTGGGGGCTAGAGAAATTACTTGGTAATTAAAAGCACATTCTGTTCTTGCAGAGGACCCACAAGTTGTTCTCAGCACCCATGTCAATTGCCCACAACTCCAACTCCAAGGGATCTGGTACCCTCTTCTTGAATCCATGGGTTTCTGCAATCACAGGCACATACTCATACATAGACACACATGCATAATCAAACATGCATAATGAGAAAATAGTTTAAATGTACTTTCTTCATTTGCAAACATCAAATACCTTTCTTCTGTCCCTTCTTAGACAAGGAAAGGCACACCTTACACAAAACCAGAGAAAGCTAAGCCATGCCCAAATTTTTAAAGGAAAACTAACCTTAGAGATGTGCTTGAGGAGCATGGTGTCTATTGTTTTGTTGCAGGCAAACAGCACGCTAACATTTCACTTTCTTAGTTTTTGAGTCACTGTGGAACAATAGCAAGCATTGCTGGCCAAAATAATTTTCAGAGTCCAGTAAAAAGCTATCAGTTGTAAGTAAATAGAGCCAGGAAATGGGTTTGTAGCAGAGAACATGAAATCCCAGGCTTTCAAAGATCCTCTTCTGACTATGTCCTGTACATTTGCTTACATAATGAGTCAGCTAAGTTTTCTGTGTTCTGGAATGTGCTAGATAATACCAAACAACTAGTGGTGGTTTGAATATGCTTGGCCCAGGGAGTGGCACTATTAGGAGGTGTGGCCTTGTTGGAGGAAGTATATCACTGTGAGCATGGGCTTTAAGACCCTCATCCTAGCTGCCTGGAAGTCAGTCTTCTCCTGTTTGCCTTTGGAACGAAATGTAGAACTCTCAGCTCTTCCTGCACCATGCCTGCCTGGATGCTGCCATGTTTCCACCTTGATGATAATGGACTGAACCTCTGAACCTGTAAGCCAGCCCTAATTAAATGTTGTCTTTTTAAGAGTTGCCTTGGTCATGGTGTCTGTTCACAGCAGTAAAATCCTAACTAAGACACAACTGATTCAATTAAGTTGTCAGTTTTTATGGAACATACTGCGACTTACCAAACAACTAACTAAACATCAGTGCTAAAATAGAACAAGAAGATGTCAGATATTAATTAATGAAAGTCTGCTCAGGAGTTTGATTAAGTCTATTAGATGTTTATGAGATAATTAAGACCAATCTAGGCATGTAGCATTATGACAAATTGTCCTGAAATTTAGATTTAAAAACAAAATCAATGGCATCTGGAATCTGATTTGAAATGTCCCTTTCTGACCTCAGTGTGGGAGGCCCTCACTGTTGGGAGGGCTATGCTCTCATACACTCTTGGCTAGTGTTATAACTACATAGCTCAGGCTTGAGCTGAAGGACCCAGCTATACGGTAACATGTTATTAAATCTGGACCTTCATGTTACTACCAGAGCTCTTGGTCCACACCACAAGAGCTTGAAGAATTTGCTGGCACGTGGGACCTTATGTTGCACTCTCTTCATAATTCAACTGGCCCAAGAAGCAATACTAAACATACTAGTATCCATGGCTACCAGTGTTTATCTGTCTAAAGAAATATCTACTTTGTTTTGGCTAGAGTCCAGGTTGGTGAGAGTCCAAGAAGCTACTGTGTCTACACAGACCTGAGACAGGGTGACCTCAAAGGGTGTGAAGTATGATTGATGTGAAGCTCAGTGGGAGAGAGGGACATAACCCCATGTTCTACTTCATGTCCATAAAATACTCCCATAGACCCTGCAAACTGGCTGTTTATCCAAAAGAAGCCTAGAGCAGTCTAGGGCCCCAAAACACAAGAGTTATTCACTATGGTCCACACAGCATATGCTGTTACACAATTACAGAAGGCAGGAGGATCCACTGGGGCATATGACTCTGTCTGGAGGCCAAGGAACATCTCATGGAAGACTGGGGTTGACCAGATGGCAAGTGGATGAAAGGCTTGTTGGTCCCAAGGCAGGGCCATATGGAAAGGAGAAAATGTGAGGAAAACAGGACGTTTGTGTCCTTTGGCATCTGGGGGGTTGGTGTGAAGAACTGTGTGAATTCTAGCAAGGTGAAAGTGGGGGGCAGGTGGAACTAAATAAAGGATAGAGAATCCAAAAAACAAAAACCCCTCAAATTGGTTCATTTCACATGCAAGTAATTGATTTCTCTTTAGCTAGGATAGCTACAAAAATAAGTGGGGACACCCAAATTACTAAAAATCAGAATTAAATGACATACAGAATGACTGGCCTTACAAAAATAAAGACTATAAGGAATATGAAGGGCTCCTGGTCTCCCATGTGACAACAGGGCAGATAATAAAAAGGAAAAAATAAAAATTGCATAAATGGACTCAAAAAATAAAAACAAAAACCATGAGGGTCCTCCAATGTATTAAACCAGTAGCCAGAAGCTACCTATTTAAAAAAAAAAAAAAAAAAAAGGTCTAGTCAGCTTTAGCAGTGAGTTCCACAAACCCTTAAAACCAACAGTATCAGTTCTTCATAAACTTTTACCCAAAAAAGTTAAAAAATAAATACTATCCCTGTTCTTTCTTGAGTTTCATATTATATTACTTTGATACAAAAGCCAGATAGATGTTCCAAGAAAACTATATGCCAGTATCTCTTGATGATAGATAGAAAAATCCTCAACCAAATACTAGGTACATGAACCCCTTGATATATAAAGAGATCGTATGACATAACCAAGTGGGGTTTATACCAAAATAGACAGATTACTTCATACTTGAAAATTAAATGATGTAATGGGGCCAGCAAGATGACTTAGCAGGAAAAGGCATCTGCTCGTAAACCTGATGATTCCTGGGATCCACATGGTGGAAGGGAGACCTGACTCCTTTCAAGGATTACCACCATGTATGTGTCACAGTAAGCATAGCGCTCTCTCTCTCTCTCTCTCTCTCTCTCTCTCTCTCTCTCTCT
>CM052714.1:10326141-10364484 GCA_028551405.1 Uromys caudimaculatus | reverse complement strand
CTCTCTCTCTCTCTCTCTCTCTCTCTCTCTCTCTCTCTCTCTTTCTCTCTCTCTCTAATATACACACACATACCATTAATAAAAGGACAATTCCTTAGACAAAGGGTGCATTGTCCAAAGCTCAGTGTGGATGGGATTAAGGGTAGAGACTAAATGTGCCTCCCTCAGAATGGGACAAAGACAAAGTGCTATCTCTGCCATTCCCAGCCTGCGTTCAGCAAGGGAAATTCAGGCACAGACAGGAAGCAAAAGCCTGTGTCAGGTTCATGCACATCTTCCAAGGAGCTATGTATTAGAGGCTGTGGAACCTTTAAGAAGTGTGGTCTACTGAAAGGCTTAGGGGATGCTGAAGGTCTGTTCTCAGTGGAGATTGAGGGTCTGAGATCTGTTCCACTTTCTCTTTTGCTCTGACACACACTCCCACTGGGAAATATCACCCAGGCTCAAAGCAAGGAGTTATCAACCAGTCATTGGAAGAACCCCCTAAAACTTGTGAACCAAAACAATGTTTTCCCTTCCTAAGTTGATTGACTCTGGTGTTTCTTACAGCGTCAGACGGCTGATTGACGGGGGGGGGGAGATAAAGTGCTTTTGTGATTGCCCTGGAGTGAGGTGAGTTGGTATTGAGGGATGAGAGATGGTTGGTCAGGTACAGGTAAATCCTCTACACCATTGACAGTGGTGATGGGGCCAGTCCTGGGAATACACCAGAAGCACCAAATCATATGTTTGAATTATTTGAACTGGGTGAATTATACCTCTGTAAAGTTGTTACTTAAGAAAAATGCTGATAGAAGCAGTAATCATCTGTGTGGAATCCAGTGTCTGCTGGCTCTAAAACTGGCTCCTAGACCCGGAGGAATGAAGTGAGCCCTTTGTGATCATAACACATGAAATAAGACAGATTAGATTGGGTTCCTAACAGATAATGGGACTGGCCTTCCTCTCCCCACAGAAGAGTCCGCTGTGAGAAGCCACAAGCAGAGTAAATGCGTTCCTATGGTAAGCAAAAGCTCTAGAGAGTGAACAGACCACAGCCTGATTAAACCTGACAGTTGCCTGCTGGGGACGAGGAAAAGTGGAGCATCTTGACATGGGGGGGGTGCGGTGGAGTTGATGTTAACGCCGTGCCATTACATAAGGTGGTTAGCTAGATCATTCCTGATAACATTTTTATTCACTTAGAATTAGCAGAGAATTGAAATCTGAAGTTTTAAATAGATTTCTAAAATTCTAGGGAATCCAGAGGGTTCTGTCACCCGACTCTTAGGTTGAAGGCTAGCTGTGCTATGAAGACAGAGAGCAAAGCTTTGACTTTGGAAAACAGAGAGTTAGGTGGAGACCTAGTTGAGTCTCACTCAAAAGATGTGCTAGCAGAAGTGACGGGGGAAGTTGGGGAATGAGGAAGTCATGGCAGGAAGCAGGAAAGTAGTGAGTATGAGACAGCTATAGACCAGATAAGGAGTGTAGAGCTCTCTTTAAAGAAATGTAGCAACTAGGGAAGGGGAAAGGAGAGTCCAGAGTCATACAGGGCTTGGAGGAGTGGGATACTGTGTATCAGTGTTGGATAAGCCATCTGGAAGGGTCCAGGAGGCCCTAGAATCCAGTGCAGGTGCAGGGTTGCCATTATTCAGAGAAAGGATCAGAGGCAGGGCGGGATGATAGATGGGTAGACAGACAGATAGACAGACAGACAGATGATAGATAAATAGAATTAATAGACCCCAGTATTTAAATTCTCTAAAGCTATTTGCCATTTGTTCTAAACTTTGAAATCAGCATTCCATTCTTTGTCTTTGGGTTTCTTCCAGCCCCTGTCTATGGGTGCCATGGACAGGATTTCAAACAGGAGTAGACAACAGGACAGACCATCTGTGCAGGAAAGGACACCTGTTCCCATCACACGTTGCTGACTGGGGATTAATTTCTTGTTTGCAACATTTGGAATTATTTGGATTTTTTCCCCCTAAATTTTTCTCAGTTCCCAATTTTCTTTTCATTCAGTGTGTCTGCTGCCTTGAACGCACTGCATGTTTGGGGTGTGGACGTGACTGGTAAATTATTTTCAATGGAGCCATGGCTCGGTGTGATTTTAGCGTCCCTTGAGTTTTAATCTCAGTGGGGAGGAGTTGAGGGAGGAAAAACTCATTACGGCTCTGGTGTTTACAGATGGGAATCTGGGAAAATGGCTCTCTGAAAAGAAGGTGGTCCCCCTACACCTGAACCTGGTGGCATTGTAAGAAGGACAGAAACCATATCACATGCTATGCCCCACACGAGCTCTGGATGCCCCCATCAAGAAGGCTATCGCCAGATATGCCTCTCCATCATGCACCTCAAGACCCATGGGCTAAAGAAAGTAGCCTGCCTTAAGTACTTCATTATAATAACACAATTTTGGTCAATATGGATGGTATCCCGATGGTTACTCCCAAGTCCTCTCACTGATTGAATGCCCGCCCCCTGAGGACCAACTCCTGCCTATGAAGACTACACAGCAGTCCCTCACAGCATCTACATCCCCACATTCAACCAACCTCAGATCAAAGATGGCAAGAAAAAAGATTGTCTATATTTAATATACATAGTATACATATTCATTCATTCGTTACTCTTCCCTAAGCGACACAGTGTAACAAGGACTGCCGTTATATTGAGTGTACGATGAAAGTCTATAGGAAGGGATGTGGAGGTCCTAAGCAAACACTCCGTTTTAAATGAGGGGCCTGAGCACCCCGGAATACTTGCATTCTGGGGAGGGGTGTTTTCTGGGACACAAGGATATTAAGGATGGGGAGTTAAAACTAGAGATAAATGAAAGAGCCCGGGGAATTCAGCATTTGAAAATGCCCAGTGACTTGGAGTCCTTCCCTGCAGACAACACCCACATCCTGAGCTCAGAGGTTCTCATGTCTCCTGTAGGGTGCAGACACCACCCCTGAGAAGTGTTCACCTCGCTCTTCCATGGTACTTGCCCTCATTATAACACTTTATATTGCAACAGTATCCCCTTTCCTGTTTTCTTGTTCAAGGCAGGTTCTTGTGGCTGGCGGGAAAAGCACTATGCAAACCAGGCTGGCTTCAAATGCACAGAGATCTGCTTGCCTCTGCTTCCAGGACTAAGTTCCTTATTCCCTTTAAATGTTTCCAGAGCGCTCACCCTTGAGAGCCCACCTGAACTATTCATAAAAGGCAAATGAACAGTGGCCAGGATTGATACTACAACATGGAAAAGGGATGGTTTCACAGGAAATTTAAAAACACATCTACAAATTTTCCAAGTAAGCCATCCTTTGTTATAATATGGACAGAGAGGATCTTGTGCAGCCCAGGCTGGCTTCAAACTTGGCCTTCCAATGCTGAGATTTTTTGGAGCTAATCCCAGAAAAGTGGTACACCACATACTACATCCACACAACCCCGTGTTATACTTTCTCTCATATCTCATATATATATATATATATATACATATATATATATATATATATCTTGATATAAACAATGGCTTGTTTCATATTTCAGGTACTTTCCTAGATGACTATAATGACTATAATACACAATAGGCTTATTTGATGGTGAGGAAAGTTTCCCTGATCATCAAAGAATCAACCATACAAGCCTTGTCTTTCTCCTAAATACAAACCCCTTTTGGTTGTTTTATATGTGATGGAGACCCTTGTCTGGAAATGTTAGGGCAAGTGTAGAAGAGACAAACTGGGCAGGAGGATGTTGGGTGCTCTTCACAGGGTGCCCAGTGTCTGCCAGAATGAGAGACAGAGAGAGACAGAGAGAGAGAGACAGAGAGACAGAGACAGAGAGAAGACACCAGGGATGGGAGGAGCCCAGCTGCCAGATCAATTGCTTTTGTGAAGCAAATAAGCTCACAGCTTCAGCTTGGCACTTTCATTTGGGGAAAAGCAGGATGTCAAGGGCCAATGAAATGCTCTTAGGCATTGTCTAGCCTGGCCAGATCCTGGCTGCAGGGGTAGGGTCTTCTTTGTTTCTTTTCTTTCATGTTGGTAAGAGCAAAGACAAGGAAAACTACACAAATAATACCACTACCTCCGGTCATCAATGTTCAATGCAGCAGCTGACCCCTGGGGAAAGGGAATCTAGAGGCAGAGATTCCTGGGGCACAGGACTCTGCACATCTGGACCAAGGCAGCATGCATGAGATGATGGTGGCCTGAGGGCCCCACCCATTGCCAGAGGCCAGCGAGCAAGGCTGCCCGTGCAAACAAGGTCAGGACCATTTCCACGCAGGCTAGCCAAATAAAACTTACCAAGCTGGTAAGTGATCGAATGGGAGTTTTAGAATTGTTTGCTATTCTGTGGCTCATTTTTTGGTTCCAAATCTGAGAATTCATCACCAAATGCAAGATCGTGGGGATTTCCCATGACTCTTCTAAGAGCTCTATGGTTGTAGCTTGTATTGCTCATCCACAAAGAGCTAATTCTCAGACACGGTACAAGTTGTGTTTCAGGCAGCATCTCCTCCTTACAGCCAGTTGTCTCAGCGTCATTCACTCCATCCTCATGTGCCCCCACCTTTTCTGATTGATAGCATAGGGCCCTGTTAAAAATGAAACAACTGGGGGGAGGGAGCTAAGAAAATGGCTCAGTGGTTAAGAGTGCTAGTTGCTCTCTCAGAGGACCTGAGTTCAGATCCCAGCACTCAGCTTGCGCAGCTCACATCTACCTGAAACTCCAGGTCCTGGGAATGAGATGCTCTCTTCTAGATTCCATGGGCATGTGTATGCGCTCATATATAGGTGCGTGTGCACACACACACATTACACACACACCACATCACACCACACACACCACATACACACACTACCACACGCACATACCACACCACATACACACCATACCACACACACTACACACACAATCACACACCACATACCACACCACACACACACACACCCCAGACCATACACACACCAGACCACACACACACACACACCACACACCACATACCACACCACACACACACCAGACCACACACACACACACACACACCACACACCATACACATAATCACACACACCACAAACACACAAATGCACATACACACACACCACACACATGCCCTATATACCACACACCACACACACACACACCACAAACATACAAACACAAACATACATACACATACACACACACACCACACATACACCATATACACGCCACATCAGACCACAAACACACCACACACCATACCACACATACGCTGCACACCACACTATTAATCAAGTGTAAACACAAGCCTTTGCATCTGGATTCTCACATCTACCCCTTTGGCCCCCAGACCCCCACATATGCTAGGGCCACATTGTTTTGGTTTCTGCTACTTTGTGGTAACTTTGTGAATGGTAGTATGAGTCCTCCAAATTTACTCTCCCTTTTTGAGGTAGTTTTGAACCACTCCTTACCATCCCACATAAGTAGGTAAGTTAGGTTTCATTCAACCTTTGCCCAGCAAAGGATTTTTATTGAGAAAGTTAAGGAGGAATCCACAGAAGAGGGGCCAATGTACAGTCTCAGAAGGATCTAGGACCCTCAATATAGAAAGAACATCTACAACTGAGACAGCAAAAGAGGAGCAAACGGAAGCACCAACAAGGAACCTCCACAGACATTTCTCTAAAGCGCACCCGCTTTAGAGGGTCTGACGCCAGCCATTAGACACAGAAACCCAAAGCCCACTGAAGGACTGCTTTACACTCAACTCAAGATAACTATTCAAAACAAAACAAAACCATAAATGGGAGCTGAAGTGATGGCTCAGCAGTTAAGAGTGTTGGCTGCTCTTCCAAAGACCATGAGTTCGGTTCCTTGTGCCCGAGTTTGATAGCTCACAACAGCCTTAACATCGCACCCCCCACTTCCACGGGTACCCACACTCCCACGCACACACCCACAGACAGATGTACACATCATTTTAACACAAGATAACGAACGATGGCGATGATGTAGAAAAGCAGGGTGCTTTCCTTATGATGGCAGAGGTAACGTTGGTGCTGCCTTTTTGGAGAAAACTAAGTATAGAATTACTAGGGGATCCTAGAACATGGGCCACCAGCAGATCGCTGGCCCTCAAGTACTCACAGCCACCACTAGTCACAAGAGCTGAGAGCTGGGAGCTTTCAAATCCCGTGGTCAGGGTTGAGGGAGACGTCCCAATATCACACACCAACCCGGAAGACACTGTGAGTAAGATAAGCTAGTCGCAAAAAGATGCTGACGCTGAGGAGGCAGCTCAACGGAGCACTCCCAAGACACACTTAGAAAAAAGAAATTTCCAGGTGTGATGGCTGACCCCCCAGCACTGGGGAGATGGAGAGAGGAAGAGACACAGGGTCTGCTGACCAGCTAGCCTAGCTAGGAGACCCAGTGTCGAAACATGAGGTAAATGGTGTCTTCAGTACGTGCATACATGCATGCACCCGCACACACACCAACACGAAAAACACATACTCAGAGCCTGTGGTCTCGTCTCTGAGGATGTAGGCCATGTGCAAAATCGTAGAGGCAGAACACAGAACTGGGTTGCAGGGTTAATGGGAATTGCTGAATGAGTGGAATTTTGGCCCTGCAGGATGGAATGCCCTCGAAATAGGGTTTGTGTGGGATCTGTGTGGTGGCGCTGTCCAACACATGGCTGTACTAATGCCATCAGACTGCACTTGGAAATAGCTAATGTGGCAGATTTTATGTTGTGAAGACTCCCCCACAGTAAAAATATAAAAGACTGTATACGGGAAGTTTTTTACCTAATCCTTTAGCAAGAAATGTCAGTAAAAATGTTGACATTAGCCAAGTAGACACTCTGCTTCTGTTGTCTGTACTGCACGGTATAAACAGCAAAGATCTAATCTGGTCTGACAGCCGCTTTCCCAATCTAATTTCTCCAGAAGACCAATGAAAATGCGCACCTCTCTTCCAGCTCTAATTTTATATTGGGTTAATGATGGTGCGGATGGGGTCTGTTGGGCCCAGCACTTAGCGCCAAGCCAGCTCACGCTTTTAAACATTGTAGCCACCAGCTACCGGGAGCACATCTGGGCTTTGTCAAACCAGGCAGGACTGGATTTGAAGGCTTTTGATTTGGACAGCTCACACATGATTCTGACATTGATCGCACATAAAAATGATAATCCTCCGCCTTTATTTTTATACATTTATTATTTAAATCAATACCACCTCCGTTTTTTGTTTATTTGGTTGGTTGGTTTGTTTTGTTTTTTCGAGACAGGGTTTCTCTGTGTAGCCCTGGCTGTCCTGGAACTCACTCTGTAGACCAGGCTGACCTCGAACTCAGAAATCCGCCTGCCTCTGCCTTCCAAGTGCTGGGATTAAAGAAGTGCGCCACCACTGCCCGGCCCACCTCTGTATTTTTAAATATTTATTTATTTACTGTGCATGTGGAGGGAGCGTGATATGGTGATATGGCGATCGGGGACAGCTTGTGGGAGTCGGTTCTCTCTTTCACTTTGTGGGCCCTTGGGGTGGGACTTAGGTCATCACACTTGGCAGGAAGTACCTTTCATCTCTGAGCCATCTCTGAGCCATCCTGTCTTTTAAATCATTTAAATATGCTTACAGAAAGATTGTGGCGGTTCACATCTGTGATTCTGGTACTGAGGGGGTGAAGGCTGGACATTCAGGAGTTCAAAACCAATCTTTGCTATATGAGTGTGTCTCAAAAAAATGAAATAAACAAAAATGCAGTTATAAATCCCGTGCAGAGCTGGCACGGGGCATCTACATCTGCTTTGCTCCCCGGTCTTTCTCAGGCTACTTCAATAGCAAAATGCCCCCACGTATTTTCAGGTCTGTAAGCACTGGTGAGGGGGTCTGTGCAGTTGAAAATAATCCTCCCCAGTATCTTGTTAAAACACCATTCCATCTTTGGAAAGAAAATTGAACACTGGCAGAGAAGGTCCTTGGAGCTTGCAGGAGAAAAGAAAAGGGAGGAGGAAGAAGAAAGGAAGGGAGAAGGAAGAGAGATGGGGGAACAATGAAAAAACGTCTCCCTTCTGGGTCCAGTGAGATTGCTCAGCAGACAAAGGTACCCACTGCCAAGCACCAGGATCCAAGTCTCATTCCTTAACCCTACATGGGATTAAGAGAACCCATACCCCGAAAGTGGTGCTATGACTTGTTCATGCCCAAGAGTGCAAACACAATAAATAAATAAATGAATAAATAAATAAAAGTGTTTACAATAAATAAGCAACCACAATGACAGATCTAAACTCTCCTATTGGCACAATTAAAAACTTGAAAATCCAATTATTAAAAAACATTCCAAATGGAAGGTCTCCATCAGGGTGGGTCCACTCGGTTAAGACGTGTCAACGCAATGTGGCCCGTTCCATTTCAGGAACTTACAGCATGACTGGGCACGCAGGATTGTGAGCAACGTTCCAAGAGAGATGCAATGGTGGAAAGGGAAGCTGTCCAGCACAGAGTGACAGGCCCAGACACTGGCCCTAGCCAGCAGGCTCTGGGTACAGGGAGGAGCTCTTCCAAAGGTCAGTGTGGTGATTTGAATGGGGCTGGAGAGATGGCTCAGCAGTTATGAGCACTGACTGCTTTCCAGAGGTCCTGAGTTCAATTCCCAGCAACCACATGGTGGCTCACAACCATCTGTAATGGGATCCAATGCCCTCTTCTGGTGTGTCTGAAGACAGCAACAATGACAGTGTACTCACATAGATACATAGATAGATAGATAGATAGATAGATAGATAGATAGATAGATAGATAGATAGATAGATAGATAGATAGATAGACAGGTAGATAGATAGATAGATAGATAGATAGATAGATAGATAGATAGATAGATAGATAGATAGATCTTTTTAAAAAGGAAAGAAAATGGCCCCCATGCATAGGGAGTGGCAGTGTTAGGGAGGTGTGGCCTTACTGGAGGAAGTGGTCACTGGAGGCAGGCTTTGAGTCTCAGATGCTCAAGCCACACCCAGTATGGCAATCTCTCTTCCTGCTGCTTGCAGATCTAGATGTAGAGTTCTCAGCTCCTCTCCAGCACCATGTCGTCCCCCCACCTCCTGCCCTGTGATGACAATGGACTAAACCTCTGAACTGTCGTAAGCCAGCACCAATGAAATGCTTTCCTTTATAAGTCTCCATGATCATGATGTCTCTTCACAGTGATAAAACCCTAACTAAGACAGCCAGCAAAGTCACAGAGACAGATCCAGTGGAAACTTGGGGGAGTGGACCAGACATCAGGTTTTACTGTGAGCAGAATGGGAAAACACCAGGTTGGCACGGGGAAATCTACTTCCACTGAAACAACCAACATGAAGACCCTGCAGGTACAGGGCAAGCCTGGAGCCAGGGGCCCCGCCATAAGATGCCAGCAATCCCAGTCCATTCTTAGAACAGCTACGCCAGGCTGGGGAAGGTAAGTCAGAAGAGCTCTGTGTGCCTAGCCAGAGCTATGTGTCTGCCCTGGTTGCTCACTGCTACTCCACCACCACACAGGTGGCATGTCTTCGCTTGACTTAAACGTCACCCCTATGCCAATAGTCACAGACATTACGACCTATGACCAGGACCTTCCTCCCAGGCTGCAGAGATGTGGATGATTCCTTTGGCTCCTCCAGGGGCATCCTCCTGCCTCCTGAACAAAGCTGAGCTCCCCACATCCACTCCTGACTCCCCTCAGCATCCTCGGCTCAGCTACTTCCAACAGGATCCTTCCAGTTCCCTAGGACAAGCAACCTGGAGTCTTCCTCACACCCAAATGCTCACAAGCCTCCCATCTACTCCATTAGCAACACCTACAAGAGATACTCAGACACATCCACAGGTCACTCTCCACTGCTGCTATCAGCTCTTCGAGCACTCAGATCTAGTGCCAGGCATTCGGAAGCTGTTGCCCCGCTGGCCAATTTAGAGTGGCCCTCGGGCTCCTCCAATCCCTGTGGGCTCCAGAACATTCATCCTGCTCACGCCCTTCAACCAGCCCCTGTGGTCTTCTTAAAGGTACAAGCTGATGACTTGCCTTACACACACACACACACAAATACATATACCACACAGATACACACTATACACACACACATACACACACGCATACAGATACATACTATACACACACCCCACACACATACATATACCACACACACACACACACACACACCTGTTTTCCATCACTGTGCTCCTACCTCACTTCTTCCCAGCCACATAAGCCTCCACTGCCCCTAGACACACCAAGCATGCTCCTGCCTCAGGACTCTCCTACAGGCTCTTCCCTCTACTCAGACTGCTCTTTCTCTAGACTTCCACTGGGCTCACATCCTGGTCTGTACAGGTTTGTGCTCACAGATCAGTTTTCTCAGTGAGAATGTCTCCGGTCCTGCTGCCTCATTTTACAGCCCAGTCTCATCCCTGGTGGCCTGTGGCTTCCTCTTTCTCATCTCTGGAACACATACGCCTTCCTGGCCTCCTGCACAGTTCCCCTGTTTTGAAGTTTGACTGCACCTCTGCTTTATAAAAGCTATTCATGGACTTTTTGTCTGCTCCATTCATTGCTACTGCTGGACCCCCAAGGGGTGAGAATTGCCAGCCCACAGCAAATGTGTATAAACAGTCTGTTCGGGGCATGAATGGATTTACACTCTGCTTCTTAGGAATAAACTGAGAAGGGTGGGTTAATCAGCTGGCCATGGGCAACAATCCCTGGGCACAAAGCTCTGCCCTAGTCCCTCATGTTCCCTGCTTTGGCACCTTTCATGAATCTGTGGTAGTGACAGATGTTTTGATGGACTGGGTACTCCACTCCCAACCTCTTTAATACCTCTTTTTTAAAAATTGTATGTCTGTACCTATGAGTGATGGTACCTTTGGAGGCCAGAAGGGAATGTTAGATTCCCCTAGAACTGGAGTTATGGGCAGTTGTAAATTGATCATGTGGGTCCTGTGACCCAAGCTGGGGTCATCTGTAAAAGCAGTGCATGCTTTTCATTGCAGAGCCATCTCTCCAGCCCTATGAGTGTGTCCTGGGTGATCCCTAAGCTACAATAGCAGGGGACTATGTCATTACCACTATAGCAAGGCAAAAGAGCTAGTCCCCTGTCCCACGCATGGCTTTCTGCTGAAAGATCACTGTCTAACCTGGTTCAAGGTCACATTTTACATGGGAAGGTAGTGTGAGCCTTTTAGATGCTATAGGGAGAAGTTCTGTCAGCAGCAAGAGAAGGCCCAACCAACATCTCAGGGGTGGCCTAGGACAGTAGGCTGCCCTTGGAGAAATCCTGGCTACTCTGCAGAGGGACAAAGACGGGAAGTGCAAAGTGGAGCAATAGCAGGGAAAAGAGTGAGGCCTAGGCAGCAGCTAGTGCTGGACAGAGGTCAGGAGCAGCTAGTGCTGGGCAGAGGGGAAGTGAAGTTAAGAGGTAAAGTGGATGCTGTGCAGGCCCGAGGAACTGAGCCCGAGCCCGGGAATCCACACACAGAGGCAGGTGTAAGGGATTGTGGTAAATTCTTATAATTGCACCACTGGAGAGGCAGAGACAGGCAGATCGCTGGGGCTCACCGGCCAGCCAGCCTTGCTGAGTCAACAGGGCCCAAGTTCAGTGGGAGACCCCATCTCATAAAACAAGGTAAGGTGTAGGACTCCTGAGGAATGACACCTGAGTTTGACTTCCGAGTGCCACATACATGCCCACCAGCACATACATGAACACGTACACAACTATACATACACCTGCTCTCTATTCACACACACACACACACACACACACACACACAGCAAGAGTCTGAGGGCATCAGTGACCACATCGCCGGATGAAGGAAGTAAGGCTGTGTGTTCCCAGCAGCACTGACTTGCTGCCTAATGAAGATGGGGTACTTCAGCTCAAGTTCAACTGAGTGTAAACACGCAAGGAGGAGAAAGGAGACATAGCATCTCAGAGGACCAGAAAAATGAGGTCTGCTTTGAATAAGACACGTCATCTGTGGAGAAGCATTGTCTCTCATACAAGATACTAGCTGCAGAATCTTCTGTCATGTAATGTTACACCCAGGCATGGCCAAGACCATAAATCCAGTAAGCCTTGCAATGCAAGGAAGCCCGCGAGCTGTTCTGCATGGGGCTCTGGGTGCATAGTGTGGAGGACTGGTTGTCTATATGTGTATATGTATATAGTATTGTGCAGGGGGAGTGTGAATGCATAAAAAGGCTGCAACTATGTATGTGCATGTGTATGTATGTGTGTGTGTGTGTGTGTTTGTGTATACAGTATGTGTGCAGAGGGTGTATGGTATGAAAAGAAAAAGTGCTCTCGTGTGTGTGTGTGTGTGTGTGTGTGTGTGTGTGTGTGGTCAGTCTTGGCCTTTGTTTGAGCCAGGTCTCTTTGCTATTGACCACGACCCTAGCTGACCTGTGAGCTTCTGGGACTTTTCCCACTCTCCCATCTTCTTTTAGGAGCTCGGTATTAAAGGCGTATGGCACCATCCTGCTTTTAAGCGGGTTCTGGGGATTTGAACTCAGGTCCTCATGTTTGCATGAGAGCTTCACCCGCTGATCCAGTTTACCAGCCCCAGGCCCATACTTTCTATCAGTTTCTACAGTTTCTAGGTCTGGGTGCCTTTGGTAGTCTCGTGGCTGTGGAGCAAGCTGCCTTTGCCCTAAAGCTTGACTAAGATGGGGATTGCAGGAGAGAAAATTCTCTGAATGTCACTGTTGAAGTCTCCCAAAACATTGCCAATGCAAAAGCAATGCTACCACTTGTCAGGAAATGCAAGACACAGAAGACAGACAAACGCCAATATCTTCTGGTCTGTGTACAGGACAGGTTCACTGCTTCGCACTGATTTAATGTGAGTTTTGATTCAGTTGCCAGGGACACTCTCTTTTCAGTATATAATTGGGGAGGAAAAGGAACATTGAGCATGCAGGCTTGGACAGACACTAAGGCCTATTGCTGTGGTGAGGTAACAATGTAGTGGTCTACAATTAGAGAGAGATCAACCTGGGGTGGGGGGCGAGTTACAGAGACAAACCTGAATACAGTGCCCAGGCAGTCTTCCAGGGCTGGCCTACTGAGAGAGACAGTTTGCTCTTCATCAGTTGCATAGAAGTCCACTTTGGAGAGTCTCTTGCTCAGTTGAGACCATTTTTGCATAAATATCTCATTTTTAAAACCTATCTGTAGAGAATAATCTTATCTATAGAACTTCTCAGTTAAAGGACACAGTCCAGTAGTTCTCAACCTTTGTAATGCTGAGACCCTTTAATACAGCTCCTCATGTGGTGACCCCCCAACCATTACACTATTCCATTGGCACCTCATAGTTGTAATCTTGCTACTCTTATGAATCAGTATAAAATTGTTTTTGGAGACAGAGGGTTACCAAAGGCATCACAACTCACACATTTAGAACCCCTGACACAACCAATCTGAAGCTTCGATATTTGGACTTTCCACTCCAAAGTCACCACCAGTTTCTCTCCACCTCACACTCCACGGGATGAAAATGCTGACTTCTCGAGCTTGCCTGATATAGAATGGTGTTGAATTCTTTGTTCTATGTGATGGGTGAAGAGATCTGCTTCTGATCTGTGACCTCTGACCCGAGACAGTGAGCATATTTTCTCTTGTTAGAAGCAACTGGAGTTTGTGTCTCTGGACACCATATGCTCTCACCCTTGGTTCAGATGTCTCCTGGCGTGAACAGACAATACCGCATTATCTTCTGTGTCTTGAGGTGGGTCTCTGGGAGTTCCAGGCCAATCTGGTGTGCACAGTAAGTTTCTCTCAAACTCCTCATGGCCAAGCAAAGTCAACAGCATCCAGATCTTGATCCAGACCTGCTGAGTCAGTGGCTCAGAGTTTGTCTGTCTGTCTATCTATCTGTCTGGTTTACTTTTGCAGTTGTGAAAATCAAACCCAGAGCCTCTTGCAGGTGAGCCAATGACTCTATCACAGAACTATATTTCAGCTCCAAGTCTTAGAACTAAGAGCCTAGCAAACCCCTCAAGGGATTCTGATGAGTCTAAGCCACAAAACCTACCCAATTAAGAAATCAGGCTCAACTGAAACAGGTCACAAATAGCGATTCTTTGATATTGCTGGTAGTATTTGTGCGGAAATGCAGATTTTGTATGAATGTGACTTAAATCATTTTTTCGTATCTCAGTTTATAAAAATCCTACCTACTCTGAGATTACTATGCATTCTCTCCCATATTTACATTTGCAGTATGTTTAGATATTTGTTCCAAAACCCTGATTCATTTCTCCCCCCTAAAAATTACTGAAATTGCCACACATGTATTTGGAGGGATTCAGACCAACATTTGAAGAATGGAATATTCTTCCCAGGTGAACCTACCTGGGAAAACCAAAACCCCAAACAAATCCTTGCTTGCTCATCACAATGTGGGCAATTTAGAAGCTTTTCAAATCTGGGTCACCTAGCCATATCCTCTCTCCTGTAATTCCACGCTCCTCTTTGCTCTCGGGCACTCACACAGACCTCACTACCACGGTCGTGTGGGATTCCTGTGGAGCACACGCATCCTCCTCCCATTTACTGTTCTTAATTAAATGTTAAGTGCATGCATGTGTGGAGATATATGCGTGTTAACATGGGCACAGTTGCACTTGTGAGCACATGACAGCCAAGCAGCACTCTCAGAATGCTGTCCATTCCTTTGACACTGGGTCTCCCATTGGCCTATTAGATTAGAACGGCTGTTCAGTGGGTCCCAGGCCTCTATCTTCTCAGGACTGGGACAGCAAATGTATGCAACCAGACTGTATTTTTTTTTACTTGCATCCTGGGGCTCAAACACAGACTCCCATGCCTGTGACACAAGCACCTTACTGACTAAGCTCTCTCCCTACGTCATACTTTTACATTTGTAATTAAATTTTATGTATGTATGTGTCTGTGTATATGTGTGTGTGTGTGTATATCAGTTCTAAACATACAGACATATATTAATGATGTATCATGCTGCATGCTGATACTTGTATATGTTGTATAAATCAGCCTAAGCATGTCTCTCTCCTCAGACATGGTTTAGGGTAAGAACTCTGCAGGACAATTCTCCTTGCTTTTTGAAACGCACAGTTAATTGTTGTTATCTCAGGTTGTTGAGCCATGGCACACCAGAGCACCTTGCTCCTATCAGTAAACAAGTATCCACTGGTCAACTCCTCCCCACCTTCCCCCTTCCACTCTCTGTATCTGATGACCACCAGTGAAATCCAAAGTGGTCTATGAGAAAGGGGCAAAGGTCAAGACAAAGAAGCCAGATGCTTGGCCAAACCATTGAGTAATAGAGGTCCATTATAACTACTGCTCTTGAACTCTTGGGGAACCATTTCATTAGTGAGGAGACAAGGAGGTAATTTACTGATCTCAGGTGCGTGCACGTGGGGTGGTCCAGGCTAGGTCATCAGGCTAGGAAGGTAAATCTATGCTTATGGAGGTCTAGCCTTGAGCTGGACTGTTCTCAAGGGTTGGATTTGAATGCTATAGAGCTGGGTGGATTCTGCTTGGCTTTGCCCTGAATGCAGAGGCATGGGTTCTCACCCTGAACTCAAATGCTTCAAAGTTGATACAGTAAGAAATCAACTGGAGGCCCTGAGTTCAATCCCAGCATCAAACCAAATATCTGGAAACCTAAGGATAGCAGGCAAGAAGCTTCCCCTCCCTAAAGAATTCTTAGAGCTTTAAGGCATGTCTCAACCCTTCTCCTCTGGAGACATTAAAGAAAAAGTGTCGTATGTGCTTTTATAAGTGTGTGTGTGAGTGTGTGTAAGAGGGTGTGTGGTTGTGTAGGACTTCTGATATGTGGATATGTGGCTGTCTGTGTGGAAGTGTATAGATATCTAGGTGTGTCAGTGTGTAAACATGTGGATGTGCGGGTATCTGGATGGGGGGGAGTTGTGAGGTACGTGTGCATGAATGTGTAGATATGGGCGTGTATGGGTAGGTAAGTGGACATGTGGATATAGGGTTGTATGGATGTGTGCAGATGTGCAGATATGTGGATGGGGGTTGAGAGCTGGAAGTATGGGTGTGCAGTGGGCATGCAGATGTGTAGACGCGTGTCTGTATGGCCTTGTGGGGATATGGGAGTGCAGGTTTGTAAGTCTGTGGGTATGTGGATATGCAGGTATTGTGTGTGAGTGTGTGCATGGATGGTTGTGTAGGTGTGTGGGAATATGGGTTATGTCAGTTTGTAGGTGCGTGACTACTTGAATGGGCAGATGTGTAGGTGTGTGGCTTTGTGGATACGAAGATGTGTGTGGGTGTGTGGGCGTGTGGGTGTGCACTGTATAAAGCTCTAATGGAAAATACTTGAGTGTTCCCATTTTCTAAGAAAAATAATCGCTTTCCAAACATTAACTAGCCTTGAGAATTTTTTGCCTGAAATTCTTTGACACAAAACGCTGCTCTTTCAAAATCCACCATGGTGAATTCTGAGCCAGAGAGTCTGATGGCATCAGCAGGGGCCCCTCTAGCCCTGACTGACCTGCAGAACCACCCTGGCACCCTTCCTTCAAGTCAGTCACAACTTGGCTTCAAGCTACAGGCAGGTTGCATTAGTGAAGTGTAGAGAGTTACATTTCACACAAACCTTGTATAGTGGCATAAAAATAAGCAGACTTAAACACTGATAATATTCATACTGGCGACAGACATATATACATAGCACCCAAAGATCAGAGACAGAAGAATATCTAGCTGCACCTCGTGTCACTGCTTGCCCGATGGTCATGAGCTTACTGATAAGTTTGCTGGTACTTTCTCAGTAAAGAAACTTAAATATGAAACTTGACTTAAGCAAGGCCTTGGAACAGAAATTGGTGCCTATCCCTGGCTTCTGCAACAGCAGACTTCTAGTCTCCAGGAAGACTGGATGCAGACAGCTAATTCTCATAGAATCACAGCTATTATTTGAGCTGGTCCTCTTTATTAACTGGCAAAGAAGTAAATAAGAGGGCTGGGGAGTCAGCTCAGTCAGTGCAGGGCTATTGTGTAAACAGGACCTGAACTTGATGCCCACTGTCATAGAAAGCCAGAAAATGGTGTGCATTTGTAAGCCCAATGCTGAAGTAGAGACAGGTGGAGCCTTGGGGTTTGGCAGTAGCTAGTCGAGTCAGTCAGTGAGCTCCAGGCTCAGCGAGAGATTCTGTGCCAATAACTAAGAACTCCTGACATGATCCTCTGGCCTCCACATACATGTGAACTCACATGCATATATATATATACACACACACACGGGCACACACATATTCACACACTTGCATGTGCACACACAGAGAGATATGAAGAGGCTCAGATTTCTGCAAAGAAAGAAGAGCCAGGTCTTGTATCAATGTGACTCATTTGTTTACTTGTTTGTAATGGTCTTAATTTGGCCATGGACCCTGACATTTTAACTCTTATTATTATTTTTATATTTTGTTACATTTTATTTATTTTGTATGCATGGAGGAATGTGGAAGGTGAATGTCCGGAGGTCAGAAGACACCATGCAAGAACTGGTTCTCTCCTTCTGCCATGCGAATCCCAGGGCTGACATTGAGTCAATAGGTTTGATAGTGGTAACCCTTACCCACTAAGCCATTTCATGGGCCCCTTTTAGCTTTTAACAGCCACTGGCCACATAGACTACCTGATCTGTATTGAAGTGTAAGACCTGTCATGAGGAAAGAAAAAGAAAAAAACAAGAGTATTGGTGTTTTATACCGACTATACCTTTAAGTGGTGGTTTTTAATATGTGAAACATTAAGTATGGAAATACTAAAATTGATTTCCCTGCTCCTTTTTCACTTCTGAGGTGACTAATCACCCAATTTGAATTATGCATGTAGGACTCCTATTATGTGTCAACTGGACAGTACTGATTCACAGGACAGCTGCCCCAGGGAGAGGACTGTACAAAGTCTCTCTTCAGAGCTTGCCAGAAGCAACAGCAAGGAAAAGAAAGAGGACATCTGCTTCCATCCCTTCAGAAAACTTCTCACCAGGTCAAGGAAGAGACACTTGCCTGCCAAGTAATTAAAAACTAAAGCATTATTTGGAAGCAAATAGATAATATGATGTTCTTGCCTGCTGTGTGCAGGCATTAGTAAACTTAACTTGTAAAAGGCCACCAGGACTGAAGAGATGGCTCAGTCAGTATAGCACTCACCATGGAAGAAAGAAAACCTGAGTTCATATCTGTGGTATCCACATAAAAGAGCCAGGCACAGCAGTTCATGTCTGTTATCTGAGGCAGCAGAGTCAGAAGGGTCTCTGGGGCTCACTGGCCAGCAACTTAAACAAATGTGTGAGCTCCAGGTTAAATAAGAGTGCCACCAAAGAAGACCCTTGGCAATGATTCTGGTCACCATACTAATTAATGCACATGTGTGTGCATAGGCACCCATAGGTACTTGCATGTACACACGCACACAGCACACACACGGGGGGGGGGGGAGGGGGAATATCAGCAATTTTGACAACATGGAAACCATCATCTTCATTTTTGATAGATCAGCTGTTTCCTGGAAAAATCGTTACCAAAATCAATTAATGTGATAGAAATCAGTTTAGCCCTGAAAAGACATCTGCCCATGGCCAATGTGCTCCTTCCAGAAGCACAGACGATCAATAGACAGGCTGGAGCTACCTTGCAAAAGAGAATGGGATACTGGTTAGTCTCGTTGAAAAGTCAGCGCTGAGTACTTTCAGCACACCAGGGGCAACCAAAGTCTCTCATTGCCAAATAGAAAGTCCCTGGCACAAGAGCACGGTGCATGCATCTTGGACACATGATGCCTTTTACCTAAAACCATTGACTGAATTCAACATGCTAACCATACCTTGGTTGACAACAAGATATTTTTGACTACAAGAGGTATAATTTCTTTCTTTATAAAAAGAGCCCCCTGTTATTTTTCAGAGGTTTTGGTTGTCCCATCTGATGCCTGTCATTTGTTGCTAGAAGAAGCTGTTTCTAGGGAAGTATAGAATGGCGGGTGTCGTAGAGAGTGGGACACATGGGAAGCCGGTAGCAAGGTAGCAAGCAATCTGCCCTTCTCAGGCTGAAATAGTTCTGTTGACAAGGCTGGTTGCTAGCCAGCTGCTGGAGTCCCCTCCCTGCCCAGCTTGCCTTTCAAACTGTGTCTGAAGCCTCAGGAGCATCCCACTAATGCACTCATGAAAAAGCTTCTAGAGGTTTCTGTATAAGTCATGCACACGGGTCCCCAACACAAGGAAACTGAGCAGTGAGCAGGGATTCTGAACCTGGCTACAGTCTGTGTTAGCCCTGGCTCTCCCCACTCCTTGCCTGGATTCTCCAGGGGACAGCCACCGGCACTAAATTTAATATCCTCAGTCAAATGGACCTCCTTCCTGTGTCATCTTCTGTTTCTCAGATAAATTTGGGATGGGGGTACTGGGGTGTTGTGTCTTCTTGTGCCCAGGCTCAGGGTCCTCTCCACTATGAAGGGCTAGTACAGCTAAAACGGAACCGTTTGCAATTTCAGGCAACGACAATTAAAAAAAAAAAAAAAAGTATGATTCCCATACAAATTTGTTAAATTTATTCTAATTTTATTCTCCTCTTTTCTCTACCGCCCACTCCACCTCCTCGAATCTAAATGCCAGTGGGAAAGAGCACATTTGGACTGATCTGAGATCTAAAATACTTCAGCTTTTTTGCTGTCACTTAGAAAATAGTCCTTTAAAATAATATTTTATGGGTTTTTTTTTTCTTTTAAGCAAATCACAAAACTTCTGCTACTATAAACTAGCTCACACGGGGGCCGATTAAAAGGTAACAAGGACCAAAATGTGAAATAAATTCCTAAACAAGGCCGGCTGAACACAAATTCCTCCACCCAAGTTATATTGTGTTCCACCTTTGAAGGCATGAAACAACCGAGACACGGGGCGCCCAGTTCCAAAGACGCCCCCAACCCCAAAGAACCTGAACTGGGACATGGAATCGCAAAACAGGGTGGAGAAGTCCAACCCTTGGGCAGCCAGCTGTCATTGTCCTCTGATGGAGACCCACGTTCTTCCGCCTGGACTAGATGCGGAGGTTTGCCTGGGCTCCCAGCTTCCCACGGGGAGAAGAAAGGGAGTCCCGTGGATATCCCAAGCCTGGTCTTTAAAATGGAAAATGAGACATTGAGGCGGGCCTCTTTGCAGAACGTTAAGTTTAGAAGCTGGGGTCCAAACATCAGGAATCTCCTAGCCATTTATTTCTTTTTGGTTCTGAATGTTTTTTTCTCTCGCTGTACCTCTTTAGGAGACTTTTCCTAAATCCACGGAATCCGCATTCATTATAATACCTGCAGTCAAAGAATTTCCCCAACCGCAACTCCTGTTAGGACCGGATCCCTAATCTTGTGTAAGACCCTGAGGTTTTGCTCCTTCAAAGCAATGTTAGGTGTTCAGTCTAACGTTCTCCCAACTGAGCTATGGCTTCGTCGTCGCCCTCCCCTCCTGGACGGATGCAGGATAAGGCTGGCTGGTCCCCCTCTCCCAGTCCTGGGATGCAATCTGATCTTCAGCCCCAGAGAGCAATCCTGCTCCTCCTGCTCCTCCTGCTCCCAGGACTTGCCAAAAGCGCCCGGGCACCAGCGAGCTGCATCCAGCTCCAGCTGAGAGCCATGGTGGCTTACCTGGGGAGAGCCGGCTCAGAGCCGCAGGTCTCCAGGCGCAGCTCCGGGACCCACTGCGCGCAGCGCGATGCGGAGACTGCCGAGGCGGAGCGCGCGCTGCTCCCTCCTGATGACGCTGTCAGCTGCCCTGCGCCCCGCACCGCCCCGTGCACCGCCCAGAGCACTGCACCCCCAGTGCAATGTCCAGAGCACTGCACCTCCCGTGCACCGCCCAATGCAACACCCAGTGTAACGTCCTGCGCCCTGTCCTGCCCCTCTCTGCCTTATGCACCCGCCCTGGCTCTGCACAGTTTTGCAACCTCCAGCACCTCTCCCTGCACCACCGTGCACCGCCCTCGCGCGCCCAGCCCTGCGCAGTCCTCCCACGCGGTGCTCTCTGGCTCTAGCCTCCCGGCCTCCGGCTCCGCCCTCCTCAAGCTCCTGCTTTGGAGAAGCACGGCTGTTGCTCGTTGCGGTGGCCACTGAGGCTCCAATGGTGCCTGCTTTTCACCAGGAGCCTTCAGCTGCCCTCTATCGAAAGCTTCTGGAATAGATGGCAAGAGATTGGAATTTTCTGAAAATTAAATGAATCAAAAATCATTTCGTGGAAAGGACACTATATTCTTGTGTTTTTAAAGCTACGCCCCTATCCTAGTGTACTTACCACATAATAAGACTTGGTCACTGGCAAGGTCTTGGTTTCAGATCCTGTAGTTGTGACAATAACAACCTAAGGAAAAAATGCGTTTGTTCTGGCTCATAGTTCATAGTAAGGAAGCAAGGCAGGAAAAAAAAAAAGCCCTGAAGCAGCTGATCGCATTGCATTGGTAATCAGAACTTAGACGAGTGTAGAAGCATGTTGCTACCAGATCGATTTGTATAGTCCAGGATCCCCTACCCAGGAATGGTCTGGCCCACAGTCAAGACCTGTCTCTACACATTACTTAAGTATTCAAAATAATCTCTCCTCCCACACGTGGGAGACCCATCTCCAGGTGACTCTAGATTCTGTCGACAATAGTAATCACATGTGCTAAATCACAAGACAACCTGTCACTTAGAGGTGCCAAGAAATTCCCTGCCTGGTAGTCAACCATACAGCATGAATTAAAGCATTTTAACAGAACAGGGCTCTGACAGAACCACTGTGGGTAAGCAGCTTCGGTGACCACCACCTTTCTGCTCAGCAGTATTTCATGTGCATTAAAAGAATTAATCATGAGAGAGAGAGAGAGAGAGAGAGAGAGAGAGAGAGAGAGAGAGAGGAGAGACTGACTGTAGACATAAATTTTTCTCAATCTTCTTTAATAAGGGTTCAACCTCCCCTCTAGCCCACCACCCACCAGAGGTAGTGGAAAAGAAACATTATTGGGGAAGTAGACTTGTTTAGAAATAGTTCTTTAGGGCAAGTCCAATCTTCTTTGTGACGGTATTTAGCAGTTCAGTCCAGTAGCAAACACCAAATACAAATAAACAGCTGTAGTCCAGTCCTCTCAGCAGACACCACACACAAACCAGTAAGGGCAGTTCAATCCAGAAGAAAGTGAAAGGGACTGGAGGCCTTACAAGAAGTTCTTTGGCAATTTTCTCTCTATGACGTCACCACAAGCGGAGCTCAGCAACACAGTGTAAGAAGAGCCAGTCCGTGCTTGTGGTTATTGAAGAATAGCATGGTGGAGCAAAGCAAACCAATGCTGGAGGTACCACTGCCTGGGGGGGTCATATTTCTATTCCTTCCGAACACCTGAACATCATGGTTGCTATAGCAAAACATCCTTTCACCTGTGTCTGCTTCAGGAAAACATTCTTTCACGTGTCTGTTAACAAAACATCTTTTCACCTGTATGCCCCAGTAAAACATCAGTTGACATAACTTTCCAAAGAAACCAGAAGTTTCCACTTCAACTGACCATAAAATATTCCAGGCTATGTTCCAATAACTGACTAAAATCCACAACATGTACTTGTCCTATGGTGATAAAAACAGCTGCAATATTCTGCTTTGTAATAACTGACTCGCTTGCTATAAAAAGGCCTCCTGCTCTTAGTCTCCACTGCTTCCTTCTGCTCTCAATGAGATAAGTTTGGCCTGGCCATAGAAGTAAATTTTTACCTTGCCACAGTTCGGTGTTAGCTCCTGGTTCTCAACACCATAACAACAGGAGGATCCTTGTCCAGCCATCTTGGACAAATAGGTGTATTCCAGGTCAATGAGAGACCTTATGGTTTGTTTTTTTTTTAAGTGTGTTTGACACACCTGAGGTACAAAACTATTGGTTGGCCTCTGACCTCTACATGTGCTTACCTGCTTGTGTACACAAACACACAAGGGAAGGAAGGAAGGAAGGAAGGAAGGAAGGAAGGAAGGAAGGAAGGAAGGAAGGAAGGAAGGAAGATAGATCTTTGTGGCACTGGGGAAACTGACCCAGAAGAGTGAATCCATATGTTGACAATGCTGCTGCTGAGTCTGAGAAAAACACCCAGGCTAACAAGTTAGGGTCCTGCTTGCCATGACAACTGAAACATAGGATAAATGATGAAGTGAAACCTCAGATGTAAACAAGATAGTGGAAAGACCAAAGAGGCAAAACCACTGAAGGCCAAGGCCTGCTCCACTCTGAAAGTTGAGGCAGGGCTCTTTCTGCAGAGCCCCGTGCTCAGCCATAGGATATCACCATTCCCTCTAAGAGTCTGGCCCAGGGGTTCCAGATAGCCCCAGCTTAAGAAGGTACAACTAAAATGATGTTCCTAGCCTCTCAGTCACTTGTCATGAGCCCCTTGCCCTAGAGGCTAGTCTAAGTTTCCTGTCAGCTGATAGTCAGAAATCTCAGCATTGCAGTTAAGAGTCTTTGCTGCTAAGGTTGCCAACGTAGCAACCATATTCCGGTTCTACAGAGAAGAGCATTAAAACAGCAATGAATCATGTGCCAGGCCCAAACCTGTATGCTCTTGTGTGCAGCCTTCCTCTTTCCTCAGATACCTCCAGGGACCAAAGAGACATGAGTAAACTTTTGTTAACCGTCAAAGTCCCTGGTTTCCCTGTGATGCTGTGATGTGGGGTTTTACCTTACGTAGATGTCCCAGCATGATGCAGAACCAGATAACTGGTGATGGTGGCTTCTCTGTGCTGGGGAGGAAGAAACAGTTCCTCTCTCTCAATGACAAGGGAAAACTGGTATAGCCTGCCAACCCAGTGTCAAGATTTTGAGAAAAATTTACCCTTCTGCACAGACTCACAGCAGAGCATTGGAGTAGATATGAAAAGGGCTCCATGCCTCCTCCTCCTCCTCCTCCCCCTCCTCCTCCTCCTCCTCCTCCTCTTCCTCCTGCTCTTCCTCCTCCCTCTCCTCCTCCCTCTCTACCTCTCTCTCCTCCTCCTCTCTTCCTCCTCCATTTTGCTCTTACAGCTTGGGACTTAGTCAACACTCAAGTCTGCAGAAGGCACAGTTTCTCCCCACAACCAAACAAGCATGGCTTGAGGGGAGGGGGACTCTGGGCAGGCGCAGGCCCCTCCAGACATCTGGGCTGGAACGTTTCCTCTGAGGCATCTCAGTCCTACTATTGCCCTCTGCTGGTCATCTTTGGCTTTTGTACAAACTACACTGCACCAGTCTGTATGAGGGCTAACAACTAACCCCGGGCAAGACCTGGGTCCATAGCATGCTCGTAACCAACCAGCAAGTGATGCTCAACTCCAATGAGGGGGCAAAAACTGCTGAGGAGAGAAGAGCCATGGGCTGCTGAGCAGGGACACTTGTGGGTCTCCAGACAATGCATCTCTGATGCTGTTCTCCAGAAGTCTGCCCTCTCTGTATAACTTTTTCCTAAGATGGGATTTTCAGTGCCCGAAACCCCTGGGAACTGTGAGAAACTGTTAAAATTGTACATGCAGGTCTTCTGCTGTGGCTGAATGCTCACCACACACACAAAGTTCCATCCCAAGGCTACATAAACAGGGCATGCCGGTATAGACCTGTCAACCCAGCACTGGAGTGATGGAGGCAGGAGGATCAGAAGTCCAAGGTCATTTTGGTTGCATACTGAGTTTGAAGGCAGCCCAGGCTACATGAGATCCTAGAGGTCAGGGTAGCAGGAAGGGAGGGAGGGAGGCAGGGAGGGAAGTAGGTAGCTAATCGAGAACATTGCAGCTTCACCTCAGATACACTGAAACAGACTCTGAGGCTGGGCACAGCCTTCTTATCCAACAACCCCAGTGTCCCTAATGCACAGCAGAATTTTAGATACATTGAACTAAAACTTGTCTTTTCAGAACTGTAGCTCTCCACAGATGCACATTAGCATATCTCCCTAAAAAAAAAAAAATGTTGCCAGGTACCGTCTTGAGAGACTGTGCCCAGGGCAACAGCTCCTGCGTGCGCAGGTCCTGGAGATGTGTGTGGCAGGAAGAACTCAGCAGATTCTCACAGCATCACAATAGCTGGCAGCTGTCCCCACAGCCCTCCCTGCTAACGTTCCACCACATACGAGTTGAGGATTCTGCTTCTCAGAAAACATCACAGCACTTCCCAATCCTTCCGGATGAGCCCTGGCGTGCCTTTAAAGGCCCAGAATGACTGTGTCCCTCTTCATTCCACTAACCAGGGAGGAGCCAGACCTTGCAAACTACAGCATGAGCTCTGCTTAGCAGAGAGCTCATTGTGTCAGAGAAAGACACAAAGGCTTCCCCCAGATAGGGAGAAGAAAATAGGAGCTCTCTTGAGTTTCATCATAAGTTCACTGACTCCACAATAAGACCTCTAGAACTGGGCTGGCCTTCCAGAGCTGGCCCGCATTGTGGCAAAGAAACCACTTCTGCAGGTGTGTTTCTTCTGTTCTTGGGATGTCATCTTGGGCAAAGTACCTCTCTTTGGCAGGGGGCAATGCTCAGGAAAGGGGCAGGCTCAGCTTCTTCTGCACAAATGCCCCATTCTGGGGGCAGTGAGCTCAGTCTTGAGTGGTATATGTTGTATCCATGACAGTTGTCAAGGTTGGTTTGTAGAAGACGGTGGCTGCAGCTGAATGGTTTCTGACGTGAGTCTCTCTGCTGAGAATAAAAGGAGCTAGTCCTAATTCTGTATTTTTAATTATCCTCTTGGGGTCAATCCAACCACACTGGATGCTTTTAAGTCTAATGAGGGTTCTGGCTGCCTTATCCTGATCCCCCTTGGATATTATGTGTGTTAAGGAGACACCACATTGGCACTCTGTTCTTGATCTTTGCTGCTTACTCAAGCGCCACAATGCTAAAGCTGGCATCTGTTCTCTGTAATCTGGGGAGTTTCTTGTCCCTACCTCATGTGAGGTTGACCTAGTGGTTATTCAGGTCCACTGAAGTATAGGCAGAAGCATAGTCAGGATCATATGCATCTGTGATAGTTAACCTTGACTGTCCAGTAGATGGGATTCAGAGTCACCATGGAAACAAACCTCTGTGTATATCTGTAGAGATGCTCTGGATTCTTTACATGAAGGTGGTAAGACCCCACCCTCAATGTGGGCAGCACCAGGTCCTGTGCTGAGTAAAAAGGAGAAAGTAAACTGTCCACCAGCATTCATCTCTCCCTGCTTCTTCTCTACAGACCCAATGTGACGACCTTCCTCGACATGGTGGACTGTACTAGGGAGCTATGAGCCAAAAGAAACCCTTCCTTCAGTTGCTTTCCTCCGGTATTTTGTCATAGCAATAAGACAAATAACACGTGCACACGCACACACGTACACGCACACACACATATGCACGTACCACATGAATATAGCAAACCTCATCTGACTGCCTTGTGTAAGGATGAGCTGCTTCAAACTGTGATAGTTTGGTCTTCCATCTCTATGGCATAATGTTTAAAGAGACAATTTAAAAAGAAGATGTATTCCACACACGATTTTGGAGGTTTCAGTCTAGCCCAGCAACCAAGGCTTTGAAGAGCATCTCACTTCCGGTTAGACAGGAAGCAGCGAGGGGCAACGCCTGCACGATCCAGGGCTCACTTGGCTTTTCTGTTTTATTTCAGCTGGGTCTAGGGGATGGTTCTACCCACATTTTGGGGTATGGGGGCTTTCTCCATGGGACCCCCACATCACGAACTGCAAAGTGTCTACCGATACAGAGATACCTGCTCCAAGGACTCGTAGGCACACCCAGAGTTTCTTATTTTCTAGGTGCTTCTCAGTCCAATCAGGTTGACTGATGACCAGGATTACCCATATTCACACCCCAGATGAGGTAGTGACTCAGTCGGGTTTTATTTGGGCACGGTATTGCAAATTCAGTTGGGAGAGGTCACACAGATGTTGGGTGGGCCTTCGCGTTGGAACCAGAGTGTTGCTCCAGACACCTGCCCTAACTCACAAAGAGGAAGTAGTGAAACGTGTGATTTTCACACACAAATTCAAATACCCGCAAGTACGAACCCTTCTTCGAGAGGCAAAGCCAAGCCAGCTATGATGAGAACAGGAGCAACAGAGCATGAGCTGCAGTGCGCAGGAAAGACGGTTCCAGGAAGACGTGCACATATTACAAAACAGCTCAGATAATAGTAAGCATTGTGATTAAATTGCAGGCCAGAACAGGAGAGAAAATGGCAGAATTCTGAGGTTCTTTCCTCATCTCAATAGTCAGAAAGCCTTGCTGAATAGCCCCAACTCACGAAACTGAGAGGGCTAGAGAGGTGACTCAACATGTTCAAGCAGAGAATCAGCGTTCAGTTCCTAGCATCCATGTTGAGCAGCTCGCAACTACCAGTAATTCCAGCTGGGGGTATCTGTCGCCCTCTTCTGGTCTCTGTGAGCATTGCGCTCCTGTGCTCACATTGCAACCTCCCATATACATAATTAAAATAAAGCTAATTTTTAAAAAAGACAGAGATTAAGGCTTAAGTCCTTTTTAAACACCAGTCAAGTAGCCAAAGGAAAGATTCGAAGTTTTTTCTTTCTTTCTTTCTTTCTTTCTTTCTTTCTTTCTTTCTTTCTTTCTTTCTTTCTTTCTTTCTTTCTTTCTTTCTTTTTTTTTTTTGGTTTTTCAAGATGAAATCAGATACATCCAGAAGCACACGGTGCACACAGATCAAAGGACATTAAAAACAAGCTTGCAGACAACAACCTAACCTGTGGGACTGTACCAAGCTTGTGATGTCAGTAAATGGAGACACAGTTAATGAAACAGAAAGATAAGTAACTCTTTCCCATTGGAAAATGGCTGATTGAGCCATGTTGCTGATGAAGGTCTAGGGAAAAGAGAAAGTGAGAGTCAGGAAGCACAGTGCACACGCAGACATCAGAGGACAGATGCACCCCGTGAAGCAGAGCAATGAAGCCATGAAGCAGTGATCCAAGGCTGGCTCGGAGTCAGGCAGAAAACAGTATCCTTCAGGGTATCCACCTCCTGGTACAGAGATTCAAGCCTCCAGTCTGGGAATCACTCATGGGCCAGCAGAGGAAGCCTGGCAGAACAGAGGAAGCCCAGAAGGTAAGTGCAAAGGAATTCTTGGAAGGAGCTGAGGTATCAGCATGATGGTCCTTTCTCTTTACCGGGACCCACATCTCCCTGAAGATGCTCCTGCCCACAGTTCTGCCTTAGGCTGCTGGCAGCTCTGTAGTCATCTGTCAGTCGGAAAGGTACCCAGAGAGAAACCACTGATTTCAGACCTCTGAGACTTCCCCAGCCTGGGCATGTGGAAGACCACAGTGCCCTAGTCCTCCAGGTTCACTCCCTAAATCAGCATCAGAGGCATGGAGTCTGCGCACACAAGACAACCAGTCAGGCCAGCTTTGGCCATTTGTAGAGCTGATAGCTTGTGAACTTTGTATGAGAACTAACCTCAGGATACCTCGAGGCCAGTGAAAGAAGCAGACCCCTTGTGATGGTGCCCTGTGGTAGGCAAAGGCTACGGGGAATAGGGGAGGCAGAGGATAATGAGTTTAAGACTACCTTTACCTCTTTACAAGAGTGTGGTGATGCTTGATTGTAATGTCGGCAGTTGGGAGGTGGAGACAGGAGGACCAGGAGTCCAAGGGCATCCTTTACTGTCTAGTGCCTTCAAGGCCTGCCTGGTTATATGAAACCTTGTCTCCAACAAACAAACAAAAAAGGGTAGACAGAGCCAAGAAAATCTTTAGAGGACTTCCAAGAAGAGCCACAGTGCTGAGTGACAAGAAGACCAGAGAAGCACTATGAAGAGGACAGGGTAGGGAGGCTCCACCCCACCCAACCACCCGCGAGCTACCTCCTAACAGCCACTGAAGCAACAGTCACACTCAGCAGAAAGGCTGACATCCAGAAATACCTACAGCAGGGCGCAGGGCCTGGACACAGAGGAGGCCTGAGACGGTCAATCTCCAATCTGACTTGCCTAACCTTCTGTACTGGCTGGTTTTGTGTCAACTTGACACAAGCTGGAGTTATCACAGAGAAAGGAGCCTCCCTTGAGGACATGCCTCCATGAGATCCAGCACTAAGGCATTTTCTCAATTAGTGATCAAGGGGGGAGGGCCCCTTGTGGGTGGTGCCATCTGTGGGCTGGTAGTCTTGGGGTCTATAAGAAAGCAGGCTGAGCAAGCCAGGAGAAGCAAGCCAGTAAGTTACATCCCTCCATGGCCTCTGCATCAGCTCCTGCTTCCTGACCTGCTTGAGTTCCAGTCCTGACTTCCTCTGGTGATGAACAGCAGCATGGAAGTGTAAGCTGAATAAACCCTTTCCTCCCCAACTTGCTTCTTGGTCATGATGTTTGTGCAGGAATAGAGACCCTGACTGAGACTCCTTCCATCATCCACACTGGCCTTAGGCAACCTCAGCTCAATGCTGAAGCCCTGGTCAGGAGCTAACATGCTGAATGTTCTGTGTGGGGCAGACGCTTGGCGAAGGCTAGGTGGTGATTAATCTTTTAGAAAAGCAGGCTAGTCAGAATCTACAGCTCCACCTCTGAGCCTTTAAGCAGGAACCTGCACTGTGCACACAGGCTCTGGGGCTCTAAGATCCTAGCAACCCAGCTCATCCCTGCTTACTCAGAACCAGAGAAGAGAAATGGCCCCCGACTCACCACAGGAAAGCCAGGTGTGCAAAGACCCAGTGGCAGAAAACACAATTATGGGAGAACATATATGCATACAACATACACGTATGCACATCTATACACATACACATGCACACATACAGGCACACACACAGACACAGACACATATACACAAAGGCAAACGAAGATGCACATACATACATACACACCCAGACATGTATGTACACACATACACATATAAGCACACAGACACACACATGCACAGACACATACATTCATACTCTTACATGCACACATAAACACTTACATGTGCATATATACATATGTACACAGACCCATGCATACATACCCATACATGCACACATCCATACACATGCATGCACACATAAACACCTACATGTACACACATACAAATGCACAGACGTGCATACATACCCATTCAGGCACGCATTCATATACACACACGTGCAAATACACACACACTCGACGATGCAAGGCCACGGAATTGCTGCTGTGCTGGAGGCACACTGGATTGCTTTTGCCTTGTGCATTATTAATGGCCCGTGAAACACCCACTGACTTCATGATCTGTCAACAGAAAATACACTCAGCAACTGTGGTCCTCCGGGATCTGGCAACGCGGCCGTGGCTCTTCCATGGAAGAGCTCAGGTAAATGCAAGTATAATCTCCTGTGTCCTGCAAAGGTGTCTGGGTGGGAGAGGAGAGGGTTAATCTATGTTGCTGCTCTAAGATCAAAGATCCGAGCCAAGGAATGCCAGATGCAAATTGGGCAGCCCAGCACACTGCTCTAGTTGTCTGTGGTCGGTGGGGCTGGGCTGTACTGGCACCAGTGCCTCAAGTGCCAGCTGCTGGCTCCCTTTCTCTAATGTGTGTTGTTAGCCACAGCCTACCAGCCTTCCAGCCAGGCCTCATCCTCTGCTTCCCTTTGCCAGAATTTCCAGTGGCTTCCCACATGGAATGCACCTTCACCAACTTGGGAACGGCCCATGTAGAATCTTCTCTCTCTCTCTCTCTCTCTCTCTCTCTCTCTCTCTCTCTTAAAAAAACCTCTGCTTCAAGTAACAGTAAAAAGAAATATTTAAAAGGTGACTAGCATTCAAAATCTGTATTAGTGGAAATAACTGGGCTCACAGTTCCCAGAATGAGGAATGAAACAGCCATCTTCATGGTTTCAGTGATAGAGGCCTGAAGCTGAGCTGCGGCTCTTTCCCTGACTGAAGCTTTGTCTATGCCAGGGTACCTCTGTTTGGGAGGAGGCTTTGGTTGGCTTAGCTCTTCTAAGCTGTGTGCAAAAAGTCTATCTTGTAATGACGCTTCTGGCTAGAGATCAGTCAAGAGAGGCAGGGAGCCTGCCCTATCCTGCCTCCAGCACCATGATGGCATAGAAGTGCCTGGTGCCTGTCCTCCTGCTTCCCACCGCCCTGCTGGTATGGGAGCACCTGCCTCTTGCATCCTACACTAGTCTTGGGTATCCAGACAGCTAATAAGGGCTCCACATGGGAAAAGCTCCTGGTAATTGTGGCAGCTTCAGCCAGCCCTTCTTGGCAGTAGCAGAGAAGAATGAAGAGAAATGTTGAGACTTGCCCCACCCCCTGCTTTGCTTGGGCATTGTTCTGACATGCTTAGAATCTTGATGGAATTTCATGACACCTCTGCATGCAGAAGGCTACCAGTGATGTCTCCTCCTACGAATAGGAGCACCAGGAACAGAGAGACATAACTTGCCCCAAAGCTAGCCAGCTTGTAAATGTGGGGTTTAACCACTTGGTGAAAACAACCCCCAGGGCACATTGGATCTTCCGTTAGCACAGCTGGTATTCAAAAGCAATTTTCCCGTCTCCTCTGCCACCCAACACCTTCAAGACAGAGAGCAGAACTTGAGGGTGTGTGTGGTTTAGAAACAGAGTTGTGGGTGTTATAGGAATTTCATGAGATTGACAGGAGACTCTAGAAATATCTTAAAGACTCTAGAGAAGAGGGTTGGCCTGACTTCCTCCAAGTGTGAGTTTTAAAGATGCCCAGGAAGGATATAGATTATCCGCCTGAGTGAAGCCCACACTATTTCTGTCCATTTATCTGTCCCACTCTTTGTCATTTAAAATGACACAGCTTCTAAACCAACCACAAACCATGTTACCATGCTGGCCATGCTGAAGGACCTCAGCCACAGCTCCCTGTCTCTGCATCCTGGGCTGCACAGTGAAGTGATCAGTGAGGAGATAGAAGCCTTTTCCCTTCAGAAAATGGAAGTGTCACTGGGTATGAAAAGCCTTGTGTTAGCAGGTCAAGTGCAGACAGGACCCGAGAGATGGCAGATCCCCTCCCCTGCAGGGTTAGCACAGCTGTGTACACAGCTGGATGCCAGGGCCAGGCAGAAGTTATCACCTAAGGAAGCCGCCGAAGACTCCCCTCCCATGGGTTCCCTAGTCTCACTTTATGTTATGTGTAACACAGTTGGCAGAATGCTTGCCTGCCATGCACAGAGGCCTAGGTTCGACCCCCAGCACCACAAAAAACCAGACAGGGCAGGGCATGCCTGCCACGTCAGCACTGATGACCATCAGGAGGGTGAGAAATGCAGGGTCATCCTCTGCTACCTGTGAGTTCGTGGCCAGCCTAGTATCTATGAGACCTTGTTGCAATAAGAAGGAAGGAGGGAAGGAAGGAAGGAAGGAAGGAAGGAAGGAAGGAAGGAAGGAAGGAAGGAAGGAAGGAAGGAAGGAAGGAAGGAAGGAAGGGTGGGAAGGAAGGGTGGGAAGGAAGGAAGGAAGGAAGGAAGGAAGGAAGGAAGGAAGGAAGGAAGGAGAGAGGAAAAGAGGAAAGAAAAGTAGGAAAAAAGGAGATACTGTACATGATGAAGACTGTGGTGTCAGGTATGGAGCCACTGGGACCACAGTTGTGAGAATATGAACACTGATTGGCTGTGCACCACGCTCCTGAGCAGCAGGTATTGTTTTGACTCAGCGCTGAAAACAGGGTGAACCTGACATCTGAAAGACCAAGGTTTTCCGTCCCAAGCCACACCTGCTGTTATTTTGACCGACATTCAAGTTATTTTTAATATGTTCACATTAAAACTGAGCCTTCCTCATAGGCAAAGGGAGACGCCAAAAATAAAAGCAAGAAGTCGCTGTGGTATGTTATCGTTTTCTTATCTTCTTAGAGGAGTAAAAACGAAAATTGGACGCAGTTGGAGGCTTACATTGTGTTATCTTGGCGTGCATGTGTATTAGAGATGATTTACATAATTTCATCATTAATATGTGAACCGTGTGTAACCTTCCCAGCCTTGAGCAGGCTAAGCAGACCTTGAACTTTTGCCATGACAGGTCTCATCGACCTGGACAGAGACACCTGCCTAGGCTGCAGTTGTAAGTTCCCATGGGAATTTAGCTGTTTGGGCTGCTGTGCTGACCTTGCTCTACAACACGCTCCAGCTGAAGCAGGGATGGGTTTTGTGGGTTTTCCCTTTATAAACGCAAAGCTTATTAAACTTGGAGCCTTGATCAGAACCTTGTCATGGCTTCATGCTTCTCTCACCCCCTCCCCTTTCATTTCCAGCCCTCCTTTCCAGTAAACCCTGCCCGATGGATAGCTACAACCGCGTGTGTGTGTGTGTGTGTGTGTGTGTGTGTGTGTGTGTGTGTGTGCGTGCTTAATATCTGCAGTTCAGCTACCATACATTAACTGTCATCGTCCTAATGTCTCACAGATTGGGCTGTCACCTCGTTAAAGAACTTTCCAAACACATGAATGTCCCATTCTATCACATCTGCACACACACACATACATGCACATACAAGTGTGTACACATACACATGCACATAAATATGTGTGTACTAATGCACACACACACACACACACACACACACACACTCACAGCCTCATGGTCTTTCATTAAAAATAATGATAGAAAAAAGCATTTTGATGTCTCCTTTTGATGGCATTAAACATGACCATTAGGCCACATGGCCTGTGTAATGTAAGATGCCTTCCTAACGAGTAATTTATTTCCTCCAGTTACACAGCTACATTGAGACACTGGCAATCCATCTCCATGTAACTGTTTTATTAACTGGGTCGACCTTTTTTTTTCTTGGCTACAGTTCACTAAACAAAGTTCTGCCCTCTTCTCAGGAACCAGACAATGGACTTGTAAAGCATCAGTCATGCAGACAGAACAGCATGTTTTGAAGATTCCTCTCTCTCTCTCTCTCTCTCTCTCTCTCTCTCTCTCTCTCTCTGTGTGTGTGTGTGTGTGTGTGTGTGTGTGAGAGAGAGAGAGAGAGAGAGAATGTGTGTGTGTGAAGAAAGCAAAATCATCCCATTTACTCAGAATATATTCTGTTCTTTAAAAAACAGAACAAAATTGTTATTTATATTATGTCCATATCTTTCTCTCTCGCTGTCTCTCTGTGTATGTGTCTATGTGTCTGTGTGTATGTCTATGTATCTGTGCATGCATACATGCATACACCTGCCATCAGAGGCATGAGATCACCTGTAGCTAAGGTGACAGAAGGCTATAAAGCCACCATGTGGGTGCTGGGAAACAAACTCAGGTCTTCTACAAGAGCAGTAAACACACTTCACTGCTGAGCTGTCTCTCTGGCCCTAGAATGCATTCTGAAGTTTGACCTTCCATGACATAAAGTAGATGCTATGAATTTCCCTCTGATCTGAGGACTCATTTCTCCATGACACAGCACACTCAGGGTGAGCATCAGGGAGTACAGGGATCCCTCCTCACAGTTGCTCCCTAAAAGCTAACTGTAGACACTGCTTATGAAGTATGTTATGATGTACTTATAAAGTAGATTAACTATGTGTTCAAAATATGCAGCGCACTTTTATGTGTTGTGTGGTGTTTAGTACATAGTATGTGTACATTGTATATATGTGTGTTAGGGTACATAGTTTGAATGTTCTGTGTGACCAAGGGAAGTCAGGGATACAATGTGTGGTGTATAGCATGTGATTTGTATGTGCAGCATGTGTTAGGTACATAGGGTACAACATGTGTGCTGTATTGTGCATATGTGTAGTGGGTAGGGGGTGGCTGCCATGTGACTTTCCCTGGGGGGACATGCACAAACATTTATTCTAAGAAACCAATGACAGACTCAGGTAATGATCCCACCAAAGTCCATGCTGGCAGACCAATGAGTTTATGGAGGTTACTTGCAGAGCGTGGAGGAGAAGTTACATAGAGAATGGATAGGGCTACTTACAGAAGCATGATGTGTCAAAGGCAGCTACACCCAGCCTGGAGAATGGCCCACACAGCCTGCACCCTGGAGCTCCCGCTGCTTTGGAGGGCAAGAGTCGAGTCCCTTAGTCTCCTTGGCAGTTATTATTGATTGTGCACCTTGATGGACCTTGTAGCATGCAGTTTGTACTACTCAGCTTTAAGCTCTGGGTGGACAGAGCTACCAGTCCCCACCCAGGTTCCCTTGGATCCGTGGATGAAAGACACACAGATTCCCGATCAAAGCATCAGAACCACCCCCCTGTGAATCTTGTTAGTTTCAGGACTTTCTTGAGGTTTGAGAATCTTTTTACTTCCTGAGTCTCATGAGACTCTTCCCTCTATCCCTCTAGGATGGAGTGTTTCAATTTGGAGAAAATCACTACACATCAGTGGTGTCTTAGTCAGGGTTTTATGGCTGGGACAAAACACCATGACCAGAAAGCAAGTTAGAGAGGAAAAGCTTACACTTCCAGATCACAATCCACCATTGGAGGAAGTCAGGACCGGAACTCACATAGGGCTGGAACCTGAGGCAGGAGCTGATGCAGGAGCCATGGAGGGTTGCTGCTTACTGGCTTGTTTCCCCTGGCTTGCTCAACCTGCCTTCTTCTAGAATCCAGGACTACCAGCCCAGAGATAGCACCACCCACAATGGGTTGGGCCATCCCCCACTGATCACTAATTGAGAAAATGTCTTACAGCTGGGTCTCATGGGGGCATTTCCTCAAGGGAGGCTCCTTTCTCTGTGATGACTCTAGCTTGTGTCAAGTTGACACACAAAACCAGCCAGTACAAGTACTTTACGCCATACTCACTATGTATGTGTGTTAGGCTCATACATGTATGCTCAGAGAGTGTGTGAGCAAGTGTCAAGACCTGTAAGCATCCATGTCTCCCCCATTTCCACCCTTTAGAAAAATATCACTTCAGTCTGTGGATTTGTAGACGGGCTGTGAACCACATGTGTTTGTCCTGCTCTAAAATTCAATCTGATATGTGCAGGGCAAACACATGAGGTTCACAGCCCGTCTACAAATCCACTTTGAAGGGCTAAACCCATGGTATAAGTGCTCACATGGATTAAAGCTCATCAGACAAGGAGAAGTGAGACACTTGGTCCCTTCTCTTCTTACCCCTCTCCTTGCCACCAGAAGAATGAGGAGGAGACTGTTAGCATTTACCGGAAAGCTCCACCCTGGCAGATTCTGGGTATCCTAAAGTAAGCTAAATATACATAAAATTCTCCTAAGCAGTAATAATTTTCTTCCAAAATATCAAGTGGCAGCCAATCCAATTCCTTTTACTGCAGTCACTTGGACAGTTGACATTTCTCTGCACTTAATCGCTCAAAATGACTCAACATCACTTAACGAAATTAATATGCTATCTTGGCATATTCGGAGATAAAGAATGAAGCTCGGGGCATTTTTAAGAAGGAAGATGTGTTGGGGGAGGGGGCTGGGTAGAGTTGCCCATTTTCTAGCATGGTAGGTTATCCAGAGTTCGGGGCTTCCCTAGCTGTATCCCCAGCTCAAAAGGGTTCTGGCAGAGGCTGGGGATACAGCTCAGAGACAGAGCAATTGCCTAATGTGTGAGATTTCGGATTCAGTTCCCAGAATAGCACAAAACAGAATTCTACCCTCAGGATAGGGTATTCGGGGCCTCAGACCCCAAGTGGCTCAGAGAAAAACAAGGGAGACAGCCTCCCTTTGCCGGGGCCTTGAGCACTGTAGCCAGTTTGTCCCCAGACCTTGCAGGACTGCAGCCAGTCCTATTCACCGTTGGTATCAGAAAGCAGGCACCCGGGTTCCTTCCCTGGGCCTAGGACAACCTTTTAGAACCCGGGATACTTGAATGGAGAGATCCTGAATGGAATGGCAGTTGGCTCCTTACTGAAGTGCAAGTGTGCTGTTGGTTTCTTATTTAAACAGCTGAGGGAAACGTGGTCTGCGGAAATGAGGAGAACTCACTGCCCTTGAATAATTAATTGCTTCATCTTCTCTTGAACTGGTTTTATTATCTCCAGTGGAAATGCTTCTGCTCTGGTCACCCTGTGCCTGTGTGGCAATCAAACGGAAGTGCTCCGGCAGGCATCAGATCGTCCCCGTTCTTTAAACGTCTCTCCTGCATGTAAGATGAGAGACATTGTCCATCATAGATGGGTTAAGAAAGCCACTCAGGCCCAGGTCCAGCCCCAAACCCTGCCTAGCTCAGTGAGCTCCGTGCAGTTAGCATGACCATGCTAGAGCCATGGCGCTTCACTGGGGATTTTATGCTTTTACCATCTGTTAGAGAGAGAAAGAGAGAGAGAGAGAGAGAGAGAGAGAGAGAGAGAGAGAGAGAGAGAGAACACAGAGCTGAAGCTAGAAGGGGGTGAAAAGCATTATATCCTCTGTCATGAACTTTGTCCCTGTGGTGGTTTGAATATGCTTGGCCCAAGGAGTGGCACTATTAGGAGGTGTGGCCTTGTTGGAGTAGGTGTGTCCCTGTGGGTATGGACTTTGAGGCCCTCCTCCTAGGTGCCTGAAGACAGTCTGTTCCTGGTTCCTTTGGATGAAGATGTAGACCTCTCTGCTCCTCCTGCACCATGCCTGCCTGGATGCTGCCATGTTTCCTGCCATGATGATAATGGACTGAGCCTCTGAACCTGTAAGGCAGCCCCAATTAAATGTTGTCCTTAAAAGAGTTGCCTTGGTCATGGTGTCTCTTACAGCAACGGAAACCCTTGCCTGCATCCCCTCCCCTTTTCAGCTGACATTACCCTTTCTCAGCCTCCGTCCTGAATGCTATACACTACCCACTCTTACACCTTGTCACATATTTGCATCAGAGGACAGAATCTGCAACTGAGCAGGGTCGCCTTGCTTAGTATTATACTTTCCATGTCCACCCTCTTTCTGAAAATGTTGTGATTTCAATTTTCACAGCTATACAGTATTCCATTCCGCATAGATATGGTTTCACTATCTGGTCATCTGTTGATGGGCACCTACATTGGTTCAGTTTCCTTGGTATTACCAACACAGCAGCAATGAATGTGCATAGGTGTGCATATATGACTGAGCGACTTCTTGAGAGGATCCTCTCAGGTGAGCACAACCCCACAGAAATAGGCAACCCCATTCCTTTTCTCTGTTGCTCTGTGATGGCAGCTGAACTTAGCTATTGCAGCAAAGGTGAGGGGGGAATTGAATACACCTCTATTCTTTCTATTCTTCACAGTTAGAAGTTCTCACTGGATGAGAAAATAAAGCTGGAACCCGTGAAGACAAAGCATCTGTGCTGTGGGCGTCTCTCCTGACATGCTTCGGTACCCAGCATTCTCAGTACATATCTTTTTATCAGTCATAGATTGTATGGTATGAAACCTCATGTGGTACCCATGAATGTCTGTGTTTTCAAGTGACA
>CM052714.1:10252810-10320240 GCA_028551405.1 Uromys caudimaculatus | reverse complement strand
ATGGAAATGTAAATAAAGTATCAAAAAAAAAAATTAAGTGAAAAAAAAAAAATAAATGTGTGAGCTACAATCTGGTGAGTCGACTGACTTGGCAAATCATTTTTTTCATTTTGTAACTCATCAATTTCAATAACTCATTCACTGGACTCTGAATGTTAGAGGTTACATTAAATAGGCATAATGAGACTCTGCTCCTGATTCTCACTCATTAATTTGTATCCTCTTAAAACAAATATTTAGACAGTGTAGCCCAGGGAAGCCCCTACCTCACTATACAGCTGAACAGGATCTTGAATTTCTGACATCCTGCTTCTTTTCCCAGACTCTGGGATTATAGCTGTGCATCTGTTGCTACGCCCAGTTTCAGCTGGTGCTGCAGGCAGAACCCAGGGTCACATACTCTGCCAAGTGAGCTACTATTCTTTCTTGAACTCTCTGTTGCTGTAACAAAAACATGGCCCAAAACAACTTACGGAAGAAAGAGTTTATTTTGGGCTTACATTTTCAGAGAAAGGATCTCTAACAGCAGGGGAGATAAGGCAGTAAGAGGTCAGAGCAGGAGGCTGAAAGATCACATCTCCATCCGCATGCGGAAAGCAGACGGAGCACACTGGAAGTTAGGTGAGACTGTACACTCTCAAAACTGTCCCCAGTGTGTGCCCTCCTTCAAGACTGCATTTCTTAAAGATTCCACAGCCTCCCCAACAGTGTCACCAACTACAGACTACAAAAGCCTATGGGGGACATTTCCCATTCAAACCTCCGTACCCAAACAGTACTTTCTCTCTTGCTTCCAACAAGGGATGTTCTTCCCACACATGTGTGGATGCTTTCACTTGGGCCATCTTGTGTTATACTTTCTGTTTGCTGCCTTTATCTTCCTCTATTCCTTCTTCTTGTCTCCCTTTGGATAGACGCCACCGCAGTTACTCACTCCACCCTCCCCCTCCCTTGGCTGATTTGGCATTCATAGGACTCGTGACTCTTCTTTCAGTGAGTTGCCTATGTTGAGTTGTCTGTGTTTCACAGCCTGTCAGCATCTCCTCATCGCTCCCAGATGGCACACAGATCTTAGGGATCTCAAGATGCATTATCTGCCCTCCACACCCATGAGCTCAGACTGTTGATTCAGCCTCCATCTCATTTTCTTAACCCATTTCCACTGGCTTGTATTAAACAGAATTCACGTTCGTTAGCACGTGCTGTATGTTTATTCTCTTTGCCCCTCCCCCTCATTCTTCTTTACCTTTCAAATCTTCATGAGAGCCACTGGTGTGTTCAGCAGCATGTAATTGGCTCTTCCCTTCCTGGCTGGAATTTATGGTCTCTCTTTGTGACTTTGCCTGTTTGGTGTACATGTTTGTGTGTGCATGCAGTTCCATGCATGTGTATGGACATGGAACTGCATGTGTGTGGAGGTCAGAGGACAGTCTCCAATGTCATCCCTGAGTGGTTAGTCACATTGGGTTTTTTGAGATAGTGTCCATGGCTGACCTGGACCTCACCTATCAAGCTAGGCCAGCTGTCTCAAGAAGTCCACTTGTCTCCTCCTTCCCCACATAAGGATCACATGTGCTTGCCACCGTGCCTGTTTTTTTATGAGGTTTCTGGGACTAGATGCTCAGAATCTCCTATTTGCATGGCAAACTCTTTATTCACCATGCCATATCCCTAACCCACGTGCGGCTGCGTGCATCTGGGCTGCCACGCTGATCCTCTTCTGCACGCCTCCCTTCCCCAGTTCTGTTCTTCTCCCCGATCTGTTTCTCTGCTGTGAGAAGATCTGGGGGCTGGAATTCTTCAAGGCTTGAGTTGAAATCCATTCTTCTGAAGAGAGTTCATTTGTTGCTAGGCACCTGGAATACCAGAAACTTTACTATAATTTTTTGGTTTCCCTTAAGATTTTGCAGGCAAGCCTATAAAGACAGGTCCCAAGCCCACAGAGAGTTTGTATCAGGAGCCCTCAAACATAGCTCTTTCCTCCTTCTGTGCAGAGTAAGACTGGAATGATACACCCACACCTAGTTCCCAGGTAAGTCAATGCATCGCATATTCACCTGGGGAAAAAATATCACCATAGGAACTTTCGATCTGTAGCTCAATTGTTCCTCCCGAGGCAGGTAAATATAAGAGACAGTTTAGTTACCTGAGACCTCATTTGGTTTTTGTCACATACACCCCTGCTTGTAATGATGCACTTGGCAGCTTAATTCCATCACCCCCCTCTCAAAAACATGTACCTTGCAACCTCAGAACCCCCACTCAAACTGGGCTCAACACACACCCCTCCACCCTGAACATCAGTATAGATTTCCTTGCCCCAGCAACAACCAAATTTAGACAGTTTTCACTCAAGTGTATTCTTAATATATCTGGACATACAGAATAAAAACTATGATCCAGTCTGGACAGGTTTGGGGTGGATATGCAGTAAGATAAAACTGTTCTTCAAGAGGACTTTAAGGGAGTCCCTTGTGTTATACATAATTAGGCATGTATATGATTAAAATTAGATGCCTTATGAAAAAGGACATCTACAGTTGGAAAAAGAAATATGCAGTGTGGTAGTTTGAATAAACATGGCCCCCACAGGCACAGGAGGTATGGTCTTGTTGAAGTAGGTATAGCCTTCTTGGAAGAAGTGTGTCACTGGGGGTGGGCTTTGAGACCTTAGATGCTCAAGCCAGGCCCGGGTTGGCATTATTTTCCTGCTGTCTGAGCACCCAGATGTAGAATTCTAGGCTACCTCTCCAGCACCATGTCTGCCTCCAAGCTGCCATGCTTCCCGCCATGATGATAATGGATTAAACCTCTGAACTGTAAGCCAGCCCCAATTAAATGTTTTCCTTTATAAGAGTTTCCATGGTCATGGGGTCTCCTCACAGCAATAAAGTTCTAAAATACACAGCTTAACCTATCAATCAAACTATAGCCTAGCCCCCCCCCCCTTAATAGATAACTCTTCCTTCTCTTGAACCCATAGAAGAAAACTCCAAATAGCATTAGGGGCCTTGGACTCCTCATCCATGTGGCCTGCTAACTGAGTCCTTCTGATCTGTTCTGTTTGCTTTACTTCTGAATAGTTTGCTCGATACATTGCACAATGAGAAGTCTTGCTCAATTCTTTGAGTAAGAGGCCAATGTGGTGGTTTGAATCAGAATGACCCCCTTATGCTCATATGTTTGAATACTTTGTCCACAGTTCATGAAACTGTTTGGGAAGGATTAGGAGGTGTGGGTCTGTTGGAGTAGGTGTGTCACTGAAGTGGGCTTTGACATTTCAGAAGACTTGAACCATTCCCAGGGTGCTCTCTGCCTCTTGCTTGCAGTTTGAGGCACGAGCTCTGGGCTGTTCTCATTACCGTGTCTTTGTTTCTTTGCCAAACACTCTAACTCTCTGGAATGGTAAACCCAATTAAATGTTTTCTTTTAAGTTACCTTGGTCTTGGTGTTTTATTACAGTAACAGAAAGTAATTAATACAGCCAAGAACCTGGGAACACCTAGCTCACACCGGATGCTCTGGAAACACTTGCAGCCTGTGAGACCCTAAGATTGTATTCTGGCACTTGGATGGTGTGTGTGTGTGTGTGTGTGTGTTTACACATGGGTACCTGTACCCATGTGCCTGTGGAGGCCAGAAGAAGGCTGATAAAATCAGACTTGACCTCTAGCCAACCCAGGGCTGAAGCCTGTTGTCTGGGGTCTCGGTGAGGTCTTCACAGAGTTCCAGACTGCCTGCACATATTCCAGTCAGCAAATGACACTGAAGGGAAGCCCCATGAGACAGGTGTTCGCAGTCAAGTCATACAAAACAACCAGGAGGTGCCCAGCAAGTTGCTTGGCTCTCCCTGTTGCAAGGGAGGCTAGATGTCACATGTTGTCCATGTACAGATTAGACAGGAGGAAGGCTGAATTGCTAAGGGGAGGGAGTTATGGATATTAGGATCTACAAATTACCAAATGCTGTAATGAACTATTTTCTGAAGCACTTGCACTTACACAGATAAGAGCTCAGGGGGAAAGTCCAGGTATAGATGGACAGAACTGGCTCAGGACCATGTCTGTCTAGAGTCACCATCTTTTCTGGATCAACAGCAGTCTCAGAGACTGCCACTGCACAGTAGGCTAAGGATTCTAGCTAAATCCCAGTGTCCGCATTCTCTACTGATGGATTTCTCTCTCCAAGGACTCCATCTCTCCCTTGGAGCTACAATTGGGCACTAAGATATTTAGATTGCATCCTCTGTTTCTTCGTGCAGATGGGGCTCTCAGACATCCTGCATTTTAAAGCATACAGGGTATCTCGCTGGAAATGTGCAGCATAGGGAGATGAGATACATGACACGTACCTATAACCGTAGCACCAAGGAGGTAGCATCAGCAGCATCAGGGGTACAAGGCTAGCCTGGGATGCATAGTGAGTTTAGATCAGCCTGACATCAACAAAACCCTTTCTCAAGAAAGATAAAAAAAAGAAAGAAAAGAAAAGAGAAAAAAGAAAAGAGAAGAAGGAAGGAAAGTGCTATAGGACTTTTCCAGGACAGACACCATCAAATATCTGCATAACCCTGATGCGGCACCAACAAGAGAGCAGACACTAGTCACCGAAGTCCAGCTTGGTGAACCGTCGAGTTTACTGGTGGCTTCAAGGCAGCTGCATCATCAAGAAGCCCTCCAAGGCTGGGTGACAACTCACCAAAGCTGCATCTCCTCAGGGCCACTGTCTATCTGTCTGTCTGTCTGTCTGTCTGTGGCATCAATAACAATCCATTTACCCCAAAGGACAATCCATCAACGAGCCCCCTTGAATCCTATAACTTGAAACTTTTTAGTTATCTCTCTTTTGTTTATGGCATACAGAGTAATACAGTGTAAGGGTTCAAAAATTGCAGAAGGAAGACCCCAGACTCAGATAGTATGCAAAGACAAAGAATGTTTAGTCTGCAGAAACAACCGGCATTGGGGGGGGGGTGTCTTTGTCTAGGGCCACCATTCTTTGAAATGGTAGCCCTAGACAAAGTCACACAGGGAATTAGGGGAATTTTCTAGAAGGATTAGGTAATCTTAAAATTCCATTGGTGGGTGCTAGGGGTTACAAGGGTCAGCTTCTGATTGGTTTATGCCAGGTGGTCAGTGGTCTGCATTCCTATGTTACGAACATTTTACCACAAGATGAGATAGGGCTGCCCAGCACAGATGGCCCGTCCTGAGATAAGATAGTTTCCCATTTTTGTGGTTATCCCTAGGCTGCTCTTTGGGAGGGGGTTTTATGACCTTGTTCCTGGATTTTATGGTCTGTTCCTGGAGCTAGTGCCTTATGGCCTTCTTTTTGAAATCAGATCTGGTCCTTAAATGGAGACAAATGAGGTTTATGTCTCCCTTTCTAAAGCTTGCCCAGATCCCGAATGCTACTGTTTGGTACAGGCCGGAATGCCTGTAATCCTGTTATGGAGAAAGGAAATGTAAGACAGAGATCTCTAACAAGCATCCATATCTGCCATTCCATAGACACCGCAGCCTTACTAGAAATCTCATCCACAGCGGTACTTGAATAGAGGGCTTTAAGGCACATCATTTAAAGGCATTTTGATTAACATAAAGCATTCCACACCATCTCATTTTCTGTCCCTTGGATGCTCAAAGCATGGCAGAAACACAACCCTTCCGTTTAAATCTGCTGACCGTATTTGCCAATGAGCACTACTTTGGGTTTTTGTGCACATTCACCCAAGCCAGTGCTGGGGTGGGTGTTATCCAGGACACCATCTTGTAAAGCTCCTCCCTTTTGACTGAAGTGTAACAATTCACAGAACAAAAGTCGCTTGGTTCCCAGCACCAAAGTGACTCATTCCTCTCTATCTCTGCCTCCCACTCCACACTATCTAGTCCCGGTAATGGAGGCCAAGAAAGATGCTGATCCATCAAAGATGCTGATCCATCGTGCCACATGCATTAGCTCACTGCCCCCTGGTGACCTCCTTCCCACCCTCCTTCCAATAACATCTGCAATAAGGAATTTCTACTCTCCTTGGAGTGGGCCTCACTCTCCTTGGATCCCCTGCCATGCTGCTGGCTGCCTGTCTATCTGTGACGACAACAATTCTAATAAGTCTGTTACCCACAAAACACTTCTCTCAGTTGTCCTCCTTGAACACTAAAACCCAACGCCTTTCAGTTGATGCAGCCTGTGTTTTATTAAATGATCAGGAAAGGGGGAGGAAGGAAGGAAGAAGGGGCAGAAGGAACTTCGGAGTTGAATCTCCACATTTTCAAGTTTCCTCAGTCTGTCAAACATGAAAATTAGATTTTGTCACCAGAGATCTCAAGCTTTGCCTCAGTGTATCCCACTGTGGCAGCTGCTGAGTCACTTGGCAGAGAGCAATCTCTTTTTTCTAAAGCTTTCTCCACCATAGAAGCCCACTCTTAAATTTTTATATTTTTGTTATTCAAATCTATGCAGCAGGCAGACAGGAAGTATTTACCCGGCCAAAATGTGTACAATTTGCATAGCAAAGAAATGGCAGCCTTTCCATTATCATAACAATACAGAATTGTTCTGCCCGGAGCCAGTGGAGGATGAAAATGGCAGCCAGGGGCACTTTGTAAAGTCAGTTAATTAGGAGCTACTCTGATGTCTGGGCAAGTCTGAGGCAATGGTTTGCTTCTTTAGAAGCAATGCAGTTTACCAGATTTGTTCAGGGACTTATTCCCAGAAGGTTTTTAATACAAAAGCACCGCTGGCTACAGTGAGTTCCACCCAACTCAAGTTGGTGTTATAGTAGCATTGAAGGATTATTAAAGGAAATCCTTCTGGTCGAAAGAGTAGAATCTACCTCTGAGCAGAGAGAGGCATTTACAATCCATTTGGGCTGTCACTCACCTGGCCAAGGGACATTCCCATGGAAGGCCGATTCTGCTTAATTCATGTTAAGAAGATGGAAGGAATAATTATCCCTTTTAACATATATATATATATATATATATATATATATATATATATATATATATATATATATATATATATACACACACACACACACACATATACATATGCACAATATATTTTTATTTATATATATACATATGTGTGTATATTATATATATATATATATATATATATATATATATATATATATATATATATACATATATTGTGCCTTTGCAAGATCTCTGCTTTCTAGGTAGTCACTATAGAGCCACTACACAGAGCAGAAAGAGGCTTCTTCAACCAACACTGGAAAAAGGCATTGGTCTATAGCCATCAATAAACATTTAGAGGGTGTTTGACAGTATGGGACCTATGTTTTATCTTATTAGCCCTCGTTGGTTGTGTATACACCTTCGAGAGGCACCTCCCGAACCACCTCATGATTTCATTGATAGAAAACTCTTTGGATAAAACCTAGTACACCGAAATGTTCTCACTTACTCTTTTAAACCTGGATATAGATTACCTCCATTGGCCACTGTTAACGTCAAAGGGCACAAGCTAATACAGATAGCTATTGTTAGGTGCTAAGCCTCCCTTCCTCTCTGCCCAGGACCACGTCACTTAGGTCCAAGTGTGACAGGGCAAGACAACCTTGTATTCATCCTGACGGCATTTCAGGCTTAACCAAAATTTGATCTCCTTGATTGAGAATCTGTGGGAAATGACCCAGTTCTATTCTAGGAACCCAAAGTTGGGGTACCCCTTAGGTTCTGTTTAACTGCTTGCTCATACAAACCTCCCCCTGCAGTTGCTGAGCAAGATACCAGAGTATAGTTTTGCCTTTAAAAGCCTCTTGGTCTAAATGCTCAGGGCTACAGGTGGGTCCCTGAAAAACTGAGTGTAGTCCCAGCTAGCTGGAATAAAGACTTTCATTAGGCTATAAACTTCTAAGTGGTCATCTCTAGTGTGTACTCTGTAACATAAGTGTGCCATAATCTTATTTTAATACATTCCATCTTCAACTCACTGACTCGTCCTGAAATTTTTCTCTGCAGCAGAAGTCAGATCCTAACTGCATCTAAGTAGCAGTCTCTCAGAAGACTTCCTGGTGAGGCTGGTTCTATCACATGGAGATGGGCAGCACACGGCAAGATCAAGGCCCGAGGGAGCCCATATTAACCTGGCTCATGCCCTGCAACAAACGAGCCATTGAAGTTCTAATCAGTCAACCTTGTAAAATGTCTAACACGGGTACGGTCTTTTAAGAACTCCAGCTGATGGCGCCAAAGCCACCCACATTTAATTGAGGACTCAGAGAAGGTCAGATAGCCATCCCTCAGACAGAGCCTGACGAAGGTCTGGTGGGTGAGGCTGTAGAGGATAAGCAAGGTGCACAGCCAGCCAGGGTTGTCCAGTGATGCAGAGGAAATCTCCTAGGTGTTAGCCATGGTGCCCATTCCTGTGGGGTCAGGTGTCAGTCCCTGCTACAAAGAAAGGGGGTATTGCATAGAACTAGCTCCTGTCTGCATCCACTGTTTACAAAGGCAGATTGGTACAAATTCTTTTGTACAGAAGGACAGCCAACTTTTCAGAGTCAATCCTGCATCTCTAAATAACCAGCTAATAGCCAGCACAGGTGTGTCAGAAAAGGAATTTAGAGGGGTACCTTCTCAAGTTCCTCCTGGGTAAAGCACTGCCCCCCCCCCCCCCAGGTGGCTGATGGAGTTAAGCTGACCTTCACAGATTTGCTGCTGTGACTGTGGTTGGGGAGAGAGCAGTACCTGGAGCCCTGGCTCTGAAAACCATTGTCTGGGCTGGGCTTCCCACGGGACATCTCAGATGTGCTTCTGCCAATTAAATCATGTGCTAAAGACACCTGGTATGAGCAGTTTGCATACTCACATGGGTGATGTAATTAAAAGCTCAGGTTTTGTTTTAAGAGCTTGAGACTCTCACGTAGCCCAGACTGGCCTTGAACTCGCCACGTGGCCAAGGATGACTCTGAGCTTCTGATCCTTCTGCTTTCACCTTCTGAGTGCTGGGGGTGCAAGTGTGTATCACCACAACTCATTTATGTGTTGCTGGGGATCGAACCCAGGACGCCATGAGTGCTAGGCCGACACTCCACCAACTGAACTACAGCCCCAGTCCTATCCTGTGGACCACTTTTTTTTTCCATAAAATGTTTAAAGTAGATGGTCCTGAGGAGCCTTTGACAATAACTTGCTCACCAGAGCAGAGACATTGACGTGGCTTCAGGAAACCAGGTAGAGGTATGTTCGGTCAGTGATCTGAACATAGGGGTCACATTCAGGATGAAGGAACTAACCCCAGACCAGCCAAGAATCCCCACTCAGTCATTATGATAATCTGGCATTCACGTCTGAATCCTAGCAACTGTGCCTATAATTTTTCAGGGGTTTTGAGAATAACCTGTGACATGCACACATTCTCTAAATGGGCAATTTCAGAGGCAGCAGCCCATACTGAATGCTGGGCAGAGGATGTCACCATGCTGTCATTTAGCCTCACAGTCGGTTCCCCAGGAGCAGAAGAGCTTCCATCATGGGCACATTAATAACTGCTATAAATAGAGCCCGGGGGAGAATACAAAACTGTTATCGTGTCTCTTCATGCGTGAAATGTAAGGACTCAATTAAAGAGGACAAGGTCTCACCGGTGCCTTCATGTCTGAGCTGGCTCTCCTGAAATGGGATTTCAGCTGAGTCCTTGCCGTGTGCTCTTAGCCTCCTTTCTGACAGGGAGCCCTTGTCCAGATGAGGCTGGTTTTGCTAAAAGCTGACCGCTGTTACCAGTTCCTCACTTAGAAGGAAGATGTCTGGCTGACACTATAGTGCCCTCTGCTGGCTATCAAGTCAGGTCAGGCAAGGAAAACTAGGAGACTCTCACTTTTTTTTTTCTTTCCATGATGTGTGTGTGTGTGTGTGTGTGTGTGTGTGTGTGTGTGTGTGTGTGTGTGTTCGCGTGCGCGCACACTGTGCAGGTGCATGTGTGTACGTGTGTACACATGCTTGTGGGAGTCAGAGTCCAACCTTCAATGTCATTCCGCCAATGCCTTCCACCTTTTTGTTTGAAGGTCAGTCTCTCTTTGGCCTGAAATTTTGCCAAGCAGTCTTGGGACTCCTGGAACCCACCTGTCTCCACCTCCACGTCCCTGGCTCTGGAATTACAAGTGTGTGTGGCCATACCTGGCTTTTGGCCCAAGGATTGAACTCAGGTGCACACGCGTGTGCAGCAAGCACTGTACACTGTGCTGTCTCCCCAACCCAGGTCACTCATTTTTGATAAAGCTCATGAGACCAATAAGGAGATCTGCATGGGAGCCAAGCAGCGCTCTTACGGTTAGAAAATGTCTCACGCTCCACAGCTAAAGCTAAGATGTCTGAAGATCAACTGAAGCTAGAGACACAGAGCCTGGCAGGAGTCCGGCAAGGTGTGCAGAGCTCACGTTAAGGCCCCGGGCCTGCAGTCCCAGTTGCACCCCTTTGCAGTATGGAGACTCAGAGCTCACCTGAAAAGGAGAATTATGTAAGTGGTTGGCACACTGTGCTACACCATTCAGCAAATGCTTGACTCCAACTTCCTTCTGAAAACTGCAGAGGCTGAAAAACGTGCAACCTTGGGTATGGGACCCAAGGTCACACATGCCTGCTCAGGGGTAGAGAAGGGATGAATCCCTCCACTCTCCCCTGGGTGTCCTGACTTCAGAAGAGCTTCCAAGTCAGTGCCCATCACAAGGGAGCCTCAGCCAGGACCTTTGGCAGACTAACTCCAATCTCCTAACACCAGGAGATGCTGGCTGGGCCTAAGAGTCTCCCCAGCAGAGTAGCTTATCATAAAGATCCAGAAACCCAGTGTCGATCCAGGAGTTTTCAAACTGGAAAAAAAACCCTCAATATGAAACCAACAGGCAGAGGGAGCAGAGGACCCAGGCGAAGGGGTCATCAATGGGGATGCATACTCCTGGGAGAGAAGTTCATTCATTCATTCCCGAGTGTTCACCGGGCACTGCCACAGGCTGAGCATGACTTCTTGCCCCCCCCCCCCCCCGTGCTGAAGAAGAGAGTCGGGCTGCCATGCCCTCCAGCATCTATCGGGTGGCCCCATCGCCCTTTCCTGTGGTTCCTCACACTCCTAGGGCTATGACCAAAGCCCTGTAAAGGCAGTTTCATAAGACCCTGCAGAGCATCAAGTCCTTCAATAAATGGTTTGAAAGGCAAAAGACTCACACTGAGAGCTTTTGTCACACACGTTCCATATGTGCTGAAGGGGATGGCATGCACTGTGTGGGCACCAGTAGATGCCCCTCTGATGTCTTTGAAGTCGAGTCTGGAGGCATTATCATAGAGCACCAGAGAGTTCACACAGGTACAGATCTGCATGGCTACCGCTAATGGAACTCCTGAGCTATCCAAATTTGGCCCACTCACTGTCTCTCAGTAGAATTGCCCCATCTGAGTCCTCCTCGGATCTTGGGAACAGGAGCACGGATTTTGCAAATTATTGCAAAGATTAGCGATAAAGACCCTGGCTGCAATATGAACGGTAGCTGTTATTACTATTTCACAGTTAACCACAACACATGCATAGAGCATGTGTAGCTCATTTCTCTCTCTCTCTCTCTCTCTCTCTCTCTCTCTCTCTCTCTCTCTCTCTCACACACACACACACACACACACACACACACACACGAATGCATATAAAAATAGTCACACTAATCACTTTCTATACATTCAACATTTAGCCTAATACTAGAAAGGAGGGGGAAACGTGTACTCATTTGATTGCAAGGACAAACGGGCTTATTTAAACATCAAAAAAAGTGAAAGTCACAAAACCACCACCCCTTTCCCACCTCCTTCTGAATTTAAAACTTCTGCTCATCAAACAACAACAAGACAGACCAAAGGCAGCCTTAGCTGGGAGAGAACAATTACCCTGTATACCTGGCAACAGGCTTTGATCCAGACTGTGGTCCAAAAACTTGGAACAGCCAAAAGATAATTCAATTTAAAGTGGGCAAACTCGAGTCAAACCCCAAGAGTTCTTACAGGAATTAGGGAGCAAACTGTTGAACAGCCTATTGGACAGCCTCTCTAAAAACTAGTAGAAAACTCAGTAAGCACACAAGGAGCCACTCAGCTTAACTAGCCATCAGGGCAACAAGACCTCAGTGTGGCCGCCCTCCATCCTCACCGGACAAACTAAAGACCGCATTGAGGGGCCAGAAGGGAGGCAGGGACAGGAAGCACTGGGCCTCTTGCTGCACAGTCCTGCCCAGGAGCTGGTGCAAGCCCTTTGGAGCCTTGGGTAGTTTCCTGTAAGTGATCTCCTACTGTGTGACTCAGCGGGTGTGTCTGCATGTCTCAGGCACTGAACTAGGAAGAATGATGCAGTCCCGGTCCATAACAACCACATAGTGAAGCTCACGTGGCTCAGTCAGACTCCCCAAACAAGAAGCAGCTTCACCACAGACGGATGAACAGCACACACCTGACAATATACATACAACATGCACAGTGCATACAGACAACACGCACACTATATATTACATGTATGACACGTCACATATACACAAGCACATGTACAGATGCAGACACACACAATGCAGAATGTAGACCCCACACACTACACACACAAAGACACAAACATGTGTTGCCCACAATGCACTGTGTGCACACAATGCACAAAAACACACATATATGCATGCAACACATAAACACACACAAATAACTGGTAATAGAAAAACAAGCAAACTGCCTACCTATGGCCCACACCAAGCCAGTCTGCAATACCAGCTGGGTATACTACAGTTTAGTTCATTGGATATCACCTACCTGGAGACATATACCACAGGTCAGAGCAGGGTCCCAGAGGGTCTACCCCATAAACCCTAGGCTGGGATTTATACATCTGATCAGTTTGCTATAAACCAAGTCCCTACCATCTCTCCTCAGCTTGGGTTAGATGACTGTATAGGGCAAATCACAGGACACAGAGAAACAATTGGCATTTATTTTGAAATAATAATAGTTATACGGCTGAAGGCACAGAAGTCTCTGGCTTGCCCATCACCAGCCAGGCATCCCTGATGCTTCCTAACCCACAACCCCTCCAAACCCTGGTCTTTAGAGGTCTACCGAGGTCTGTCTCATGACTGCTAGGAGGAGGGCCTGCACCTTTAGGCCAGATCCCACTGTCTGGGCCAGGCCACACCTCCCGGTAGCTCTCTTGGACAAAATTAAGAAGCTGTCTGTGCTGTAACTGAACAACCCTCAACCATGGTGCCTTGCCCCTCCACACTCTCTGACAAATTTACTATGTTGAACTAAATCATGTGATATTACACTTCCTGTCAACCCTAAAATGTGGATATCTCGTTTGTTCAGGGGATTTGGGTCTGAAGAACCCTGAGGAGGTTTGTGTAGGGGTAGGGGGTTTTCTAAAGAGGCTCTAATGGCCTCTCTCCTACTCCCCTTACTCTCCAGACTCTAAAGGGAAGCTTCTCCTCCCCTTCAAGGCCCCGCCAAGTCTAGAACTCCATATGTTGTACTGTTTATGTCTAGCTCTTCCTCCTACATTGAGACCCAGCCACAGCCTTAAAATCCCTTCCTTGTCATAAACCTCATTTTCATTAAACGGAATTGTATCAGCAGATTAATTTTGCTTGCTTTCTATTACTTACACATGACGGATCAAATCAACAGCCATTGGCAGCCAGCCTTCTCTCTGGAATACTATACCTCCCTGACTTCCTGAGGCTTGGTAATTAATTAACCTTTTTAGTCAGTCACATAGATTTCCTTCCTGCCCACTTTCTCTTCTCACAGCCGAGGCTCCTGGCTCTTAGCAGCATTAACTCTACCTGCAAAGTCAGCGTGCTCACCAGCCAACCGTGGGTTACCCATCTGCCCATTGGGTGGCCAGCTTCAGGACAGATACCTCTATGTGTTCACTCCAGAGCTTAACACAGCATGAGGTCTGCGGGCGTTACACACATAAAACATGTTGATTTGGGCCAATACGCCTAGCCAAAACTGTAGGCTCGGCTTCCCACTGCTTGTTAACACAAAGTGTGTATGATGTTCTGAAGCTTGGATTTTTACAAAACTTTTGGTATAAATTTTTCCAAGCAGGCCTGATTCTCTACAGGGAGTTTCTTCTTCTTTTATCTGTGTAAAATAAGGTTCTTTTTAAAAATCATTATTAGCCAGGCAGTGGTGGCGCATGCCTTTAATCCCAGCACTTGGGAGGCAGAGGCAGGTGGATTTCTGAGTTCGAGGCCAGCCTAATCTACAGAGTGAGTTCCAGGACAGCCAGGGCTACACAGAGAAACCCTGTCTCGAAAAACCAAAAAAAAAAAATCATTATTGATTTTCTCTCCAAAACACTTCTCTTCGGAAGTGTTTCTTCCTTTCATTCTGCTCCTGGTCATGCTTAGAGCTCTGCCAACACCCTGCCCTTCCAACTTTCAAGCAGGCCCTCGACATGCAGCCACTTGTGTGCTCGTTCCTAGCACACAGGCGAAGTTGATCTGCTTAAGGTCTTTTGGGGATTTATCCCCTCATCAGTCTCTCCAAGAAAAGAGTCAAAGGCCATCTGTCCCAAGCAAGTCAAGCCCGTAGGAGGAGCCAGGATCGCCCCATCAGCACATCACCCACTACACCTTTGCAGGTTTGGGGTAACCGAGTAATTCACCATCTGATTTTGCATCTGGTCCGTGGGAACACGGTTCACCAGCCCGGCGACAACTATTCTTGGAGCAGCTTTTCTGACACCCACTTCTCCACGCAGAGAATCTGCTTCGGGTGGAATGAGGCCATCGGCTCAAAGATCCGGACCCCATGCGCCAAACCTCCCAAGACTCAGTGCTGATGATCGATGGCGCGCGGCTTCTCCCCACCTCCTGCCTTATCTATTCACCTTCCTCCACCCCCTCTTATCCATTCTTTGGGGCCAGTGGAGATGGCTGCTGGGAGTGCCGATTGAGTCGCTCTAACCTATCAACTCTGGGGCAGTGCCAGCTGGGGACGCATTAGCCGCTCTGCTTTGAATTTATGTCTGAAGCAGCTTTGCTTTCGGTTCACTTTCTTTCTTCAGTTTGGTATTTTCAACGTAAAGTTTTCTTCTCTCAAACTGTACTCAAAATTGTGTCCCTAAGAGTAACTTAGTGCTTGAGGCATTCAATGTTCCCACTGCCTCTGCAGCCTTCTGTCCAGGAGAGCATCCCTGGCTGCCATTTTTGACAAGAAATGGCAAAAAGTCATTAAGCAGTGAACAGTGTCATCTCTAATGTACTTTTTCTTCCTTCCTTCCTTCCTTCCTTCCTTCCTTCCTTCCTTCCTTCCTTCCTTCCTTCCTTCTTTCCTTCCTTCCCTTCCTCCCTCCTCCCTCTCTCCCTCCCTCCCTCCTTCACTCCCTCTTTCTGTCCCTTCTTCCTTCCGTTCTCCCCCCCCCCCCTTTTCTTTCTTCGGAGAGTCTCCTGTATCTGGGTCTGGCCTCAAACTCTCTGTTATTGAGCATGACCTTGAATTCAGATAAAGAAATGAGCCAGGCTCATGCTGAAGAAGATCAGCTGCATTTGAAATGTTCTATTTTTAAAAATTAAAAAAAAAGAAAAGAAAAAGCAAAAACAAACAGAGCATAGCACCCGTCTTTAACCCCAGCACTTGGGCGGCAAAGGCAGGCAGATCTCTGTGAGCTCCAGGCCAGCCAGGGATACACAGAAGACCCAGGATCCGAATAAATAAATTAAATTAACCAGTTGCTTGATTTATAAGTGTTTAGAAAAGTTAGATAGTAGATCGTGAGGCTGATACCATTTTAACTCCGCTCAATAGCTAGGTGACCAGGAAACATGCAGCAGCAGAGTTACAGATAAGGATCAAGAACAGCAGCCCTGTTGAGCATGTGAGCACCCAACAGCGGGGACAGCCATTTTCAGACAGTGTTTCCAGGGTTGAAGGGTGCATAGAAAACCTGTTCCCAGGCGCAGTTTCTATGTTGCTCCATGGCAACAGCCGTGGAGCGTGTAAGAGTAGGCATGAAAATCATTAATTCTGAGTTTCTCTAATGTCTCTGAGAAGAATCATCTTTTCTCTCATAATTATTCTCACACCATGCCCTCCCCACCCGGAACCTGAAGGATCATTTCCAGTTCCTGCATTTGGGTCAAAGAAGGTCACATCCTTAGTGCCTGGCATCCTCTGAACCAGGGTGTGTTTCCCCAGTTGGCCAAGTCCCCTGCAACAGCAAACTCTGAGTGTGTAGCCACAGCAAGTGTGACCACAGGGTCCCGGCTGATTTTGTCTCTCTCTCTTCTTATTGTTCTGAGGTGATAGTGACGATATAATTATGTGTTAAGCTGGTACATTGTTAGTCTAAAAATATGTATGCGTGTGCCTGAAAGCTTTTCACAGGACGGTGGTGCCACACTCTCAGGGATACTAGAATGACTTGACGTCTGGGGCTCTAGAAACCTGAAGACTTGGGTTCGAATCATGATCCTATGACTTCCTGTCTGTGAACCTCGGGGTGGAGAACGTCTCCATCAGCTCCTCCTCCCTTGGGACAGACACAGTAACAGTCTCCACTTCACAGATGGGACCAGAGAATTATCCATGTAAAGGGATTAATAAGCAATCACTCAGTGTCCCTTCTGGACGGAAACTACTGGAAGCTCTACGCAGATGAAAGAGGGAAGTAGGCTGACTTGAGTAAATGAAGCTGTAGACCTTGTTGGCCTGGGGAAAGGGGAACTGAGCCCTAAAAGGAGGAACTGGACTCAGCTGATATTCACTGCTGTCAGGGGTCACCCTTGAATTGTGTCCCTTCGGGGCAAAAACAAAATGTGAAGTGTTATTTGTCAGAGGCTCTCAATGGCCAGAAAGGGAAGCCCATGTCCCTGTGACCCCTCACCCATGTCTCTGTGACCCCTCACCCATGACCCTGTAGTCCCTCACCCACACCCCTGTAACCCCTCACCCATGACCCTGTAACCCTTCACACACTGTGTTAGGCTTTTATTGCTGTGAAGAGACACCATGACCACAGCAACTCCCATAAAGGAAAACATTTAATTGAGCCTGACTTACGGTTTACAGGTTTAGTCCATTAACATCATGACAGGAAGCATGCCAGCACACAGGTAGACTGGGTGCTGGAGAGGTAGCTGAGAGTTCTACATCCGGATGGCAGGCAGCAGGCAGAGAGAGTGATACTGGGCCTGGCTTGAGCTCTGAGCAAAGCCCACCCACAGTGACACAATTCCTCCAACGAGGCCACACCCACTCCAACAAGGCCACTCCTCCAATAATGCCACTCTCTATGAGTCTCTGGGGGCCATTTTCATTCAATCCACCACACTCCTGCCCCATGGTTAACCTCTCACACATGACCCTATGGGTCGGCCAACAAACTCAATGATTCACAAAACAAAACAAAATGTAGAGCCAGTGCTGTAGAACACGTCCAGTGTTCTGGAAAGAATAAGACCTCCGTGCACACGGGAGCCACAAAGCACCAACTGTAATTGTGAACACTGTAAGTGAAATGCTGCCCTACTCCCATGTGAACAGGGCAGACCTAATGCTATGCAAAGGGAAGCCATAAAGTTCATGCGAGTGCCTTGGATCCTCTCTTGGAAGCACAATACAGGGCAAACACAAGCAGAAAAAGTGGACAGAAGAGTAGAATTAATGTCTTACACTTAATCTTGACTTTTGGGCAAAGGCCCATGTGTCCATCTTAACTTCACCTAAATTAAAGAGCTGGCCCTAGGACAGACATCTCTGTCTGTCTGTCCAGCTTGTTTATTGCTGGGTGACTTTATATCATACCCTCCTTAAAACAACTGCTTTAATTTTAATTTTAAAATTACTTTTATTAATGTATGTGTACATATGTGTGCATGTATGTTTGTGTATGTGTGTGTATATGAGTGTGTGTATGTGAGTGTATATGTGTATCTGTGTATGTGTGTGTATGTGTGTGTATGTGAGTGTATGTGTGTGTATCTCTGTGTGTGTATTTGTGTGTATGTATGTATGTGTGTGTATGTGTGTATATATGTGTGTGTTTGTGTATGTGTGTATGTGTGTGTATGTATGTATGTGTATGTGTGTATATATGTGTGTGTTTGTGTATGTGTGTGTGTGTGTGTATGTATGTATGTGTATGTGTGTATATATGTGTGTGTTTGTGTATGTGTGTGTGTGTGTGTGTGTATCTGTGCGTGTATGTCTTTGCGTGTATGTATGTGTGTGTGTATGTGTGTGTGTGTGTATATGTATGTGTATGTGTGTGTATCTGTCTATGCATATGTATGTGTATATGTATCTGTGTGTGCATGTGTGTGTGTGTGTATGTGTATACATGTGTGTGTATGTGTGTATACGTGTGTGTGTGTAATACATGTGCCTATGAATGCAAGGGTAGGCACGCTACTGCACACTATAGAGGACAACTTTGGAGAATTGGTTCTCTCCTCCCACCATGCAAAACCCAGGGATCAAACTCAGACTTAGTTAACATCCATCTGACCCCGAACAAACATGTTGAAATAGTGAGAGGGCTAAAGTTATATTTTCAGTTTTAATTACTGTGTTTAAGAGATTTGTAAAACAAAGTGCCTCTAGCCTGTAAGCCCCACTTGCCCAAGGACAGATAGCTTCCTGAAATGCTGGGGGCTGTTGTTCAGGTAATATAACAAGCCCTGTGTTTTCATTTTTGTAAACAAGATTGGTTGCCTCAACTGCACAGAATGTGCTTGATCATACAGAAGAGACAGGGGCAGGAACTACATCAGGATGTGTACAGGCTCTGATTGGCTAAAGATGAAAAGTACTTAGGCTTGTGGGGTTTGCCTTTATAAGCTCCTGACTAACATAATCTGTGGCCATTCTCTGGGAATCCCAGGTATGGACCTGGCCAGTGTCTGTCATCCTGGCCAATTGCTTCAAATTTGGCTAAAAAGTTGTGGCAGTGGTCTTATTCTTGCCCAGCAGGGTTATCAACATCGTATGATGTGTGTAATTTATAAAATGAATATCCATGTTCCCATTCTCCAGAATTAACAGTTAACATCACCCATAAAACCTAATTTTTTTTTGGTTTTTCGAGACAGGGTTTCTCTATGTAGCCCTGGCTGTCCTGGAACTCACTCTGTAGACCAGGCTGGCCTTGAACTCAGAAATCCACCTGCCTCTGCCTCCCAAGTGCTGGGATTAAAAGCGTGCGACACCACTGCCCGGCTTAAAACCTAATTTTAATATCCTTCTGTCAGGGTTGGAGAGATTGCTTTCTAGATAAAGTGCTTACGATCAAATCCTAATGACCTGAGCTCACATTGGCAGAACCAAAATGGGTGAAGAACCATCAAGGAAGGCACCTGGTGTTGGCCTCTGCATAAATTCGTACATGTGCACACAAGCACACACACTCTGTCAGTATTTTAAAGCAACATCTAAGCAGGAGTTCATAAAACATAATCTTTTAGTGTGCATTGCAAAAATATAACACAGCTTCTTATAAAACTAAGAACGATCACAATTCCTCAATATCATCTTGTTTCTCTCCCTGAGCAATAGAGGCCAGAAGAGGGCATCAGAACCCTTGAAACTGGAGTTACTGAAAGTTGTGAGCTCCATCCAGGTGGGTGCTGGGAACGGAATTCAGGTCCTTTGAAGAGTAGCCAGTGCTTTTAACCTCTAAGCCTTCTCTTCCACATCCTGCAAAGATTTTTCTTTTTCTAGCAAGCCATTTGTTTATGAGCCATATCCCTCAGTTCTTGATGTTTTTTTTTTTTTTTTTTTTTTTTCTGGTATACAATGGGAATGATGCCCAGATGGAGAAAGATGATGCAGAGGAAGGAGAAACAAGAGCAGTGGTGTGCTGTGGCGGGAGAACAGGGAAGGAGAGGTTCATGAGTCCCAGGGAGTAAACGAAAGGTTACATGCGGGGAGAACCGAAACCTGGAAGAGTCTCACGGCTCCTCCCTAGTAGCACAAAAAGGAACAGTTGCTGAAGGAAGAAACTCTGAGTGTTGGAACTGCAGAAATGTCAGACTGTCCAGCAGCCTGCAAGCTATGCAGAGAGCTCCCCCAAAGCTCACCTGCCAGCTAGTGTGGACTGCAGCAGATACATGAGAGACTCTGCCTCAAAACAAGGATGAAGGTGAGAGTCAAGTCCCCAAAGTTGCCCATGATGTCCACACTCATGCCAGGACACGCATGTACCTGCACACATGTGTGTGCACGTATGTGCGCACACACACACACACACATGCATGCATACATGGAGAGAGAGAAAGAGAGTAAAAGGTGCAGTGTAGATCCTATACTAAAAACACGTGACACTAAATTCTGGCATAAGAGCGGTAAGATTGTCCCAAAGCATCATGAGACACACCCTCCCTTTTCTAGTTACCCACCCTATGATAAGAAGGAGAACAGAGAAAGCAGTAAAAGAGAAGCATCACATGAGGTATGGCTCGGAGTCAGCAGCTCCCGTGGAAAACAGAAGTGTGAGAGGGTCATGATCAAGCCAGATGCCCCCCACACCCTCGTCTTGAAATCCCAGCCCGTTCATCTCACTCAAACCCTGAGAACAGCTAAGAGGCTGTGGCTTATCCCTGCCCTTATCGTGTCTAACTGCAGGAAAGCAAAACGGTAGCTGTTAGATGTGTGTCGAGAAAGCTGTGCCTGCCATCACGTGTGCTGCAGCTCCGGTGTCATCTGTATGTACTCCTGAGGCTGGTGTGCTGGGAGCTCAGTCCTCAGTGTGACATTGACTTGGTGCAGCCTTGTAGGTGTGAGGCCTAGTGGGGAGTAGGTAAGTCATTAGGAAGCCACCACCAGAAGAGATTAATGCAGGTCTCCTAGGACTCTGGTTAGTTCTTCTGAGAGCAGAGTATTGTAAAAAGGGCAAACTTGGCTTCAAACATCTCTCTGGGATCCTGCCTCTGCCTCTCTTGGGAATACACTGCCCCTCTTGTGATATCTCAGGGTCTTTGTCCAAGGCTGGACCAGTGGGAATTTCAGTCTCCAAAAATATGAGAAGACACAGTTCTCGTGGGACATAGTAGTGCATCCCAATAATCTCAGCACTCAGGCTGAGGCAGGGAGACAATGAATTTGAGGTCAGGTTGTCTCAAAACAAACAAATAACTAAATAAACCTACACAATCCATTTCCCAGCCTTGAACATTTGGTTACATGGACAGGTAAGAGAATAAAATAGCAACTTGTAAGAAATTAGACAGAGAAGAAGACTGGTTATTCTCAGATTTCTTCAAAGCAACACTTAATGCTTCAGACTCAGAACAAGGGATTCAACCAGTCCTGGCAAGAGGCAGGAAGCAGAGCATCAGCTTCCCACCCTTGTCACCTCCCACGCAGATGGTGACACAGACCACCTGAAACTTGAGAAGACTGTCCGGTTCCATGGGTGGGGCCGCTGGTTGGAACAAGTAAGGGGATTAGAAATGGGAATTCAGTAACGGGGAGAGGGCTGGCTGCCCAGGAGTTGGTGTTCTTTTTTGGACAAAGAAAAAAACTGAGCACACGGAGACAAAGGAAGTAAAGACCCAGAAGGGGTGACAAGCAGGCATTTACTGAAGTCGGAAGCACCCCATCAGCAAGTGTGATTCCCAGAACTGGCAGACCAGTGACCTATGGTCTGGGCTGATCTTTTACAGACCCCTCTACTCCAGTCTCTTGTGACCCCTCTTTCTTTCCCACTTCCCTCTGCCTCTCTCTCATTACATCATCTCCTTCTCTGGACGGTCCTCGGTCCAGAAGGTAACCACAGTGAGTGAGGAGGCCCCCAAGCTGCAAAGGCAGGGTGGGGTGCTGTCAGCTCTCTTCAGAGTCTAGCTGCTGTGTGGGACTGTTATCTCTTTTCCTACAGCCTCTTCCCCCAAACTCCAGAGCTAAGAATAACTAGCTGAGGGGTTGTAGCTGGGAGAGAGAGAGAGAGAGAGAGAGAGAGAGAGAGAGAGAGAGAGAGAGAGAGAGCTTGATGATCTAACCTTCATACAAGAACACCCTGGGGGGCAGGTCATAACAGCATGGTAGACTGCAGCGTTAGCTCTAACATTCAAGCTGAATGGGCCTAAACTTCTCGTTTTCCTTTAGGAAGTGGGACAGTTCCAGAAAACAGCTCATTTGTGATATCATTTCCATAGTCTGCTCACCTGAGATGTTTATTCTGGTAGGTGAACCCATCACATTTTTATGGATATAAGGATATATAGGGGATATTCTGGTTAAAAGGGGGTTGTTGTCCTGTGTGCATGTGAAGAGAGCTCTGTGGTCACTGCCTCTGTTACTTCTCTCACGGCTGTGAATGCAAGCCTATCGAGAGCAGTGCAAGGGAGGAGGGGCTTCCTCCAGCCCGCAGCTTGAGAAGTGTGACAGTGGAAATGGCCTGTGGCTATGGTGACAGGACTGTGAAGTGGCTCCTTCATATCTCCATGAAACAGAAAGCAGAGAAGACAAAAAACAGTCCCATCTCTACATCCTCAAGACACACACGTACGCGCACACCTGCACACTCACTCACACACACATGCATGCTCACACACGTACATATTCACACACCTGCACACTCACATACACTCACATACACTCACATACATGGATACATACACCCATGCACACATACACACTGCATAGGCACACTCACAGATATGTACACTCACACACATTCACAGATATTCACACACTCCTCACATACGCTCATACACACAGTCACACACACGGGCACACAGGACCCACTTCATCCAGTGAGGCCCTACCTCCTAACTTCATAAACAGGACCACAGGCTGGAGACCAAGTATTCAAACACAAGCCTACAAGTTGGACAAACTACAATAGTCACCTCAGGTAAATGTCCTGAATTTGTTGTCTTCTTATTTTCTCTGTATTTGTGTTTACTTCAGGCATTTTAACAAAATCAAAGATAGTTTTTTGAGCAGGTCTGGGCTCACAGAATAACTCATATACAGGCAAATAAAATCTGCCCCAGAGTGACTTCTCCATTTTGTCTCGCCAGCAGTGACAGACCCCCTGCTGTTCCACATCCTGCCAGCATTTGATGGTGTCAGCATCTACATTTTGACCGGTCCCATAGCTCTGTGGTAGAAGCTCATTATTGTCTTATTCTCCATCCCTGTATCCAATGAGGAAGCATCTTCTCATTCTCCTCTTTCCTGTCTCTACTTCTTTCTTGGAGAGATGATGATTGAGTTCTCTTTGAAATCGGAGTCTTTGTTTACTGCTATCTTCAACTCTTGGGACACTTTGCACAGCAATGCTGTCACTGCTGTCTTTCAGACCTCATTCCTGGTTTGTTTGTCTTCTCATTCTCTTTTTTTTTTTTTTTTTTTTTTTTTTTTTGGTTTTTCGAGACAGGGTTTCTCTGTGTAGCCCAGGCTGTCCTGGAACTCACTCTGTAGACCAGGCTGGCCTCAAACTCAGAAATCCGCCTGCCTCTGCCTCCCAAGTGCTGAGATTAAAGGAGTGCACCACCACTGCCCGGCTTCTCATTCTCTTGATATTGTCTTTCCACAAGAAGCCATTTTAAAAACCACGTATTTTCATTACAAGAAAGGAAGGAAGGAAGGAAGGAAGGAAGGAAGGAAGGAAGGAAGGAAGGAAGGAAGGAAGGAAGGAAGGAAGGAAGGAAGGACCCACAGAGGCTTCTGGAATTGGAGCTAAAGACAGTTGTGAGCCACCATGTGAGTGCCGGGAATCTGAATCCTGGTCCTCTGCCATGAACAGCAGACATTCTTAATTGTTGAGCCATCTCTCCAGCGCTTAAAAGGTTAAATTTTGTCTGGGAAGCTTTACTCAAAAAAAGTTCAGGTTTATTGAAGTTTAATTGACAAATAAAGATGATGTATTTTTAAATGTGTAATGTGGTGCTCCTGAGGTAATTGCCGTAACTAAGCTAATTAGCATCTGTCACCACAATTGGAAAGAGGAAAACATGAATGTAAGGCTTGGAGATTCCTAGGCAAAAGAACACACAGAAAACACACCAAAAAACCCCCAAACAAACAAACAAACAAAAAACAAAACAAAAAGCACAAAGCAAAATAAACAAACAAATAAAATACTCTCAGAGAAACTTCAGTGTAAATGAAAAGAAATTGTACCCCAATTCATATCACCTGCCTACTTAAAACACATAAGCTGAACATGTACCTTAAAGCCGTTCAAGGACTAATTACAATCTAGATTTCTGTCAGAGACAAAGGCACTTTCTTACTAAATGAAAATACCTTCTTTCTGGTGTCACCCAATTCCTACAAATAATTTTTCAGGGATGATGAGTGGCTCACAGTCAAATGTCACTGAGTACACAAGGAAGTGAGACAGCATGAGCAAGAAACAGCAGAAATACTCAGACAAAACAACCAGATATGAAAAGACTTCGTGAGTCACAATTAGCATGAAGATAACTTATACGGCATTTGATATTTTTAAAGTTTTATTAAGATCTTGTAGATAAGAAACCAATTTTTAAAACGGTGACTGTGTTGGGAAGACCCAGGTGCAGAGATTAGCTGGGCTTTTGGGGCTAGCATACTGTCACAGCAAGGGTCCAGGCCTGTTAAGGGGAAGCCTATAGGGCAGTCTTCAGAAGAGCACGAGGTAAAGAGAAGAAATGCTGGGAGATACAATGATGACTGGCAAGAAGATTTTGTTTTTCTGGGTATTTGTGTGGTAAGCTTCAGTGCAGTTGACACTGAAGATGACTCAGAGGTAGGAAGGACCATTATGTCACCTTAGCTCCACTCAGTGAAACTCCAGAGAGACAATGGCCTGTTGGATAAGGTTGGTTTTATTCTGATTCTGCACACAGACCCAAAGCCCAGGCACACCTTCTTACTGCTGTGTAGCAATTTCCTCTGAGTTAAAGTCTTGAAGGGAAGATAATCAAGACTCATTACAACTCAGGAAGTAAATTCAGTAGCTCAAGGAAGTCCCTGAAACTGACCAGGTACACCAGGTCCGTCCCCCTTCTGCCATCCTCTACCTTTCCACCCCTGCCCAGAGTTATAAAGCAACAAAGACAGCCACTGAGAAGCACTTGCAAACCAGACAAGCTTCCTAGAAGAGAGACTGACTCTTGGACTTGTTGAGCTACCTGCCAGTCGTAAAGTGAGCTGCATAGTCCTTACTTTCTGGCATGGGCTCTCTATGATGCAGCTGCCTTAGAGTCATTCATGCTCCTATCAGTAACCCTAACCCATACTGCAGAGACAAGAGAAGCCATAGACCTGCTGCCCAACTAATATAGTCAAATAGGTAATCTACAGGTCCATGAAAGACCCTGTCTCAAAATCTCAGGTGGAGACAGATTGAAGAAGAATTCTGGTGTTGACCTCTGGCCTCCACATGCATTTGTGTGCACACATGTACAGACCTCCACACATGTATGCATATTGCACATACTTGCACATAGAAACACCTACACACACATATACTAACCAGTTAAAAATAAGTTAAAATTAAACTAAAAACAAAACAAAACAAAGAGCACAAAGATTTTACAGAAACAATGAATTTGTTTGGTAGTTTCAGAGTTGCTGGATTGGGAATATGCACACCAGAGTACACTAGGAGAATAATCACAAAGGGTGAAAAAAAGGGGGGAGGAGCTTTTAATGGCACAATGTGTGTGCCAGGCCCCAGCACTGTGTAAAAACAATAATACTTGTTTGCAAAGATCACTAATAAGAGCAGTGTCCATTCAAAGTGACATGGGAATTAGTTGGACCCACATCCTTGCAGAAAGGTTTTCTGTGTACGGCTGTGGTGGCCTTTGTACAAGGCTATGGTTTTGGCAAAGTGTTTTATGATAGTTCTTGCTATTATTTCCATAATAATAGCAATGTCTTAAGTATCACCCTTCACCATCTTCCCATTGTAATTATTTATTGCTATCTGCGCCTTTACCTCAGTTTTCACACAGGTACTGGGGATCATATTCAGGTCCTTCTGACTGCGTGGTAATCACTTTACCTCCTAAGCCATCTCTCCATTCCTGTTTCTGTGTTTTGACAGGACACTGCTCTCTATAGTTCACCACAAACAACATCTAAATTATTCATTTATTCATTTATTTACTGTATCTAAATACTCTACTTATTATTGGTTAGAGTTTGACAAAAGTGACCATTTCGATCCTTACAGTGTTAACAGGCTAACAGAAAACAAAACCAAAAAAACATGTAAAGAACTGCAGGACAGGAGTCAAGATTGTGGGTAACAGGTAACGCCCTCAAAAACAGCTTTGGTCGGGCAAAAGCCTCTGGGGGCACCTTTCGATTCACTTAGGTTCTCTGGCCATGGTGTTGGCAGAAGTATCATGGCCTGCTGACATTAAACACACCGTGCAGTCTCAGCCACAGCTTTGTCAGCTGTGGTGGAGGGAGAAGGTGCTGATCGACTGAGTCTTGGCTTGGGGATCTAGGGCTACTTGACTACGTTAAACGTACTGCCCTGGCTCGGTTTGGGGGTGCTATCCCGTCTAAGTTCGGGATCCTAATTGTCCCAGGCTCAGTTCGGCGTGCTGTCCCGTTGTAGCTCGAGTTCGGGGTGGGGGTGGGGGTGGGGTGTGTTACTATACTGGATCTCGGGGTACTTCCCGGTCCGGTTCCGTACTGGGTGCTGCCTAACCCTGCTGGGTTCTGGGCGGGGTGCTGTGTGCCTCAGGTTCGGGACGGCGGAGGAAGCGAGGGCGCTGTCCGGACGCATTGAGGAAGTTCCCCGGAGAAGGAAGAGGCCAGCCAGGCGGCGGGAAGAACCGAGGACCGGTGTGTGCCAGGCTGGAGGAGAAGGCGGCGGAGGAGAAACAGGAGGAGGGAGGAGAGGGGGTTGGAGGACGCGGCCACCTGCCCAGGTAGGAGCCACTCCGCCTCGCCGCACTTTAGCACAGGGCCTCGGCCACCCCCAGGCGACAGACCTTGGCTAGTGGACCGCGCTTCGCTCTAGGCTGCGGCTGAGCGCGGACACGCCGGGCTCCGGTGCGCGGGACCCGGAAACCCGCTTGCAAACACTTGCGCCTGGGGCGCAGAGAGCGCGGTCGCCAGCGGGGCCGACCCCGGAGTTCCGCCTCTCCGTGACTGGCGGATCGGGTCGGCGAACCAGGGGACTCCCACGGTGTGCGCCCCCGAAGCGAAGCAGCGTCCCCAAGCATTTGAGATCCCGGACTGCGGTCGTGTGCGCCCGCGAGTCGCTGCAGAGTCCCAGCGCCTCTGAAATGCGGTAGGTGAGGCAAAGAGCAGTTTCCCCAAACTCTGAACCCGGGCCAAAGCCAACAAGTTCACTCCGCCTGGCCGACTTCCTTTGTGAAGTCACCTCTCCTCTCCAAATCCTTGGAGACTGTTTAAGGCACTGCAATGTACTTTTGGATCTATATCAGTGTAGCTCCCAAAATTTAACCCCACCTAACAGCCATTGAAAGGAGACCCACTCCTTTCAAAGTCCATAGAGTAGAAAGGATTGGAGAAGTCAGCTTCCCGTTTTTTGGCTTGTTTGTTTTGTTTTAAAAATTTTTATTTTTACCTGGCTGACAAAAGATTGTGTTCAAAGTTAAGAAAAATTCCCGCCTGGGGGTATTTTTCTTTTCCTTGGCGTCTTCTCTTTTTTAAACTCTTGAAACATTTCAACATGTGATATACAAAAGAGACGGATGGGTGGACACCTCTGAATTATAATTAATGTTTAAAAAATACCGCGCGTGTAATACCGGGGCATTCCTGGAGAACCCAGATCAGGCCTTTGCTTTAGTCAAGGCAAACCCACAGCCTCTACAGGGCGGCTTTAAAATCGAATGTCATTAAACGTAATCATGTGTCTGTCCTCTTTCCCCGACACGACAGTTCAAATACTGTATAAATATATTTATATTTGAGTAAAAAGATTTAAATACTTTCAAGATAGCAGGTGTTTTAAGTGATAAATTTTGCCACTTGAAATTATTTCACCAAATCATTTTTTTCTAGCCAAATCAATAATTTTAATAGATTTAAGGAAATTTTGCAGTGAAACAGAGATGGATGGGTATTCGAGATGCTTAGATATGCCAGGTTTAATAAAAGTCTTAAAAATGGAAAAAAAATTTAAAAATATCTGAAGTTAGGATGAAAGAGGGGAATCTATTTTGGGGATTTTAAAAAAAATACGATTTTATTGCTAGGCTTGTATGAATGGTTCTTTGGTCCTTTGAAGGCAATATTTAATGTTCTACATGTAGGTATTATCTCTCCAATTTGGGTTTTGATTGTTTAGCAAAGGCCTCTGGTAGAACTTACCCAGCAAACTGTCTCTCGTCATTCAATGTGTGTTTGGGATTTAGAAGTTCTCCAGAGTTAAGGTTTACACTTATAATTTGGAAGGGCATTCGTATAGGGGAATACCGTTGCTTGCGGCCACTCTGGCGTTGTCGGGCAGTATTTTGTTATTCCGGGCTTCATTGTTTCTTCATGTGTGGAGTGTCTATATTCCGAGGGGAATAGACACCAACTATAAATAGCTCGGGTCCGTTTAGAGCAGGTGTTGTCGCTCAATGAAGTTCCTTAAAACTTGGCGAGAGAAAAGAAAAACAAGCCTTGTTTTTCAACGCTGGGGTTCAAGGATTCGGTCTGTATTGGACTCCTTAAACTATGCTGTACTTTTGAAAGTCGAGTGCATTTACTGCCGGACACTTACCAGTTCCAGTACCTAGTGGGCAGTTCCCCTTTGTCGGGAAAGAACGAGGATTTACCGAATGTCCAAGCATCTTAGCTAATTCCCAAGTCGTCCAAGCAAGAGTACGGGTTTCATCCTTTAGAGATAGTTTCAAAGAGACATGTTCCCACGATTCCTGTGACTTCAGGAGTGAGCACGAGACTCTCCAGGAAGGGGCGTGGCCATCCCTCACAGCTGCAGTCCTTGGAAGACAAGTTTCCGGTTCTCTCTGCGGCTGGGCTTTTGTTGACTTTTTTTTCTGTTCCTTCTGCCCAAGAATGGCAAGGTCTCCTTTCAGATGCAGGCCAGTGTTCAGCATCTCCCTGTTTCCAACTACCCCAGCTGGCCTGTCTACCCTCCTCTGCAACTTGTAAACATTTTCTCTGTTTCTGGATTAGTGTTGTTGACAACTGGGTGGGTGAAAAAAAAATAGAAATGTAGGCTTTAATGAATATGTAAATTTATATATATTCATATTCTATGGATTGGGTTTTTTTTTTTTTATGTCAGAAAACAGAGTCCTAACAATGATGTAGATGAATTCCTTACCTTGGTTGGATTTTATCATCATAATCTTCAACCTTGCATTTGAACACTAGGCAAAAAATGTTTTCCTATGGAAATATTGTATAAGATTAAAGTACTAATGAGGCTGGTTGGATTTTTATGTAGATTTGTGCATTTTCATATTTTTCAGGACATTTGTATTTGATTATAACTTTGACAAAAATATTAGCCTAGATCTATTTGAGGGTTGTTTGTTTTGTTTCCTTTAAAGAAACAATTATGGGAGCAGGAGAGGTGGCTCAGCAGTTAAGAGCACTTACTGCTCTTGCAGAGGATCAGGGCTTCATTTCCCAGCACCTACACTGAGGCTCACAGCCATAGGTAACTCCAGCACCTGGGGCTCCGATTCCCTCCACTGGCTTTCATAGGCATGTGTGATTGTGCACGGATGCACACACACACACACACACACACACACACACAGAGGCATGCATGATTGTGCACAAATGCATACACACCTGTACATAAAAATAATAAGCTTTAAAAAGAATCGATTGTATAGACAGGTGTGGTGATATATCTGTAATCACATTACTTGGGTGTCAAAGGCAGGAGAATCAAGAGTTCAAGGTCATCTTCGACTATATAGTAGTCCTGAGACCAACCTAGACTAAATGAGACCTAGTTAAGAAATAGGGTATAATGGGAGAAGTAGCTAGGAATGTAACTCAGTCGATAGAGTGCTTGGTTAGCACGCATGAAGTCCCCAACGCCAAATAAATTGGATGTGGCAGCACATGCTCATAATCCTAGCACCTGGGAAGTGGAGGTAAGAGGGTTAAAAGTTCAAGGACACCCTTGGGCATTTACCCAGTTTGAGTCCAGCCTGGGCTACATGCTACCTGTTCTCAAAAACAAACAAAATCAAACCTATGGAATTTTTGCTCTGCACCTCTTACAACTCTCTGACTGAATTTAAATATTAAATATAGTCAAATATGGTTAAAACCAAAAATATGCAAAGAAAGCACACTTCATGTATGTTACACTCAGTTTATTAGAACCAGTGTGACCCTCTCTTTGTCTTTTCTTTCCGGGAGACTTGGGGTGGGAGGAGGAAGTGGGCATGTTGTGACTGTTGTTTGGTTAGCTGGGGTGGAGAGCTGTGTTGAGGGAAGAGCAGGGACCCCTTTCTCCTCCATACACAGTCCTGACCCTGTAAGCTGTGCATGTCCTGCATCCTCGGACAGTCTTCATGCTTGGGCAGGACACGGGCGTGGGGAGGATGGAGCCTGCTGGAGCAGGTTAGCTAGGAAAGGTAGAACAGATACCCGTGTGGCAGACCCGGGTGCTGTGAAGAGGGAGGGAAGGGCTCGGTCGGTACAGTTAGAGAAATCCCTAATTCCAAGATTGATGAACTTAAGTGGGGTCAGCATGTCTGTAAAAAGTATTGAAATCCACACCTCGGAAGTTACTCCTGTCTCTGTGCATCTGACTTCCCTGGTAGACCTTTGTTCTAGGGAGATCAGCCTCATATGTCATTCGCTTGACAGTTCCTGTGGTGTGGCCATGGAAGTGTCTCAGTGTGACCTGGGTTAATTTTGTCTTTTTACTTTGTTTTAATTTAACTGAGAATCCCCTCCCCCCTTTCAGTCTTTGCATCCATCTTTTTGTCCCATAGTCCAGCTTCCCAGAAGCAAGTTATTCATTTCGGAAGCTGTACATTTCCTCGTGCGAGGCGTGCTGGCTAATTCATTTCCTGTATCAACTTCAGACTGTAGCTGAGGATGAGGAGTGGGTAGAAGCCAGACCATCATACCTTCCAGTGATAATTATTCTATGATGTGGGGCTCATGGGTTTCAGCAAGGGTTTACTGCCGGTGCTCACTATCATTCATGACTTGCTGAGTCCACACTTTGTCATGGCATCTTTACTCTGAGGACCCAGCCAGAGTCCACCTTCCTCCCCAACAGTGCTCCATGCCCAGTACTCCTGTGTAACCTTCAGGGTTGGCAGCCCCATCAGCTATGAGCAGTAGGACCCCTTGGGTATTCTATGGTTTGAATAGTTTGCCTATGGCTCTGAAGGCTGGTGCACTTGCATTAAAGTCTCAGAGTGGGTGTTTGGGTGTTGAAAAGCAGTTGTACCTTTAAGAAGTGGGTCCTAACTAGGGGAGTGGACTGTGAGCATTGTCCTCAGAAGAGACTGACATTGTTCTTCAGGGACCCTGGAACAGCAAGCCTGGCTTCTGATTGTCTTCGGCTCCTGTCTCTGTATGATGTCTTTCTTACTCGTGACCTCTACCAAGGTTCCTTCGGCCATGTCATTCTGTGACTCATAGGGTCATACCAGCTGCTAAACAGATGGGACCACCCTGTCTTGGACTTCCAAAAATGTGAGCTCAATACACTTCTATAAAGTATCTAGCTTCAGGTATTTTGTTATAGCAACACAAAGTAGACCAGCCCATCACGCTATGCCCGGCCAACGCCTTCCCTGTTTCCCCTTTGCCTCTCTCTGCTGTTCCTAGGGCAAAACTTTGTCATTGCCATGTGTTTGGATTGCACAGAACCTAATATAATTTTCTTCTCAACTTTATGACATAAAACTGAAACCTCTCTTGACACAAGTTTCCATAGTCAAAAATACACCATGTTATCTCTCAGTTCCATTTTCTTCTTCTTCCTCCTCCTCCTCCTCCTCCTCCTCCTCCTCCTCCTCCTCCTCCTCCTCCTCCTCCTCCTCCTCCCTCCCTCCCTCCCTCCTTTGGATCTGCCTTCTGTTTTGCTCCAGTCTTAGAGACTCTTCAGTCTGGCTGCACATATGTTAAGAACTGCAGAAAGAAATCCCTTGAGGAGTTTGTTGACTAAATCTATGTCTTGGTACTCAGTCTTTCCTGATTTGCCTTTTGACAGGCCGGCGAGTAGATACATGGTGTTACCAAAACCTGTTGTCATAATTGCCGGGCACATTTCCCATAAACTTTTTATTTCTGTGGTTACTTCTTAGTTGCAATAGAATTTCTGTGGTTTCTTCTATTTGAATATATTTTGAATAATGCTTTGTAGGATTTTTTTTTTTTTTTTTTTTTTTTTTTTTGCCTCCAATGCATCAGTTAGGCATCTACATTCTAAATAAATGTATTCGCCCATCGCCGATGCTCTATTATCTGAGAGAGGGGAATGGTAGGCTCTCTGGGAAACCTGGGCCTGGCCTTCCCCTAAGTTCTTTTAACTGCTGAGGTGAATATCATGGGCTATAAACACCCCCTCTGGAAAGCTGTTTTTGAATCAATTTGGGAAACAAGAGAAGGGTGAGATGTAGCAAGCAGAACTCATCTGAAGGACACAATGACAGCCATTGTCATTCCACTTACTTCTGTAAGTTTGTAAATCTTACATGGCCAGAAGCATGTCTTTTCCAAGTTGGTGAATGATAATATAATAATAATAATAATAATAATAATAATAATAATAATTATTATTATTATTATTATTATTATTACACGGTTTCAGTGGAAGGATGGATGGCAAATGAGAGCAGGAAGGAAACTAATTTTGAAACATGACATTTGTCACAACAGTTGGGCAAATTCTGTCCCTAAACAAGGACCAAAGCCTCCAGAGGTTGAGGCTTGCTCAAGGTCAAGCAGATTCAGGTTTTGTTTTGTTTTGTTTTGTTTTGTTTTGTTTTGTTTTGTTTTGTTTTTAACCTGGGCTCCTGATGCACAGGTCCAGCTTGAGCTCTGGAGAAGTCTGGGGTGTGGCCTCCTGCCCCATTCTGTCTGGAGCAATGAGAAAGGCATAGGGTGAGATCACCACTTTAGAACAGTTCATGGGCTGACTAGCCCACATATCCTTGAAAGCTAAGGAGTTTCAGCTGCATTGGAATGTGTGAGTGTGTTTGGTATATTGGCTGTTTTGTGTGTTGTTAGTTTGTGTGAGTGTGTGTGTGTGCGTGTGTGTGTGTATGTGTGTGTGTGTGTGTGAGAGAGAGAGAGGTGTGGAGATCATGCAACCATTTTCCTTCCATACACAGGTGCTTACATTCATAAAAATCTACCAGTCTGGAATTCTCAGGGTGTTTGAGTGTTTGAGAATGTGTGTCTATTCTCAGCCAGTTGACACACTAGCAAGAGATGAATGCACATAAAATAACTCTCGGGGAGGGAAAGTGTGCACCCACGTGTACCACTTCTACACAAGTCCCTCGGCACGGTTTCCGGCCTCCTGATTCTTTTCTCACTTGTTTCTTAGTCTGCCCCAGTACTATGGGATCACAGCATTGGTTCCATGCCTGTTCCTGTGAACTGGTATGGTTTTTTTTCTCATGAGGACACAAGCTGCCTTCCTTTTGGTTGACAGCTCGGGCTATGGTTTCTGGGTGACTGTGGCTTGACATCTGGACCTTTCAGGCTGCAGTAGAGGGTGACCTGAAGGCTGCTCTCACGTAGGTTGTATGCCGGCAGTATGTGCGGTCACTTGCTCAGCTCCAGATGTGAGCATTGCACTGCTGTCCTCACCACAGAAAGCACAGGACTTGTCACATACACCTTTTGATGCAAACTCTGAGCCTGTGGCTTTGATCAGCACCTGTCCAATTCGAAAATGGCGGTTTCCGAGAGTCCTAGGAGCAGCAGAGTTGACAAAGGGGCCCAGAATCCTGACTCTACCATTTCCTTCAATCTCTTAGGTTCATGTTATCTCATCTGCAAAACGATGCTGAATGTCCTTTTTCTGGAGCCTCTGTCCAGTCTCTCAGGTGTGTGTGTGTGTGTGTGTGTGTGTGTGTGTGTGTGTGTGTGTACATACACGATGTAGGGATTTGCAAGTATGTACAGAAACCAGAGATCAATCTTCGCTGCCATTCCTCAAATGCCATCTGCCTTTGGTTGTTGTTGTTGTTGTTGTTAAGATTCCATTTATATGCTTGTGTATCTGAGTGTATGTATATGCCGTACTCTCTCACGTTGGGGGAAGCGCAGGCGCAGGTGCAGGCGCAGGCGGGTCCCTCAGCTCCAGTGTTGGGTCCACGCCCCTAGGCTTCAAGGCTCTGCGGGAGTTGGGTGGGGTGGGTGAGATGCCGGGGTGGAGCAGCCCCGCCGAGCACCGTCCGTCGCGGTGTAGGGAGGAGGCGTGGATAGAGACCAGCCACTGACCGTAACACACTTCCCGAGGTGCGCGGTGCCCGGTGCCTGCCGAGGTTAAGAGCGGAGCCGGTCTCCTCGAGAACCCAAGAGTCACAGCTCCCTTAGACAAAAGTTCTCCGACGCCAAAATAGTTTTTATCTTTATTAGTTCTGGATGGCGGGCAGTGCTCCCGGGGCAGGCGGGTGGAGAAGGAGGGGAGAGAGAGAGAGCTACTCGGGTCAAGGTGCTCTATTTATAGTTCTGAGAGAAGACAGGGGTTGGTGGCCGACACTTTCCATTGGCCAGCTTGGGGGCTCTATTGGTGCCTCATTTGCTTTGCCCGTGACACAAGTTTCACACACCAGGCCTCTCTCTATACAGGGGTCGTGATAGCTATGGAGAATCTCCCGGGAGCATTGGCCAGAAGCATGAATTCTGGTCCCTGGTGTAGGTCCCACTGTTCGTGGAATTTTTCACTGGGTCTCCCAGGGCTTCTAGCCTATGCTCAACTGGGCATTAGACTGCCTGACATAAATCACTGCCCCACAGGTATATGCACCACAGGCATGGAGGTGCCCGTGGAAACCAGGAGAAGGGGTTGGATCCCCTGGAACTGGGGTTTCAGGTGCCCGTGAACCACCTGATATGGGTGCCGAGAACTGAACCAGGAGCAAGGGCAGCAAGTGCTCTGAGCCACTGGGCCATCTCTTCACCCCTGTCCTGTTCATCACTAACCGGGAGCCCAAGAGGTAGGCTAGACTACCTGGCAGGTGAGACCTAGGAATCCTCCTGTCTTTCCCTTTCTCCCTCCCCAGAACTGGGGTTACAGGTGTGGACCGCCAGGCCCCAAAATCTCATGTCGGAAATGCTAAATCTGGCTCACGCTTTGGGAGGATTTTGCTGACTGAACAATCTCTCCAGCCCTCATATACACTCATCTGTGTACCTATCTATCCACCAGTCTCTCGTCTATCAGATCTGCAGATATTTGGAACAAAACGCACCATCCCTTTAACAAAAAAAAAAAAAAGGAAATGTATGGCCTCCAAGCTTCGTCTCAATGAAAGAAATTTCTGGAAGGGAAAGCTATGTAGAGCTCACAGACTGTCTCTGAGGTTATGTTTATACAGTGTCAGTCATGGACTCTCTTCCCATGGCAGTCTCAGAGTGGGCATGCACGCTGCCCAGGTGGGCTCAGGAGGCTTCTCTCTGGCTTCCCTGTCATGGGGCATGTAGCCACGCACATTCCAAACTTAAAACAAACTTGATGGTTCAATTCTGAACCACGTTACCCAAATTGCAAGAGCCTTGTAACTTGTGGCTATGTCAGTGTAGCTAAGCATTTCCAGGGTGAAAGGACTGCTGGACCCTAAGTTAGACCTGAACTGGCCCCCACACCTAGAGGGGTTTGGGGGAGTCTGGAGCTGGCTGTGAACACTGTTGCTCACAGTGTATGTACATCATGGGTAGTACTTGCCACGTTTCCATTGTAGGAGCAGTCTTCCCATTGCCATAGGGTTTTTTTCCAATTGTCTTGACAAATATCATGGCCAAAAGCAACTCAGAGGAGGAAAGGGTCTAATTCAGCTTGTACCTACTCCCATTACTGAAAGAAGTCAAGGCAGGAATTCCAGAAACCATGGGGAAGGCTTCCCGCTGCTTTGGTCACAGGTTCATGCTCAGCTGGCTTTCTTAGGTAGCCCAGGCCTACCTACCTGCCTTCAGTTGTTATCACCGACAGTAGGCAAGCTCCTTTACATGCTGAGCCATCTCACTGGCCCTCTTCTTTGAAACAGGGTCTCATTCTGTAGCCTAGGACGTCCCAGAGTTTACAGCAGTCCTCCTTTCTCAGACTCCCAAGAGGTAGAATTACAGACTGAGCCACCACATACAGCAGCTGGAGGAGTGCTCTCTCTCTCTCTCTCTGTGTTGTGTGTGTGTGTGAGAGAGAGCAGCTCTGTGTGTGTGTGTTGTGTGTGTGTGAGAGCAGCTCTGTGTGTGTATGTGTGAGAGAGAGAGAGCAGCTCTGTGTGTGTGTGTGTGAGAGAGAGAGAGAGCAGCTCTGTGTGTGTGTGTGTGTGTGTTGTGTGTGTGTGTGTGAGAGCAGCTCTGTGTGTGTGTGTGTGTGTGAGAGAGAGAGAGAGAGAGAGAGAGAGAGAGAGAGAAAGCGAACAGCTCTGTGTGTGTGTGTGTTTGTGTGTGTGTGTGTGTATAGGCCACCCTCCATAAGCACCCCTGCAGGCCAATCTGAACTAAGTAATTCCTCAGTTGTTGAGGTTCTCCTGTCATGGGATTGCAGTCTGTTTTAGGTTGACAATTAAAGCTAAGTCAGTGCTCTTAAAGAGATCTAATGTCCTGATCAGAGAGGACCTATGGGCCTCCTACACACACACACTGCGAGCAGATCTAGGTGCTCCGTGAGCATCTGTGAGCAGATCTGGGTGCCCCGTGAGCATCTGTGAGCCAGTCCTCTTCAGATACTGTGCAGAGTTCAGTTCCTGAAATAGTCATTTTTAAATAGTATTTTTATTTATGCTTTGGCAATTTCATACATATTTATATAATGTATTTTGATTATATTCACTCATTATTTCCACTTAACATGCACCCGCTCACCTACATCTCCTCCTCCTCCTCCTCCTCCTCCTCCTCCTCCTCCTCCGATTCCTCCTTTTCTTCCTCCTCCTCCTCCAGCTACTCCTCCTTCCCCTTCTCCTCGCCGCCCTCCTCTCCTCCTTCTCCTCCTCCTCTTCTTTTACTAACTCATGGAAAGCAGTCAGGGTTACCAGTTCACAGGATGGAGCAAGAGGAGCTGTGCACTAGGACCTGGGCAACCTATCAGCAGCCACACCCCCAAGAAAGACTACTAGCTCTCATCAGTCCTCAACTTTGAACTTCTCAGCTGGGGTGGGCCTTCTGCCCCTCCTCCATGGGTGCTGGAGCATTTGACTGGCTTGATCTTGTGCAGGTTCCGTGCATGTAGAGAGTTCAGCCGTGAGTTCTCACATACAGTAGCCATGGCAGGTCTGGAAGGTGGCAGCTAGCAGCCCTCCTCCCCATGCCCTGGCTCTCCCATTCTTTCCAGCCCCTCCTCCACAATGTAAAGACACGCAGTCTTGAGCCTTGGGACAGGTGCAGTGATGATATAAAGGTCCCATTTAGGGCTGAGCAATCACAAAGAGTCATTTTTTTTGTTTAAGAGGACTGTATGAGGATTGGGGAAGATCCTTGGTATTTGTTTATTTCCCTGCAGTTTTAAAGAAAAGAGTCAAGGTCTGGGTTGGAGCTCAGTGTTAAAAGAACATGCCTACCATGTATGAGGCTCTAGGTTTTTAAGCCCTAGTACATACATGCCCCCCCCCACACACACACACATAGAGCAAGAGTGAGAGCGAGAGCGAGAGCGAGAGAGCATACCAACATTGCCAAGGAAGATGAAAAGAGGGATCATGTCCCTTGCAGGGAAAAAGTGTAAAAGCCACGTTGAGCAAGTGGCCCCATTTGGTTGCTGGGACAGAGCCCCATTTGCTACCAAATCTGAGAACAACTGGAAGGACATAAGCCAGCAAGAGGCCATAACACCCTTAGATACCCTTGGTGGACAGAAGTGAGTGGGAGTCTGGGGCTGTCCCAGGGACTGGGGACTCCTCACCCTGGGCCTGAGTCTCCTCCCCATCTCCTCAGCCCTCAACCACTTGGTCACTTGGAGTGGTGAGAGGCTGACATGTCTGCCTCTGGAACTTCTTTGCTGTGTAATTTGGGAGAAGATAAAACACCCTAAGAAGTATTGCTCTGCAGGGCCCTGTGATTAGAAGGCTTCCTCCCTCCCATGAATCAGCCTGGTGTCAGGAAGTGAGGAGCAAGGGACTGCTCCAGTCACCTCAGCCATTGCTGGGCTTCCCTCACAGCTCCCGGCACCACCGCCATCTCCTTCAGAATGATCCTCTTTGTAAAACCTGACGGATCGTGGTGGAGGAATTTTAACTGAAAGGGAATATTAGTTATTTTTCTCAGTGCTGTGAAAAAGACACCCCTCCCCGCCAATGCAACTTAAGGAGGGAAGGGCTTATTTTAGCTCACAGTTTAAGGATCCGGTCCATTATGGCAGGTAGGATGGGGCAGTGGGTGGTGATTGAGACAGCTGGTCACATTGCATCTTCAGTCAGGAATCAGGGAGAGACAAGTGCTGTACTTGGTCTGATTTCTCCTTTTTATTCAGTCTGGGACCCCAGCTGACAGAATGATGTTGTCCATATAGGACAGGTCTTTTCACCTCAACCTAATCTAGAGAATCCCTCACAGACAGGCTCAGAGTTTTGTTTGGATCCTGAATCCATAGTCAGTCACGGTGAACCATCTCGAGCGTTTTCCTGAATGCTGGCCTTCCACAGGACTTCTTAGAAAACCCAGGGGAAACTTGAATATTTTTCTCTGGCGGATCCCCCTCCAGTCTGCAGCTGTGTGGCTGTCCTGTCCTTTCAGGCGTCAGTTCAGAGCCCCACGCCCTTATGGAGACCAGACTTCCAGAATGAGTTAGTTCAGACCGCCTGCTGGGCTCACCTGAGAGCTGTTCAGAAAGCCTGATTTCTGGGCTCAGCCCCTAGAAATTTAAGATTCCGGAGAGCTTGGGACCCTACCACTGGTATGTTAGGGGAAATGCCAAACCGTTGTGGCTGAGCTTGCTAGTACTCAGAAATGGTCACCAGCAACACTGGGAGACACTGTAGGCAGCCTGCCTCTGCTCTTCTCGTCCTTTGATAAAGGCAGGGGCGGCTTTCTATACAATTCATTCCAAGCTCTAAAATTCCTTTCTGCTCAGCCCTGGGCCCAGCTGGGTCACCTTCTCCTGGGCTGTTTGGGGACACTGCTCACTGCCTTCTGAGATTGCGGTCTCGCCAAGGAGAAGCCCACGATGCTACGCTGTGTCCGAGCAGTTAGGAGTGACCAGATCAAGCTAATTCGCTTATTCATGACCTCAAAGGCTCAAGTATGCCTCAGATCCCAAAACCACAACTCCCTGCCTCTGCCACATCCCCTCCCCTGGTACCAGCGATTCGACCCTCCCTTTCTTTGAGTTTTGGAGTTCTGTACTTCACTTCTGTTTCATTAGTCTTACTTGGGGAGATGTGAGCAAATGTCTGCTCACCCCAAAGCTACCAATTGCACCAAGTCTAGCTTGGTGTCTTAGTTAGGGTTTGACTGCTGTGAACAGACACCATGATGAAGGCAACTCTTATAAGGACAGCATTTCACTGGGGCTGGTTTACAAGTTCAGAGATTCAGTCCATTATCTTCAAGGCAAGAACATGGCAGCATCAAGGTAGATGTGGTGCCGGAGGAGCTGAGTGTTCTACATCTTCATCTGAAGGTCACTAGGAGAAGACTGGCTTCCAGGAAGCTAGGATGAGGGTCTTAAAGCCCATGCCCACAGTGACACACTTCCTCCAGGAAGGGCCACACCCACTTCAACCAGGCCACACTTTCTAATAGTGTCACTCCCTTGGCCAAGCATATTCAAACTATCACACTTGGTGAATTAGTGAGTTTACTGGCATTACAGTAGCAGTGTGTGTGTGTGTGTGTGTGTGATCAGTAGGGGCACAGGTGGCTTGGATGCACCTGCTTCACTCAACAGCTCAGCAAGGCTGCATCCCTGGAACTCCCTGCTCAACTTGTCTGCATCCCCGCAGAAGAGTCTCCTTTTTCCCAGTCTCCTTCCCTTGCGCTTTATGATCCTCTCTCCCCCCCGGGGGCAATGCTTCAGTTCTGAGGAAATAGTTCCACAGCATCCATGTGAAATGCAGCTTGTGTCTCTGTGCTAGCCTCACTTCATGGCCGAAGGTCCACGCATTTGTTTTTACAAATGACAGTTCACTCCCTCTTCACTCCTACATAGTACTCCACAGTCTATGCCTACCAAATTGCTTTATCCACTCATCCTTCCCTCAGCCATTGGTAGGCCCTCAGCTTGGTTCTGCCTCTTGGCTATTTCGAGTAGTATCTCAGTAAACAGCAGACATGCAAATAAATGTCTTTTCCACAGATGACTTTAAATCCCTGAGATGCGTGTCCAGAGGTAGGGTTAGTTCTGGTTTCAGCTGAGATCAGGACATTTACTTTTTCTTTATTCTTGGCATTAAGATATGTTTGGTTTCTGATAATGAACTTCTAACATAAACACGCCTCTACCTGTTTATTTACCTCTACATTTGGGAGGATATCAGTGTTACTTGCCTTTAAGTATTTTCCTTTGGGATTTTGAACTCATTAAGTTCCGTCTTATTTTTCTCAAACCGTTGCCATCTCTTGTTTGTTCCCTGCACCCTCAATATCTGTCCTGTCTGCTGCTGCCATTTCTTTTCTGGTCTTTACCCTCCTACACACACACACACACACACACACACACACACACACACACACACACACACACACGCGCACCTTTCAGTTGGCTGATCCCCAGTCTTTTCATTCCTGACTCTCTTTCCCTTGAAAGGCAACTGTGTTTTTAAAGTCTTGGCTCAGTTACCTTCTTGGGGCATCTGTGAACTCAGTGATGTCAGGCGTTGGAGAGAGGACGGCCTTCCCTCATTACCTGTTCCCGTCGAGTGATCAGGGCAGGGGACGAAAAGGTGGACTTTGGATTGGTTTGTTACATGTGGAGTGTTTTACTTTCTAGAGGTTGGTCAGTGTTGGGATGGAGAGCAGCCCCAACACCAGAAGATAAAGGCAGTAAAAGATGTAGTTAATACAGCTCACTAGGTTCCTATTGTGAAGATCTGAGGAAGAGGACAGGGAGGGAGCAAGCCATAAGTATGAAAAGCACCTCCATCCTTCTGGATACGACAGCTAAGTCCAAGACAAAGCACATGGTTGGAGCTACACTCCAGCTGGGAATTCCCCATTTCAGAACCCTCCTCATGTTCTGGGTCACTTATAGGACAAAACCCTCTACACTGGAGAGGGGTCAGGATTTAAAGGAGATTTACATAATAACAAAAGGGTCAGACTTCCAAGGGGATGTAGCAACGCTAAATATGTATGCGCAGATCAGCAGGACACCAAAATGCATAAGATAAACCCCTACAAAATGGAAGGTGGAAAGAGACAAAGGCACTATCATGGTCTGGAATTTCAGTTCTCTCTTTCTATAACTGATAGATCCCACAGAAATCAATAGCCATGAAGAGACCAGAGCAACACTGTCAACCGACCTGACATTTGTGAGACATTGACTCCAACTACCAAAGAAGGCATTCCTGTCAAGTGCTCAAGGACTATTTACCAACATAAAGTACCTGCTTGGAAAACCTGTTAAGTTTACATTTAAAAAGTCCTGTAAATTGTTTTTTGAACACAACAAAATTAAACCATATATCCATAACAAAATTTATCTGGAAAGTGAATAATGGACTTTTATATAACCTGTGAGTTGGTAAAAGTCTCAAAAGGACTCTTAAAATATTTTAACTAGCATTCAAAAAAGGAAAATTCAAGGCTCTGGAGGATTGGCTCAGCAGCTAGGTGCACTTGGTTGCTCTTGCAGAGAACTTATGTTCAGTTCCCAGAACCCCACTGACAGTTCACAACTACTGTAATGCCATTCTCAAGGTATCTGATGGCCTCTTCTGACATCCATGCATACTAAGCACACACATGATACATATACATATATGTAGGCAAAATACTCGTATACATAAAATAATATATATATTTTTTAAAAAAATGAAAAAATGGTTTACCAACATTTTTCAAATGATGCTAAAAGTAGTGCATAGAGGGAAATCCCTAGCACTAGGTCCGCTGCTATAACAAAATCCCTGAGACTGAATACTTTATAAAGAAAGGGAGTTAATTTGGTTAGCAGTTTAAAAGCCCAAGTTCAGGCAGACATGTCAGGTGAGCCCCTTACGCTGCATGCCATCCTGGTAGGTGGCCCCACATGGTGGAAGACTATCATGGATCATGGCTGTGGATGGGACCAAACTGGTGGAATGACCTTGCTTGATAACAATTCACTGTCAAAGTAACAAACCCAATCCACTGCGACTTAACTTCATCCTCTGAGATAGCCACTAATCTTTTCCAAGGCCGCTGCTTCAGTGAACTCGCTCCCTCATACCAGACCCCACCTCTCAAAGGTTCTGCCACTCAGATATGCCACACCTCAGCTAAGCTTCCAGCACACGAACTCTGGAGCTCACACCCAAATCCTGATGATGTATCAGATAAAGAGAATGTGTCAACTCAGTCACCTATGATTTTAGGCACGGATGCTCTAATGACAGCAAATTACGTTTTATAAGAATTATCGTACATTAAGCCTAAGTCTCAATGGTCAAAGGAAGTAACATGGAAAACTTTGAAGCCAAAAATAGGAAACTGTAAACAAAAATGGACAAACCCCATTTTGAGCCTTTAAAACTATCAACAGAATTAGTAAATCGTCAAACATGATATACAGTAAGGTAACGAGAAGAAAAATTGGTATATCCTAAACTTGGCACACAGTTTTAGCCAGCATGTGTAGTGAATGTGTGAGAATCCGTGTGCCCATCCTGGTCAAGAACCGCCATGCCTACTGCTCCTCCTCGGCTGGCATGTGTTTGTTCAGGATCCCTCCCTTCTGACTGTAACTTCATTTTGACTATGAAATTAGCAAGCACCCCCCCACACACACACACACCCTCTCACTTCTGCTTTCTGGCTTGTCTTGCTTGCTAACACTTTGAGGAAAAGCCACTTCCCTAGTTACAGACACCACTTACCAGCAGGAAACCTCCACTTGCTGTCCTCTGCCTTCTCTCCGTTGTGGCCATCCCTATTTTCAAGCCTGCCAGTTTGGTTCTTTCTTTCTACGCTCCATGCTGCCTGGTGCCTGGGATCCCAGGCCTTCTGTGACTACAGGACAGGAAGGTAAGTCAGATCTGTAGCAGTCAATAATGACGACCTCATGGCTCTCTGCACCATGGGCGGGCATTAGAGAAGCCCGCCAGTATCTGAGTGTGTGTGCTTTCCTGGCCGATACCGTCCTCTGGGCTGCACCATACCCTGGCCAACATTCATTCATCTTGAGCTGTGGAGGAGTTGACAATTACTGCAGTTCTCACATGGCAGAGCCATCTTTCTCCCCTGAGTATGTAACCGTTGGCACTTTTCTTTAAGCACTGGGGTTAATTTGTGTCTTTAGATACAGCTGTGACGTCTCGGGAGTAATTCCACTTTAATTTCCTGGAAGATTTTACAGTCATGAATTTCAGAAAAACCCAGGTTTCCTTGAGCAAGTGTGGCATGTCCTTTGTGTCTTTTGGCTTCTCTAGAGGCCTTGAGGGCCCTGTGCATATTGTTCTTGTGAGGTGGGCAGATGGGGAAGTAAAAACAGTGCCTAAACACCATGAGCTTCAATCAGGCCCCCACGGTGTACTGAAATGGAGTCTGCTCGTCATAGTGTCCACTGTGGCCTCAACCCCAGCCACCCAGCTGGCATTCTCTGGGATGGGACTTGAGGTGGGAACCAGAAGAATACTGTAACTTGGCTGTTCACCTATCCTGATACTTTATCCCAAGATGATGGCAGGGAAAACTAGAAGACATTCTTATCACGAAATGTCTGGTACTTGGTCAGTTGCTGGTATTTTATGTGTGAGTGTATGTGGTATGTGTATGTATGTATATGTATATACCTGTATATATGCTGTATGTGTGTGTTGCATGTATATATGTGTATATACCTGTATGTATAGTGTATGTGTGTGGTATGTGTGTGTGGTGTATGTATATATGTATATACCTTTATGTGTATGTGTGTGTGCTGTGTGCATTGTACATATATACGTGTATATGTACCTTTATGTGTAGTGTCTGTGCAGCATATGTGTGTTGTACATATATGTGTGTATATAACTTTATGTGTATGTATCTGTGTGGTGTGTGTTATACATATATATGTGTATATATATACCTTTATGTGTATGTGTCTGTGTGTGATATGTGTGTGTGTTGTGCATATATATGGATGTATACCTTTATGTGTGGTGTATGTGTATGTGGTGTGTACATATATATGTGTATATACCTGTATATATGGTATGTGTATATATGTGTGTCTGTGTGTGTATCTCTGTGTGAGTGTGTGTGTGAGAAAGAGAGAGAGAGAGAGAGAGAGAGAGAGAGAGAGAGCTGTCATGTGCACGCCATGGTGCACATGTGGAAGTCAGAAGACAACTCTGAGTGAGCGTCAGCCTTTGTTGTTCAGTGCTGCATATATAAGCTGCCTGGCCCATGAGCTTCAGGGAATTCTCCTGTCTCTACCTCCCCACTTACATTACAGTGCTGGGATGAATGATCGGTGCTTCCACGACTGTGGGGGGCGGCTTGGATGGTTCTCCTTGCTTGGTTTCTCTGCTGAGCCAAGGGGCTGTTCAGAACATTTGCTCTGCCTGCCTGGCCAGGCCAGGGGTATGGTGGTCTATATGCTTCCCTCACAGGCAGTGTCACTTCAAAGGAAAATGCTGGCTTTCAGAAGTTTCCAAGTTTCCTCCTTAAAAATCATCAGGAGAAATGTCTGTATGAATTTCCTGTTCTTTTGCCCTCTCGCCGAGTCTGCACTGGTCTAAAACCATGTGTGGAGCCGGCACCTGAGAAGGCAGAAACTTGGACCTGCGAGTACTCTCTTCCTTGTTCCAGAGTCATCTGCAGGCAATGTCAGCCAGGCACATAAGGTGCAAAAAGTACCCAAGAGATCCAGGGTACATGCAGTCCTGGCGAGATCACGGTGCCTTTCATTGCAGAGCTTTCTTCTCTGTACATGTGTTAGAGAAACAGTGCATTCATGCTCTCTCAGGCACAGTTGCTTGCTGACTAGCCTGTGTCATCCATTCAGCAGGTCTGTCCGGGGGGGTCTGTGATTGAGATTGAAGAGTTAAATACAACTGGGGCTGGGGAGATAGCTCAGCTGATAACATGCTTGTCAAGCAAGCACAAAGACATGAGTTCCGTACCGACCTGAAGGTTTTGAAAAGCTGAATGTGCAGACAGGTGCGTGTAATTCCAGTGCCGGGGAAGTGTGGCAAGAGGCAGATCCCTGGTCTTGCTAGCTCGGTGGCCTGGCCTCCTTGGCAAGTTCCAAGCCAGTGGGAGGTCCTGTCTCCAAATACAAAGTAGATGGTCCCCGAGGAACAACAACTGAGACTGATCTCTGGCCTCCACACATATGTGGCCATGTGCATATGTGGCCATGTGCTTGTACAAATATCAAGTGTGCTTAGGTAGGTCAATTGCTTGTTTGTAAGTAAGCAGCTAATCTTTTGTGGACCCCAGGCATCCTCTGTGACTTGTGCTAATGGCACAAGTGGGCATAGAGAGCAGCTTAGAGAACTTGCCCGTGGGATCTGAGGCTATCCAGCGGCTAGCTGAGATGGGTCAGCCTCTGCCAGGTGTGTTTTGGGGATTCTCTTCTCTGAAGCTGCCTCACACCAGTCTGGTTTGGAAAGGTCAGGATGTGCTTTCGTGCATTTTATTGGCTCTCTATTTCTGAATGGTGGTGGACATCAAGTAGGCCAGCCTTGGCTGTGCTTCCTGTCTCTGAAGTACAGGCTTATATATTCTGAGACGTCTGCCCTCTCCTGAGTTGCTGCCAGGATGGAACAGGGAGGTGCTCCTCAGATAAAGATGTGACTCCTCCTTGGGGGGCTAGGTGTCTGTGCAGTGTGACATCTAGGCAGGGGACAAGAAGTCTGGGGGACAGAGCACCTGTAAGATAGCCTCCCAGAGGACAAGCCAATATCTGACAATGAAACTGATGCAGCTTCCCTGAGCAATTCAGGCCCAGGACCCTCTGGGTTCCATTTTTCCCTGCTTAGACCCACATGTGGGCCCATGTGTTTTCTGTATGGTGAGATCTCCAAGTAGAAGCCCTGTGAATGCTCACAGCTCTGGGAAAAGCAGTTGGCGGGCAGTCAGCTGCAGAACTCAGGGCAGTGGGCTGGCCTGTCACCAACCAGCCTGACTAGCCTAGTGAGACTGACTCTCCCTCCAGGCGGGACTCATTCCTCTTTTTTATGAAAATTAGCATAGCCCCCAGAGGAAATTTTTTTTTTTTAAAATGAAGTTCTAGCATTTAATTACTCAACTTAAGGCTGCAAGGAAATTTCCCAGGCACACTTGGGTGGGACTGTTTTGCATTGGAGTGGCCATGTGGTTTCAAGTGCTATAAACCTGTATTTGCATCTTCCTGATTTTGTTTGCCCCTAGTAGGCAGATGTTACCCCTGGGTGGTGTTTTCCCAGAGAGCTGTTTCCTCCAACCACAGTCCACATTACACCAAGGGCTCCTGTGGCCCCATGATGGGAGCACCAGCAATCTTAAATGACTAAGAACTGCTGGCAGTGTCCTACAGGCTCCAAATGGGCTGAAGTCTTGTCCCCACGGCTCAGAGGTCCCTTTGATAACAACAACAGAGCCTAATCAGAGAAAGGGAACATGACATAGGCTGCCTCTTCTCTTTCAGTTCATGTCTAGCTAGGGAGTATGAGAAATAACTTTTAATATAGTTGCATATAGGTGAATATAGTCTTAACATACAAGAAACTGGTTTTCTCTAAACTGCCAAAGCAGCATTCTGGGTCTTTGCGAAAGAGATTGGGTCTTTTCATGGAAGTGTGGGGAGAAGGGAAGAAATTACTTAGAGTTGCTGAACACTTGGATTCCCTGTTTAAGGATTCACTGTTCCTTAATCCTGGGGTGAATAGCCTAGTCAATGTGTTGCTTGCAAGCACAAGGACCTGAGTTCAAGCCCATGCATGCCTACAGAACAACAGCAGCAGCAAGCATGGTGGTTCACATTTCTCAGCCCTCGAGAGGTAGGAACACACGGATCCCTGGGGCTGCCTGGCCAGCCTAGCCTGTTTAGAATGCTCCATGCAAGTAAGAGAGCCTGTCTCAGGAAACAAGATAGGTGGGGAGAAGGGGTGTCTGAGGACCAAAAGCTAAGGTTGACCTCTGTTGGGCATGCATGTGTGCATGCACATACACACATATACACACATGCACATGCCACATATGCACACTCACGTGTTTACACACACATACACACATGCACATGCGCACACGCACACACCCGCCTCACTAAAATGTATTTGCAACCCTAGTCAGTTAAGGCACTCTGTCACTGTTTGTGGACGTGCATTAAATGATTTCATTCTGTTTCTGTGAGAAAACCCTCTGACCAAAGCGACTTGTGGGAGGAAAAGGTTTAGTTGACTTACCCTTTCAGGTCACAGTCTGTCACTGAGAGGAGTCAGGGTGGAAGCTTAAGCAGGAACCTGAAACAAAGCTAGGTAAGAATGCTGCTTGCTGCTCACTGTCAGCCTTGTGCTTCTGCAGTTCTCTTATACAGTCTAAGACCGCTTGCCTAGGGATTGTGCTGCCCATGGTGGGCGGAGCCTTCCCATACAAATCATCAACCAAGACAACCTCTCACAGACATGGATGCAGGCCAGTCTGACCCAGACAATCCCTCAATCAAAGTTTTAGATGGCTCCTCATTTATCAAGTTGTCCTAACCAGGACAGTGGCCCTCTTCTTGTCTCACAGCATAAACAGTGCCCATTTAGGGCCACTTTCTAACAGCGGTTTTTTTGTGCTTTTTGCTGGTGACATCCCTACTGAAAATAGTCCCAAGCATGAGGCTAAAGTGCTGCCTACTGTCCCTAAGCACAAAAAGGCTGCTATGTGCTTCATTAAGTAAATTCCCATGTAGGGTGAGCTTCTTACTGCCCAGAGTTCAATGTCAGTGTATTGACAATGGATCTGAGTTGTTTCTTTAAACAGACGCATATCTACTACAAGGTTGTTCCTTGTCTGGCTGGTGAAAGTGTAATCAGGGGATCTCCAGGATTAACCTAAAAGTTCCCTGAGACACAATGGTTGAAAATTTGTAAGTTCTAGACTCTTCTGTAGGAAGTATCTACAGCTCATCATAGGAAGTAACTATATTTAGTGTCATGCATTGGAAAGTAGGACCAAGGTCAGGGGTGTGGATGAAATGGAGAGAGGAGGAAAGAGAAAGACCTAGCACTGAGGATGTATGAGCCGTGACGCTTGTGACGGTAAAATGACCTGAACACTGGAGTTCATCCCTGACCCCAACCACAGTAGATGGTTAGTCCTGGGCTCGGGTGGTGCTGCCCTGAGGGAACCCAGGCAGAGCACTCTGGCCCCTGGCCTTTCTGTACACATTGAGAGGAAGTGAGGGGAGATAGGGTAAGGCTGGCAGCATCCTGGACCATACCCTCAGGCATGTGCGTCTCAGCATCCTCTTTCCTTGCCTGAGTTCTCCTCTCTCGGATTCTGGGTACCAGAAAGCCTTCTCCAGACTGCCAGAGCCCAGACCACTGGTTTGTAGACAGGATATTGAGATATTTGTAAAGCGCTGGTTGTGTCTGTAGTCTGCCTTTTGGTACCTGCTTTCTAGGATCTAAGGATCTGCCTGCGCCTGCCTTGAGAAATTCGATTCTTTAACTAGCTCGGTGGCCGTCTGAAACATCATACTTCCAGGGGCAGGCATGGCTGTTGCTCAGTGTCTCTGGAGGTCATTGACTGACAAGATAGTACTACATTGGTGTCTGTGATAGGACAAAGGTCACACAGTCCTCCTCAGTCCTGGGACTGGGGAATTGGCATGTGATTGTCCAGTGGGAAAGGAAGTTCTAAGTCAGTCGGTGAGTAATGTGCTTGTTCTGTAGCATGGGGACAGGGCTGACACTCACCCATGAAAAGGGCAGGACTGGCAAACATAATCTCTGGGCTAGGGAAGCAGAGCTAGGCAGAGCCCTGGAGCTCCCTAGCCAGTCAACTCAAGTCAAGGAGCTCTAGGTTTAATGATAGACCCTATTACAAAAAACAGTATGGAAAGAGAAGATACCTGCTGTCAACCTCTGACCTTCACATACACACACGCAATCACATGCACACAGACATGCGCACATGCACACACACATGCACACATCAGTGTGATATGGTACCCTTTAACTGGTTATGACTGCTGACAGATGCTCAGGGCTAGCAGAGGGAGAGGAAAACTGTCCAGCATGTAGGCAGCTTCCTGAAAGCGTTCAGCTTTCTCCATTACCTAAACTCCATGTTTGGAGAAATGGCACCTTTGGGGAATGTGCCTTAACCCTTTGGTGTCTGCAGTCTCTAAGTTCAGGCCCCTCCCATTCTCTACTCTGCACACCCATGGAGTCTGCTTTATAAACTCAGTAACCATTGACCTCTCCCTATAGCAGCAGGAATCTGCGAATCAACTCTGAGTGCTTCTGTCTGAGCTAGAGGCACACAGACAGCCGCCATGCTTCTGGATTTAGCATTTCTTTCCTGGAGTCCCAGGGCTCCCAGGAAGTCTGTCATAGACTCCCAAGATGGATGCCTGTTAGTATCTGTAAGATTGCAGGAAGTGTGCTCTGGTTAGCCCCTAGCTTAAACCTAACAAGGACCAAGCCTGTGAAGAAGCATGGCCGTGCTCTGAACTTAACCAGTACAGTGTCTGAGGGTAGGTGACACCATTTGGTACCCAACTGTGTTCTGAGGGCGGGATGACATCATTTCTGAACATCCCACCTTTCTCATCCCAATGCATCTGTCCTTGTTTGGTGAGATTTCATGCAAAGCACATGCTTGCATTCCTCCTCTTTATGTCCATGAAACCCACTCCTCCTATCTGCTCAGAGCTTGCCATCATGAGGCACCAGTTGCCATGGTACCCATTTTCCAAACATAACCAAAGCACTACAGTCACTCTGACACTGTCTTCCATGTCCATAGGAGAATTGAGGAGGTGCACAGGTATCAAGGTCCTGCAGAGCCAGATGGACCACTGGAAGAGCTTGCTTTTAGCTTCTGCTCTGCATCCCATCCCTGCTACCTTCTAGGCTTAGACAGCATCATAGCCAAGTGTCCCTCTAGGCCTCCTGTCCTCTGCTGTTGACAGCACAATGCTTAGAGAAAGAGCTGGCCTCCTCATCAGATTGGCTGCTCCTGCTTACAGGAGTCCATCAGGAGCCAGTCTGTGGACTATGACATGACCTCAGAGAAGGAGGGTATGATCGGGGTCACTGGACCCTCAAGCAATACTATAGTCACCCCTCCCAGTCATCTGTAATTGTGCCCCTACCTATGTGTGCATATGGCTTGGGGTCTCAGGGCGGGGCTGGAGTATGTAGGATAGGGGAGACTAGCTAAAGAATGGAGGTTCTAGCTATGTAGCTATGGGGAAGCCATCATCCATGCTGGCTACTGATCTTCTAGTGTAGTTGTTTTAGGGTTATCCGTGCTCCTACCCATAAAGCCCTCACTCATGTCCTGTAACTAAGCCTTAAAAATCCATTGGTCCCCTAGAGTGGATTTTGGTGGACTCAAAATTCTTTGGACCCTTATGAGGAAGGGGGAGATGTCTCTACAACATCTGCTCATTGTTGAGATTGATCATCAAATAAATGAGGGGACACTGAGTTATTTAATAGATTAGTGAAACCAAAGACACAAAGTCAGGCTGCATCAAATCTGTGCTCACATCACTGCAACTAATCTAGTGGTTTCCGGTATAGTAGAAGAGAGGTCCACACCACCCTAAACACACATACCAAGGACTGGTCCAGCCCCTCTGTCAAGACTGCCCAGGCTAAGTAGCTCAGAGATGCTACTGTGAACGGCTCTGGAGAACCTAATTGGCAGGATGGGGTGGCAATGCAGCTGTCTTCGTATGTAAATAGAGGGTGGGGAGGGTGTCATGAGCACATGTGGAAGAGAAACTTCTCATTCCCCAGGAGCCTAGGGCCGATGCTGGACAGCTGGGACCATCCACAGCTGTGTTTGTAGACCCCTGGCCTACACCAAGGAGATCAGGGCAGCAACTTCAGGGTTGGTAATGCTTTTTTTTTTTCTTTTTTTAAAAAAGGAGCTTATACAATATGTGGGAAAATTTAAGAAAATATGCACACACTGGAGATACTGCCAAATAGGAAGAATGTATTGATTGCCTGTGGGCAGGCCTTTGAGGTACGTGAGAGCAACACATGTGAATGGTGTCCTAGGGCTTTAGAGAAAAGGCAGGGAATCCGATGAGACAGCATTTCATTACTGAAGCATGGAGCATGTGACAGCGATCCCTTCCCCACAAAAACCATGAGTTTGTGTAAGACATGAGTGAGCTCCATCAACACAGACATGGGACTAGGCATCTGGACAGCTAGTGTGCTGGTCTCCAGGATCCTCTGGACTTATGCAAATTGGACTTTCAGCATTTTGATTAGGAAAATAGCATATACGCACAGTAACATCTCTAAAGCAAAGAGGAGCTTGTGTCCATTAAGCACATGTTTTATGGACATCTGGTAGACCCTGAAACATGAGCCACCGAGTTAGTGTCCAGACCTTTGAAACTTACATTTTTGCATAAGGGAAAGATGGAAGCAGTCTAGCAGGGAAATGGACACTTAAGTGAATTTAAATGAGAAAGTGTTGGGGAGCAATGTTGGGGGCAAAGACACATACCAAAAAATCAGATCATGAGGCTATCAAGGAGATGGGAGGAACTTAGACCACAAGACTGGGAGGGAGGAAAGTCATGAGCAAAAATGCTGTAACCAAGACTGGATAAGCCTGGTCTCCGAGGCCTGGAAGGACAGTGTGGGACACAGTTGAAGTGGCTAGAGTCAGGCAAAGGAGGGCCTTGTAAGCTGGGGCTGTCCTTGCCAAAGAGGAAACGAACAAAGAATGAGGCCCAGAGGAGAGGACTAGGTAAGACTGGGAGGTGGAAGTTACCACAGTCCGTGTTGGGAACGGGTGAAGAGCACCCAGTGGCTTGAGGAGTCATTTTCAGACTCTGTGTTGCTAGGCAAACCCTAACAACTGGCTGGTGAACTTCCCTCTAGACCTTTCAGCCCTTGGCCACATTGGTGAAGATTGGGACTAGTCTGCTCCATGTGTGTCCATGCTTGGAGAGAGAACAGTCTTTTATAACTCTGGGGATGATCTACGGAGGACGGGAGAGAGGGAAGGCTCAACACAGTCTTCGGCATCATCTTCATGGGATGTTGTGGTTGCTGTCACTTCCGTTAGGGTAAAAAGCAATATGGCGGTCCCTCAAGAGGAGTCAGGGTAAGGAGTGGAGTTGGGAAGGTCAAGCTGCCTTTGGGCATCCAGGAGTAATTTAGATGAGCCAACACATAGTGTTGACCTCCCTAGAAAGACTGGATGTTCGTTTAATCAGCAAATTACAATCAGCAAAAAACTTTATGACCCTCCATCAAACATCAAGAGCTGCCCCAGGCATGGAGGTGTTACGGTCTGATTCATAGCTTCCACAGCCAGCCCTGCTGATGTGTTAAAGGGAGGTTACTTGTCATGATGGACCATGAAGAAGGCTGAAGAGGGGAGGGGACACAAACAGCCAAGGGGATCTCAAAATATGAAAATAACCTTCCCCTCCACCTGGGTGGTAGCTTAGTGGGTAAGATGCTAGCTTTGCAGGCACAAGGGCCTGAGTTCACTAAGCAGAACCCATGCAAATCATCTAAGCTTGGTGGCACACACCTGTCTGTAATCCTGCAGGGAGCCTTCAATACCAGTTCTTACTGGAAAGGCAGCAGTGAGGTATAGAGTCAGCAGTGAGGCCAGAGTTTATTTATCTTTGGTAATTCTTCTGTGTATAACTCTTTGCTATTCTAAGGTCAAGAGTCATTGGCTTCCGGTTACAAACTCTTGCTAGCAGCAGCAGGGATATGAGAAGACAAATGGCTTAATTTCCAGTGCTTCTCTCTCTCCAGCTCAGGAGCTCCTTGCTGCCCAGGAGAGAGGCTAGGAGCTTATTAACTCTTTGTGAACCAGAAAGAAAAGAAAAGGAAGAAAGGGAGAAATTAGTCACACACATAGACCTATGCAGACATACAGACTCTGGATGAAAAAGAAAAGAGACTCGATTTCTTTTACACACACACACACACACACACACACACACACACACACACACACACACACACATACACACACACACAGATCCGGCCTGACCACCTGTCTCATCAACTTCACAAGTGTTCATACATACTCGCATACACACATCTACACTTATATATGTATGCATACACACACACACACACACACACACACACACACACACATTTGGTAGATAGAGCAAAAGCTCCCATGAGCAAGTTCCATTGAGAAAGTGCCAACACAGAAAAAATTCATTTATTCTGGATGAAAAATAAACTCCAACCTTTATTGCTCAGAGAAACAAAAAGCTTCTACCTTTTTATTGCTGAAAGTAAGAAAAGGCCCCTAAGTAAGAAAAGAACTCATCTTCTTTATTGCTGAAAGGGAAAAGCCTCATCCTTTATTGGTGAAGGAAAGAAATGCCTTTTCCTTTTCCTTGCTGAATGAAAGAAGCCTTGTGTCCTAACATCATCGACGTCTTAGTTCTTACACGTTCTCGGGAGAATAGATTATATGGTTTTCCAAGTGTCTTTACATTCTGAAAAGGGTTCATAGCGAGTTCAAGACATTATTTCAAGTCAATAAATCAAATAAGGAGTTACAGCAAAAATGTTTACATGTATTCCCATTAAGACTAGTGTCTAAATAAACATTCATTATCTATCTTCTAGATCCATAAGCTCATTAAAAGTTTAAAACAATAATTCTTATGTCATGAGTTAGCATGGTTTGGTCAAGAGGCAGATCATCTGCTTGTGTCTCATTAGTTTTGAAGTTTTGTATAGATAAATCCAGTCAATATTTTATCTTCTGTCCTTTTACCTGTAATAAATTTCCCTTCCCAGTTTATGACCTTTAGTTATCAGAGAATGGTTTCCCAGCTAGCCTAGAAGGAATATTTTTTCCTTATCATAAATTTGTCCCAAGCCTGCTTCCTTATTCTAGTGCAATTAGCCCATGACACGTGAAGGTTTACAGAGCTCTAATTGCAACTTCCATATGATACAGGGCTCAAAATTGCTTGTATAATTTTAGGAATTATATATAATCATTATAACCATTATTCAGTTTGTCTACATAGCATTACTGCAGGAGAGTACATTTTCATTGATCTGCAGGAAATCTGTCCAAAAGGGTGGGCTGATGCCCAGGAACCATTAGAATATGTAATAATGGCAGGAAATCTCTTGTGGCCTTGCCTCTCTGAGCTCACCCATCACAGGCCATCCAAAAATGGTGGCCCACTCCAGTAAAGTCATCTGCTAATCTTTAGCCTTTCCTAGATGGCTCCTGACATAATCCCAGCACTGGGGAGGCAGAGACAGGTGGATCTTGAGATTTGTCAACCCGTCAGTCTAGAATATCTGGCAAGCTCCAGGACCAATGAGAGGCCTGTTTCCAAAAACAAAACAAAACAACAACAAAAAAGAGTGATTAAAAAGAGCATCTGAGGTTGACCTCTGGCCTCTAAAGGTACACATGCACAAGCATCCGCATGAACTAGCACGTGTGCACACACATTTCCAGACTACTAAGGCCTTGTATACATAACTTACATTCTAAAAGGCCCCAAGAGAGGGAGCAATTTACTGTGTTCTAATGGGCATTGAATTGAGAAGAAAGAGCAAGAGTCTCAGAACTGCGGAGGGTGTTGACAGGACTGTGAGCTGTGCACTCTCTCTGCAGTCAGAAGAGGGGAGCTCAGATGTGACATGCAAGTCACAGTGACAGGTACAATGGGTTCAGTGGCACCCAGAGGAGCACACGTGTCAGATAATGTTGGCTCTTCAAGAGGTGGCAATTATGGAGGCAATGCCTAAGAGTAAGGGAAAGCAGAATCTCTTTTGTTTGTTTGAGGCTCAAAGGTCCCTAGAAGGTATAATACAGACAGCTGAGGAGTGGGCGGTGGACGGATGGGGAGAAGGTGCTAGGGCTTGCCGGAGAGAAGGGTGCCACAATACGAGTGTGGAAGCTGGCAGGACAAAAGACATCCAATAAGAGTCAAATGTCAGAAGAAGCCCTACATTCCACGGACTGTTGGGACACAGCAGAATTCACCTCTGTGGGGCTGCCTCAGGGTACAGTGTCAGGACACCATGTGACCTGTGCCCACAGGGCATCTTTGGGTTGTACAGCCACACAGAGGATGACTTTCAGAGAGAAGGCTGTTTTATATGACTCCATGTGGCATGAGTGCGGTGTGTCTATATGTGTTCACCTGGTGGTGTGCGTGTGTGTGGTGTGTGTATATGCTTATTCAGTGTGTACAGCGCGAGGTGTGCTTTGTGTACTCTGGGTACACGCACTGGCTGTGAATGTATACTGCGTGTGGTGTGTGTGGGTTATACGGGATGATGTCTGTGTGCCCCTGTGATAGGTGATATGTTTCTGTTGTGTGCACCATGTGGTGTGTGCACGTGATATGTGATATGTGGCATAAATTATGATATGGTATGTGTGTGTGTGTGTGTGTGTGTAGCACATGCATGCATTGTGTGTGGGATATGTCTCAGTGTGCTTTGCGCACGGGAGGTAGGTTGAAGACACTGAGAGGTAAATGCTCTCTCCCCAGATGAAAGGCTTCCTTTGTCTAGCATTTTCCAGATGACGTAAACACTCTTTGAGCACTTTCTGGGCGGCACTGTGCGTCTTTTCCATTCACAAATGTGTCCATGCATTCATGCCTCCTCCGCCGAGTGTGTTCCTCAGAGGTAGTGTCTCCCCACGGAAAGTTCCTCACACACCTTCAACTACTGACTGTTTATCTGCTATGCAGGAGAGGTGGACCGAACCAGCCAGGGCTCTGGATGTTTCTCTTAGTAGCACCCAAGGCCAGAGAGGCCACTCTGAGTAGTTGTCACTGTTTATAACTCAGGGAGCCACTTGCTGCTCCTTCTACCCCAGGCAGGAGATGAGAAAGCCTGTGGTAACAAGACCATGGCTACGTCTTTCTGAGGTGTGACGATAGTGCTTGTTTCTGTGAAGTAGGCTCCACAGGCTTGGGACGGAGCTCGCTGTAGAGTGTGTTTCCAGCACTGTGAAGCTCTTGGTTACACCCCAGCACCACACAAACCAGATGTGGTGGTTCGTGCCTCTGATCTCAAACTAGGGAGAGGCAGGCAGGGGGACTAGAAATTGGAAGGCATCCTTGCCTACATACTGAGTTCAAGGTCACTTTGGGCAACTGAAGACCCAAGAGACTGGGGAGAGCTGCATAGTTTTTCTTAGCATTTTCTGTGCCTCCTGGGGCCATCTAGGGCTTTGAGTTCTCACTGGTTTTGTTCTGTGGACCACTGTCCACACTCAGGGTATGCCCTCGAGAACTGTGTCCAAAGACTACTGTGCACTTCTCTTTTTCTGTGTTTTTTCTTAGAATTCCTTGTATCAACCAGAAAAAAAAATAATAGTGAATTGGGTCACCTTTGTGAAAGGCCATGGGTTTGGTTAACTAACCACAGGATGTGTGCTGGAAGACTGTGGAAATTAGGTAATAGAAAGGACCACACACCAAACACACACACCAGTGTGACCATTCGAAGCTAGAAAGGCTTGTATCCCTGTGGAGACAGTTCTGGTGGGCTTAGCCAGTGTCTCTTGCAGTTTGGGTTCCTCATTGTGACTCTCCTGTCTTTATGGTCCCCAGGTACTTCTCCACATACCTCCCAGAACTCTGAAGGGGTGCAGACATGGCAGTCAGTGCTGCCGACAGCGCCAACCACCTGCCCTACTTTTTTGGCAACATCACCCGGGAAGAGGCCGAAGACTACCTGGTCCAGGGAGGCATGACCGATGGGCTCTACCTGCTACGCCAGAGCCGCAATTACCTGGGTGGTTTCGCTTTGTCGGTGGCACACAACAGGAAGGCACACCACTATACCATTGAGAGGGAACTTAATGGCACCTACGCCATCTCCGGGGGCAGGGCCCATGCCAGCCCGGCAGACCTCTGCCATTACCACTCCCAGGAGCCTGATGGCCTTGTCTGTCTCCTCAAGAAGCCCTTCAACCGGCCCTCGGGGGTAGAGCCCAAGACGGGACCCTTTGAGGACCTGAAGGAGAACCTCATCAGGGAATATGTGAAACAGACCTGGAACCTTCAGGTGAGTCTGCTGGGCCTGAGACCACAGAGCCCCCTAAAGCTACTCGGAAGCCTGTGCCTCCTTTACACAAAGACGCCTGTGTGGCGCTGCCTCTCACTGCCTTTCTGTCCATCGCATCTGTGCATGGGGCCAAAGCAGAGTCCTCACATCCCCCCTGCCCTCTGGCCTCCCCCCTTCTCCATGAAGGAGAAGGTTGTGTTTTAATTTTTCTCCTTTGGGTTTTTATTCTTTTTTAAATCCAACTCTGGCTATTCATTAGCAAGATCTGTTGTTCTCTCACTAGGAAGGAAAAGGAGATCAGTCCTCTCAGCACTTAATCCGATTCCATGTTTTTATTTCCACCTTGTTTCCTCCTGGTCCAGGCTGCTCTCCTGGGCCTCCTCTAATGGCCCTCCTGCAGGTGTGTTGGGGTAGGGATGATGGGACCGAGGACACAGCTGAATCCTGACAGACATGAAGCCACAGGTGCCCTCCTCACACACATCGTCCTTTCAAACTTTCTTTGGTTACATGTATTGATTCTGTGTGTTGGAGGTGGTGTCTACAGGCCTGCAGCATGCATGTGGAGGTCAGATGTCTTGCAGGGGTCAGTCTCTCTTCCACCATGGGAGTCCCAGGAACCAAGCTCAGATGGACAGGTTCAGCAGCCAGCACCTTTCCTGTTGAACTGTCTCATGACCCCCAGTCTTACACACATCTTACAGCTCCTTTCCTGTTATGAAATTACTAAGTTTTCACACTGAAACTAGTTTGAGTATAGAGCTGTCTGTGGGGGACCCATTCTCTTTGCCCATCAGTATATGATCTACATACTCAAATTTTTTGCTGTGGCTTTTCAAGGGTCCATCTCTTCATTCCAAAGCATATTCCTTTATGTATACACCTGGAGACATGCAAGTAATATACAAAAGTCTTACTGGTTCCCTTATGAATGAAAGAAAGATGAGCGAGTGGGGAGTAGAGTTTTGTGTTGCTAGGACCTGGGACAGATGGGTCCAATGCTCTCTACCTGGCCAGCTCAGTCCCTCTCCATTCACTGCAGGGTCAGGCTCTAGAGCAAGCCATCATCAGCCAGAAGCCCCAGCTGGAGAAGTTGATCGCCACCACGGCCCATGAGAAGATGCCTTGGTTCCACGGTAACATCTCCAGAGATGAATCAGAGCAGACGGTCCTCATAGGGTCGAAGATCGACGGAAAATTCCTGTGAGTGGCAAGCCATCTCCCTACTTCCTCACCCAGAGGTAGCAGCTTCCCCATTTAGAACCCAGGTGGCCCCAGGAAGGTGTCACACATCACCATCTACCAACACGGGGGTTTCTGTCACTTGTGACCCAGCATGTGTTTTATTTAGTCTGACCACAACGTGTGACATCGTGCCTAAAGAAAATGGTGTTCAACCCTATGAGGGTTGAGTTTGTTATCCAACGTGGTGAGACCTGAAGTGCTTTGGATCGGGGGTGTTTTCTGATGGGGGGATATTTATACACATGTAATGAGAAGTCTTAGGATCTCATCCAAGCCTTCATTTATGTTTTCAAAGTACTTGATGCTTATAATTTCTGGGCAGTTTCGTGTTTGTGTAGGCTTTCCTACTCACGCATGTAAATGTATGTGTACGTGTGTGTGGAGTTCAGAGGCAGACGTTGGGCTTCTCTATAGTTGTCTTCCGTCTTATTTATCTTAATACCTGTTTCTTATTTATTATTGTGTGTTTGCATGCTGGTGGGGGGGAGTACTCGTTCCATGATAGGGCCAGAGGACCACTTTTATGGAGTCAATTCTCGCTTTCTACCTTTACATGGGTTCCAAGGACTGAACCTAGGTCACTGGGCTTGCGCAGTGTCTTAGTCAGGGTTTCTATTCCTGCACAAACATCATGACCAAGAAGCAAGTTGGGGAGGAAAGGGTTTACACTTCCAAATTGCTGTTCATCACCAAAGGAAGTCAGAACAGAAATAGATCTGTGGTCTTCAGCCTGGCCAGCTCAGTAGTGTGAAGGCTTGGATCTTGGATTTTTGGTCTGGGCATCTGCATTGGGTCAGAATGAGTCTAAATTCAGAAGGTTCTGGAGCAATTGGGCAGAGTAGCTGAGCAGAGTAGCTGAGCAGGGTCTGTGGTCCAGAGAAGCTGTGAGCTGTCCTTGTGTGGGTAAGCCTTCTTGTCTAAAGATGCACCTGCCAGGGGAGTCCTGTAGGAATGCCTGCATTTGTCACCCAATGCTCCTACACAGAGGCCTTCTGGGAACCACCACTCCATTCCTTCCAGCAAAACGTTCTCAGATTCAGTGGTGTGCCCTCATGGTCGGGCAATGTTGATCAGCACCAGGTTGTCTTCCTAGAAATATAAGTGTTTTCTCTGCACTTGCATCTAGCTAAAGAATTTCCTCTTCTGATATTAAAAAGATTATCTAAGGTATTGAAAAAAAATGGCTCAGTGGCTAAGAGCACTGTCTGTTTTTCCAAAAGACTGAGTTCAATACTGAGCACCCACATGGTGGCTCACAACTGTCTGTCACTCCAGTCCCAGGGGAATCCACCACTCTCTTCTGGGCTCTGCATGAGCTAGACATGCATGGGGTGCACAGATATATGTGCAGGCAAAGCACCCATAGACATAAAAATAATAGTAAAATTAAAATTATTTTTAGATTATCTTAATCATTTCTTTAAAAAAAAACCTTTTTCTTGGTCCTTTGTGAATTTTAAATCATGCACCTCAATCCCATTCTCCTCCTCCCTGGGTACCCTCCCTCTACCCTTGCAAACTCCCTGCCAACAGAGAAAAAAATCTCGTGGAAGCTGTAGTGTGTCTCAGAGTGCACCCTTTTGTGCACACTTCTATGCTTGCAAATATTCATTGCAATGACTTATTGGTCTTGTACAAAGCCTCTGGCTTCTGCTACTCTTTCAATACTGGAACCTCACTGGGATTCCTCTCAGATCTCCTGTTGTTGCTCTGTGTCGTGGAGATCCTGTAGCTTCGGATCGATAGGACCAGCCCAGCAGTTCATAGATGGGGAAGATTTTGGGGTGGGCCATTCAAAGCCCCGAATCTGGGCAGGTAGCCTGTGTGTGGCTGTGCTGTGAGCATGAGACAGGATGCACAGGTCACTCCGGGTGCCAGCTTCCTGGCCATTCATGCTAAGACAGATCCGTGTCCTCTCTGTTCCTCCGTCCCATCATGAGGCACTCAGCAAGGTTTCTGTTATTTCTGTCCACACCCCTGCTAGGTGTGAACTTGTGCACGGAGCACACTTCATCTCCACTACCCTGTCTTGTTCTCAGTGCTCACTGCAACAAGGAGAAAGCCAAGACAGTCACACAGGAACTCTTGGTAGAAACAGAAGACTACAGCTCGATTTCATTCGGATCTGTTTATGGTCCAGTGTAGCGAGTCCTCCATTTTGGGACAGTGTGCACTCTTGAACCCCACGTTAGTAGTAATGCCCTGCCGCCTTCTCTCGGGTGTGAGCACAGAAGGATCTGGAAGCCTTTCCCACTTCTCTTTCCTTCCTTACCCTCTGTTAGCATCCCACCCTAATCTATCAGCTACCTGTGGAAGAATGACAGGGGAGGCCAAAGCAATGGGAGTAGGCTACCAAAGCTCCCTCCACACTAAAGGAAGAGCACAGCCTACCTGCCCTCACGTGGTTTCCTCTCAGCCATCTGTGAGGAAGCTCAAGGATGCCCTAGGGGCTGAGTCCACCCTGGTGTTCACTTGGAATGCCACTGTGACAGGCGAGGCTCATTACCTCATCCTTCACCCCCCAGTCCCGTTCACACCAAAGAATTCAAGAGTGAATAAAGCTTCAGGCCTTCAGCCAGAGCCCACGGGAGCTGCTGACAGAACTGCACAAAGCATAGGAGTGCCCCGGGCAGCTGTGGAGGCAGCAGGCTACCGTTGTGTTCCCAAGAGCGATACATTTCATATTTGTGGAGTCATCAAGCCAGGAAGTCACTAACCTGCTGTTTGAGTCACAGTTCCTATTTTCTGACTTGTGACATACATTGGGCAAAGAAAAAAAAAAAAAAAGCAGCAGCACAGAAGCAGTTATTCATTCAACCAGAGAGCCATGTGTCTGACTGGATAAGAATCAGCAGCATGGTGGGACCTGGGGTTCTGTGACCATGCACGCACACAGGCCTTCCTCCCCACAGCATCATGCTTTCTATGTCAGGGAAGATGCCAGCCATTCAGGTCCACATGCTACAGAGCATGTGACATGATAACATGCCACCCCCTGCCATGGTGTCTCATAAAATATGTGTCTATGTATATACATATTCGTGACCGTGTGTGTGTGTGTGTGTGTGTGTGTGTGTGTGTGTGTGTTTGTGTGTGTGTAAGGGAGGGAGTCAGAAGTCAACACTCAATGTCTCTCTATTACTTTCCATCCTTTCTGGGTGCCTTGGGAGCAAGAACCAGGCTCTTGTTTTCAATAGCTGTAATCTTAGCTTGTATAGTGCCTCAATGGGAGGAACTCTCTGAGGACGTCCAAGGGTCTCTGATAGAGAAAGAGGAGGTTAGCTGAGGAGGGGCATGTCCTAGCAGGAGTCCCTGGAGAGCCCTAGTGACCCAGTATTGCCAGAACATGTAGCACGTGACCAGCCATGAGCAGGGAGGTTTCTACGATGCTGTGGCGACTGTGTTAAAGTCCTTATTTTACTTAGTAATGGCTCAAGAGGAAGAGCAATGATGCCCAAGAGAAGCTGTGCTTAATGTGGTACTTAGTTCAGTACCCTCTACTTTCAGGCATCTTCCGGGAGTCATGGTAAGTACTCCCTGTAGATCAATGTCTGCTATCCTGTTTCACCCAGGGTCGTTTCGGTCATGAACTGGGTCAAGTGTAGAGATGAGTTGGGGACTGTGGTAGACCTGTGCTCCTTACATCCATGGCTCTTTCCGTTCAACTCTGAAGAATGCCCATTCCCCCCCCACCCCGTCCTTCAGAGGAAGCGTGAGATGCTCCTTACTGTAGTCTCTCCAGCCCGCTTAATGCCCATTGCCTTTCCTCCCGTGTCACGTGGGCCTGTTGCCGTGTTTCTTCTCATATTAACTTTGTTTGATCGATGTCTAATCTGTCCTTTTGCTCATTAACTTTTTTCAACTAGTTACATTTTTCAATGTCTAGAAATTAAACTTGGAGTAGGGTTTGTTTATTTTTCAAAATTGTTTCTCGGCCTCTTTGGGAGCATCTTGTGGGTTGGTTGGTGATTCCTGATTTGTTTCTTTAAACGTCCCATGCATAGATAGCTATTTTGTATCTCATTTCTTGTGGTTTTAACATCGAGCATATCCAGGTATGTAACCCTCCCCCCACATTTTCCCCCATACCTCTCTTATCCGATGCCTCTTTTCTCACAACTCATGCTTTCTTGTATCTGGGGTGATCTTTTTAAGCTAGTATTTGGTTAATACTTGTTGCGGGAAATAGTAAAAAGTAAAATAAAATGGCACCATCCCACGCTATATGCAGCTACTCTCTGCCCTGGGTCTCACCACCTCTAGGCTAGCCCCTGAGAGACGGTCTTCCCAGCTCTGGTTCACCTGCCTCAGAGCTGCTTCTACCTTCTCAGCCACCTACCCCCTGCAGCTAGTTGTCACAATTCCCCTTAACCTAGTCAATCAAACTCTAGAAGCTTATAATTAATCAGTCAGATTTATGTATCAATAAAAATTTCAGAGCCAGCTGATAATGATACAAACTGCCGACCTAGATTAGACAAGTTATCCCAATCATTCTATCCTTTTATGATATTCATAGCCACCTGTGGCTATTTAAAGCCCAGCAGAATCTGGATCATCTTTCTCTTTCTCTATTTTCCTTCCTTCTCTCTCCCTGTCCCTGTCTCTGAAACCCTTAGCTCCGCCTCCCTTTTCCCTGTCCAGTCACAGGCTTCTTGTATTAATATTTAAATGAACCGGGGGGAAAATTCTGCTACAGATACTCATGGGGAAGCAGAATGTCTGTGCTCGAATGCCTTCCTTCAGGATTCAAGTGGTGGCTGCTAGCCTGAAGGCTGGCTCCTGCCCACTGTAGTGCTGGTAATTGTGTTTGTCCTCAACCCCACTAATGTTGGTGTGTGTGCGTGAGTGTGTGTGTGTGTGTGTGTGTGTGTGTGTGTGTGTGTGTGTGTGTGTAATGCAAATGCAAGCAGGTACACATGAGAGTGCATGCATACAGAAGGCACAGGTCAACCTTATATGTCACTTCTCAAGAGCCAACCACATTGTTCCTTGAGACAGGGTCTCTCTCAAGGACCTGGAGCTCGTCAATTAGACTAGGTTTCCTGGTCAGTGATCTCAGGGTTCCACCTCTCTCCACCTGCCCAGTGTTGGGATTTAAAGGATACGCCCCCACTTCCAGCTCCTCACGCTTGCTCAGCAAACATTTACTGACTGGACTATCTCCCTCAGCCCCAAGCCCGTGCTGTTGCTTTCATTTGCCAAACAAGTTTGTCTCCTCGAGTTTCAGCTCACGTTGTGATCTATGCATACTTTTCAAAATTACATTGTGGACATCAAAGAAATCCTTCTCTTTGTTCGTTAAGGAATGAAACAGTGGCTGTTGTGAGCCTCCTGGGCCACGGTGAAAGCCGAGTTCAGCCAGTCAATCTTCCCACACTGGTATGGGTGATCAAAGCAGGTCATTCATTTGATCTGTGTGGGTTTGCCACCAGGGTCATTAAAAAAAAAAAAAAAAAAAAAAAGGCATCATAGCCCATCTGAAGAAAAAGTTCAAAGACCTCTGTGGACTGATGCCTGTGTCAGTTTACTGATGCTGCTCAGAGGCCCTGGGAAGCTGGGAGAGAAGCCACAAAAAGGATCTGTTCCTTCAGGTACTGGAGCAGAGAGACAAAGAGAAAGCAGTGTTGGGCTGGGTGTATGCCTATACAACGAATATGTGTAAAGATTGTCAGTCAGCCTCAGGAGGTAGTCCTCAGGAGCTGTCCACCTCAGTCTCTCACCCAGACCTGGGGCTTGTTGGTTAAGCTAGGACAAGCATGTCCCAGAGATCTACCTGCCTCTGCCTCCCCAGCACGGGGACTGCAAGCACAAATCATGACACTGGGCTGCATTTGTGTGCTGTTTGCTTGCTTGCTTGTTTGTCTTTTTGAATAGGGATTCTAAAGGTTGAACTCAGGTCATCTGGTTGCAGGCAAGCACTTTACCTACGGCACCACCTCCACAGTGCAGGGAGAGACATTTGTGGAAGATGTTTTAAAAGATGCAAGGGTGGAGAACACCTTTGGCATGCCTCAGATCCGGTTTGCTTTAGGAGCTGATCTTGCTATCAGGGTCTGCACAGAGGACACCCAGTGTTGCTACTTCAAGGTGTTGGCAGACCCAGTGTTTCTGTACTGGATGTCACTTACCCCAGGATCCCTATCTCTCTCTTTCCCTCCTGGAAAAGCTACTGTGCATTCTTAGCTCTGAGGGACGATCTTTTTCCCACCTAGTATTCGACTCTCTCCTCTCCTCCGTTTCCCTCCCCTCCCACCCTCTGCCCCCCCTTTCATCCCCTCTCCTCCTGCCCATTCAGACATTTTCCCTCCCCTTTTGGGTCTGACCCCACCACAGATGCCCCTGCAACAGAGACTGACTGCTCCTCAGGCTGCGGTGAACCTGCTGGTCTGGTCTCTGCATCAGATGCAGATGGCATCCCTAGTCTTAGACACTGCAGCTTTGGATGTCTCATTATCTACCAGGCCCGCCACTCAATACCTGGTCTCACCACCACCCACACATTCCTTTGCCCCGGAGGGCACACGAGGGTGGAGAAGAAGGTCAAGCCCTTCCAGCAAAAGTCACAACCTCCTCTCACATCTGTGAGGGGCAGGTCCAAGGTCTGTCTGCTGAGCCATGAACTAGCCCCTGGAGGAGCCATGCCAAGGAAGAACAAGGACTCTAGTAAGGCCAGTGGGCACAACATCCAGCATGAGCCTCAGAGCATCGCCCTAAGATTAGCACTTCATAAGAGCAAACTGCAGATCTGTTCACTTACTTATTTCAAGGAAAACATTGGGTGGAAAGAGTCAAATGTTGAGCCAGGGAGACAGCAAAGTCGGTGAGTTGATTTTCTTGCAAGCTTGGGGACCTGAGTTCAGTCCCCAGAACCCACACGCTCACTTGTTATCCTAGTACTGAGGAAGAGATAGGAAACTCTCAGGAGCTTGGTGACCCGGTTCAGTCAGAGATCCTGTCTCAAAAAGTAAGGTGGAGAGTAATAAAGACAGAGCCCAGTGTCCACCTCTGACGTCATCATGCACACTCTTGCACATACCTGCATACACACATGCACACACGTGTACACGTACACGCACACATGCATATACATGCATACACACAGCCACATGTGCATGCGCACACACACACACACACACACACACATACACACACACACACACACACACACAAAGTTAAACATTAGTCAAGGGATCCTATGAACAGTCTAAGGTCAATAAAACCCAGCAAAATCAGAAAGATTAACCTTGGGACTCTCTCCATAGTCTTGGCCGTGGAGTGTGTGACATGGTGTGACACCCATGACACCTGGCAAGGTCTTTAGAAATAGCCGGCAGCCAAGATGGAAGCCAGGCAGCAGCTTCCTAAACAGTTCTCTTGCTTTTGAGTTAAAATTAATCCCAGTCAGATCTGTCTGTAGCCTGCAGATAACTCCGAATTTCTGGGCTGTTGGTGCAGCCAGCCCTCTGGTCTCTGTCGTTTATAGGAGCTAAGCCTGTGGGTTTCTCGCCTGCCTTCATTTCCCCCCAGCTACCACAGGCACTGCTCAGGCTGTGGATCCAGGCTGTGGATCCAGGCTGTAACCACAGCTGTTGGCTACCTGTTGCCTAAGGGAAGCTTGGTCTCCATTACAGAGAGTCACTTACCCATGGTCCCCTTGGGGAACCTCCAAGCAGTGGGAGTCTTAGCAGAAATACTTGTCCAAAAACTCTGCAGCTGGCAGAAATCGCGCCCCTCCTAGAGCACAAGACAATCATAGCTAGTGGCTGTGGACAATCTGAAGCAGTCCATACCCCACACCCGGGATTACAATAAAAAACATAGACATATAACATAACCAGGTTTTTAAAGAAATCAGTATTCTCACTACAGGAATGGGCTCAGTTTGCTTATATCGGCTTTTACTCAGCTGAGTGCCTGTTTCTAACGCCTGGAAATGGAACCGTTGACCTGATGGTGTGAGTAGAGTCAGGAGCCCTTCCCAGGTAGCGATCCAAAGTAGCAGGACTGAGTATGCTCCCCAGCAACACAGGAGGGTGTGGCTCCATGTCAGCAACACAGGAGGTGTGGCTCCATGTCAGCAACACTCAGGATTTGTCATTGTCTAGACGTCTGCCTGGGTCCCCAGTTGTGGCATTTCCACTGTGAGCTTAATTTTGGATTCTCCAGATCTCTCACAGGGTCAGTCAGCCCTTCTGCCTGCATATCTGCCTCACCGAGTACCTCTGGTCTGGTTAGCTTGTTTAACAGAGAAACATTGCTATGTTGCCCTAGGCTGGCCCTAAATTCCTGGCCCCCATGGACCCTCCTACCTCAGCATGGCGAGAGATGAGCACCACAGAGCCTGGAGCTTCCTCGTCTATTTCAGCTAGAGAAAACCAGCCAAGGCCTGCGGCAAGATGGATTAGTTAGTTCAAGCTCAACTTAGATTTAGCAATTGGAATTCAGACCCCATCTTTTACTTGCATGACATTGGGACCTCAGGAGTGAAGGACTCTCGGTTAGGAGAATGATGACATTTAGGTGTGTCTTCTGGTCATCTTTCTACCCAAACCAACTTCTAGAGGTCTGGGTACAAATTCTTTATATACTGACATCTATATGCTTCTTGGTTTGGTTTGTTTTATACTTAGTGTCTCCAGTACCCTGACTAGCCTCCAGCTCACTATGTAGTAGAGGATAACCTTGAGCTACTGACCCTCCTACCTCAACTTCCTGTTGGTGTGATGATGTGTGCATTTCCTTCTCCCCCCTAATCCTCCCCTTC
>CM052714.1:10197582-10252710 GCA_028551405.1 Uromys caudimaculatus | reverse complement strand
GCTCAGCCTGGGAGCTCATAGCATTTGTCTATCTCCAACCTCCGTCACTGGGCTTACGGACACATCTGGACATGTCCAACCTGCTTTACAGCAAGTGTTCTTACCCACCGAACCATGGCCCTAGCCCCTTACATATGTGGACACACAGTGTCCTTTCTGCAAGCTGCTTGTGTCTATAAGATAGAGCCAGCACACACTGTGAGTGGCTTTCCTAGAAAACAGGTTCAGCCCTCTGTTCATTAATGGTGTTTTATTGTGTGACTGGGCATTACCCAGTAAACAACAAGGCTTTAATCGGCCACATGGTCATCCCAAAGGAGTTGGCACCTCAGGATACTGGTGACTCCACTGTAGGAGGGAGGGGGTACTCCACAGTGGTGAAATTTCAGAATACACACCTGCAATGGCTCAGAAGGGTCTTCCCCCCTTCATCAGCTGCCCTGAGCTTCAAACAGGGGCCTGGAGGGAGCCCCGGCCACTCTGCCACAAGCACCATTTCAAAAGGAAATTGTTTGTCAAGTTGCAACCTCCCCGGACTTTGAGGAGATGGGTATGGCACGAGAAAGGGAAGTGAGGTCACATCCGGTCCCAAGGCCCAGCTCAGCCTGAACTGTGGCTGTGGCCTTGAGAGTGTGTACCTGGAGAAAGCTGTACAAATGACTGCGGTTTACAGACGCCCTTCCCCAGGCAGCTGGGACATGGCTGAGCTCTTCCCAGGTCCAAGGCATTCGGACATTGCTGACAGCTCGGAAAATTCGTCTTCCTTTCTTTAGCAAATGCAGAGGCCACAGAGACCTCAGGGATTCCCAGACCTCACAGATGTCCTATGGACTCACCCTTCCCCAGACCTCATGATTAGAAGGCATGAGTTGCTGGAAAGGAGTATGGGAGTGGCCTCGGAGAAATGAGCTTTGAACTGGGAGAGCCACATCTCCGAGTCACATCTCCATGCCAGCTCGGATCACACCCTCTCTAGGGCCTTTCCAAGTACCTTTCCTCCTCTGATGTCAGGACTGCCTTGTGTGTGTGTCTCCAGGTTCAAGGGTGCACCTGTGTGTTGTCACTTAGCAGGGGGGCCTGGAGTCCTACATGTAGCTCCCGATGCCAATGAAACAATGAAGTCCTCATTCACCTACAGACACCTGTCAGTACCCGGGCTGCCTCTGTTGGCTCATGCCACATGGCTACCATTCCCATTTCAGGTAGGGGATGCCACCTGCTAATATCAGTGTTTTAAACCCGGCCATGGCACTGAAGAGAGTAAGAAAGCAAAGAAGACAATGGGAGTTGAAGTGCTCATAAACTTCCATGTGTGTTCCAGAAAATCCTGTTAAAATGCTCACTAGATTCTTCATCTGCCCTACACCTGAGTCTAGGGTCTTCACAGACACCCCAAAGCCTGTGTCTGTGGCCCTGAGCTACACACACCCCAAGATCTTTCACTGATCTCCAAAGCTCCGTGGCACTGCTGGACCTTTGCCATGGTCCATCTCCAACCCTTGGCATTTCCTTTTTGCTAGCTCACTGCCTCTGGTACTGAGCCCTCTTGTGATCTCGAGGTCTGGGTGCTGCTTGCCCACCACCTGCCCGCTTGCTGGTTCTAGTGAGCAACTGCTGCCCACTAGGGCTACCAGCTGTGATGAGGGTACTGCTTCCTAGGTCAAAAGGTCACGGTAGGGGTAATATGGTGTGCTCTTTCTCCCAGGATCAGGGCCAGAGACAACAGTGGCTCCTTTGCACTGTGCTTGCTGCATGAAGGGAAGGTACTGCACTATCGCATTGACAGGGACAAGACCGGGAAGCTCTCCATCCCTGAGGGGAAGAAGTTCGACACCCTCTGGCAGGTATGTCTCTGTCTCTTTGTCTCTCTGTCTCTCTCTCTCTGGACTCTCTCTTTCTCTGGACTCTCATCTCTCTTTCTCTCTCTGTCCTTCCCTCCGTCCCTCCGTCCCCCCACCCCACCCCCTTTCTCCTGGAGGGCACAGTGCAGGCCCACTGGGCTGCTAGTTCCAAAACTCTTAGAAATAAGAGGAGAGATGAGACCATCTGTCCCTCCATCAATTCACTTTCGGATTTCTAGAAGACTTGTTTGAAAAATGTTCACACAGACTATCATCAAGTCAGTGAAGCCACAGGTGAGGTCTCCATCACCTGCTTAGAGCCATTAAGTTCCTGGTGCCTCAAGATCATGTATTTTAGGGCAGCATTAAGAATTTAACAGAAGGCCTGCCATCAGGGACTAGAATAACAGGTGCACATGTGTGTGGTGTGTACACACACACACACACACACACACACACACTATAAATGACCAAACAAAGAACCTAGAGGCTGTGACCCAGCTGGTCCTGGAGCTCTGAAATGCCAGGGTAGACACTGAATTTAAGGTGACATCACAGTGGACAACCAATATGGGGAGCACCCTCATAGACAAGCACCCTCATAGCTGAGCTACCACAGGGAGTTAAGACAGCTTGGAGAGCAAGTCTACTCTTCCTAGGCTCCAGACAAGTGCCTGTCCAAGGAACACTGCATGCCTGCTCTGCAAAGTGTTTATTCTCAACCTAGCTGTCAGTAAACCTCGAGGCGACTCAAGCACCCCAACATTATTCACCCTGCTCCCCACACTTGCTACCGAGCACATTTCGCTTCCTTTATTTGACATCACAACTACATTAACTGTGGAGGCAGAAGGATCAAAAGTAGTAAATTCAGGGCCAGCCTGGGCTACATAGCAAAATCCTATCTCAACAAACAAAAAGATAAGCCAATAAAGAACTAGATTATGGAGATGGCATGGAGACCCCAAACCCCTAATGTATCACTATCTGGCTTTCAATGATTAGTTTTAATTGTTAATTTGACACCATCTAAATCACATGAGAAGAAAGCTTCAATGAAGGATTGTGTCTATTAGAGAGTGAGCATATCCATGGGGATTGGTTTGATTACATTAACTGATGTGGGAAGACCCAGGCCATTGGTGGGTGGCACCATTCCCTAGGCTTGAGTTCTGGTCTGTATAAGAGTAGAATGTGCTTGCTAAGCATGCATTCATTCACTCTCCACTCTTGACTATGGATGTGACCAGCTGCTTCAAGGCTAAAATGTTCATTAACTCTACTCAAGGACATCCTCCTCCCATCCCCCGAGCACCCTGTGGAAAAGACTATCTGGAGTTGAGATGGTTTTAAAACCTGTGGGGACTGTGATTTATCCCGCTGTCTCCCTTTCTCTCTCTCTCTCTCTCTCTCTCTCTCTCTCTCTCTCTCTCTCTCTCTCTCTCTCTCTCATTAACCGCTTTCTTCCCTGTTTCCCTTCCAGCTAGTGGAACATTACTCTTACAAGCCAGATGGGCTATTAAGAGTCCTCACAGTACCATGTCAAAAGATTGGCGCACAGATGGGTGAGTGATTGGCACAGAAGAGGCTCTGGTTTGGGGAAGCTGGTCACTGTCAACCTGGTGTTAGATTTGCCTATTCTAAACTCACACATGGTGAGGCTTTGATTTTACAAAAATCAATGTCACTCCAGTTCTTGGAATCATTAGCTGAAAGATAACCCATCACCTAGTGACCGAACTGGAGAGATGGCTCAGCTGTTAAAGGTTAGGCTCACAACCAAAAAATACCTAGTGGATTTTAATTGCATGTGTTGCCAGGATGGTGGCACATGTCTTCAATCCCAGCATTAAGAAGGCAGGGTAGGGAATCTATGTGAGTTCAAGGTCAGACCCTGTCTCAAAAAGAAAAGCTTACTTAATTGAATGTGTGAAAAATCCAGTAAAAGAGAAAAGTAGAGATGCAGAGAGTTTAGTCTCCCCGGTATGTTCCAGTCATACTGATAGATCTCAGAAGTAGGTGATCTGTGCAAACACAGCAGTAATTGGACTATAACCATGGTATATTCTCCTTACAGGTCACCCAGGAAGTTCAAATGCCCATCCTGTGGTAAGTATTATCATAGGCATCTCTGCTGGGGAAGCAACTGTGTCTGGACACATGGGAAGGTCAGGTTTTAGTCAGCACAGGACGGGTACACCAAGCATATCCCTGAAGACCTCGGAATCTAGTGAGTCAGGGAAACCATCAGTCTGTAACCACTGCTAAGCTAGACATGTTTTATGGTTTCTTAGCCATTTTATTTTCTCTTCATTCTCTAGAAATATACAGAGTGAGACAGAAACCCACTAGATCAGAAAAGCCACCTATCAGATGTAGAAAAGGGGAATATATCATCCAAGTTCAGCCTTGCACTGTCTATGTGAACTAGTATGTGCCGACCACAGGCCTGCCAACATGTGTATCAGTATAATCCTTTGGCCAAACGAATTGACACCTTATTACTTGGGACTTGACCTAAATTGATTTGACTAATGATTAGGGGTTGGAGGGAGCACTTGGTAAGATTTCAAGAGAAAGGTCCAGAGAAGGAAAAGGTCTTGGCCAGAATGCACATCCCACTCCATGTCACTAGATAAGAATGTAGCCCAGAGGTCCCTGTGTTGGGTTAGCTCTTTCATCGTCATGCCTGCAAAGAGAGAAGAACCTCAAGTCCCTTCTCCACCTGGGATGTTGGAGCTGGTACTTAAGTTGTTACTTCTCATATCTTAGGGACTTCAGCATACACATCCCAGCCAATTAGCACCACCAGGGAATAATTCTTGACTTCTATCTTGCTAGCTGCTAAAAACCAAAATCTACCAAAGGCCAAACACATGTCCTGTCTCCAACAGGGGTGGTTGTCCACTTGCTACTGAAACTGTTTATTCCGAGGTTAGCACTTCTTACCAAACTGAGAGACCTTAAAAAAAAAAAAACAAAAAAAACCCAACAACAATGAAGAAAAGCCAGGCAGTGGTGGCACACGCCTTTAATCCCAGCACTTGGGAGGCAGAGGCAGGTGGATTTCTGAGTTCGAGGCCAGCCTGGTCTACAGAGTGAGTTCCAGGACAGCCAGAGCTATACAGAGAAACCCTGTCTCGAAAAAACAAAAACAAAACAAAACAAAAAAAAACCAAAACAAACTGAGAGACCTTGAATTGGCTAACACACTAGTGTGCTTGAGGGTCCTCTGAAACACAGTGCCTCCTGGGGGCCTCACCGGGTGTTTATCATTCTGTGCCCTTGAGACAGATCTGTGTCCAACTGGTGGCCTGAGGGCTGCATATGTCCCAGGATTTTATAGATGACAATATCGTGTTGCAACTGGTGTCACTGAACAGTGACACTACTGGACAGTCAGTGACTCAAGCCTCTTGTGGAGCCTGAGACACAAGATTTCCACAGACAACATGGCTATTCCATGTCTAAGCTTTAATTTTGTAGCTTTCAGTGGAAAATATTTATTGACTATTGTAGATTCAGAATGATAGACTCTTCTGGAAGCATCTCAATGATCCAGACTTGCACGCAGGAAATCTCCCTGGGGCAGGTGACGGGAGCGGGCAGTGCATTTGCAGAATCGAGGGCAGGTAGCATGTCATGACAAAGAATATCCTGCATGTGTTTTTCTGAAACTAAACGCTCTATTCCTCTCTGCCATTGTGGTTTCTAGACTTGGTCACCGGGTGGAATAATCTCAAGAATCAAATCCTACTCCTTCCCAAAGCCTGGCCACAAAAAGGTGCTAAAGCATCCCCTGCTTGCTGTCCCTAAGTGGTAGGATAGCCCCTCCTGCAGCCCGTGCTTGGCTGGCTATCCTGTACCTAATGCAGCTCTGCCTGCATACTTCCCTCCTGCTCAGCTCCGAGCACACCTGCCGAGCCTCGCAGCCCCTGCACAGTACACGCATGCTCTGCATGTGGCTTCTCCATCAGTGCTGCTGCATAGCCTGTCCACGTTGCCTTGCTCTCTATGACACACACCTTCAGACACTTCAGTGAGCACAACCTGCTGGTTCTCATATCAGACAGTCTTTGCACACTCAGCTCACCTTCACTGCCCAAGGTCACAAGCTGCAGCATCAGGGCTTCTGCTACATAAAGTTCTCCACAATAGAGGGAACCGAGGTCTCCAGGGGAGCTCTGCCTCCTGAGACATCAGGTTGATTTCTGCATTTTGTTACATGACTGAATGTTGAGGGGCAGTAAAAAGAAGACCTTAATGGGAAGATGGCTCAGAGGCCAGAGGCAGTTGTCACCAAGCCTGACAACCTGAGTTTGATTCCTGGAACTCATATGGTGGAAGGGGAAAACCAGAAGGGACTCCTGCGAGTTGTCCTCTGAAACCCCGTGTGTGTGCACAGATTTGTTTTTCAGGGTTTAGGAATCAAACTCAAGTGCTTTACCACTGAGCTGTGTCCCAGCCCCTGGTTCCTGTTTGTTTGTTTGTTTTTATTTTTGGTTTGTGAGCCAGGATTTTAGCCTGTAGCCAAGGCTATCTTTGTACTTATCTCCACCTCCCAAGTTCCAGAATTATAAGAAGTCCTATCCTGGCCTTTGTACTGACCTTGTTTATAGTGAATTACATATACAAGCATGTGCGTGCACGTGCACACGCACGCACACACACACACACACATCTATATGTTTATATGTATGTATATGCAGATATATATACATATATATACACACATATATAATGTGTATTATATACATATATTTGTATATAATATGCATAGGTTGCTCTTTCATATATATTTTTAACTTCTTTAGGGTAAAGTTCACTTTATTACAGTTGTTTCAATTTTATATCAATGTTTTTTCAAGCGTGTGGGCATGATTAAGCCAGTGCACACAGAGTTGAATATTGAGGTATTTATTAGAAACAAAAGCATAAATGGCCATGAATTTTAGTCAGTAATTATTCCCTCTATTGGCCACTCACTAGAGGGTCCTAACCCTGTTGGCCAGAACACAGAAGGGAGAGGAACATGATGTCTGAACAGGAAGGAAGCAATATTGTGTTCTGCACAGTCAATGATGGAGAATATTCTGCAGTTGCCTGAGCCTTGCTCAGAGCCTGACACACTCTCCTTGCTGACGGCCCCATGTGACTGGGGCAGCTCATGTCCAGCAAGCCCAGTGGGAGCCAGGCAGCATGGTACCTCACAGGCTGAGGTACTTAAACGTGCTTGATGAAGGAAGGTGTCCACTCAGACCAGCAGCCACAGACCGGGGATTGTGGTTACGCTCACAGACTCCATAGTCCTGAATGTGACACCACACTTAACAAGCCTCACAGAACACTGCAGGGCACAGCAAGCCTGGTGTCTCCCCCTCCTCACCAGCTTCTGACAACACCCAGTCATCCCACTTGCCCTAGCCCGCGGCCTGTTGCTAACTCACAGCTCCCGGCTCTGCACGGTCCTAGCTAGGAGCACTTTCATCCTGGCATCTCGAATTTATCTCTTGGGCTCCACCAGAGACATATCAACCAGAGATGCTGTATATACACGAGCACACATAAACATGTATGACACACCCATATACACACCCATACATAGAAATATCTGTGCCTGTGTATGCATAGTTGTGTAGAATATTTGAATTGCATATGCCCTGAATATGCACTATATATGCACACATGCATCTGTACGATATATATATTTGTGTATGCATATATTGCTGCTTACACATGGCAAATGTATTACCTGAATATAGCTAGCTACACACAGATTTATTACAAGGACTTAGCTTACAGAGTTACAAAGACTACCTAAGTGAATGCAATGTCCATGGGGGAGATTGTCAAGTGGAGGGGCTCCAGAGCCGGATGGAACCTCAGTGGCATTGCTAAAGCTGCCACATGGTAGGGGTCGGCTTCCCTTTCCCTCCTTCCACCTTACTTAGAAAGTCTAAACTTGTATCTAAGGACCCTGAACGGACTGAGTCAGGCCCATGTGGGATCATGGTCATGATGTAAGTCAGCTGACTAGGGACCGAAATCCCATCAGCAGAGCCCCTTCTCAGCAGCAGGACTGCATCATTCTGAGTCTTCTGTGTGATTCAGTAAGGACCACCCAGGAGAGACAGTTGCCATAGCAAAAGCTGACACTGTAGCTAGGAGAGATAGCCCAGTCGGTAAAGTGCTAGCCACCTAAGCACGAACTCCTAAGTTCAGATCCCTGACACCCAAGTAAGAAGCCAGGCACACTGGCACATGGTGTTGTCACAGTACTGAGGAGGTGAGGCAGGAGGGCCCCTCAGCCAGACAGTCTAGTCAAATAGGCAAGCTCCAGATTCAGTGAGAGACCTTGCCTCAAACAATAAAGTGGAGAAGATATTGAAAAAGATATCCGGCATCAGCCTCTGGACCCTGAATGTACACTTATGCAATTACACATACATGCACTCGCACACGCGCGCGCGCGCGCACACACACACACACACACACACACACACGCACCATGTGCATATTTTAGAAAAGCCAACACCAACAAAGCCCAGTCAACAAGCACTTGAATTAACTCTAACATTTGGAGAGTTAATGAAAAGTGTGCTTTGATTTTAAGATTATCAATTTGAAATTCTCATTAGAAAAAGAAATGAAACCAGGTCAAGGATTTAACTCAATTACAGAGAATTTATCTAACAACTATGAGGCCCTGGATTTGGTCCTTAGTACCAGGAGGAGAAAAATACCTGGAAAATCAAGTATTTTTTTTTTTAAATAATGTATTTCTTTTTATCTTGTGTGCACTGGTGTTTTGCCTGCATATGTGCCTGTGTGAGGGTATCAGATCTTGGAGGTACAGTTGTGAACTGCCATGTGGGTGCTGGGAATTAAACCCAGGTAGCCTGGAAGAGCAGTCAGTGCTCTTAACTGCTGAGCCATCTCTCCAGCCCCTATCAAGTACATTTTTGAAATAGATTATTAGTCATATATGCATGTGTGTGTCTGTGTCAGTGTATGTTGCATGTGTGAAGGTAGGTACCTTCAGAGGCCAAGAAAGAACATTGGATTTTCTGGAGCCAGAGTTACAACTGGCTGTGAGCAGCCCAGTGTGGGTGATGGGAACCCAACTTGGGTTCTCTGCAAATAGCAAAAGTCAGTGCATGATCTTAACCACTGAGCTTTCTCTCCAGTCCCAAAGCAGGCAAAATTTAACTTTAGCAAATAGTAATGTGTTTTATATTCTTAGTATGTAATTATACTTAGCTAAGGCGTAGAGTACTTGTAGCTATTTAAAATCCCTGCCATAGTGATCCTAGCATTTCTGCTATGTTGGTTACCTGTGTCCGTAACCATGGCCATGAAGGCTGAAGGATGCTTCCCAGCTACATACACTGTCTCTAAGACCATTAAATGGAAAACACATCCCTGTGATTTCTTGTTAAAGCCCGATTTCATGTTTTATTCTATGTAAACTTTGATGGCTGTGATTTTGAGAAAGTGAAATCAGAAGGGACCAGGTTGGGCTGGAGAGATGGCTCAATGGTTAAGAGCCCTGACTGCTCTTCCAGAGGTCCTGAGTTCAATTCCCAGCAACCACATGGTGGCTCATAACCATCCTTAATGAGATCCGATACCCTCTTCTGGTGTGCCTGAAGAGAGAGCGACAGTGTAAATAAATTAATTAATGTAAAAGAAAGAGGAGGAGGAAGAAGAGGAGGAGGAGAAGGGGCCAGGTTTTAGATCTTTGCTGTGAGGTAAAAGGCTAATTATACCAGGCATGTGCTCATCTTTAGGCGAGCCTGACCACATCCCACCTTCTGACAGAATCTGCCCTCAGTACACCGCTCTCACTCCCTCCTCACTAGCCTGTGCTCGCCTGTGCTCCTTCTGAGAACAGAAACTGTAGCCAGCTGATTGCAGCCAATGTCCTGGAGCCCTCTGGCTTCTGGGCTCTGGGGAGTGTTACCACCCACACTGCCACCGTTGCCTAGTTTGAAAATACTTACAGGAAGCTGGGAGTGAAAGCCAAGGTCCAGGAAGCAAAAGGCAAGGCTTTGGAAGCAGGACACAGGGCAGAGGCCACCAGCTCCACAGGACAGTGGGTGTGTTGGAGAGCTCTGGTAATCATAGGCCTAGAGAGACAGAGACAGGCAAGTCCCTGGGGCCTACTGACCAGCCAGCCATTCAGCCAGTGGAGACCCTGTGTCAAACAGTGTGGTGGATGGTTCCTGGAGAACAACCCCTGAGGTTGACCTCTGTCCTCCACAGACACATGCATGCACGGAACTGCTCAGCCACACACACAATATCATGCACGCATGCACACAATGCATCGCCACTTTTAATGCATTGTGACGGAGTAGTTCAAACTTGAAAATTATCTACCCAAGGTTGGATACCTGGTGCCATCTAGAGGCGACTAGAAGTTGTGCACAGGTGGAAAGTCGGGGTAAGGGTGAAGCTGTCAGTACTTCCTTTATAGCTCTGTTCTCAGTGCAGAACAGACGATGCCAGGGAAGGGGGAAGACCACTAACTACAGAGTGGAGAGACCAATAGCTCACGCTAGCGCTGTCTACAAGCCATGCTTCTCACTACAGTCCCCATTTCCCTCCATTTTAATACTGACCCTTGCCTTCATGTTCATCCCTTAAACAGACCCCTGGTTCATCTTTCAACGGAGGCTTTGCTTCCAGAGCTTTTAGTGGTGACAGTGGTCCCAGCAAGGGCCTGTCACCAAGTACTGTGGGAAAGATGGACATGGGGCCTTGTATCTTCATCTACACCACAAAGCAGCCAAGTACTGCTCTGGTAACTATCAGAGCAAAACTGCCCACTCCTTCTGCAGGACACTCAAGCAAGGTGCCGTTATGGTCCAGGTCCCCTAGACCTCCATCTGTGCAGGGGGTGGGAGGTGGGAGGTGGTGGGTCCTAGGACTAAGGCATCCAGATGAAAAAGGTTATGTGTCTCTTGGGTCTCAGGGGTTCTGTCTGGATCTTAATGCTCGGTCTCATAGGGTGCTTTCTATGGTTGCCATGGAAACGAAGCCCTGAGCCACATCCACTTGAAGAATCCTGGTTTCCAAAGGAGATGCCCAATCTTTCTTCGTCTGTCAGCTAGACATAGGGTGGCACCTGTCCATCTGGGTGCGAACTCCACCAGGAGTTCGGATACTCAGGGACCATCCCCACTGGTCCCTACGTGCTTTTGATATACTGCCATTTTTAAAAAACGGATTTCCTAAGACCCTCAACTCTGCTTTAAAAATATTCCAGGATATTTTGCTAGAAAATTGTGAGTGCTGGTTTATTGTAACATGTCTTTTGAAGTCCCCTTGCTCTGGAGAACATTCCAGAAAGACCTATGAAGCCCCCAATTGGGGCACTGAGTGGCAGAGGGCAGGAGCTCTTATATCCACAGGAAGGGCTATGCCTGTTCTCCCCATCCTGGGATATCCTTTCACTTCATGGTGGATCAGAGTTTGTCTTGGGGATCTCAGAAGTTTCTTATGTACAGAGAAAAATCGGAAGACTTAACATGGTGATCACACTACCCCCAAAAGACATCTGAAGACTGCAGCTGGATAATGGTAGCAATTATCAAGTAGAAGCCAAGGGAGCTCTTCTTAGACAGGACATCCAAGTGACACCCAACACGACTGAAGTCGTGTGTAACTGTTTAAGAAGGTTGCTCACAAGAGCTTACCTGTACTTAGTCCCCTTCCTGAGTGCAAAGACTAGAGAGTTCATTTTAAACCACGTAAGTTTACATTTCACACCTCTGTCTTCCGAAAGGTTACTTTTAAATCCATCTGTTCAACCATCCACCCATCTATCCACCCACTCATCCATCTGTCCATCAACCAACTCATCGATTCAACCATCCATCCATTTATCCATCTATCCACTCAGCCATCCATTTATCCATCCATCCATATATCTGTCCACATACATCCATCTATGGACCTGTCCGTACACACACCCATTCACCCACCTATGCGTCCATCTTCCGTTCTTTCGTGTGTCTGTGTTACCGTTACCAGCGTGGCCCAGCTACTGAGCTTTGATTTAATGCCTAAGTTCGCATACCTTCTGCTCTGTTGCCATGGTTAGTTCTATCACACAGTCCTGCGGGAGTGTTGAGAGAGACCATGAGAATATGGACCCTGTGACATCTAAGACCAGATGTCCTTTGGCTTCGCTGAAAGAGGCCTTCTCCACGGGTGTTGCCAGCCTATAACTCATGGTAAACACCATGAAGCCAGCGAGTTGTAATGACAGAGTGCAACTCTGCTGTTAAATGGTGGTGGGTGGGATTCTCATGTTAGTGAGGCGGGGGGGATTTTGATGTGTGCTTCAAGATGGTGGCTGTGTGATATTAACTGGATGTCTCTGTTTCTTTACACTTCCCCTCAAATCTGGCATTATCTCATTTCTTCATGGCAACGGGTGGATGCTGATAAGGTTAAGTAGATACTCAAGACAAGTCAGAAATGGGAAGAGAAACTGGTCAGAGCTGGACAGTGGACAGTGGTTTGCCTGTGGGGTGGGTTTAATAGCCACCACCTTGCTTTAATTTGGGAGTACGGATGGGCCATAAAAAGAGAAAAAAAGGTTTCAAATGGAAAATTCTTAGGACTTTAAGGAGATTCGCCCCCTCTGCCTACTTCGTGGAGTAAATTGATATTGATGGATTGAATGAGAAGCCTCTGTGTGTAAGGGCCAGTGTGCCTTAGTGGTCAGCCACAGGAAAAAGCGGAAGAGTCCTCTTCCTCCAGGAAGGCAGAGAGAATTTCTCTTTGACAGGGCCTGTGCCTGCTGTCCTTGTCACAGTCCTTATTGTGATAATGACCGCAGTGCACAGGTGGGAGTGAGGCAGGATGCAGCCTTCCTCTTCGGGACTCGCAGCGAGTTGGCCTGGGCTACCCTGTGGTAGCAATGCCTTGCATCTGAATCTATGTGGAAGGCAAAACAGGTAGACACAATTTGACTTTATCCTTTAAGGAACCTCCACATGATGTCAGAAGAGGAAGGGCAAGTTAAAAGCAGAAATGAACCCATGGGGGTTTGCGAGATCATACGAGGTCCTGTCATCTTCTGGGAGGTGCAAAGGGGAGTTCTCCTGGGATGGACAGAACAGATGCTCTCCCTCCCTCTCTAAGGCCAAGCCAGGGGCGGGAGCTGTAAGCCATGAGCCTATCTAGCCTTCTCAGGTCCAAACAGTTGTCTGAAGAATGAGATGAGCCTTTCTGACCTCTTCCTAATCCTCCGTCTTCCCGGCATAAGTTATCTGTGAACCTTTGAAAATGGTGGCATCGGGGCAGAAAATAACATCTTCTCACCTGTGTGCTTCAGCCTGCCCCACCCCAAGGGAACCGTCCAGAGAGCACTGTGTCCTTCAACCCCTATGAGCCAACGGGAGGGCCCTGGGGCCCAGACAGAGGTGAGAGATGCACGTTTACTCCATAAATATCTGAGCAGGGTGCACAGATGCTTATCAGTGTGTAGAGTCAGCTTACAAATTCCTGGCACCATTCCAGATTTGCCTTATAGTGAGGGTCCAGCCACAGGCAGAAGATATCACCTATCCGTAAAGCAAGCAGTTCTGCCTAGTGAAAATGGTCTTTTACAATTAAAACAAGCAAGCAAGCAAGCAAACTAAAACCCCAACAAGTTGGTAGCATCGGCAGCATCGAGCTGTGTGTCTGTCACATTCCGTGGACCCCTGGTTGCCTTTCTTGGAAGAACATGTTGTCAAAGGATGACAATCTCTGGGTGGTCTTAACAGTAGGTACAACTCACAGATTCTTCTAGATTTGTTCAGGGAGCTGTAATGACTGGGAGGCCACAGGGAACACAGTGCAGGAGGACACAGGCGACTTGTCCCCAGAAATGGGTCTTTTGGGTGCCTTTCTTGGGTTCATGATATCTGCATCTTATTTTTTATGGATGAGCTTGGGGTTTGTTTATGCTATCAATCGCCTCGCTATCAATCGCCTCCAAACAAAGGCTTAAAGCAACAAGAGTCAGTTATCTCTCATTTAATTTAGACCTTGTGGCTGGAGATGGGACTCACATAGAGTGCTTGTCCAGCATGCACGGACCCCTAGGTTTTCTCCCCAGCCCTGCATAAGCCAGGCACGGTGTTGCACACCGACAGCATCATTGCTGGCTATGTGTTGGGTTCATGACCTTTCTCACGTGAGCCTCAGAGTGGTAGAACTCTGTCCTTACATCTCAAAGATTAAGCACGTTGGCTTTTCAAAGCCTTGGAAAGCAAATGCATCATTCTTTTGAGCTCAGTTGGTTCAGTTATGAAAAGCCAACAAGGAGCCTGTTGCCATTGGTGCTACCTCTCAATAGGAGACTGTCACAGCTGACTTAAAGCCTACGAGAGGTTTTATCCAACATTACTACTGGTGTAGAAGACCCATCTTGTTCCTTCCCTCACTTCGCTTCTTGGCTGCATGTAACTGCCTCAGAAGACCAAAGGGGTGAAGGGCAGGGTGACGAGGGGTACAATTTCACAGGACTCCAGACTGGAGTCATCTCTTCCCTGGCTACATTTCAGGCCTTCAGAGAGAAGCTCTGCCCATGGACACAGAGGTTTATGAGAGCCCTTATGCTGACCCTGAAGAGATCCGGCCCAAAGAGGTCTACCTGGACAGGAACCTGCTGACCCTGGAGGACAACGAACTGGGCTCTGGCAACTTCGGAACTGTGAAAAAGGGATACTACCAAATGAAAAAGTAAGCATCATTGCTTCATTATGCTGCTGTCATCCTCAGTGCGAGCATGCATTCTGGAAACTTCTCAGGATGCACCTGGAATGTTCATTTAATCTCAGACATTGACGTTCAAGTACATGGCTAAGGACTTTTGCGCTAGCATCATATTTATTCATTTCTGATACAATAATTCTTAATTTATTTTCTATAGTGTTTGTGCACATGCACGCACGCGCACACACACACACACACACACACACACACGTGTCGCAGCACTCATGTGGTCAGAGGACATGTCAGTTGGTTCTCTCCTCCTCACATGGGTTCTGGGAACTAAGCTTAGGACATCAGGTAGGGCAGCAAGTTCTTTTACCAACTGAGCCATCTTGTAGCCTTTATTTCTGAGTCATTTATAATAAAAGCATCCTTTGTGGATACTAACTGTGGTCACAGTAATGACATGTTTGTTTTAGTACTTAGTATAGTATAGTATAGAAAACAACTAAATAGCAATAAGCAAATTCACAAGGAAATAAAAACATATTATACCTCCAGAACACAACTATCCTGTGACTAACCTTGGTGTAGGCATTTATTGGATCTTTATATGTGTGTGAGATTTTTGTTTCTGGTTCCTCACTTTCTGTGCACACACATAGAGGGCATGATGCTTAGTTTAAATATATGCATGCGAGTCACAGTCACTTTTAAAGTTGAATATTAAAGGATAGAGAGATGGTTCAGGAGGTTACTAGAACACATTGCTCTGCTAGAGGATCCAAATTCAGTTCCCAGCACTCAGATGGTTTGTAGCTGCCTGTAACTCCAGCTCCAAGAGTTCTGCTGCCCTCTTCTGGACTCTAAGGGTACCTGCACTCAACAGACACACTTAGATGCATCATTAAATATAAATCTTTTGAAAATCTAAATATTGCTTTTTAGGTATTTAGACATAATCTTTCATGATTTGCTTTAGTTTATTATATTTTAATTTCTTGATTAATTAGTATGAATTAATATGATTAGTTAACATGAATGTATAATACAATTTCAACCGCAGGATTTAGGGAGTTGAGAACTGGGTTCTACCAAGACCACTGTGAGAGAAAACAATGTCTTCTTTTTACCATTGAGTCTTTCCATTTGTACACTCAGCCCATTCCCTTCTGGACCTCATTCTTGACCACCTTTCAGATTCCTCTCAGCAGACCTGTTTAGCTTTCTGTGTCAAGTCTTAGATTCCCTTACATGCTTTCTCAGGTGTTTTGTATGTAAATACTAAGCGCTTTTGGTCCTCTTAGTAGCTTGGTGGCACGTGTGGCATCATGTAGCATTTTCCATTTCTTGATCTTATAAATGAACTAAAACTGATTTTGCACAGAGGTATGACAACCAGCAACACTGCTGAGTTCACTTGGGACCAGTAGCAGTTTACCCTAGCTATTCTTCAATACAGAAATGTGTCACTTATGAATGCCAGATCTGTGTGTGTGTGTGTGTGTGTGTGTGTGTGTGTGTGCGTGTGCACATGCATGCATGCATGCATGGGTATGTTTGTGGGTATGAGTCTATATGTTTAGATGTGTTCATAAGTATGTGTGGGTTGTGAGTATTCCTCAGGACCCTGCTTTTTGAGGCAGGATCTGGAACTTACCAATTAGGCTGTGGAAACTGGCCAGAGAACCACAGGAATCCACCTGTCTCTGCCTCCCCAGTGTTGCGATTATAACTGTGAACCGCAAACATCTTTTTACATGCTGGGGTCTTGGGGATTGAACCCCAGTCCTCATGATTTCATAGCAAGCCCTTTAGAGACTGAGCTACCTCCCCAGTCCAGTAACGATACTTTTTAAAGAAAGCCATGTCTAATCCTTACCCTTTGAGTATTTGTCCTCAGCTTAGTGCATTATCCAGGAATTGTAGAGTAGTAGGAGCCTTGTGCCTGGTTACAGATAGAGAGATCCCAGCATTCCCTTGGGTGTTGTTTTTATCTGTACATGATGGCTGCTGTCTGACAGACTGAAGACATGGCATTTTGTTCTGATATTTCTGAGAGTTCTTTAGTCATGCATCTAAGCTGGATTTTGTTGAGGACTCTCCCTGCTCCACTGAGTTCATTCTGTGCTTCTTTTTCTTTACTGTGGCTCTGTAATGAGTTATACCCATTAGATTTCAGAGCTTCAACATGTCCCTCCATCTTGGGGTAAACTCCCCTAGCCTTTTGTCCATTACCTTTCTTTTCATAAACAATTGAATATAACCCATGAGCATTTCTCCTAGAATTCTCTTATCTGTGCTTATGAAGTGTTCTATTGCTGTGAGGAGACAGCATGCCCAAGGCAACTTATAAATGGAAGCCTTTAACTGGTGGGAGGCCTTGTTTAGCTTCAGAGGGTGAGTCCATGAACATCGTGGCAGTGGGAAGACATGGCACTGGAGCCGTAGCTGAGTTTAAATCTTATTCGCAAGTTGGAGGCAGAGGACAAGAAACCTCAAAACTCACCCCCAGTTACAGGCCTCTTCCAACAAGGCCACACCTCCTAATCATTCTCAAAACAGATCTACCAACTAGGGACCGAGCCTTCAAATATATGAGCCTACAGAGGCTTTTCTCATTCAAACCACCCTGTGATGTTATCAGTCAATTGCTTTCTTACAGTTCTCATAATGGGGCCTTACTCTCTTATCTGTAAAAGAACCCAGTGCTTGGAAGACTAGGAGTCTCATAGTCTCTTCCCAGGCCATTGTAAACAATCATTCAGGAATCAGAACAATGGTAGCCTCTTAGAATTAGTGGGGCATCCTCTTCTAGTCGGCTTTTCTAGAGGACATGGTAGTTTCTTTTTTAGATGTTTAGAGGAATCAAGAGACCTTTTTTAACTTCCTAATTAGATCCCTGCCTCACACCACAGATGTAATGATAGACCCAACTATGAAAGACAAAGTAGGTGGCTAGAGATGACAGAATGGAGCCTCTGATGGTTCTGGGAGGACTCAGAGAGACGCCTGGCGTGCTGACAATATCCAAATCCTCCTGTCAGGCCACAGGCTGCGTTCTAGATCACACTAGGCACATGTACTTTCCTGTGTGTGTGTCCTACTTATTCTGTTACTTGGTGTGTGTGTGTGTGTGTGTGTGTGTGTGTGTGTGTGTGTGTACATTGGGTGTGGTTTGGGGGATCAAACTCCAGTCATTAAGTTCAGCAGGGAGCACCTTCACCTACCCAGCCCCTCACAGCCACTTTCCTGATTAGTTCTGTTTTATTCTCCAGTTTGAAGGCTCAATAAAAGAAGCAACTTCTCATGCTTGTGGAAATTTTATCACAGCATAATTTTTCAAAGCATATATAGTTACTGCTTGTTCTCTCATTTAAGCCACAGTTTGTTAGAACACTTTCAAGAATTCAGCATGATCCATGTGATGTTTTTGTGAGAGAATGAGAAAAACCCTATATTTTCGAAACACGTCGAGGCTCGCCCAAAAGTAACAAAGCCCAGTGGAAAAGAGTGTTTTTTCTCTTTGACTCTAAACTTGAACCGTGTGTGTTTCAGACTGGGCATGTTGGGTACAACCTGTGATCCCAGCACCCCAGAGGTAGAGACAGGAGGATTAGAAGTTTAAAGTCATTTCCTATTATACAGCAAGTTTAAAGCCACCGTGGATTATATAAGACCCTGTCTCAAAGAGAAAAATGTAAAACAATATATGTTTTTAAAATTCTGGGCCCAGAAGCTCATTTTCTTTTCTTTTCTTTTTCTTTTTTTTTTTTTAATATTTATTTTATATGTATGAGTACACTGTAGCTGTCTTCAGCCACCCCAGAAGAGGGCATCAGATCCCATTACAGATGGTTGTGAGCCACCATGGGGTTGCTGGGAATTGAACTCAGACCCTCTGGAAGAGCAGCCAGTGCTCTTAACCACCGAGCCATCTCTCCAGCCCCTCAGAAGCTCATTTTCAATATCATAAAGGAACTTTGTATTCACTTATGCATATAGATATAACCTAGTTGGTAAATCACATGACATCGCAGCAAGCTGTATGTACTTTATGTGAACTTTATTGAAGCTGTTTTAATATTTCACAATTCAGGGACTTTCCTCAGCTTGGACCATTCTCCATTGCTGACCACTACCCTTATTCACAGGTAGTGAGTGGGGCATAGTTCCTCTGTCTGTAAAAGAACAGGTATAAGGAGAATCTCTTGTGTACTGTGTGGAAGTATTACCTGTCACTAAAAAGCCGATGGCCATCAGCTGAGGCAGGGAATAGGGGGCGGGAGTTCCGAAAGGGAAAGAGGAACTCTGGGATAGAGTCAGGCGCAGGAAGAGATTCACTCCAAACTCTGAGGAAGACAGTCACATGAAACTGAGGAGCTTTTAAGCAAGCCTCAACGTGTTTCGAAAATACAGATTTTTTTTTTTTTCATTTTCTCACAAAAATATCACAGGGATCATGCTGAACTCTTGGAAGAACAAACATTAGCTATGTGTGATTTGAAAATTTACACCTGTGATAAAATTTTCACAAGAAGGAGAAAAATGGTACTAGCCATTTATTTCGATGTGTGTGTCCGTGTGTCCGTGTGTGTGTGTCCGTGTGTGTGTGTGTGTGTGTGTGTGTGTGTGTGTGTGTGCAGGTGCTTCTGACACAGCACATATATAGAGGCCAAAGGACAGCCTTGGATGTCACCTCTTACCTTTCACCTTGTTTCAGACCGTCTCTAGGGGTTCACTGCTGACCCCACAAGTATCCATAGATTCACTCTTCCCTGCCTCTCATCTTTCCCAGGAAGTGTTGGGATTACAGACATATGCCACTATATCCAACTTTCTGGGGGTTCTGGGGATCTGAACTCTTGCGTGCATTTTCTACACTGGTCTGTCTCTGTGGCCGTTTTTGTTTTTGTTTTTCCTGGATGGCTTTAAAAGATTCTCATTGGGCAGCGGGTGTGTCAGCATCATTCCCCTCCGCCCACACCCGCTCCACAGTGACCACAGAGAAGAGAACCTTTAGGCAGTTTGCAAAGTTTCTCACAAGTTACAATCTATGTTACAGAGTTGTGAAAACAGTGGCTGTGAAAATCCTGAAGAATGAAGCCAACGACCCGGCTCTGAAGGACGAGCTGCTGACAGAGGCGAACGTCATGCAGCAGCTGGACAACCCCTACATTGTGCGCATGATCGGAATCTGCGAGGCGGAGTCGTGGATGCTGGTGATGGAGATGGCGGAGCTGGGGCCGCTCAACAAGTACCTACAGCAGAACAGGTGCCCTGGAGCATGGGAGCTGTGCGCAGCGCCCCACCCCCGCCCCGCCCCGCCCCGGGATGTGCTGGGGCATGACTTCTAGGGGGAAGCTCTCTCCCCCCTCCTCTCTCTGTCTCTGTCTCTCTAGGTCTCTGCCTCCCCCTCCCTCTCTCTCTCTCTCTCTCTCTCTCTCTCTCTCTCTCTCTCTGTATATGTGTACATCTTTGAGGGCGTGCACCTGTGTGAATGTATTCATGTGGAGGTCAGAGGTCAATACTGGCTATCACCCTCTATCCTCCATCAGTCCGCAGCTTAATGCTTTTTATTTGTGTGTATGTTGGCGTGAGTGTGCCACACAATGCACATACTCATGGAGGCTAGGAAAGCGCATCAGATCCCTCGGAGCTGGAGTTACAACACGTGTGAGCCTCCCAACATAGGTGCTGGGAACCAAACTCAGGTCCTAGGCAAGAACAGTACGTGTCCCTAACCCCTGAACTATCTCGTTAGCTCTCCACCCTATTTCGTGAGACAAGGTCTCTCACTAACACTGGCGCTCACCAATTCAGCCAAACTGGCTAGCCCCAGAGCCCCAGGCATTACAGGTCTTCACTGGCATACCTGGCTTTTATATGAGCGCTGTAGATACTGACTCTGGTCTTCATCTTTGTATGTCAAACATTTAACCAACTAAGGCAATTCCTCTGTTTGGTCTTTATTCTTCTTCTCCTTGATTTCTTTAACTGTCCAGTGATAAAATCCTCAATGTGTGTGGGCAGAGCACTGCCTCCCAGCAGGCAGAACATTCTTTGGTAAACACCTTGAACAGACGTTTTCCTGGGGCACCATCTTTGCCTTGTGTGGCGGACCTTCTTGAGTGCCTACATCTGGAGGGGCAGTGGCAGCTCAGTGGTTCTGGTTATCAGTGGTCCAGGCACAGCTGCTCGAAGGCTGCTGTCTACACAGAGTAACTCCCTGACTCCTCTGAGCCAGGGCTCCTTCTGTGTAGCTTTTCTTTATCATTTCCAACGTGCGTGTGTGAGTATGAGCACGTGTGCAGGTGCAGGTGTTTTTTGCGTGTCTGTGTGTATAGCATATGTGTGTGTGTACACACATGCAAGGGTCTGCATGTGTGTATGGATATATGCATGCCCATGCATACCTGCAGAGGCCAGGAGAGGCCCCTGTGTGTCTTTATCACTTTCTGCTTTATCCCCTTGAAACAGCCAAGTGTGGTAGTGCATGCCTTTAATCCGAACAGCAAAGAGGCTGAGGTTGGTGGATCTCGGTGAGTTTGAGGCCAGTCTGATCTATATAGTGTGTTCCAGGCTAGTTAGGGCTACATAGTGAGACCCTGTCAAAAGAAAAAGGAAAGGAAAGGAAAGGAAAGGAAAGGAAAGGAAAGGAAAGGAAAGGAAAGGAAAGGAAAGGAAAGGAAAGGAAGGAAGGGAGAAAGAAAGAGGTTCTCCCACTAAACAGGAAGTCCTACTGGTTCGGTTTGGTTTGGTGTAGTTTGCTTTGGTGTGGTGTGGTTTGGGCTATGTTGGTAGCCAGCAAGCCTCCGGATCGTCCCGTCTCCACCCCTTACCAGTGCTGGGATTACAGCGCCTGTGACAACGTTCAACTTTCTCACATGGCTTCTGGGGATCAAAATTTAGGTCCTCAGGTTGTACATGCAGCAAGTGTTCTCACCCTGAGTCATCTTCCCAAGCCTGTCCTATTGTTGAAGGAGGAGGAAGGGGACATGGCTGTGTGTTTGGAATGGCCGCCATCCACTCTTGGTAATGACATCGTGTGGCCCTAGGCACATCAAGGACAAGAACATCATAGAGCTGGTCCACCAGGTTTCCATGGGGATGAAGTATTTGGAAGAGTGCAATTTTGTGCACAGAGATCTGGCTGCGAGAAACGTGCTTCTGGTCACCCAGCACTACGCCAAGATCAGTGATTTCGGTCTTTCCAAAGCTCTTCGTGCTGATGAAAACTACTACAAGGTAAGAGAGCTCAGTGCAGGCTCATGGAGCAGGCTGAAGGGACAGCTCTGTGCAGAGTCAAGGTTGCAGGTTATAAAGACATAGAAAGATAAATGTGTGCTCTCTGTGTTTTAGTATGGTAGAAATCTCACTAGTAACCTTGGGGGAAAGTATTCTTAAGATTGGTTCTGTCGATCAAAAAACACAAACCAAAAATACTGTAATGTTTCTCAACTGGAGTCTTGTTCAAACTAGCATCCTATGTTGGTTTTTGTTGTTTGTTTGTTTGTTTACATTTACTTATTATCTTGCTCTGTGTTTGAAGGCATGTGTGCCATAGTGTACTAATAGAGATCAGAAGACAACTTACAGAAGTTGATTCTCTCCATCTACCATGTATATTGGAGGAATCGAACTCTGATCTTCCGGCTTGACAGCAGGCACCTAACCCATTGAACCATCTTGCTGGCCCTGAATGCTTGCGCCAACTTACTTTGAAAAATATAAATTGAACAAGTTGATCTTTCCTTTTTTAGACAGGATTTCATGCAGCCCAAGTTGGCATCTCTCTCCTGAGTGCTGGGGTTATAGGCATACAGCACCATGACTGGGTTATCCAGTAGTTCTCAGCCTTCCGAATGCTGTGACCCTTTAACCCAGTTCTTTATGTTGTGGTGACCACCAACCATAAATTTATTTCACTGCTACCTCATAACTGTAATTTTGCCACTGTTATGGATTGCAATGCTGATATCTGATATGCAGGATGTCTGATATGTGATCCCCCAAAGGGTTCACAACCCACAGGCTGAGAACTACGGGGGGCTTTATGTGTGTTGAACAAAGTCACTACTAACTGAGCCACTTCCTTGGTCCCAGAACTGGTGCATCCTTGAGAGATTTTTCTGAGTTCTTTTCATTGAATTGACACTGAATTTCAGCAGAGGCTTTTTCCTGCTCCACTCCTAAAACCCAACTCCTCTGTGCATCGGCGTATGCAACCTGACTTAATGTGTCACAGAATGCCCACTTTGCTTCCAGGCCCAGACCCATGGGAAGTGGCCCGTGAAATGGTACGCCCCCGAATGCATCAACTACTACAAGTTCTCCAGTAAGAGTGACGTCTGGAGCTTCGGAGTCCTGATGTGGGAAGCGTTCTCCTATGGGCAGAAGCCGTACAGAGTGAGCCGTGCTTAGCTGTGTGTTTGGTGTTTCAGCCTCTTGGACGTAGGAAACCACCCCTCAGCATAGAGTTATTGCCACAAGAACCTGAACCCCTGGAATCTGGGGATGCCCCGAGGTCTCTCATCAACTTCTAACAGTGGGTGGTTAGTGCAACCTAACCTAAGCTTACATTCACTTGGGGAAATGACTTGTGATACTAAATGAACACATTCTCACTGTATGCTACACACATACATGTACCAGACACAGCCCCAGACCCTCCTTCCTGAGAGTTAAATAGAAATGGCGATACTGACGACATCAAGTATCTTAGTTATAACCATGTGTGTTCTCATGTGTGTGCATACCTGTGTATGTGCATGTGTGTGTGGGCGCACACGTGTGCGTGTGCATGTGCGTGTGTGTGTGTGTGTAGGCCAGAGATCATCCTCAGGCATCATTCCTCAGGGACTATCCACCTTGCTTTTTGACAGTCTCTTTATTAGCCTGAGCTCACCCAATAAGCCAGGCTGGCTAGCCAGTGAGCCTCAGGGATCTGCCTGTCTGTATACTCCAGCACTGGGGTTACAAGCATTCAATATCACTCTTGTCTTTTTACATGGGTTTAGGGGATTGAACTCAGGTTCTTGTGCTTGCAAGGTAAGCACTTTGCAGCCTGAACTATGCTGTGTGTGTGCGTGCATGCGTGTGTGTGTGTGTGTGTGTGTGTGTGTGTGTTTCTAGGTCTAGGCAGATTCTAGGGTGTCACTCAATGGATTGTCACAAATGAAACTTCCCATAAAGCTCATTCCCTCAATGAGTTGGAAAAGCCTCCAAAGCCTCCCCTCTCCCCTGTACACCCAGCCCTTCTTATTGGGCAGCCACATCTGACTCTAGGATTCCATAGGAAAAGCCCCTAGTCTTGTGAGTGATATCACTTGAAGTTAAATAGCCTGTGTCTGTGTCCCAGTGTGTCTATCTGTGGGGGAGGTACTCTTGTTTGTATATTTTGAAAGCTTATGTGCATTTTCACACCTCAGGGGATGAAAGGGAGTGAAGTGACCGCCATGCTGGAAAAAGGAGAGCGGATGGGGTGCCCTGCAGGATGCCCGAGAGAGATGTATGATCTGATGAACCTATGCTGGACTTACGAGTGAGTGCCCAACCCTTCCCGCCACTGGCCTGAAGGTTCTAGAAGTAGGTGGTGTGGCTGCTGTCCTAGCTTCATTTCTGTCGCTGTGAGAAAATGCTCTGGCCAAAATATAACTTCTGGGGGAAGGATTTATTTTAGCATAGAACTCCAGGTTACAGTCTATGCTCACAAGAAAGTCAAGGTGGTGGAAACGTAAACCTTGGTCACAACTCATCAGAGGACTGAGAGAGAAGATGGCACACGTGCTTCTAGCACTCCGTTCCCTTTCTCCTTTCTTAGAAAGTCCAGGATTCCCTGGTCCAGCAGCAACCCATGGTGGCCTGGGTCTCACACAAGTAACACAATCAAGACAATTCCCCTACAGACCAACCTATTGTAGACAGGCCCTTGTTGAGACTCTTCCCAAGCACTTCCAGACTGTGCCGAGTTGACAATTAAAACAAGCCACGGCTGCTGTTATGGAGTCTGTGATCCCTGGGAAAAGACCATAGACTCCAAATAATTAAAAGATTTATTGATTAGCTGCAAGCAGGAAGAGCAATCTCTGAGCCACTTTTTGAAATTGCTGTGAAGGAGGGGTATGAGGAAGGGTTTTTTTGTTTGTTTGTTTTTTGGGGTTTTTTTTTTTAAGAGAAAAACCACAGGAAGATCTTCAATATCTAAATAGGTAACGAAAAATTGGTCTGTTCTGCCAAGTTAATTGGTTAAGGCAACTCAAAACAATCTTCAGGTATCTTCATGAGCAAGTCACAGAAGCTAAGAAGGCAGTTAGTCATATCATAACAAGTAGACGGTCACATCTGTACCTTTTGTGGTGGAGATCACGAGTCAGGGTTCCTGGGAATGCATACCTTCCAGGAACAGGAGTCAGAGACAAACACCCAGAAGGTCCCGCGATGGATGCCTGGTTTCAGCCATCACACTGGGCACTAAAAGGAAGCATGAGTTCTCTCGATGCATCAGGAATGTGCCGCCTTCTACGTAAATGACAGGAGGTGGGCCAGAGATTGACTGTGTTACTATCCAATCAGGTCTCTTCATGGCAGAGATACTACTATATGCATTTCGTAACTGTGGGAATGTCATAAAGCATACTTAGGCAAACTAGGACAGCTGCAGAGTCACCAGCTGTTAGAATTTTATGAGACTATGATATGGATTGGGGGAAATCACAGAATCCCAGATGGCATCAGCATCTAGAACACTATTGCCTTTGCCAAACTCAGACGTGTCTGGGAGCATCCCTGCTTCCGAGAGAGAATCCTAACATCCAGGCTAGAATACCGGAAGTCCCCAGATGGTGGCGCAAGGTTGCCACTATTATGCCATATTCATGACTGCTCAGCCCACAGGGTCAGAAGCCCTACCCCTATTCTTAGGTACATGTGTTTTGCCTTCCCCACCATCCCCTGAGCAGAACCAACATCGTGCACATGGTGAGAGCATGAGTCCACTGTGAGCATGCTCTGCTGTACCTGTGGGGAGGATCCCAGCCACTGAGATAAAGCTGTCTGGTGCTAGTGGGGTTCTGGCTGTTAGAAAGCTGACACTGAGTGTTGGCAAACATTTTTTGCAACCTACTTTTAACAAGACTTCAACCTCCCCTCTAGCCCACCACCCAGCTGAGGTAGTGGAAGAGAAAAGTTATTGGGATATGGGGGAAGTGGACCTGTTCAGCAGTAGTTCTTCGGGGGTGAGCTCGATCTTTTTGGGCAGCAGTTCAGTCCTGTAGCAAACACCAAACATCACTTAGCAGCTGCAGACCAGTCCCTTAGGCAGACAGACCTCAGGCAGGCACCGACAGCTACAGCCCAGTCCTTTCAGCAAGCAGACACGAGGCAGCTGTAGTTCAATCCTAAAGAACCTACTAGGCTCACCAACTGGCCTGACTAAGGCCGTGGAAGCAGCAAGCTGACGCAGGAACCTCACAAGCAGTTCTTGGGTGAGTTTCTCTCGATGTTGGAGTTATCACAAGTTGAGCTCAGCAATGCTATGTAAGGCAAACCAATACATGTGTATCTTTAGTGAAGACTAGCAAGGCGGAGCAAACCAAACCAAAGCTCAGTGCTCGTCTCCCACTGTCTGCGGGGTGATATTTATACTCCTTCATCAAGAGTCCTTCCACATGTCTGCTGTATCCAAACATCACCTGGGTCTGCTTCAGGAAAACAGTCTGTCACGTGTTTGCTTTAGGAGACATCCTTTCACCAGTGCGCCCCAGCAAACCATCATTTGGCATAACTAACTTTCCAAAGAACTAGAAATTTCCACTTCAGTTGAGACCATCCATTAAGATGCTGCTGGACCCACCCAGCCATGCAGCTCTGCAGAGCTCTGCCCTGGGAGAGAATCCTGGCCTTGGGTTCTATGTCTCTTCTCCCTGATCTTGGCTGAGCCCTGTGGAGCCACGGTTGTGGCGGGGCAGATGGCAGAACAGGGTCAGTTTGGGTTTTGACCCCAAGTTTCCTACTGAAAACTGCTTGATCCATCACAGACCAGAATCTAGCAGAGAAAGAGAAACAAGGTTGGCATTCTAGGGTCTTAAGGAAAATGGTTGCTTCTCAGACTCCACAGTGTCTGCACCAGCAGGTTTACTGGGTAATTTTTAAATTGCACCTGGTGTGAACATGTTTTTCTTGCCACTGTTGCCTGCATACATAGACTGACAACTGTTCTCAAGGGCTACCAGAAGCCTAAAAGTGATTTAAAATGTCAGAATTATGTGCAAAGACTGATCCATGTGAGCAGGGCTTACATGTTCGTGTGTGTAAGTGTGTATGTGCACACGTGCTCGCCCGTGCATGCACCCGTGGAGGCCACAAGCTGACTTACCCTCTATTACTCCTGTTTTTCTTTGTTTAATCTCGAGTGTGTGTGCGTGTGTTGGGGGGGGTGCACACATCTGGAGGTCAGAGAACAACATTCAGGCCTCAAGTCTCCTCTTCTACCGTGTGGGTGCTGAGAATCAAACTCAGACCCTTTGGTTTGGTAGCAAGTGTCTTTACCTCATGAACCTCTCTCCTTTATTATCTGAGGCAAAGTTCCTTACTAAACCCAGATCACACCATCTCTGCTATACTTACAGGCAGCAAGCCACATGGGATTCACTTGTGTCTGCCCCACCCAAAGGCTGGGGTTACAGAAATGCACCTCCATACCAGGCTTTAGTATAGCTTGTTAGTGACCCATACTTGGTCCTCACAGTTGGACAGAAGCACTTTCATACACTGAGCTATCTCCCCAATCCCTGAGCCATGTTATAGAAGGAGCTTGAACACCAGAGGATTTTGTTCACCCAGAGGGCCTGGAACCATCCCCTCATGAGCACCGATGGGGGTGAGCTCCCTTTGAATTGTCAGGTAAAAGTTTCACCCATTGCTTGCTCAACTCAGTATCTAACTTGTTGATGACAGCACAGGCTTGCTGGGCAGAGACTTAGGATGCACAGGATTGGGTCCTGACCCAGACCATAGCCACAGAAATCTGTGAGTTCTAGCAAGAGCACAAACCAACACCCCCTCTCCCTGAAAGTCCAGCTTGAATGTGGGTACAGTATGCTACAGCTCTGTCCATATTCTCCTCTTAAGATTTTGAGCCAAGGGACTAAGGAGATGGCTCTGTTGGTTGGTAAAGTGCTTGGTGTGTAACTGTAGGGACCTGAGTTCAATCCCTAGAACCCATGTAAAATATGCCAGGCATGGTGGCAAGTGCTTGTGGTCCCAGTGTCGGCTTCTTTGCCGGCAGGTCCAGGGGAGAGGAGAGAACCTGGTCCAGCCGGATCTGTCTGGGGCTGAGCGGGATGGCGAGTGTTGATGGCCCAAAAGAGACACGCCAAGCCTGGAGTCTTGTTGAAGCACCTTATTAATCTAGATACTTGCTTATATAGAGAAGGCAAGGTGGGCACTTAGGTATGGGGAGAGATGACATAGGAGGCGGGAAGGGTAAGGGGTAACTGACAGGGCCAATGAGTTCATTTTACCTCTGCGCTAGCTAGGCAAGCAAAGGCTGGTGCAGGTCGTGCTGGGTCATCCCCAGGCAGAAGCAAGAGAGACAGGTCTCGAAAATCAAGCTAGGCTTAGGTTTTCCCACAAGGCTGCAGAATCTCGAGCCAGGTTCAGCTTTGTCCTCAAGTCCCAAACCAGGGCCAAAATGGGGCCCAACAGTCCCAGCACCAGCAAGGAAGATGGAGACAGGAAGATCTCAGATGCTTACTGGTCAGCCAGCCTTGACAAGTTCCAGGCAACTGAAAAACCCTGTCTCAGAAAAACAAGGTAGATAGTGTCTGAGGAAGGATACCAAGGTTGTCCTCTGACCTCCACACATACTTAAATCACACTTCCAAACACATGTGCACACACATTTGTGAAAATACATAGAGATTGAGTCAAAAAATAATAATAATCTGTAGGTGTTTGATGTTTCCACAGCACAGGGACAAATTAGGTGTCTTCAGACACGGAAGACATTCTGTACCATAGTGCGAAACTCTTCCAGCTCACAAGGACATGGGTCTTCAGGATGCTGTAAAATGCAGGCTTACGTTCTGTGGGTTTAGAGCGGGAAGAGACACTTCTGACCACGCTGGGGCCGGGTGCAGTGATCAGCATTTACCACCAGGGGGCGCTGTGACTTAACTCTATTTCCACAGGCCTAGGGACACACACTAATATGTCTCTCTTCCTCCTCCAGTGTGGAGAACAGGCCAGGATTCACAGCTGTGGAACTGCGGCTTCGCAATTACTACTACGACGTGGTTAACTAAGCGCTTGGGTGCCTGTCCCTGGCCACCTCGGATTCTCAAGCAATCACAGGAAATTCATTCCGATGAACTGACTTTCATCTCCCTCTGCACAGAGTGAGAGCTAAACAAGCAAAGCTAGGACTCACCCTCACAACTGTTCTGGTCCCAAAAGACAAGCAGCAAGACCTCGGGGCCTGTGGATTCATCTATCTGGTTTTTTGCTTCCATCTGTGTGGTCTTCCTTATGGGTCACGTTCGAGAGCCACTTCCAGCTTCTCTTGACGTCAATTCCACTCCTCTGAGTCCAGGATTCCAGTGTCCCCTGCAGATCAGAAAGAAAAGTGCTGTGCCTCTTCCGCAAAGGACATAAAGAGAAACAGAAACCTCACTGGTGCAGTCGGCAAGTCAGAAGGCGGTTAAGGAAAAGAACAAGCCTGGACACTGGTTTGGCTCTCAGCGCTGAGACAGAAATACCATGTGAATGAGATGCCGAGATGTGCTGGCTCGGCTTCCACGCCCCTGGAGTCGACCTCCCTGAAGAGTGACTTGAAGTCCGCTGTTGTGTGCTTGCAGGAGGAGGTGTGAATAGTATTCTGTATGGAGGCTGCTGAGGAAATTGGACTTCAGCGATCCTCTGTGAATGAGCAGAGTCGGGCATGGGTCAGACTCCTTCCCTTTACAGAGGGAATGCACCCAGGACTCCTTGTTGCTGCCACAAAATACCCGACCAGCAACTTAAGGAAGGAAAGGCTTATGTGGGCTCACAGTTCGAGGTGGATAGGCCACCATGGTAGAAAAGACGATACAACAGGTAGGAAAGGCTTGATGGTGTGAACAGGAAGCTGGAAGGTCACATGACCTCCACACTCAGGAAGCAAAGAATGAACAGGAAGTGGGACCAGGCTAGAAGGCCCCAAAGCCCACCCCCAGGGACCCACTTCCTTCAGCAAGTCCCCACCTCCCAGAGGTTTCACAGGCCTCTCAGACAGTGAATGCCAACAGCTGGCAACCAAATGTTCAAATACATGAGCTGTTGTGGGGGGCATCTCACATTCAAACCACAAGAGGACCCATCCATTATCTGTTGCTGGAACTGAACATCTAGATAGGGTGATACAAAGAAAAGAAATGTATCTATGACTTGTACATCCTTCTTCTCTGAAGGCAGAACCGCCGCCAGCATGGTGCAGTGCCAGGCAGGGGCCTTCCTGAATGTCACAGTGTGATATCCTGAGAGTGGGTGAGCCATCTCAGGCCTGTCCTCCTCTTTATGAGCCCCTAATACCATCTGGGAGCCCCTCTCAGGACCCCGCCTCATCTTAGTCATCCCCCAGCGACCCTGTCTCCAAACACCATGCCAGTGAACCTAGGTACTAAGTCTTCAACACATGAACCCTGAGGGGACACATTCATACTAGAGCAGATGGCAGTGTGGTGACCAAGACCATCTCAAGATGAGTTTCTGAATGGAATTTTAATGCACCATAAAACCAGAGATGTGACCTTCCCCACAAGTAAGCCTTGCTAAGTGTGACTTTGAGCTGAGGACACACAAGCTGAGATTTCCCCTCTATCCTAGCTTTGACTACTGCGTGGCTAACTACTGACCACACCCCAAGTGTCACTTGTTCACAGCACTTTTGCTGAGGACCTAAAAATTACAAAGGCTGCCTTACATCTAGGCCTAGGGAAATGTACAGATGAGAGTATCTCATCTTCACCTCTGAGACACTGTGACATACATAGCCAGGGATGGCACAGGAGGCCCTGCTGGCGGTGGGTTCAATGAACAGAGACGGTGAAATGGGTGCCTCTCTTTAGACCAGTGGTTCTCAACCTTCCTAATGCCAAGGTCCTTCAATACAGTTCTTTGTGTTGGGGCAACCTCCAACCATGAAGTTATTTTGTTGCTACTTCATAACTAATTTTGCCACTGTTATGAATTGTCGTGTAAATATCTGATATGCAGGATATGTGATATACACCCCCAAGGAGGGCACAACCACAGGTTGACAACCACTGCCTTTGATACGGAGGCACTACGCTTAGAGTGTGGTCAGGGCGTATTTAGAGGTCACTCGTCCTGTTCAGGGAGGGAAGGATCCCCATATGTTGAACTTGCTGAGCAGGCCTACAGAACACAGCCTTGGTGAGGAAGTCCTGTGGGTCTGGCCACCTGTGGATTTAGTCAGGAGAGGAAGGGCCACTGTATTAGTTATGGAGACAGAACTATCTGGTCTGAGCAAGAAGTTCTCTGCTGAGCTCCTAGCCTACCTTCCCCTGCCCCAGGGTAGGGCTATAAAAAGGTCACCTTGCAGGTCAGGAGCATGTGTGAGAGCCCTGTGGAGGCCTCTGCCGTCTTTCTGGCCTCTCTTGCACTGCCTCTCCAGGGGGTTAGGGCTGCCCATTTATTATCTGGGTTTGTCTGAGCAGAACAGAGGCATGGGCTTTGCCTCCCTCCGGTTCCTATACAACACAGAAGTCGTATGTCGCCATTGTCCAGGGCTCTCATCTGGTGAAAACTGTGTCATGCTGTCCAGATTCATTCTCTCCCCTGGGGCCACAGAGGAGGGCAGATGGCGAGAGGATTCTCCCTGGAGGATTTAGACTATGGATGCATACTAGATTTGCAAGGTCGGAAACTGGCTATGGTCCTTCGCAGGCATCTATCCTTGACTAGGTCTCTTCACAAGCTGTCTCTGATGCTCTGAGCCCCTTCTGCCTGCGGCTGGGCTCACTGTGTGCCTTTACGTATGACCCTGTGTCATCAGAGTACAAGGAGTACCAAGCTGTCTTGCCACATCCCACTGACTGCAAACACCACATACCTCATGCAGAACCGAATGTCTCTCCAGTAAACACCCAAGCCAGCCATTCATAAAAACCTGTCTCTGTGTGCACTGGAACATGTCCTCCCTGTACCCAGACCTGCTTTGTGTGCCAGACAGTGACTCCACAGGGATGCCAGGCCTGTGATTGCATTGCTCCCCACAGAGGGAAGCCCTGGGTTGTCCACCTCAGGGAAGTCTCCCACCTGGAGCAGCACACATTGTTTCCCTGTTATTTCAGAAATTATTTTTAATAAAGATCTACTATTAGTCTTGTGTTGACTTTTACGGATGCAGACAGGAGCCGATGGGCTGGCTATATCCTTGACCAGAGTTGACCAGCATCTTTGTAAGTGCAACCTGCTTGTGAAATACTGAGTCCTCGGCCGTACCGCTACATTGGGTGGGAACGGAGTCTCCAGAGCTCACATATTCTGCCACTGGAGGAAGCCTACAAGGAGGGCCTGGTCTTGTAGGGGAACATCTGTGTCTGGGATTCATGGGTTGAGGACTGACACCCAACTCAGACCTAATAGAAAGTGGTATAAGGAGACCCGGAAGTGTCCTGGGAGGGCAGGGTGAGCGTTGCCACGGTCTATGAAGACAATATGAAAGCGTCAGGGCAGAGACTGAAAATGTAAAGGTTCAGAGCCCTGAGTTCCTGTCATTCTAAAGGGAGTTATGAGCAGGCCCACCTGCATGCACTACATATAATCACACATACATATTCATGTGTGCAAAGACAAGCATCTTATGCATGTGTACACAGGAATGCATATACTCACGCATGCACAAACATACGTCTACAAACATGTATGCAAATACACACTGCACATCTAAACATGAACCTGTGTACACATGTCTACAATTACATGCACATGAACATGTGGGCATACCCTCACTCCCAAAGCCACTTTGCCCATGTGCTACTCTGATCTTGGGAATTCCTCCGTGGAGACTCCCTTCCCAGGTGACTCTCGGCTGTGTCAGGTTGATAGTTTAATCTAAACACGGTATAGAGAAAGCACAATGAGAACCTGGGTTTAGCCCCTAGCACCTATGTAAAGAGGCAGTGCATCAGCACATGGCCGCAGTGCCAGCTCTGGGGAGGGAGAAGCAGATCACTGCAGCTCACAGGCCATCCGGCCTCACCCAGCATGGTTGTCACATTCCAGGTCTTACGATCCTGTCTTAGAAAACAAAGTAAAAAGCAGCTGAAGACAACACTCGGTGTCAACTTTCTACGTGCACACATATGAACGTGCACACACGGACACATGCACACACATGAGCACAAACGTGCACACACACACATGCATATGCACATATATGAACATGCACACATGGACACATGCGCACACACACACACACACACACACGCACACGGCAAAGAATGCAACGCCTCTGAACAACCTCAATTTAAGAGCACTGCATGCACACACATCAACACTTGTCTGTCCACACATGGATGTGTGTGTAAGGGTCACAGACTTGTGTGTGGCAGGTGCCCACAAGGTGCCAATCAGTTTCCCAGTGCTGTGACAAATACCCCAGAAAATGAACTTAGAAGGAGGAAAGGTCTATTTTGGCAACAGTCTCCAAGGCCTTGTTCCTGGAGAGAGGGTTGAAGCCCAGGCCTTTGGCCGGCCTAACAAGCCAGGTCCAGCCATTTGTTTCAGTATCCAATGGAAAACACAGTGGTGCAAAGCAGAGAATGGAGATTTATCCAGTGTAACCACATCAGGAACAGGAACAAAGAGGCCGCTGGCCCTCCTAAGTCCATCTTCCGGGGTCCTGGCATGAAGTTTAGGTTTAAATAGAGGACCAAGGGTTTGTCCGTGTTGAGGCATGCTCCCATCTGACAACACGTTTCAGCCCCAGTCTCCCCTGAGAAGCACCCTGACTCACTGTGAACCTCTTGCCAGGAGATCAGCTCCCCTCCTTGCTGGCACCGGTTTCAGCCCTCTCCTTCTCCACCAGCTCCTTAGCATGCAGCTTTGCTGCTCTGATGGTCAAAGGGAGGAAGCAGGGCTCTCGCTACAGTAACTTTCCTCCTGCCAGGACGTTACAGCTGTGGGTACCTGCTGCTGCTGATTTGTGTCTGTGGTAGCACGGCATCTCACCAAAGGAACATGGCAGAGGAGTCGCACCCTCTTAGAGAGAGAGGGGGGAGGGGTGTTCCTAACATCTACAACAGCATTCCCCGATTAACTGCTTTCCTTCCACAAGGCCCCATCTCCTTGAGTTTATTATTTTATTTTTTATTTGTGTGTGTGTGTGTGTGTGTGTGTGTGTGTGTGTGTGTGTGTGTGTGTGTGTGTAAGGGTTCCTACTGAGGACAGAAGAGAGTGTTGGAACCTTGAAGCTAGTTACAGGTGGTTGTGAGCCACCCAGCATGGATGCCGGGAGCTGAACTCTGGTCATCTAGAAGAGCAGAATATGCTAACCACTGAGCTATCCTTCCAGCCACAGAGGGCCTACTTCCTAAAAGTCTAATTACCTCCCAACAGGGCCTCAGGCCTTCTCTCTCTCTCTCTCTCTCTCTCTCTCTCTCTCTCTCTGCCACTCTCCCTCTCTCTTTCCTTCCTGCCCCCCTCTCTGACACACACCCCAAGGCAATAGAACCAATAATTCCTTCAAAGAAAAAAAACTTGATATCATTTGTCTACAGCAGAGGGTGCTAGAGTACTGACTTTGACAATCCATCACAGAAACCTGTATTTACAGCCACTTAACTCTTTACAGCTTTGCAAAATGAACCCACAGGAAGAAAAACACTTCCAAAGTCACCACTACCAAACCCAGGAAATGGTCGCCGGGATGTTCCAGCTACCGAGCTCAAAGCCCACCCCTTGCTGCCAAGCTTGTGTTCCAGGCTCATCCCTGTCAGTCATCCCCAGAGCTAGAAACCCACTGAGTTCTTTGCTTTCTTTCTTTTTCCTTTTTCTATTTTTTTTTAAGCTAAGCATTTTTTTGCACTGAAGCCATTAGTCACAGGCCTCGGGGCTCAGTCTCTGAGGTCTGTGGGTGACTCAGTGCACCGTGCTTGTCATCGAGCCATGGAACAAAGAGTTCAAAATGCAGACTACTCATAAACAACTCTCCCTCACTCATGGAAAATAAAGAGCCAGTGTCTGGGACAGCTTCTTCCCCACAGCTCCTATCAGATGACAGCATCACTTTCTATAAATCACCGGGACTGATGAAACCATTGGATTACAGGCCATAAAGACTCTACTGCCTGGGAACAGGTTCTCAAGTTCCCCATGACCCTCTGTCCCTTACACAAGAAAGGCCTCTACCCCAGAGGGTAGGGAGCAGGTGAGGAAGTAGAAGGCCCACCACTCAGGAAAGCTCACTGCCAGACAGGAAGTAGCTTTCCCGGGCAGGGTGGGCCGGCGTGTCACTGCACCAAACAACATGAGGTTTGGTTCTAGAATAAACATGGAGGTTCGCAGAGCATTTCAGACAGACCAGTTCAAAACTTCCAGACAGGTCGTGTTCTGCACACTGTCCCCTGCAGTGGTCATCCCTCCTTCTTGTTTTCTTTAATCTTCAACTGTGAAAAACAGAGGAGACAGTACTTGCTTATAAAGCCACTCCTAGAGACCTCTGCTGTGTTCCTCATGGCCCTGTGAGTGCAGCAGAAGAACCTCACAGAATGGAGACCAGAAGCTAAGCAAGTCTCCTGTCAGGAAGGAGGGCAGGTCTTGGAGACAGTCCTGGGAACATGGCACAAACACCTTGGTTGATACTTTTTCCTGTGAGTAAAAAACATTTAGACAAATGCTCATTCCAGAACAAATCTCCCTTGAAGTAAATAAGATAGCCTATGTCAGTGTTTTCTCAGGAAACTCGATTTCCTCAGTGTCTTCCCAGCTTTTTATTCTCAATTACCCCATTTACATCAATTCTCTTCCTGATGAAACATTTCATCTGGCAGGGAAATCTTAAGATTCAGGAAGTGAACAACTCAAAAGCTTCAGGAAGTTCCTGAAACTGAACAAATGCACTAGGCCCCTCCCTCCCCAAACTTATATAAGCAGTAAGGACTGCCAAGAGACCAGATGACCCAAACTGCCTAGAACAGATGCTCTTCCAACCTGTTGAGCTGCCTGGCAGTTGTGCAGTGAGCTCCGAGGCCCTAGTTTCCATGAGCCCCACCCATGCTAGGGTGGGCTTTTTTGGTGTTGCCACTCCCTTTGAGTCACCCACACACACACACAATTAGCCCCTCACCCATATTCCTGCTAGTGATGCCAGTAAATTTGTTGATTGACCAAGTTTAATTTTGGTGGTAAGGTTGCTTTGGTGTGCCATACAGAGTCCCTATGTATGACTTGTCCATGTCACCCCAGGAAATAGTGCCACACAACAGTACCAAGCAGTAGCCAGCCTCCTACACAAGGCCTGTGCAGGTGGGGCTGCATGTGGCCTGATGCACCTGTATGGCCATTGCACCCCAAGTGGGATGTGGAGACACAGTCTAGAGTGGGGTGCTGGGATTTGTAGTGTGATTTGTGTGTATCTGTTTTTTTGTGTGCTTGTCTTTGTATGTATATGGCTGTGGAAGGGGCTCTATGTGGTGTGTGTGTGTGTGTGTGTGTGTGTGTGTGTGTGTGTGTGTGTGTGTATGAGAGAGAGAGAAAGGGAAAGAGAGAGAGAGGTGAGAAAGATGTGTATATGGGTATCTGTATAATATATGTATTTGTGAATATGGATATACCTATGTATAGTGTGTGTTTCTCTGTGTATATATGTATGTGTGGTGGTGTGACCCAGTATGTATCTGTGTATGTCTATGTGCATGCATTGTGAATGTAATATATGTGTGTGCATCTGTGTCATGTGTGTGTATGTGTAACAGGCATGTCTTCTTGGGCAGTGTATTCCTACACGTGTGAGGCCATGTATCTGTTGCATAGTTCTTTACCTTTTATACCTTAGCTCCTCAGGCGCTTGAGCCTCTTGACCTGACATTAACTCTCCTATTGCTCCCTTCAACTCATTTTCCAGTCTATGGGATTGCCCCACAGATGGCTTCATGGCAATAACCCTCCCACATGGAGTCTGGCCTGATGCTGGCACTCCTGTCTCAGACCACCTACCACTGGCTCTGCCACATGTACCCATGCGACCATAGGAAGCATGATACCATGAGAACCTGATTGTAGCACCACAGAGCCAGGACAATTTTGCTTAAGCAATTGCAAGACCCGTTACTCCTATTCAAAATGGGAGGACTCTGCCCGGGAAGCTCAGGGGGACCCCTGGCTCACCCTTGGGAGATGGGGGTGGCTACCTCTTCAACTCATAGGTACATCCTAGGTAGAATTTGGACTCACGTGTGACTACAGTCTTTCTATGACCAGCACCAGGAGGTGAGGCTGTCCATTCCAACATACCATGTAACAATCAGTCACTTGCCAAGGTTTGGTTGGCAGGGAGAGGGTCAGACCTGACTGAGCCCTGGCCCCCTGGAGTGATCAGTTCAAATGCAGGTACAGGCGTCCTGTGTGGGTGCTAGATCATAAGATGGCCTCAGGAACACTGATCTATGATGCCCAACTGCTCCAAACTGGAATTGGTGCTGACAACTCCTCAGATGCTGTCTTTAAAAACTGCCTTTCTATGATTTGGGTTCCGTGGAAGAGCAGAGTCTGTAGTTGACCTAGAGTCTGGTGAGGCCAATGCCGTGACCAAACCCTGTGCTCCAGGGACAGAGCTGAAGCCTTGGACACACCCTTTACTCCTTTGTCTGGAGAGTTTGTGAGCTGGAGTTTTGGGCCTTGGGTAGCGTCTGAGCCGGGCTTTAAGAACACACTTCAGCCTGGGATGACTCCACAGAGGCACGGATGTTCTGTACACTCCAGACCTTTTTGGGAAAAGAAGACAGAAAATTCCAGCCTAGAACACTACAGCATCTCCATGTCGTCCCCTGCTAGCTCTGCAGATGCTAAGCGGTGAACAACTCCTGAGGAATTTTCAGCTTGAAACCATTGCACACCAGCATCCCTGGAGTCTGTGCCTTCAGTGTTGAACTTCGTATAGAAGATGCTGTCATGCCTGGACACATGCCACTCTCACCAGAGAAGGCAAGGGTCTCCCAAGGCTGTTCTCAGGGGTCAGGGCAGATGTAGAACTTGATGCTTGCATGGTTTGGGAGAACTTCTTAAGAAAAAGAATGTTGAGGACAGTGTTGCCAGGAACCATGAGAACTGGCTCTGGTTCAGATTTCAGAACCACCAGCACTGACAATGGCCATAGCTATAACTAGACCCATGGCTGAGAGCCACAGAATGGGCAGTTCCATGTACAGCCCTGAGCATGGGGCAGCCACCAGCTGGGAACGTTGCTAAATTTTCTTCTACGTAACTTCATTCAAAGAGAAAGCCCGAGACTTGGGAATACGGCTAGTTGCATCTATCTAAGAAGGTGAATTCGCCCTGATTGTTAGAGCTGGGCCTTCCCCTAGAGCATCTCTCTATGAGCCCCTTCAGTGAGAAGAGCATTGCAGGAGTCCTCCTTGAAGCCTCCTGCATGAGGGGTGCTCCCCAGGAGCCTTCCCCTGTAAGAGGCCTTTCCCTGATCCCTCTCCCATGACAAGAACTTCCTCTGAGCCATGCTCCACGGGAAGACCTTGAAGTAACGCTGTCTCCACCTGTCAAACCAAGATTCTCTTCACTGCCCCCACGCTGTTAGGACTGTATACCATGTGACATGTGGGCATCCTATGTAACCTTCATTTCCCAAAAGCAAGGGTAGGGTAAGCTGTGCTGCCCTAGGTAGCTCGCAAAGACTTAGCCTTCACACGGGAGGAGCGTCTTCTTGTTTTCCAGCTCCTTTTCCTTTCTCCTGAACCTTAGAAGTGCCTGTGGCTGCTTCTGATGCTAGCCACAAGGAACTCAACGGATAAAGAGACAGCTGTCCTGACAGATTGCAGGCAAAAATGTGTTAATTTGGGAAAGTTCTTTTTAAAAAACCGTGACTGCCTTGGTACGTCCTTTCTTGGGATCTTGGAAGAAGCCATGCAGACACCAGAAACAGAGGGTCGTACTGCGGTGGCAGTCTGGCCAGGGGACAGAGTGCCAGAGAACAGCGGGGCGTTAGGATAGAGTGCATTGTGGAGTCTGAAAGGGAGACATGATCAAGAAAGGGAGTGGCTGGAGAGGAGAAAGGGAGGAATAAAGGTAGAAAGGGAGGGAGTGACAGAAGATGGAAAGAAGGAGAGTCTGAAAGGAAAAGGGAGGGAAGGAAGAAGGAAAGGGGAGGGAGAGACTGAGGGAGGAGGGAGAGACTGAGGGAGGAGGGAGAGACTGCGGGAGGAGGGAGACTGAGGGAGGAAGGGAGACTGAGGGAGGAGGGAGAGACTGAGGGAGGAGGGAGAGACTGAGGGAGGAGGGACAGACTGAGGAAGGGGGAGGCAGGTTGATGGAGGAGGGAGAAGAAAGAAGGAAGGGAGAAGGCAGAGAGAGGGAAGGGAAGGAGGAGGAGGAGAGGAGGGAGATGGGAGGATGGGGAGAGGGACAGATGAAAGGAGGGAAGAGAGAAGGGGAGCCAAAGAAGGAGCCAGGAAAAGAAGGAGTTAGGGAAGGTGATGCGGGGTAGGGTCCGGTATTGTGTATAAATGATGTGAACAACAGGCCGAAGGGGATCCCCAAAGGGACAAACAAGTCTGAGCTCAGAAACGCATTCCCAGATCTGGAGTCTCTGATGTGGACAACCTCAGATGTGGCCAAATTGTCATAAATATCTCTCGCTATGGTCTTTGGTGAGGGCTCCCACCTGCGGGGTATGGAGGACACCTTGCCCCTCCCCCCCCCCCGTGGGCAGCCTGCTGTGTTCCCTAACTGTCTCTGCAGGAATGGACATATTCTAGAAAGCTCTTCACCCCAGACTTCTGAGACAATGTCCACAAGGAAAGAGAATTTCCCCAGGAGTCTCTGCTGGGAGGGAAGAGGCTGGCATCTAGTGCTAGCCACGTGGGGCGTGGCTGAGGGCTCTTCTCTCCTGGGAAGAGATTCCCGCAGTGCTGAGGACCTGTAGAAACCTTGCAGGAGAAACTGAGGCTGAGACAATGAAGGGTCAGTGGTGGGTGGAGCTATACCTTTGACCTGTCTTCTACTTAAGCCTAAATGTAATATCAGGACCCTAAAGGTGACTTAAGGGGTCACCATGTATCTCCCTTCCCTACTGTCCACTAGACCTGTCTGTTTAATGGGCACACTGAGGATGGGTGGCCAAGCATAGCCTGATAGGGCTTCCTGGGCCCAGGATGTAACTCTGACAATCTACTGGCACAGCCCACTATGTTCTGACCTCCACCCCTCCACTACCCTGCGATTCCCAGGACCTAAGCAGCATTAACCAGAGAACAGGGGCTTCCAAAGAGAGCCCTGCTTTTAGCTCTTAGCATCTGCATTCAAGCAGCATACACACCCTCTTCAGTGGCTATTGTCCACTTTGGTTAGAGATATGTCACAGGCAGGTCGATGACCTGGTATCATCTGGGTAGGGAGGGGTCCCTCTAGATGTCAGGTTCCTCACCTTAAACAGCCTTATGGTCTTTCTAGGCCAAGACAGAGAGCAAGTACCACCAGGCGAGATGGAAAGAAATTATGCATGCCACTGCTGACCGTGGTCCCCACAAAACCAACCCTCGGTGGAGTCAGCTCTGCACAGGCGACTACTAACGCAGCCTATGTGGCAGTCCTGGCTGGCCGCTATCAGAGCTTCCTATGTGGCTTTATCCAGAAAGACTTGGGATGTCCTAGGTTTGTTTTTTGGTCCCACAAGAATAAGCACCCAGAGGTAGGAAGTCCTATCTCATAACTGCCTGGTCTCTCAAAAGCCCCAGGAACAGAGTCATCTCTCCACTGTGTGTGTGTGGGGGGGGGGGGAGTGCTTTGGAGAAAAAAGATGAGCACCACCGTTGTCAGCCTTCCTCAGAGGGACTAGAGGGTCACTGGACACACATACAGACACACATACAGACACACACAGAGACAGATACTGACATACACAGACACACACAGAGACAAATACAGACATACACAGACACACATACAGACACACATACAGACACACACAGAGACAGATACAGACATACACAGACACATACAGACACATATACAGACACACACACACACACACACAGAGACACGCAGACACACACATACAGACACACACAGAGACAGATACAGACATACACAGACACATACAGACACATATACAGACACACACACACACAGAGACACGCAGACACACACACACACACACACACCTGTGTGTGTGAGAGAGAGATGGCAGGGCAAGGAAGGGGAAGAGAGAACAAAGGGGACAACGTTAATGACGTACATGCTGATACACAGAAAGAGACAGAAGCGAGGGGACAAGGGCAGGGTAGGGGAAACCCTGGGGAGTTTTCTACAGCATGAGAAGACCTGAGCCATTTTGTGAAGCCAGGCTTGGCTGGCTGTGTCCCGGTCTAGTGGAGACTTGTTCTAACTCTAAAGGGGCATTCCTCTGAGGAGTGGGGACCGAGAGCAGAGGCGATGTCTCACGAAGTCCCAGCCATCCTTCAGCATGCAAACAATTGTGAGAGCAGCTGGACCCCCATTCTCAGAGCCTCCCTAGGCTTGGAGAAAGCCACTAGGTACGTCCCTTTAACTGTCCAGTCAGCAACAGTTGTAACAGCAGGATGGGGGGGTCACTAATGTGACACTGTCCTCAGGACTGCTCCAAGGGTCCCCATATCCTGCCCTAGTATCTGCCTGTCTATCCACAGCCAATCACCAGGATACGCAGCACCAGCTCTGAGCCCACATGGCAGAAGTACCTTGGCCACCAGCTCAGGGTGTGTTCTTGGCACATCTGTACTGTGAGCCCCTCAGAAGGCACCACACAGCTGCAGGGATTCAAGCCCGGTGTTCAGCCCTCAGCTCCTTGTCTCACATCAGGGTTTTCAGGGCCCATGATATGAATCTCAGCCCAGGAACATGCTGTCCCTGTAAAACCAACACAGACTTCTGGCCAGCCCTGCTGCACATGTCATGGAGTATGCCTGGGGGATGGGTCACATAAATAAGGACATCCTGAAGCAGGTTAGGTCACACAGATGATCATGAAGCAATGTCCAGAAGGTGGCCATTCACTCTTCTGGTTCACTTCTGTTAGCCTGAACCATGTTAAAAAGCAAGCGTTACCCGGAGGTCAGAGGATATGGGAGGACGAAGAGGAAGATGAGATCTGGAAGGAAGGCTCGATCATAGTGCCAACCCCCTAACAAAGATGGGAGTGCCTAGCCAGTGGGCCCCTCTCCGTACTGGACAGGACACACCTCTTTAGAATTACCAACTCAGAAAGTCAGCGCGACTCTTCAGGATTTGATGTCCATGCTAGTCCTCAGGTGTCCAGTAGGTGGCAGCAGATCCTCGGACAGGAGTGCCACGGGGCCGCAGGCAGAAAATGGAGCTGCTTTCTTCTTAACAAAGTACCTGTTTTAACAAGAGTCAGCGCTGCCAAGTGGATACACGGCAGGAATCGCATTCCAGCAGGTGCAGAAATAACATATAAGGAAGCAATTTCTAATCTTGGACACCAAAGTACTGCTGAGTAGGAATTTAAACGGATCTCCTTATTTACTCTTTTAAAAATCTACTTGGAGCTGAGGTAGCGGGCGGCTCAGTCGGCGGACAGCTTGCCTAGTGTGTTCGAAGCCCTAGGTTTGTTTTAGTCTGAGTACTGAGTAAAAGCAGATGTGTATGCTTGCTCTGCTACATAATGAGCGCAAGGCCTGACTGGGCAACAAGAGACCCTGTCTCAAGAAGGGGGTGGGGGGAGTCTACTTTGCACAAAGTTACTTCTGCTAGTTTAACATCAAAATAGAGTCCTCTTGGGGCCTTTGATTGGCAATGGTGGGGTGCAGACTAAGCTAGAAGGGACCCCACATCCCACCCTGTTTGTCTCTGCTGCAGAGTCTCGTGATTAGTGGAACCTCTGGACATTTCTCATGAAGCAAGCGGTCTCAAAGACAACACAAATGCTCAGGCTTGCTAAAGGCACTCAGAAAACCTGGGATTTTGACCAAGGGAGAGTGCTTTGAAAACAAAGCTGTGAGCTTGTGTGTCACTGACTGACTCATAAATCATTCCAGACTAGAAGATTCGTGCTCACGGCATGCAGGAGCCAGGGAGATGGTTGTGCCATACAAACCCAGCCTGTGCTTTTGAGGCAAAGAAATGGCACCGAGAACATCTGAGATGCTTTCAGACGGGCATGGGTTGAGACCCTAGCTCCAGGCTCTGCCCCACCTCCACCCGGTCCTTCTCCTCGTCCCGCACCTTCTCACGTTCAGGCATGCTAGCTGTGTTGAGAAAACCACAAGACAAGGACAGCTAATGTCTCTCCTTGATTTTGAGACATTAGTCAAAACCAAAGATGAGCAATCCTCCTGACACAACCAAGAAAATATCTGAGAAATGCCAGGGAGATTGGCAGGGCTTGGGTGGTACAAAAGTGTGTTTGTCTGCACAGACTCTCTCTCAGTCTAATGATGGTGCCGGGAGGGAGAAAGGGGCTAGCCTGAGCACATTACCAAGAAGCCAAACTTACTAGTCAGTGTTTTGAATAATCACGCCTACCCTGGAGATTCTCCTTGGGACTTAGATGTCCTGAATGGACATCGTTTCTCTAGCCCATGGAGGGAAAGGCAGGGCAGAGGAGCTCAGTCACTGACGGGGTGACAGATGGAGGGGCCTGATCACATTGTGGTAAACCAGAAGATGAAGAAAGCATGTGACCCAGAGGCTGCCATAAGCTTCGAAGGTCCACCCTCAGAACCTGCTCCTACCACCTAGACCTCGCCTCCTCCTAAAGGCTCCACGATCTCTCTAAACAGTACCACCAGCTGGGACCAATATTCAGAATGCCCGTGGGAGACATCCGAGATTAAAACCATGACGCTAGGGATCCCAGCTCAGAGATCAAAGGGTGGACACGGGGTGATGCCACTCACTGAAATCCCTGATGGCATGTTGGCAACATTTTTCTTTTTTTCCCATTCTTCTGACTGAATGCTCTACTTGGCTTGAAGTCTTAGTGCCAGAGACAGGGAGATGATTCCAGCATGGGGCAAGAACATGGCCGCACAGAAGTGGACGTGAAGACTTTATCTGACCCCTTTGGGCTCCTTCATAATTCTGAGATAACAGATTAAAAAGTGAGTTATGGTGTCTGCTCAGGTGACTGATTTAATCTCCCAAGAGAAAACAAAGTAGGCTATGGCAAAAGAGGTAGCAAGGAGCCTGCCTGGGGCCCGGGAGACGCTTAGCGCACCCCAACATAACCGTGCCTTGCACAGAGTCAAGAACTCGGCAATGCACTATAATCAAATTATCTCTTATATTCTATGAGCCTGGAACTTTTGCTGGACCTCACAGCCAGAGTTAGTAATGAACCTTAAGGTCACTTAAGACTTAAGGCTGCTATCCTACTGTGGACTCAAACTGTTTGTTTAGTCTGCCTCTAAGAGCACATTGTAATAACCAACCTTGCTTGTCTCGGATTTCCCATGCAATCAGCTTTTACAGCCTAAGTTAATGCATAGCTTCAATCGTAAGTTATGTACTCATCTGTGCCCCGACCTGGAACGAGACGTGTGTATCATTTACTGCAAGCAGCAAATACAGAAGTTGGAAGCAACTTCCTAAAATCTACCATAAAGGTGAAAAGCATCCATTTATGGATGTTGGTTGATACACAATGATGTTTGTTGTCTGGGAGAGTTAGGACCAGTTGGAGCCAGTGATTTCATCCCTTGTAAACCTCTGTTAAAGATTTCTGAAAAGAATCCCGTTCCTTCCCCATGCCGGTCAATAAAGACAGAGCAAAGACCTGAGTTAGGTAGGAGCAGTCACACCACTCACAGACACAAAGACACAGACACAACCATGCAGCAGATATAGGGAGAGATTCAAAGGATAGCCTTCAGTCGGGCACAGGCTTGAACTCATGCAGCGGACAGACAGAGGACAGAAGACCTAGGGAGCATGACGTGGAGAATTTGAATCTGGAATCCCTCTTGGTTATATGGCTCCAAGGGCAAGTGTATTTCTTTCCTCAATGCAATACTGACGCATTTTTGTTGGCTGGGAGCTAACCACTAACAGGTTTAATCTGCACAAAGGACAGAAACCCAATCTAAGTCAGATTCCAGGGTCTAGATCCTTTAGGAATGATGGTGTAGCTCACCCCACCAGGCGATGACGAGGCAGACAGGCTTGGAGACTGGGAGGGGATGGTAGAAGAGGTGGTGACGCAGCTGTAACCATCAGACAGGTCCAGGTCCAGGAAGAGGAGCAATAGCCGGGGATATGCTTGTGTCTACACAATAATGCATTCTGCTTCCTTCTCTTAGTGTCTTCAGACAACACACACCGTTCCCACTTTACGTAAGAATCTGAGTGCTGGCAAGGTTTACGGTTAGGCCTGCCAAGTTGCTACCTTAGAATCGCCAGGGAAGAAAGTCTCAGTGAGGAATTTTCTAGATAGATCGGCCTGTGGGGAGGTCTCCAGGAGATTATCTTGATTGCTTTAATTCATGCAGAAAATCCAGCCTGAAAATGGGGTTGGGTTGTGTATAAGAGTGGCGAAGGTCATCTGAGAAGTAGTCATGCATGATTTCGATGTCTTGACCTCATGGGATATAACATGAGTAACAGTTTTCAGTCCCTACTGCCTTGACTATTTCCCTGTAACCTCTTCCCCCCCCCCCAAGCCCATTATTGTGATAAAACACCATGATCGAAGCATCTTGGGAAGGAGAGGCTTTATTTCAGTCTACTGCTCCACAGCACAGTCTGTCCCTGAGGGAAGTCCAGGCAGGAACTCAAGGCAGGAGCTGAAGCAGAGGCTAAGGAGGAACACTGCTCACTGGCTTGCTCTCTGTAGCTTGCTCAGACTTATTTTACATACAACCCAGCCCCACCTGCCCAGAGGCGGCACTGCCTACAATGGATGGAGCCTCCTACACAAATCATTCATCGAGAAAATGTCTGACAGATTTGACTACAGGCCAGTCTCATGGAGACATCATCTCAATCGAGAGTCCCTTTTCCCAAATGGCTCAAATTTGTGTCAAGTTGACATAGAACTCACTTGTGTGGTCAGGGTGTTTTACTACAACAGTTGAGTAGGGGCTGAGGACAGTTAGCTTTACAGCACAAACTACAGAATGTGTCACTCAACACCTTCCCCTCTCTTCTGGTGAGGGATTCGTGAGTTTGAAATTGTATGCAGCATACTACTATCATGTTAGACATAATAAAGACTTTGAGATCATCTGACTGGTGGCTAAGCATCATCTAAGGAGATGTACACAGGGGTCAAGTTGACACAGGGTAGATCTGAGATGGCCATGTTTATGCATCAAATCTATCAGGTTACAGGTGGCCCAGATGACTGGTAAAGCCTTCATTATGTCTGTGTGGCTCTGGGAGGAAATTTCAGAGAGAGAGATTAGCACACTCGTTGGTAGGCTGAGCTGGTAAGATCCACTGTGGGTGGGTACCATCTAAGCTGGTGGGGGAGCTAAATAGAGTGTGAAGATACAGGAGGGTGAATTTGCACTCTGAGCTTGACCTGGGACACCCACTGTGATGGTTTGTATATGCTTGGCCCAGGGAGTGGCACTATTAGAAAGTGTGGCCCTGTTGGAGTAGGTGTGGCCCTGTTGGAGGAAGTTTATTATGATGGGTGTGGGCTATAAGACCCTCACCTGCCTGGAAGCCAGTATTCTGCTAGCAGCCTTCAGATGAAGATGCAGAACTCTCAGCTCCTCCTGCACCATGCTTGCTTGGATGCTGCTATGCTCCTGTCTTGATGATAATGGACTGAACCTCTGAATTTATAAACCAGCCCCAATTAAATGCTGTCCTTTATAAGACTTGTATTGGTCATGGTGTCTGTTCGAAGCAATAAAACCCTTACTAAGACACCCACCTTCTTGCCTCAGCCAAAGCAGTTCTTCTTTGTGGGGGAGGGGTTCTTTAAGAGTTAATCCTGGATACATACCATTGACCTACTCTGTTCGCAAGTCTTCAGAGTAGGTCGAAATGGTGCCACTGCTTCTCTGGGGTCTTCAGCTCACAGGCAGCACATTGTGGGACATCTCAGCCTCCATAAGAACATGAGTCAATCTCTATAATAAAAACACATCTACTGTGTTTCTCTGGAGAGCCCTGACGACCACTGTCTATGTGGTGTAGATGAGATAACACGTGTCCTTCTAGATCCATGGGGCTCCCCGTAAGTCTTAAACTCTCCAGAACAACTGGACAATTAAATCCAGTGCAACAAAAATTGAAATTTTATAGTTAAAGCCTCACTGGGCAATTGATAGCTTGTCCACCAGTCTTCACTCTGTTCATGCTATAGTCATTGCCAGAGACCTAGGAGCTTGGCAGGAAAGCAGTTGTTAAGGGAGGGAAGGTGGCTTGGGGGAATCTGGCTCACAGACCCACATCATCTTCATGATTTTTTTTTCTTCTTCTTTTTTTCATTTTTCAGAGTGAGTGGATTTGCAGCAGAGTCTCTGGCACTTGCATGTCTCTGAACTATTTCTTTAGAAGTCACCACTGAAGGAATAGAATAACCCCACCTGGGGACTTTCCATAACTAAAGGACTCAGGGCATCTGGTGCCCACACATCTCGGTCACGTGGCCCTATAGAGCTTCCTAAGGAGCTTGCCCAGAGCTTCTGCCAGGCCTGAGTTGAACCACTGAGATGCAGCTCCAATCCCAGCATCTCTACTGTGTCTCAAGTACCTTCTCAAACTCTACATGTAGATGGCTCAGCCTTAGGAGTAAAGAACACTTCAACTTGAGGATATTTGCTGTGCTTCTTTCCTGGGTGGCCTTGAACATGCCGTCTGGCCTCTCAGAATGTGGGCTGCTATTTCTGCTGCTGTCCAAGGTAATCACTATGGTGATGGTTTGGGTACCTGTCTCTATGTCCTCCTCAGAGTATTTCAGCTATGAAAATAACAGCACTTACCAGCTGCTACTTCTCCATGCCCAAAGCCCAGGGCCAAGACTCTTAGCACAGATTGGGACTGGAACATTCCCCGAAGGCCTAGCAGTTTGGGGACTTGAGCACCAGTTTGGCACTCGCATCATAAAACCTTTTAAGAAATCTTTGGGTCACCGGGGTATGGACTCAGAGAGGATTTTAAGAACCCGGTCTCTTCCACTTTTTCCTCTTGCTTTCTGGCATGATGGGAGCTGGCTGCTTCTCTCTGTGCTCTCTGCCATTGCCATGGGCACCTCCCACTGGAGGCCCAGGATCTCTAGCATTGAACCCAAACAAACTTTTTTTCTCTTTTCAAGTTTATTCTAAGTTCCCTGGCACACCATCTCCTAGGTGTGCTGTTCCCCAGATTCACTGTTCCCAACCACACTGCTCTGCAAACACTTCCTTCCCATGTCCCCCTCTTAGATGGCTCTGGCCGAGAGCATTTATCATGGCTTCTTTCAGAACCACAGAGCAGAAGTAATGGGGCAAAGCTTGTCTGGCACGTTTGTCAGCAGTTCCTTACATTTGTTCCATCACAACAAATTGTGTTTAAAGACAGTAGGAACGTTTTCCATTCCTGGGTATCTTTGAGTGTGTATCCACATGCCTGGATGTCTGTCTCTTTGTATGCACATGTCTTTTTATCTGTGCCCATTCCTGGGTGTATTTGTGTATGTATGTATGTTAGTATGCCTTTGTGTGTCTGTCTGTCTGTGTCTATCTATGCACATGTCTATCTGTGTATGGCATACACTCATGTGTCTGCATATTTGTCTATTATTTGCCAACACATCTGCGTGTGCCTCTATGCCTATTTGCTTCTGTATGTTGTGTCTGTCTGTGTGTCTATGTATGTATATCTGTGCCTATGCCTGTGTTTATATGTATATATGTTTATATGTGCCTACGTACAAGTGTGTGTATGTTTCTATGTATACCTGTGTTCATGTCTGCATGTTTATGTGTCTATTTCTTGTGGCTATGTGTCTGTGTACATGTCTGTATTAATCTGTACTGCGCATGTCTATCAGTCTGTATGGAAGCACAATTTACCAGGGCACAGACCTACAGAGCAGACATGTGCATCTCCCCAAACAGTACAGAACCTTCCTGTCCTGCGCTCTCCCTGAGGCCCTTTCTGGTTCCCTGGGGGAGCACATGGTCCAGGTTCTAGTTCATCCAGGTTCTAGACCATCTGTGTATCAGATGTTTACATTCCTATTCATAACAGTAGTAGACTCACATCATTAAGTAGCACCAAAAACAGTTTTGTGGCTGGCGATCACCCCAACACTGCACTGAAGGACTGTACTAGGAAGGTGGGGAACCCCTGCTCCAGATGATTAGCATAAACTGCGCCCTTTGTACGGTGCCAATTTTATGTGAAAATACAGGAAGATTTAAGGTACACGCGGGATTATTTATGGGTCCTACACAGTTTGCATTTTGTATCTCATGTATGAGTGGGTTTCTCTCTCACCAGAACAGTGGACACACTGCACAGAGCTAACTTAGTGAGTGGGTGCCTCTGTGTGTGTGCGCGCGTGCATGGGTGCATGTGTGCTTACGTGTGTGGGTGCCTACATGCACGTGCATGTATGTGTGCATGTGCTTGCGTGCATGTGTTTATGTGTGAGTACCTTCATGTGTGAGTGTGTGCATGTGCACATGTGCATGCATGAGTGTGTACATGCATACATGCATGGTATGTGCGTGCATATGCTGTATGTGTGTGTGCACATGTGTGGTTTTGCTCGTGAGTGGGTGTACATGTATGTGGAGGTCAGAGGTTGAGGTCAGAAAAAATTCCTTGGTTGTCCTTTGTCCTTATTCACTGGGGTAGGGTTTCTCGGTCAAAACCAGAGCTTGCTGATGACCAGTCTCACCATGGCTTGTTCTGGGGTCCCAGCTCCTTCTGAGGCTGGGATACAGACAGGCAAGCAGGCTGAGATGCTCACCCAGCATGAAGGTGCATTTCTGCCCTCCAGTCCTCACGATTATGAGGACTTTAACCAGCAGTGCCTCAACCACTGCGAATCTCCCCGGCCCCTAACTCTGCCATTTTATTCCACCCACTGACCTGTGCACACTCTGTGCACTGCCCGAGGTTGTCCTAGGATTCGTGCGCACTCTGTGCACTACCTGTGGCTGTCCCATTGACCTGTGCACACTCCATGCACTGCCTGAGGTTATTCCATTATCTACGTGCACTCTGTGCACTGCCCGAGGTTATCCCATGACTCTGCATACTCTATGAACTACCTCTGGTTGTCCTACAAGTAAGAAGCAGTTAAAGACAAGGCAGCTCACTCTCCACCATCTCTCTTTCCTGGGTCATCATGATATATAGCTGGCTGATGCAGAGAAGTGGCTCAAGGACGACAGAATGTGACATGGTGCCCTGGTTGTTAGTCCTTTCCCCGAAAGCCATTGACTTCTCTCTGGGTGGAGCAAGGTGTCCACATCAGAGCTGTGACATTCCTGGGTATATGGTTTGGTGAGCTTTCAGGAACAAGAATGTGTTCAGCACAGTGATGTGATCACCCTCACATCGCCAGTGAAGGCATCAACTTCCAGATGAAGTCTTAGGACTATGCCCAAGCAGCCACATGGGCACAGAAACACAATTCTATTATTTACGTGGACTTGTTGACTTCAAAGGACCCATTTATCGAAAAGACTGGACTAAGGTCCCATCTGAGCCTGTGTGTAAGACCGGAAGTGGGTGCTATGATTTGTGACATTCTATCATTCACCGAAAGGGAAACAGGAATTCCAAGGCTGTTCTTTCCAACTCTAGAGCAAAGGAAAAAGCAGATATAGAGAGGTTTTGCTATCGGGGGATGGACTTTCGAGTGAGAGGGAAAGCCTCATGGATGGATGTCTAGTTTCTCATCCAGAAATGGGTGAAAGTGCCGATAGAAAATTACCTGTGGTTTTAAAAACGGGTCTGCATGTATTGTTAAGTGTGCTGTGTGTGTGCACACTTACAAATGTGTGCATCCTTATGTGCACTCTCCGGTGCATGCGCACGTTACCTACCCATCCTTAAATGTTCTTGCAGTTTAGCAGGAATGAAGAAGTAGCTGCTTTGAATTTCTCTGTCTTCTTTTATCTGGTGTGCCAGTGTGTTTCTGAAAGCTAACTGAATTCCTCCATTGGAAGAAGTCTGTTTTCAGGCATCAAATTATCTAGACTAAAGAAAATCCTAGACTCGAGATAAGGTATGAGCTTGTAGCCCATCTACTTACCTGGTTCTGTGATGTTTGCTCCCTCCTGTGTCTTGAAGGAGGGACAGTCCATCTTGCTTCTGCCCTTTTCCAATTCTCAGCCTCTCAGTTTAAGATCAAGCATGGCCCCAGGGCTTTCATTTTTCAGGGTAACCTAGAGCACTCATGTTGATACCAGTCGCCACCACGAAGATACTGATGACTTTTCTTCTTTGGCATTCTCACAGCCAGGACTTGTTCCAGGTATACTGACAGCGACTGGTCATCTCAGCCAATGCCCTTAAGCTCAGCACTTACAAGCCTGGGAGCAACATAGACCAGAGTAGACAGAAGACGTGAACTTAGGACCAAGGACAGTAATGTCTTAAGAAGCCCGTGGGAGTTCACATATCACTACATCTGCAGCAGGCCTGCCTGCAAGCTCTGCTCTTTCTTATGTTAAGATCAAAGACATATACATACATAACATACATATGCATTCGTGCACATATACATATGAAATGCATACATGCATGCACATATTTGCAACATATGCCTGCATACAGATGCATGCAGAGTATATACATACACAAACCAGCATGCATATGTATGAATACACACAACACACATGCATACACATACACAACTCATGCATGCATTTAACACACATATACGATGCATACATGCATGCACATGTGCATAGAGCATGCACACAACACACAATAAACTCATGTATACATACTGCAGTGATTTGGACCTCAAGTATCCCCAAAGGCCAGTGTATTCCAGTTTGTTGCTCAAATTGGTGCATTGAAGAGCCAGTGGAAACTGCAGCAGAAGGAGGTTTTAGGGCATTGGGATCTGCCCTTGGCCTTGATGGGGGCAGTGAGGCGCCATTTTTATTCTCCCTCTTTCATTATGTCACACCCTGGTCATGAGGTGAGCAGCTTTGCTTCAGCACATGCTCCCTCCGTGAAGTTTTGTCACAAACCTACAGCCAACAGGGCCAACTGATCAGGGACTGTATGAGCCACATACATATTTTTTTCATTATAAGCTGATTGCCTTGGGTATTTGGTGTACTTACAGAAAGATAATACATGTGACCTACACACAGTATGCAGACATACACATGAAGATTTATACATATATTTTAACTTACAATGTACACATATGCATGATCCTACATATTCATACAAATACATATATACATATATACACAAAGAAAAACATGCCTACACTTCACAGTTACCAAAACACCACATACATACATACACACACATACATACATACATAATACATGCATACCAATAGCCACATACATGCACAGAGACAAACACATGCATACAACACACAAACATACATGATGTACACACACGTATACATAGGCACCATAAACATGCATGTATACAAACAACATATACATGAATATGCATATACAGTCATAAATATATACAAACGTGTATGTACATAGATACACGTATGCATATAGTCACGTACATGCATGTACATACCAATACAGGCATTACAATGCACACACCTGCATACTTGCACACATACCTATACATATATGTACATAGATACACATACAGTCGCACTCACATATGTACACGCCTTACATGCATGTACAGGACACATGCACACATGCACACATAAACATATGTGGCACACATACCTCTTAGTTATGATTTGTTGAATTATCGCAGATGGTGCACACACATGTGTCTGGTCCTAAAGAAGACAGAGCCCTGTTAGCACTGCAGCAACTGGCCTTGGTCCAGTGCTGGCCTTGGTCCATAGCAACCGGCTATGACCAGGTCATGTTTATCCTGGCTTACTCAATGTTGCTCCTCTTTATGGAATCAGAACTGAGCTCTCCCATCCAGGGACCTGGACTCTAGTGCCACCTGCAGGAGTCCCACGTGCTTAGCATCAGGTGGTTAGACCACACACTGTACTAGGGTCTCAGGCTTATCTGGTGGGAAGATACCTGATTCAGTCATTATCCCTGCTGGTGGCCATCATGAAGGTCTCAAAGCTTGTCTCATTAAAGCAGTGGCTCTCAGCCTGTGGGTCGAGACCTTTTGGGGTTCCAGTGACCCTTTTACAGGGGTAACCTGAGACTGTCAGAAAACAAGTATTTACATTATGATTCATAATAGTAGCAAAATTACAGTTAGGAAGTAGCAGCAAAAATATTTTTATGGTGGGGGTGTTATCACAAGATGAGTGACTGTATACGGAGGCACAGCAATAGGAGGACTGAGAACCACTGATTTAAAGATTCCTGCCAAGAACCACATGAGAGGGAGGTGCTGGGGTGGGGGTGGGGGAAGTGGGAAGGTAAAATGTCTTCCCGGATGGGAATGAGGCTCACTTAACCATCACAAGGGCCTGGGGACCAAAGCTACCAAAGGTGGGTCACAGATGTCAGAGCTGCCTTCAAAACATAGGCCTACACGTTTTCAATACAAATAGATGACCAGTATGTGAGCTGATGGGTATGCTAATGCTGTTCACATGTATTAAGCCTTCCAATTGCCTTCCTACATGTGCACAATTATTAGTCAATTAATAATAGTAGTAATAATAATAATAATGCTTAAAAACAAAAGAACAAAACTGTATCCAGATGAGTTTTCACAGACAGGAAGGAAGGAAGGAAGGAAGGAAGGAAGGAAGGAAGGAAGGAAGGAAGGAAGGAACGAAGGAAGGAAGGAACGAAGGAAGGAAGGAAAAAGAAAGAAAGAAACCCAGCCCCTCCCTGTATGCAGCTGGCTCCCCATCACCCAGGAGGGGCACACAAGCCCTCTCTAGATTCCTTGCAATGGCCCCAGTTTCTTTTCCTCTGAAGGCAGACAGTGTGGACAGATGAGCATATGTGGAAAGTCCCCTACCCATCCTCAACCCAGCTTGTGCCTGGATCTTAGGGAAGAAGAGTTGATCAGGTAGAAGAAGCAATGTTCAGAAACACTCAGGTGTTTTATTCCACAGAGAGCTTCAAAAACACTGCAGTTTAGCTGAGAGTCTGGGATCAGAGCTGAAGTATCTGCTACCTGCTCTGAGCCCAGCTCTCAACACTCTATAAGCCTGGATACGGGACCTTTGTGAAACCTGCTGCAAAATGTTGGGGTCTCCTTCACACTGCCCTATGGGAATAGCAAGCACAGAAGATCAAGTCCCTCCCTTCTGCCTTATAAACCATCATCACACGGTTTATAATTGAACTGAAAGTAAAGTATGTTCCAAAGCCAGTTTTAAGAGTTTGAAAGATGTGATTTTTAGCTTCCCAGATTCTGCACATGAGGAGAAGAATAGACACCATGTAGAATTCTGGTCCACCAAAATCAATCACAACTTGGGATACAGATGTATCAGTTTCCAAAACAAGACTTCAAATATGGCTTTTTGGCTGTGATAAGCTCGTGTACATCCCAAGTCTCCTGGGACCACACCTGTCTCTCCCTCTGACTCCAAGACCAGATTTTATACCCAGCAGTAATAGCCCATGCAGAGGGTTCTGTAACAAAAAACAATAAAGTCAAGAAAACACATCACGACCTGTGGGTCGAGACCTCTGCCTGGGCCGCCAGGAGTCCATAGCCAATGAGCACCGGAGAGGGGTGGCCTCCCAGGAGCTTGGAAAGGCTGTGAGTGCGGTTAAGGAGAGCAACACCTCTCACCCAGACCTGCCCGGATCTGCCGGGATCCGGGGCCTGAGAACCTGGGGACAGAAAAACCCCAAAACTTCTGGTTTTCACCTGTGGGTGGAGAACTCTGCCTGGGCCACCAGGGGCCTGTGCCTGGGGACCTCAGCCTGGGCTACAAGGCTCCACAAGAGATCGGAGAATCCCAGGAGTGCTGATACACCTTTGAACACAGGCAAAACCACCACTTCTGTTCAAACTCACTGGATCAAGAGGGACCCTTACAGAGCCTTCAGGGCATAGGAACCAAGGGACAGCTGGGGATAAGATCCTTCTGATTCCATTCTGCACCCCAGAGCTGACCCTCTGCGACAGCTCTCCAAACCCAAACACCTCTCAGACAGAGCTGGTCTTCAAGGAGTACTGACACAGAGGCCTGCAGGAGGGGCAAGCCACAACCAGACAGAGTAAGATCAGCTAACATCAGAGTCAACAAGATGGCAAAAGGCAAGGGAAAGAACATAAAGAA
>CM052714.1:10119641-10197082 GCA_028551405.1 Uromys caudimaculatus | reverse complement strand
TGGTCACACAGTTACACAAAAATCGTAGACAAGACAACTGGAGCCCAGAGGAGTCAAGAAATTTTCTCAAAAGTCACACAGCCTGTAAGAGACATCAAAGCTCCAGGTCACATTCTGTCCTTAGTCACACAGCACAGTCTGTCTTGATATCTTTGGTTCTAGATATTTAAAAAAAAAAAAAATACTACAAAGAAAACACAGAAACCTCTTATGTACAATTTTTTGAAACAAAGAACCAAACAGTAGATTTTCAGATTGGGTTGAGGACCAAATTTTAAAGAATTTTATGCAACATGAGATCTATGATGGAATTCAAGAAATACAGCAACAGACCAACTACCGCCATGACAAGGCGACTGCGTTTGAGTGAAACAACCAACCAAAGACGAGGTTAGAAGCTTGGGGGAGGATGCGGTGAGGTTCAGAAGGAATTGGGGTGTAGTGGGGAATAGATATCATCAAAATACATTGTATACATGTGTGAAATTCTCTAATTCTCTAAGAATAAGTAAAATGTAAAAAAAAAAAAAAAAAAAAAAAAAAAGGAAAGAAGCTTTGGGAGCTAGAAAAAGTGGGTCAGCAATTAAGAACACTGGCTACTCTTCCAGAGGATCCAAGGTTTAGCTCCCAGTATGCACGTGGTGACTCACAGCCATCTGTCACTCTGGTTCCAGGGGATCTGACACCCTCTTCTGGCCTCCACAGGCACCAGGTGTACACATGATGCACGTGCGCACATGCATGCAAAACACTCATGCACATAAAATAAAAAATAACGCTGGGCGTGGTGGTGCATGCTTTTAATCTTAGCACTCGGGGTTAGTAGACAGGCAGATCTCTATGAGTGTGAGTTCAAGGCCAGCCTGGCCTACAAAGAGAGTTCCAAGACAGCCAGGGCTGTTACACAGAGGAACCTTGTCTCGAAAACCCAAAAACAAACAAATAAATAAATAAAATGTAAAAACTTTTAATATAAGCTTTGTGTGATATAGATTTTGTTTCTCTGTGTGTGCATGTATATATGGTACTGGGGGTGAAACCCAGGTCTCTTGAATATTAGTATTTCTATATTCTGCATTCAGTGGTAGCAAGTGTTGTACCATTGAGCTTTGTTCCTGGACCGTGTGTGTATGTGTGTGTGTGTGTGTGTCTGTGTGTGTCTGTGTGTGTCTCTCTCTGTGTTATTTATTATTTAATTTGAGAAAATGTCTCACTATGTAGCTCTGATTGACCTGGAATATATTATACATACCAGGCTGGCCTCAAACTCACTTGTCCACCTGGAGCTGCCTCCCAAGTGTTAGGATTAAAGGTGCGCACCAGCAAGCCTAGCATATGTGTGTGGGCTAAAGTCTCAGAAAGTGTCTCCTGAGATAGAAAGGTTTTGCTATATAGCTCAGGCTGACTTGAACTCAATGCTTTCCTGCTTCCATTTCTTGGCCCTGGGATTACAGGAGTACACCATCATGTCAGCTGTTCAGTTATATAACATTGCAGAAAATGTATAATAAATGACAGGCCCTCCCTGCTTAGGACCCAGAAGGAGCCACCAAGAGCCACTGGATATATATATCTCATCTGATGATAGATAGATAGATAGATACATACATACATACATACATACATACATACATACATACATACACACACATACATACATACATTGATAGTTATGGATAAAGTTCTTATTGTATGTATGTATGTATGTATGTATGTATGTATGTATGTATAAAATTCTCTTTTGCCTTTACAAATAGCTAACAGCTTTGGTCCATGTTTATACTATTCATTTCTCTTCAGCACCATTCAGTTCTACAGAAAATTCCTCTAAGCGGAGCCACCGTCTATCTAGCTAAGAGACCAGTGGTGGCGAAGGGATGGCTTCCCATCCCCCTCTCACAGATAACACTGCAGAAGCAGCCTTGTGTGCCTCTTTGCTCACTAGGATGACTACTTCCCAGGCAGAGTCTGAGCCACAGTTGCTAGCTCTGCTGATGTGTTCTCAGAAGCAGACTGTTGGTCAAGAGCTAGACTCAGCTTCACACCTGATGCTACTGCCCCAGTCACCAGAAGAGGGTCTATTCATTCCCTAGCACACTGCCTTGCTTATTTACAGAAAAACCACCTCAGGGCAGGAGACAGGACTCAGTGGTTAAGAGGGCTGAGATCAGTTCTCAGCCTGCATATCAAGTAGCTCACAACTCCACAACTGCCTGTAACTCCAGCTCCAGGGGATCCAGCTCCCGCTTCTGACCTCTATGGGCGTGCACACGTATGTGGCATGAACACACACACACACACACACACACACACACACACAATTACATACATACTTACGTAAATATTAAAAATAATTTTTCAAACATCTTGTTTCACTTCCATGTTTCCATTATTAATGAAGTTGCTCTGTTTCCATATCCTTCAAAGTTCTTTGAACTTGACCTTTCCAAACTTAATTGATTTTTATCATTTACTGAATTTGATGCCAGAGACCTTCTAACTCTTGTGGATCTATCAATATATATTGCACTTTTAAAAATAGGTGAACATATTTTCCACTGTGAGGATGTTAACCTTTTGTCTAGAAGAAAAGTTCTAAGTTCCCTCAACTTTTCATTTTAACAATTGAGAATTATGGTAATTTTGATTTATGTGTGTGTGCACATTGGAACAGTACCTCTGATGGCCAGAAGAGGGCGTCAGATACCCAGACTGGAGTTACAGGCAATTGTGAGCTGTTCCTTTGAACGTAGGTCCTGCTCAAGAGCAGCAAGCTGTCTTAACTGCTGAGCCATTCCTCCTGCTGCAGCTTTTAACAACTTGATCAGACAAAAGCTGGTTGATTTTATTTGCTCAAGTATGTTTATCTTTCTTGTATAGCTTCAGTTTCGCTATCACCCCGTTGGCTCAGAGTTCACATCTGGCTTCCCTTGGTTTGTTTTAGAAATTTCATGTGTAATTTGGTATCTTCGATCTTTAACTTGTGGGACTATTTTTCTGTTTGGAATGAGGTAAGAGTCTAGCCAATGATCCAGACAGGATGAATTTTCTCTGTGCTGATAGATACTCTACCTCAGATCTCTCAGCTGCTCCGAGAACGCTCACATGCTAAAGACCCTTCCAGGCTCCCATGAGCTTGGGGTCCTGGGAGCTGACAGTGGTCACAGCTGGGATGCACTTGGGAAAGGCCTAGGAGGCAGGAGTGAGCCATCTCCCTCTGCCCTGTGGCTCCTGAACAGTATTACTTGTGAGGGAACTCAAAACATAAAGGAGCAGCATGAGGGGCAGCCTTGTCATGTGAGACACAATCCCAGTCCACAGCTCTGGGCTCTGTGGTCCAGATTCCTGAACCAGAGAGCTGCTGGCTCAGCTTCCTGTTTACTGCCAAGCATTAGTGGCAATGTGTAGAGCCATCAGAATAGTGGCCAATGGTCACCTAGCATAGCCACAGGTGTTGACAATGACTAAGCCCAACAAAGATCATCTTCAAACACAAGATGCCCACACTCACATCTGTGTCCTGCATAAGGCCCCAGCTGATGTGCCCTTTGATTTTAGTGATTATTTTTAAATATTTAGTTTTTTAAAAAATGTATATGCATGTGTGTGTGCCTGCATGTGTTTGTGCACACCATGTGCATGCAGTACCCAGCAGAGACCAGAAGAGGGCATCAGATCCCCTGGAACTGATGTCACAGGGCATTGGGAGCTGCCTCATGGGTGCTGACAACCAAACCCAGGTCCTCTTCAAGGGCAGGGAACTCTCCTAACCACTGGGCCATCTTCATTTACAGCCCTTGATTTCAATAATTATATTTATTATAGTATATGTTATTTTATACATTAATCTATTTAACCTACTTCTAGAATACCTATTCTGTTTCATTAATCTTTCCAAGTTCGTGTGTGTGTGTGTGTGTGTGTGTATTTTGAGGTTCTGAATTCCAGGACTCATGCTTAGAATATACCCGCCACTGAGCCACATTGCCAGCTCCTTCTACAACATGGTGTTGTTTTAATTAGTGTAAATGCTTGGGAACCGGATGGGACAGTTCAGTGACACGTCCTTATAATTATTATCTCTATAACAGTGCTCAATTTCTTCACTTATGGTTCTATTTTCATGTCACTATTCAATGCTTAACCACCTCTTTAAAAATTGTTTTAAATTACTATTGTGTGTATGTGTATGCATGACGTGTGTGGGCACATGTGACACAGCCCATGTGTGGAGGTCAGGGGGCAACGTTGTCCAGTCAGTTCTTCATCTTCTTCCATCTTTATGTGAGTTCCTGGGGTCAAACTCATGTTTGAGCAAAATCAAGTGGCAAGGCTTATGCTACAAGCACTGTCCCTTTTGGCCCCATCTCTCTGTTCCTCATTACTTGGCATAGATTGGTTTGACTTTTCCATTTGATGTGGCGTTCACCATAATAGTTTTCATCTTTACAAATCACACATTTCCCTGATTATATTTAAAACATTCAAAGCTATCTGAACCTGTAATAAAAGCTACCATTCACTAAACACTGCTTAGGCATGGGGTGAGGTGGCGATGGTCCAAAGGTTAAAAAAAGTGCTGCTCTCCTGGAAGGTCTGCGTTCAGTTCCCAGCATTTGTACCAGGTGGCTCCCAGGCACCCGTAACTCCCCGAAGGCACCAGAATACATGTCATGTACTCTCAGACACAATATGGATGCATAAATAAAATTTAAAAATTAGAAATGTTACCTATGCATCAGATGCAGTATTTGTGTTACTTGACTTTTTCAAACACAGAATTCTGAAGGTCACAAAACACCACTGCCCTGACGGATGGATACGGAGAAGTTGGTGGTTGTGTGCACTGACAGCATCCACAGGTCCTGCCTGTCACAACGGATGCTGAAGTCCAAGCATCACACACATTTTCAATACGGAAGGGACCACAGGCGCCACCTACAGCTTCTATGACATCTCTTTAGCCTGAACCAGACCAGTTACCACCTGTGCCACTTTTCCTCGGGACAAATCTGCAGAAATCTTCAAAGCCCAGATTAGATACAGACTTATGAATGAACTTGGAGTTGGGTGTTAGACAAGCCAAACTGCTGTGACTTCCAGTCCTGACATTCTCACCAAAGCCTTCTAGGGTTGGGATGACTGAGGTCTCAAATGTGTAGAAAAAGAAACTGGATAGGCATAAATTTTTTGCAACCTACTTTTAATAAATGTTCAGTTTCTCCTCTTGCCCACTACCTACCAGAGGTAGTGGGAGAGATACGTTATTGGCATATAGCAATACTTCTTTGGGGGCAAGCTCAATCTTTGCCAGTTCAGTCCCATAGCAATCACCAAATACGACTCTGCAGCTGCAGACCAGTCCCCCTCGGCAGGCAGACACCACATACAAACCAGCAGCTGCAGTCCAATACTCTGAGCAGATAGACACCACACACAAACCAGCAGCTGCAGTCCAATACTCTCAGCAGATAGACACCACACACAAACCAGCAGCTGCAGTCCAATACTCTCAGCAGATAGACACCACACACAAACCAGCAGCTGCAGTCCAATACTCTCAGCAGATAGACACTACACACAAGCCAGCAGCTGTAGTTCAATTCTGATGAAACTACAAGACTTGCCAGGAACTGCCACAGTGGAGCTCAACAACACTATGTAAGGCGAACCAATACATAAGTGTTGTTATTGAAGAATAGTGAGGCGGAGCAAACCAATGCTCAGTGCTCGTCTTCCACTGTCTTTGGGGTCATATTTATACTCCATCGAGTGAGTGTTCTTTCATGTGTCTGCTTTATCAAGACATCCTTTCACCTGTGTGCCCCAGAAAAGCATCATTGGACATAACTGACTTTCCAAGCAAACCAGAAGTTTCCACTTCAGAGAAGGGTCTCAGCCGTTTGTTGGAGTCACATAACAGGAATCACGGGATGCATGCCTCAGTCATTCCCTGACAAACACCTTTCTGACATCAGAAAACTCCTGCATCCAAACTGGTGTTTGGCTCAGCTCCACACCTGAGCTCCTCCTGGGGTACATTTCTGTATCCTGCATGCATGAGGGAACACAAACGTAGGAGTCCTGTTGTCCTTATGGCGTTCCTTTCTTCCTTTCTCATCACACTGGTTGCTGTCTTCAAAGGGTTGTCAGGCAACTTCTGGTTTCGTGTTTGTTTTCCAACTTTAATATGGAGGTCTTTACTATTTCCTTGTTACACTTGTACAGAGAGAAGGAGCGGGGACTATACTGAGGCTCCAGGCTGGAGCAATGACTCAGCTGTTAAGAGAGCTTGCTGCTCTTACAAAAGACTTAAGTTTGATTGGTCTGAAGCCCACAGACAGCTCACAGCAGCATGTAACTTCAGCTCCTGGGGCAGCTTCATGTCTTCTTCTGATCTCTAAGGGCACCTGTATTTACAAGCACACCGTACACCACACACACACACACACACACACACACACACACACACACACACAATCACACACACACAATTTTAAAGTTAAAATAAAATATTAAAAAAATATTGCCTGGAAATAAATGCATGAGTCAGGATTCCTCTTTCCTGTTGGGATAAAAGTAGACCTTTTATCTGGAAACAATAAAATAACTTTGGTTTTCCTTACAAGTGCCAGGCCATAGAACCAAATTCAGAACAAATTCAAATTTGTGAAACAGTACACTTGAGCTCTTGGTCTCTGTTGTCCCCATTGGGACACTGTTAGCTAACATGCTTCCTGACACAGAACACTTTGGATAAGTCTTGAGATAGCCCAGGAATTGGATGGAATTAGAGTAGCATGTTTTAATGCTGCTTCAGGTGAATACACACACACACACACACACACACACACACACACCACAAAAAGATCCAAAAAATTTTTTTAAATTGTGCTTCAAATAGTCAATAGTAGGCGTAGATGATTTTTACTAACAAGAAAGTTTCTCTAGTCTGCACTGTACAGACCTTCCTGTGTCACATTCAAATGTGTACAAAGTCACATTTTACTACTGCCCAGCCAAGTTACCACAGCCAAAACCAAAAGCCTTCCCCAGCATCCTCTCATTTTTGCTCCGCCTCTTTTTCTTTAACGTATGTGGGGCTGGGGGTACACATACGTGCACGTGAGTGTGCAGGTACAAGTGTGGGTGCACATGCCTGGGCATGCTCATGTGGAGGCCGGAAGTCAACACAGGCGTCTTCTTCAATTGTTCTCTGCCCTATATTTTGAGACAATCTATCACTGAACATGAAGCTCGCTGACTAGCTAGACTGGCTGGCCAGTGAATTTCATGTTTCTTCTTGCGTCTGCCCCACCCCATTCCCCAGCTGGGTCCACAGCCCTCTCAGCCTCGCCTCTTGACAGCAGAGTTCAGACCTGACAGAAGGTAAGTAAGGTTATTGGAATGTATCGGTTTTCCCACGTCAGGAAGGAGTTCCCTAACTCTGACAGTGTTTCCCTGCAAGAATGAACGACCTCGTGCTGTTTGCTGCTTTTGGTGAAGGATTACTTATCAGGAAATTGATTTTCCAGAATAGAGCTGAGTTTTCAGAAGAGTGAAAGAAATTGGTTGGGCCTGGGTTTCCTAGAAATGGGAGCTTAAGTCAGAAGCATCTCCAGGGAAGTCCTGATCCCAGAACAGCAAGGAGGATGGGAAAGAGGGGGAAAGGGATGAGTAGAGAAGAGAAAACACTAGGACCAACCAGGAGATTTAGTGCCTTGCTGACTGCACCTTCCCAAGACACAGGACCAGGTTCTCCATGCTGCCAGACCCTGTGAGGAGACAGGTAACATACTGGCTTCTGCCTCTCATTGCCTGTGATGTTCTGCGGTCCCTGGGAAAACCAGATGCCCACTCCTTTGCCCTCACACAAATTCCTAGGTGACAGGAAGTGCCCTGTCTTCTACAAGATCTAGAAAATCCAGCTTGCTGCAGCAGGAAAGCCCGAGTGAGGCCAGCCAGAGTCAGCAGGACTGGTAGTGATTCCCGAGGTTAAGGTTCCAAGATGGCTGCTCTTGGAGGGCAGGTGTTACGGCTTGGGATTGCTTGAACCTAAGGGGTTCAGGGAGACGCATGGTGGAACTTGACACAACCCAAGTGTCCTGGCTAGTTTTATGTCAACTTGACACAAGCAAGAATCGTCTGAAAGTAGGGAACCACAACTGGGAAACTCCCTCCAAAGGATCAGGAGGTAGGACGTTTTCGTATTCAGTGGTTGATGGGGGAGGCTCCTGTGGTCTCAGCTTCGGTCAACTTACTTTAGTTACTTTTCTTGTTACCACAACAAAACGCCATACAATACGCAATTTTTTTTTTTTTCGAGACAGGGTTTTTCTGTGTAGCCCTGGCTGTCCTAGAACTCACTCTGTAGACCAGGCTGGCCTCGAACTCAGAAATCCACCTGCCTCTGCCTCCCAAGTGCTGGGATTAAAGGCATGCGCCACCACTGCCCGGCTACAATAAGCAATTTAAAGAAGCAAACATTCCTCTTTGACTTGGAATACAGTCCACTGTGGCTGGAAGGCATGGAGGTAGGAGCCCGGGGCTGTGGTCGTATCTGCTCTGTAGTCCGGAAGCAGAGAGAGTGAAACGGAAATGGGCCTGAGCTAGAAAACCTCAAGGCCCACCCACTTCACCCCACTTCCTCCAGCGAGGCTCCCCTTCCTAAAGGTTCCACAACTTTCCAAAACACTGCCACTAGCTGGAGATTGAGTGTTCGGATCCATGAGCCTACAGGAAGTTGCACATTCAGATGGCAGCACTACCTGATCCCCGGGCCACGACTCTGCCTCCAGTCAAGATGCTTCCTACCAGAGCTTCTCTGCGAAGGAAGCAGGAGCTCCACTCCAGCAATGTGAGACTCCAGAACTGGGCCTACTTCATCTGATACCCATCCGCCTCTTTGTGGAGTCCTCGTTATGTGGGATGCCCTGATGGGTGTGAGCATGTTGTTGCTTCCTGGGCAGTTCCTTACCACACTACCCCTGTGCAGACAGAGCTGAAGCACAGACACAGTGTGAGGCTCTACTGTACAGATCCTCCGATGGGGAAACTGAGGCTTCAGGATTTTAGGTCACACAGAGTCCCAACTAAGTCCCTACAGTGTTTCTATTCTTTGTTCTCTGGTGCCAGAGGTGGGACCCAGGGCCCTACACATGCTAGGCAAGCATTCTACCACTGAGCCCCAACCTCAGAGCCACTCAACTGGTTCTTACTGGGCAGTCAACAATCACCATTAAAAAGCTCAGTTAGGGACCAGTGAGATGATTCAGTGGCTAAAAGTGCTTGTCCCCAACCCTCATGATCAAACCACAGCACCCAGACAGTGGAAAGAGTCAACTCCCACAAGTTCTTCTGGAAACTCTATGTGGATGTCATAGCACCTGGATGGATACACACACACACACACACACACACATTTAATGTTTTAAAATAAAATCAAGCTCAGTTGCTAAAAGGCTTATCTATTGTGTATGAGGCCCCTGGGTTTTCTTCAGCACCGCATAAGCCAGGTGACATAGCAGATACCCGTAATCCCAGCACGTGGGAAGTGGAAGCAGAGGGGATCAGAAGTTCAAGGCCAGCAGACGTCATGATACATGAGACTCTGTCTCAGAACAACTAAACAAAACAGCAAATGTGCCTCATGTGCCCCTGCTATACAACTTGCTCCCAAAGCCACCGGCTTTCCCATCTGACTTGTCAATTCAGACTTGGACAAGGTCTAATACCTGCTGTAGATGACATCATTCTTGTATTTGCCCTTTCATTTCATGTGTGCCTCTGTTCTTCAGGGACTGGATCAGCCCCCCCCCCCATCACCCTCAACATTCCAAACAAGTTCTCTGTGAACCTCACAGCTCTCTCTTACTCCCTAAGACTTGGCAGGCCTCTCTGTGGTACTGGCCATGATTTCTCAGCCACTTCCAAACCTTGAGACAAATCCCTCCCCTTCAAGAAGTCCTTCTGTTTCCTGCCATGGGATGAAGGCTCTCTCCTCTGGAACATAGCCTGGGCTTTTAAGTGACAGTTACCACACTGTGAGAGTGATCTGGATTGCTCTTAAGCTACCATTCACCCCCCACCCCCATTCTCCCACTACTCTCTGTCGGCCTGTCTTGGCCACATGAAATGAAACAGCAAAAGAATGATGTTGTTGTCTACAGCAGGTATTAGACCTTGTCCAATTCCCAGGAATGCCCAAGACCTGACAGGTGCTCAAGGTGTGGAAGAATTAGTAACCTACCACCCGCACTTATCTCCGGGGTACAGGCTTGCAGTTATGGACCCTCACCGGTTCATGGAATTGAAGAGGACTGGCAGTAATGGAATTTACTGTTCATGTCTAGCTGGTCTGTTCTCTCTCTCTCTCTCTCTCTCTCTCTCTCTCTCTCTCTCTCTCCACACACACACAAACACACACACGCACACACACACACATACACACACACCTGTATTTGCATGTGTCTGCATGTCCTGGTTGAAGATACAGTTTCCTTGATGAATACTGGATGCAGTTTGTGCACCTGTTCGGTTTTAAACAAGATCTGTCACCCAAGCTGACCTAGGATTCCCTGTGTAGCAAGGATGACTTTGAATTCTAGCTTCTCCTGCCTCTACCTCCTGAGTGCTGGAATTTCAAGTGTGAGCCACCACAGCAGTTTATTTCAGCGCTGGGGATCAAATCAAGACATCATGCATTGTAGACGAGCACACTACCAAATAAACTGCTCTTCCAACCCCAGGCTGAGCTTTGATGGAGCTGAGGGTGGGAGTCCCTAACACATGCCAGTCTGTGTTGCAAGCCCCTTCCCAAGCAAGGGTAACCTCAGTGACTTTATTCTCAAAACATCTTGCAATCGATATTATTATCATAAGTGACTACCAGAAAAGGGAAACTGAGGCAGAAAGCAATGGAGGAAAGAGGCCTATCTCAGATATAGTGCTGGTGAGTAGGGTCAGGGAGTTGGGATGGAGATGAATTTCCATCTCTGTAGCCACCAGTGGGCCCTGTTGTGGCATCCTTTGATGATAACCAGAGCCTGATTTTCCATGACTCTGACAGTACATGGCCTGATAAGATGTCCCTCTGTGTGTGTGTGTGTGCGTGTGTGTGTGCGTGTGTGTGTGTGTGTGTGTGTGTGTGTGTGTGTGTGACTGTAGCAGGTGTGATTGTCTGCAGCTGATGCCCCTGAGTGTGTGTGGTGTGGTGTGGTGTGTGTGTGTGTGTGTGTGTGTGTGTGTGACTGTAGCAGGTGTGATGGTCTCCACACAGCAGCAGCTGAACCCTGAGCACTTCGGGGGAGTTTCTCAGAGCTGATGAAACTGGAAACTTCTCAGAAGACCAGAGGTGTGGTCAAGCACCCAGCTTCCTGGCTTCTAAGAGCCTTGGCCAGACAGAGTATTCTTCAACACTCCCTGAAACAAACTACAGAAGACAATTTCATCTGAGTCTGTCAGTGTGCAGTGTTACAGAGGCACCGTGAAGGGTGTGAATGAGGAGGCTTCCCCTGGAGTAGCCTCTCTGCAAAGCCCACCTCTTAGGTCTCCCTTACCTTGGCAGGGACTGGACCTTGAGGACCATTCCTGCTGCACTGCCGACTTCTACTCCCCCTGGGCTGGAGGAGGGAACAGACCTTCAGAGACTTGAATGATTCCCTAAATGAGACTGGAGTACAGAATGTTCTAGAATCCAGGCCTCTGGTTGTCAGCCGTATCTTCTTCCAGTAAAGGTCTGGGCAGAGCTTCACAGAAGTGTTTAGATAAGCTTTACACCTTCTTGGTCTGAGTTGTGTTGTAGAGCGGATGTGTCATCTCTTGTTCTTAGTAAAATGGTTTTCGCTAGGACACATTTCACAATGGTAGATTTCACATCTTTGAAACCCGGCTAGCTCTGTCCCAGTTGTCAACGGCTGCCCCAAGGCTTGCTCCATCAACCATGTTTTGCAATGGATGCCATCAGCTGCTTCCAAAGTCCTGACCATATTTAATGGAGCCCCCCCTCCCCGTCCTGACCGTTTTAATGGAGCCCCCAACTCCTGCCACCTCGGGCCTGTCTCCTTCCCTCCTGCACAAACACTCACATCTACCATTCAATCCGAATGCACAGAGGAACCCTCAGTGCCTGACATGTGCACCGTGTGCGGCTGAATTTGAAGACACGCTTCCGTTTTTTGCAATCCCATGCTTACAACACATCCCTGAGTCATTTGGAAAGCCTTTGAAATGCCTTCAAACCCTCAGAGGCTCTCTCTCCTCTGGGGAGAACTTGTAAGCAGTGTAGAGACCTCTCTTTCTTAGCTTGGATGCAGCTATTTCACCTTCTGGCTCCCAGTGCATTCATAGCCATTCCTTCTCTAGAGAGCGGTATTTGACCCTCTTTTATTACTCAATTTCCTCCCCAAAAACAAAACCGCCAAATCAGTTTTTGGAGAATTAAGCCAGGCATATTTTGTGTAAGTATGGATGAAGGAACCACACAGCAAGAGCCTGGTAGGAGGGACGGGGAGGGGCTGGGGGCAGCAGCAGTCTCTGATCCTACTCCAGCATGAAAGGAGCCAGTGCTTGGTGGGGTAAAGGAGTCCATAGGCAAAACTAAGTGCCATCCTAGACCACTGGCCTGTGCTGTGAAGCTTTAACTGAAAACAAAGACCACAAAGACAACCCAAAGGTCTCTAGAAACTGTCTGATCTTCTGCTCTGCAAATTTTAATTAAAAGATACAGGATGGAGCAGAGCAGTGGGAGCGCCCACTTTTAATCCCAGCACTTGGGAGGCAGAGGCAGGCAGAGTTTTGTGAGTTCAAGGCCAGCCTGGTTTACAGAGCTAATTCTAGGACAGCCAAGGCTACACAAAGAAACTCTGTCTTGAAAAACAATATAGACCAATAATAATAATAATAATAATAATAATAATAATAATAATAATAATAACGGAGATGGGCTAAAGAGGTGACTTACCAATTAAGGGTACTGACTGCTCTTCCAGAGGACCTGGGATTTAATTATCAGACCCACATGGCTGCTCACAACCAGTTGTAACTCCAGTTCCAGGAGATTAGATACCTTCTTATGGCTTCTGTAGGCACCAGGCATAAACATACCTGCAGGCAATACACTCATATGCATAAAATAAAAATAAATAAATCTTTTAAAAATTAAAAACAAAAGGTACTAGACGGTCAATAAGCATAGTACAGTGGTAGGTAGTGAGCTTTCCCACTGGTCATGGTCACCAAATAAGGGGTGTGGTCATCAAAGGGTGCATAGAAAATGAAGCTTTTCCACAGAGAAATACAGAAATCCAGTATACAAAACAGAGAGATAGAGCTATAGACTTGGCTTGTCATTAGCCTGTCACTCATCCCTGTGACTGTCCTTCCAGCCATATCCACAGGACTTTATTTTTCCATCTCTAGTATCCAGCCAGATAAGTCCTAGACCAATTCATTCATTCAGCCAGCCAGTCATTTGGTCATCCATTCATTCATTCACCCAGTCAGTCAGTCATAAACAGTCTCACGTGCCCGAGGCTGACGTTATAGCTGAAAATGACTTTGAATCTCTGATCTTGCTGCCTGTACCTCCTGAGTGCTCAGATGACAGACATGCACCACCATGTCTGTTTCACACACTTCTGGGAATTGGACAGAGGCATTTGTGCACGATAGGCAAGCATTTTACCAACTGAGCTACCGTTAGTCCAATGTTTTATTTATTTTTAAATATATTACATTTACTTATATAGATATCTATTTATGATGTGTTGTGTGTGTGCGTCCACTCAAACCCACACCATAATACACATATAGAGGTCAAGGGGACAACTTTAAGGTCTCAGTTGTCCCCTTCTACCATTTGAATCCTAGATCTCAAAGTCAGGTGTCAGGATTGGCGGCGAGTGCCTTTCTCCACTAAGCCACCCCACTTTTAAAGAAAAGTAATTCCTTGCCAATGTTGAAAAACAGGATATTTCACACACACACACACACACACACACACACACACACACACACACACACACACGGTATTTTTCATGTCAACTTGGAGCTATGCCTGATCTGGTACTGTAACAGTGAAGGCATTTTCTCTCTTTGTGTCAGAGTCCACAGGTGGCTCACCTCCTGAACCCCCATAAAGTACGAGGTGGTGTATGTATCACGGTCCAAGGCAAGAGCTTCTGGACACTGGGCTAAAGTCGTGTAACCAGGATTAGACCTGGGTTCAATGCCCAACACCGTGACAGGAAAACCCCTCTGGATGCCTACATCAGAGCACTCTAGACCCTCCAGCTGGGCACTCCCTGGAACTTTTCACAGAAAGAGCCACATTCTGACCCTGCTCTCAGCTTACACTTCTTACTTTGGCTGCTCAGAGAGTGCTTCAGCAGTGTATGAACACACAGCTATTCATGAATGCTTTTGGCTGGTCCAGATCACCTCTCCTTGGCTCCTGCATCCAAACCCAATTCCAGCTCTGAAACGAACCAGTCACTTAGAGTAAGAACTGAGTTTGGCTGGGAAGGGAACTCACCGATAAAGCACTTGCTTAGCATGTAGTAGCCCAGGGTTCAAGCCCCAGCACTTCCACAAAAACTCACGTTTGGAAGTCATACTTCATTCAATTAAAGCCCTCTATCTTCTCCCTGTTTGGGAGACCCTGCTTACAGCTTGTTCTGTAATCAGCACACTGGCGACTTGAGGAAAGTTCTCCCACCCCAGGATTATGCTTCAGTTTTCTTCTAGTTCAATTAATTGCAAGCACTTGCCCGCTAGGTGGACCCTCAGGGTGTTACACCCGACACACCATCAACCCAGGTCCTGGAGACCGAGCCTCCATCACCTTGTTGAGCTGTTTTGTAAGCACCAGAGGGCGCTAACGAGTTGTTTTCCAAGTTGATATCAGAGCCATCTTTCACACTTCCTCTGATTTCCAAGTTAGATGACAATGACGGAAGCACAAATGTGGTGGGGGCGCAATGTAAACTGCCCCGGGGACTGAAGACAGGCATCAGATTTCAAAATTCAGTCTAAAGAACAGCTTCGTGGGTCACAGCCGTCCGTTCCTCCTCCGCTGTCAGCCTTGGGTGAGTCAGGCAAGTTCAATTGGCTTTTTATGAAAACGTTACTCTTCGATTCTACCTACTTAGGGATCCTATGACATCAGTAAATTCGGGAAAAGTGCAACCGATTAACCAAATCAAGATTCGTTTACATCAAGGTAGTCAGTTCTTCGGGAAAAAAAAACAAAACAACCAAACAAAACGTGTAAGGGGAGGTGTGTTTCCTGAACTGGTCAGCACCCGCGAAAGTAGATTTACCATATATTGCCTATCTGTGCTGTGGGGGCTTTATTGGTTAAGGGTTATTTTACCAGCTAGACCCATCATTATTGCCCTGTGAAGGCGTCCAAAAGTCCAATGATATTTAAACCAGCACTGAGTGTGCCTCGGACATTATCTGTGTAGTTACTGTGTGCCTGGCGTTCATGGAAAGAGATCCACTTAGTGAGATGTTCCGGGTGGGGACCCGCACACTCGCTCTTTATTTTAGGGGTTGCTTTCTTTAAAAAAGTGAGAAGGGGGGTGTAGAGTGAGAGAGTCATTCGAGCCCAGATCTCACAGTCCGAGCTCAAGGACCTCACCACCTGCCACATTCCGTATTTGGGCAAGCGCGTGCGTCACTGTCAGGAATATGGCTCCCTTTGCCAAGGCCGGCACTAATCTTACGTGTCTGTAAACGCGGGGAGTGCTTGCCACGTTCCTTTACAATAGCCAACCTGATGACTGACTTAAGAACACGCCGCCAGATGCTCTGTCTCCCGTTTCCTTATGTCTTTTGTACATCCCAGGAATTGGGGGCGGGGGAGGGTTGGGGAGACTAGCTAGCATGTTCACTGGGCGCAGAAAGGACTGGAGAACTACCAGCACAAGATGCTTCGGGGAGTGCCCTCTGTGGCTCGCTCAAGCCCGAGCAACGAAGGCGGGTGGGCATCCCAGCCGGGCGCACCGGGGCCAAGGACCCTCAAGTCCTCGGAGACGGCCGCCACCTCTCCACGTGGTCGGGGACGCAGACCGACCACGTCTAGCCAGGTTTCCCAACCGTGTTACGCAACAACTTCGTAGGGGTCGTCTTCGCCCTAATTGTGTCGGGAGCGCTGTTTGTGTTGCGGTTGCAGCGCTGCCGGGAGAGGAGCGGGACATTTCAGTCGCCGCGCAACCCGGCTGCCGCGCCCCTTTCCCGGTCTCAGAGGGGACCGTGGGCACAAGGAGGCCAAGGTCCCCGCCACGCCCGGGTCCCCATAGCCCTCACCCGGGGTTTTATTGGCAACAGGTAGCCCGGCCCGCTGTGGCTCTCCGGGAAACAAACAAAAAAGGGGCTGCACCACAGAGCGAGCGCAGCGACCCAGAGGGCGCGGCCCGCAATGGGCAAAGGGGTCCTGGGCTCCTCCCAGTAGTGTTCCCATTGCTGCGCGGTGCGTCCCGTTGCGCAACACAGCGCTCGGCGTGGGTCCCCACGGACAGCGGGTAGCAGCTGCGGCCGCGGCCAGAGAAGGACGCGGACTGGCGGTGGCGCCGCGGCGGAGGGGACGGGGCGGGGCGGGGCGGGGCGGCGGGGAGCCCGCCCCTGTCGGCGCGGCCAGTGGCGGCGGGCCGGGGGCGGGCGCGGGCGCGGCGATTGGGGCGGCGGCCGCCCGTCACGGCGGGGCTGGCGGGCGGCGACGTAGCGCGGCGCTCGGAACTGACCTACTAACACACATCTCTCGGCGCGGCCACGGCGCCCGCGGACCCGGCGCGCCCGCTCGCCTCCCGCGCCGCGCCCTCGCCACCGCCCGCTGAGGGCCCGGCGGAGCTCGAATCGTGCCCCGGCGCCGCCAGCCCGGTTCCAGCCGCCCTTTCTTTTCCCTTCACGGACTAGGGAGCAGAACCACGGTAAGCGCTCCGCCCACCGGCGGCCCCGGGGGCCCAGCTCCGCTCCGTGCCCGCTCTTGGAGCGCGCGGCCGGCGGGCGTGGGGCGCGGGACGCATGCGGGCGCGGCGCAGGGCTGGCGGGAGGCGGCGAGTGTGCGCGGGGCATGCATTACATAAACTTTTGCTGCCTTGGCAGGAAGGGGGACTCGCCACCTTAAGGTAGCTGCTTTGATTGCAGCGCCCTGGCGCCCGCACGTAGCCCCGGCTGCCGCGCGCTCCCTCCTCCTCCCGGCTATTGCATAATGTCTCCGGATTTCAGGAAAATTGATGTTTCGGTGGCGAAGAGCGCGCCGGGGAGGCGGAGTGGAGGCCGATCCTTTTAGCAGCCAGACGACGTGCCCTGCTCTCCCGGGTCTCTCTGCACTAGTCCCCAATCCCGGCCGGCCAGTGGGAGGGTTAAGTCTTGGGGAGCCGTCTTGATTTGCTTAGGAAGGTTGGGAGTGCGAACGGTGACGGCAATCGGAGATGCCTGCGCCGCGTTTGTTTGTGTCAGGCGCTGTGTTGGCACCGACGTTTTCCATCCCGTTTGTCGTCACCGTGTTTTACGAGCCCTCGGGAAGGTGGAGGGATGTGTCCTTTCTTACATTGCATAATGGGCCAGCGGTGAAACGTGGGCACCGAGGACGAGCTGATTTGAGAATGTGCGCGTCTGTGTGCAATGATTTGGTCATTTTAGCGCAGCGTTGGCTATTAGATCCTATTGGTAACTCTGCATCGTCCCAAATAAGCATTTTTTTAAAAATGATTCTACGGAATTCATTATTAAGAAAGGAGAAATCCTAGTGTTGGAACCTAGTGCGCGCGGGGGAGGGGGGCTCCTTAAATGTTCCGAGGTGTTATTTTAAAACCCGGACGAGCCATTGTGACGTTTGCCTCCCCACTTTTCCCAACTGGAATGCGATGCGTTTCATCAGTTTTTTTTTTTTTTTTTTTCCTCACCTTATCGTCATTGGCTTTTTTTTTTCCTTTATGACACCACAAGACAAATCATTAATAGATTCCTGGAAATGTGAGGTTATGTAACTGCCGAATTTGCTGGCTGTTGAGCATAGAAAGGGAGCTAATTACGTGATTTTATAATCTTGCCACAAAGAAAGTAGGGCAATCTCAGCGTTTAAGAATGTCATCAGCAACAGGGGTTTTGTTGGTTCTTTTAAAGGATATTTGAAGCTGGAAATGACGACCGACTAAGCTTTGACATAGCTCATGCTTGCCAAATGTGTGTCTTTTACCCTAAATGAAAAGTACGTCTTTCTAAATTTAGCCCTATCACATTTTAACAATCCTGGCCTCGGTGCTATTTCTGGTTTCTCCAGGGCTGTGTGCAAATACGAGCTCAAGGCCATTCGCTGTAGTTTTAACTCCACGCCTTCCAAGACCTCTGATAAGACTGTATTTTTGGAAGGCATTTTGCAGCGCCCAGTGACTGCTGGTGAACGCGGGGCCCCATTTATCATTTTAAAGGACACTTTGGAGGAACTGCTGCGTTCAGAGTCCAACAGGGAATGGCCGAGTGTCACCTTCTTTACTGGCTTTTGTAAATAACAACAGCTAATGAGGTCAGAAGTATTTATTTCACATCATAATTTCCCCCCAGATCAGATATGAGTTATGGGAAGTATATCTAGGTTAGTAGATTGTATTTTTGCCTGTATAACCTAGTTTTATTCTTGGAGATGGATGAATATGTTAAGTATCCGTATATTAAATTTCTTCCCGGATTCTTAGTGCAATGATGTGTGAACATACGTATTTAGTAGTGTCTGAGAGATACGGTTTTCTTAGCGTACCATTTACATAATTGAACTACGATATTATTTTAGGGGGCGGAGACATTCTAGATATTGACCCCTGGAGCATATTATTATTCCTATTTTAGCCGTTTTCCAAGACGCTGCAGTTTCGGTAGACCCCCCAGCAGCAGACCCTGACCCACTTTGAGTGCTGGACTGGGAGACCCAAGCCTGCAGAGGAGGGGGGAGGGGGCTTTGCAGCGCCACCTTCCATCATGCGTCCTTTCGCCCCTCGCTCCTGTCCCAGAGACCGGGCACGCGCCTGGCAGTGGCAGGCAGGGACCTCGACCCAAGACGCTCCCCTTGGGCAGCGACTGGACGCGCCTCGCGGTGGCCCGCGCGCCTCCCCGGCCCCTCCCGCATTCCTTTGTTCTGGCGCGGGGGTCCTCGCGGCGCCGAGGCCCCGCTGCGCCGCCCACCCGGCGGGAGGCGGGCCTGGGGAGCGGCGCGGCGTGGGGGCGCGGCCGCGGAGCGGGGCGGAGGCTTGCAGGGCCGAGTTCGGTGCGCTGCGCTCGCTGGTAGCTGGTAACCGGGTGGCTTGAGGCAGAGAGCAGGCGTGCCTCCTGGGCGCAGGCTCTGGTGGTGATGGGCCTCGGGACAGCGCAGCCTCAAGCAGGCACGGACAGGAGCTGACTCCACTCCGGAGCACCGCCAGCTGCGTCCCCCCACAGATACCTTTGTTTCTGGAGTCTCCCATTGAATTTCAGAGGCAAGCTCTTCTCCATTCACGGAGTGAAAAAGCAAGACCTCTAAATGGCTACAGAAAGGAGAGAGGACAGTCTTGACTGTGATGGATAGAAGGGTCTTTGCTTGAACGTGGACAGTAGAATCCAAGTTTTTACTATTTCTTCTTGTATCTAAAGTTTATTTGATCAAAGGCCCAAGATTATATATATGGTCGGGAGTCCCTAATTCAAAATCACCCACATAGATGCAGCTGGCTCTCCTGTAAAAGTACCTCTCTCTACTCCATCACAGCTTCAGGTTTCTCTGGATGGCCTTCCTATGTCACAGTAAAGCCTCCTGGTGTTTGGAGGGTGAGCAGCTTAGGCTGCTCTCCGTGGATGGTAAGCCTGGAATTCAGCGTCAAAGGATGCTGTTGGATACCCTAGGGACCCTCTTTCAGCTAGAGACAGCTTTGGGAGGTGCAAAGAAGGCAGGTAGGTGCTGCCCAGACCTCTCTTCCCAGCATATGATAGATCTTCACTGGCTTCACTGGCTTCCAGGGAAACTTGTGGAGCAGGACAGTTAGAAGCAACTTAACAAATGTTTCCAGAATGCTTCTGTTTGGGCTGGCTTTCCTTTACTGAACCGAAGAATTCTTCACAGGAAGAATGAAGGCAGGTTGGTATTGGGCTGTAAAGATCCACCTTCTCTTTTGTCCCTGGGTACCCTTGCCTTGTACATGTTATTTAATGTCTGGACCAAGAGAATTCTTGATAGCATCAAAGTGCTTCAAGGTCCCAAGTCACTGGGGTAACGTCTTAGGACATATTTGAAGGAACAGAAGTGATGAGTCTCCACAGCAAGCATAGTTTGGCCTTTTCCAGATCCCTGGAACTTTCTGTGACTTGCGTTCTCTAGCCTGACTGATCTCTACTTCTAAACCATCAGCAATGGGCCTTCTCACCCACGCCTGTGCACATACATCATCTTAGAGAGAGGATACACCGAGCTGTATGGATGGTAACTAAAGCCAGGCCCCGTTCAACTAATGACTCTTGACCTTGGTGAAGAAACCTGGGCCTGAAGTACCCGGGGCAGTCTCAAAACAGTGCCTTGCAGAAAGAGCTGGAATCTGGAGTCCTCACTGCTGCCTTGATTCAGAAATAAGAAGGGCAGGACCCACTGAGCACCCCTCACTTTACAAAACAGGTGCTCAGAGAAGCTGGGTAAGCAGTCCAGCGCAGGGCTTCAAACGATGGGAGTTATGCTAGCTTTGCTCACTCTCCCCCTCCGTTCTGCCTGTCCCTCCAATGAGAGTGAACCAAGCTCACTGTACTTTGTGCAACAGCTTCCTTCTCTGTGTTGAGGGCTTATCGTGGCAATTATAACATCACCATGATGCAACAGCCTGCAAATTAAAGCCCTTTGTGAAAGGCTGAGCACAGAATTGAGCAAGGCCCCTGACTCACCCCCGACAGCAGAGTTTTCTAGCTGACCTAGCCGGGATCATCCGTGTGTTCCCGGGTTCAGAGATGTAGGTCTGATTGAAGCGTGGGCTGGAAAGGCACCGTCAGAGTGCTCAGCGTTATTTTTACCCGGCTTCGAAACCGTGTGCACGCCTCATTATTTCCATTGTGACCCAGATGGCATTGAGGCTGTTAAGAGTTGTTTATTTTTAATTTGTATTGAGGAATGAGAGCACGCTTGGGATTCAAGTCAAACATAACAAACAATGTAATTGAGGTTTCCCCTATGATGCTCACTTCTTGTTTTTGTCAGGTATGCCTGTATTTCACAGGGTTAGCACATTGTTTGATATCCTGTTATTTTTCTCGATTTTATTTGAGTTGATTTTTATCCAGATTGGACTCAGAAGTGAATGTTGAAAGACACTGACCTTTGCCCACAGACAATTACATAAGAGGGTTTTTCAGTTTCAAAATGAGTTTTTATTGCCACCACCCCCACTTACCTCTCACATTTCTTTGCAACTAATTTTCCAATAGTTAGAAACGGGGTGTGGGGGGAGATTTTGTTTCTCGTATGGCTTTAATTAGAGTTTGGGCTTGTTTTTTAAGTTTAGTGGGGATATGCTGGATACCATTCGTTAATAATCCGGGCTTTGTGAACCTGGTTTCACTGGAGTTTGGGTGTTTATAAGCCTTTCAATTATCAGAACACGGTGTCTTTTATTAACTTTCTAGGGATCTTAAATGTAATTAAGTAGCCTTCAAATAAATCTTCCACTCTGTAAGGCACACGGTACAATAAATGGTACTTACAGACACGGGCTGTTTAGGAAAGTGAATGAGAACATTAAAAACCAGGCTAGGGAGACTGGGGACATTTCCACCATCCCCAGACCCTAGCACACAACCTTTTCTGTGATGTTGTGATGTTGTTTGTGTTGTGTTGTTCCCATTATGCTCTAACTAGTCAAGGTTGTGATGTTTGTGTCCCTAAGATGCAGAGGAGACTGGAGCTGTAGCTCAGCATTTGCCTTGTATTCCCAATGCCCTGGGTCCTGTCTCCAGCACCCCATAAGCCAATGTCAGAGTGGATACACCTACAGTCCCAGCGCATAAGAAGAGGTGGAGGCAGGAGGATTAGAAGCTCATAGTTATAGCAAAGTAAAAAAGAAAGACTCTAGGGGACTTACTAATTTGATCAATTATGTTTTCAAAAAATGTCACAAATACAGGCTGGAGTGATGACTGGGCTGGAGCTCTTGCTTCTGCTCCAGAGGACAGAATCAGGCAGCTCACCAATGACTGTAACTCAGGCTTCAGGGACTCCAGCGCCCTCTTCTGACGACCCCCCCCCTCCCCCCCGCGACCCTGGTACATTGTAACAGATGCTCACACAGTAGCACATAAATAAAAAACTATCCTTTCTTTAAACTGTTATTTCACAGATACTAATGGCTCCCATTCTGAAGCTTCTCTACTAAGGTTCTTAAAAATACATTCCTGTATATATACACACATGCACATTCAATTCTCTCTCTCTCTCTCTCCCTCCCTCCCTCCTTTCCCCCCACCTCCCCACTGTCATCTCTCTGTGGGCTTCATTTCCTCAAGCTGTGAAGTTGTTTTAATGGGTGCCCCTGTGTGTCCTGCTTGTGTCGGTCTTCAGACTTGCTACTGTAGAGATTGTCAGTTACACAAGTTCATGTTTCAGTCGACAAAGTACACAGGTGGGCTAATAAAATACAGGGTTGTCATCCAATTTATTAAGGTTAAAATCTAATTTCCAAGTAATCCCTTGTTGAACTTGAAATCTTTTCCATTCCTGTAAGCTGAATCAGGTTTTGACACATTTATTTACAGATGCATCCAAACAGAAAAAGTGGGTCAATTTGTTGCCGGGATAAGACTGGTCTGGCAGCGAGAGATGGCTCGTGTGTGTGTGTGTGTGTGTGTGTGTGTGTGTGTGTGTGTGTGTGTCTGTGCGCGTGTGCGTGCGCGCGCGCGTGCCCCACATGTGTGCCAAGCACATGTTTCTCCTGGCCCTGGGTGTACTTTGGACTGCTGAGTGACTGCAGGCCCTGAGCGGAGCACTCAGGAACTAGAGTGTTTTGTTCTTGATGTAAAATGTCAGTGGATTACAGTGCTTGCTGCGCAAACAGATGACCTGGATTCAGTTCCCAGATCCCACTGAGGGAGGAGAGAACCAAGTTCTGAATGCTGCTGGCCTCTGACCCTCACACGGACCCGCATGGTAATAATAAATAAGATTTACAAAGATAAAAGGCTCAGCTTCTGTCCATGGAGGTGATGAATTGGTCAGGTGATGAATTGGTCAGTTAACTTCCACAATTTTCACAGATAGAGTTGGAGAGGTGGCTCCCTGTTATGAGCACTTGCTGGGCTTGCAGAGGACCTGAGTCCAGTTCCCGGCACACACACATCAGGCAGCTCTCGACCAGCCTTGTTGTGGATTTTTGAAATCTAAACAAGGATGATGTCCAGTGCTCGGTGCAGAGGGCTTATTCATTTCTGTTTCTGTAGAATCTGAACGACCACAAGTCACCTCTGAGAGCTCCAAGGTCGGAGATGCACATGCATTTCTGTAGTAACCGTGGGGAAACCCCTGCAGGATGAACTCTTGTCTAGAATTTATGTTGTCTATTGGATTCTTTTTGCAGACTTTTCTTAGGTCAGATCTTATTTTAATTGCTGAGTATTTAGGTCATCTGACTTAAATATACTCAAGGATCTGGACTTATGAAATTCAGCTCTTGCCTGTAGCAGGTTATAAAAAAGCACATGGTAGCAGGGATGATGTCTTCACAGTAGGCGTGGGAAAGGATGTCAACTGGCATGACGCGATGCCTGCTCTTAAATTTCTCTTTTTTATTTGTGTCTTTAAGCAGTCCTATCAGCTAATGGGTGTAATGGAGTTAATGGTGCTAACAGAGGTAACATCATAGAATTGGCATTTCGTGTCAGTTATTTACCAAAAAAGAAACATAGTGACTAAGGTACCCCAGCGTTCTGTGTTGATTTCAAACAGTGACACACCAGTGAAGTCATGGCTAGATTAGTCATGGAGAGAGAAACTGGGATCCAAAGCAGTCATCATGAACGCTGATGGTTTTAGAAGGTGGCCTCAGTTGTGCTGAGGAGATGGCTCACTGGGTAAAGTGCCTGTTGTAGAGTATGAGGACTTGAATTCAAATCCCCAGAACCCATGGGGCAGTAGAGCATGTGTGTAATCCCAGTGCTGGAGAGGCAGAGAGCAGAGACAGGCAGATCCTGGGAGCTGTGATAAAGGCGATATTCCAGTGTTAGCCTGCAGTCTTGACACACCCATGCACTTATGTATATTATAATAAAATAAAAAGATTTGTCAGCTGTGTTTGCTCTGCATCCATTGTTGAGGAACACCGACTCCTGAGCCATCTTTGCTTTTAACTGCTGTGATCTCTGGCAGGTTGCTCAGTCTTTCTGTCTTTTGGATGCTTCTGCCCTTAGTGTCTACTTAACACAAGCTAGAGTCACCAGAGAGGACTGGAGAGAGAACCACAACTGAGAAAATGCCTCCATAAGATTCAGCTGTAGGCCAATCTACAGAGCTTTTTCTTAATCAGTGATTGGTGGTGGAGGGCCCATCCCATTGTGGGCGGGGCCAACCCAGGCCGGTGGTCCTAGGTTCTGTAAGAAAGCAGGCTAAGCAAGTCAAGAGGAGCTAGCTAGCAAGCAGCACCCCTCCATGGCCTCTGCATCAGCTCCTGCCTCCAGGGTCCTGCCCTGCTTGAATTCCTGCTCTGACTTCCTTTGGTGATGAACAGTGATATGGACCTGTAAGTCGAATAACCCCTTTCCTCCCCAAGATGTTTTGGTCATGGTGTTTCATCACAGCAGTAGAAACTGTAACTAAGACACTCTACAATGTTGAAATAGATACACTTTTGGTTTTGCTTAAAAGATAATATAATGGGGCTGGAGAGTTGGCTCCCCAGTTAAGAGCACTTGTTGCTCTTACAGAGGACCTGGGTTCAGCTCCAAGGGATCCAGCGCCTTCTTCTGACCTCCAAGTGTACCACGCAGGCAAAACACTCATACATTTTTTTTTTTAAAGGTAGTAATAGGAACTAGAGAAATAACTCATCGCTGAAGAATGCATAATCTTAATCTGGTCAGGGGACCAGAGTTCAGTTCAGTTCCAGCACCCATGGTGGGCAGCTTACAAAATGTTGTAACTTTAGCTCTAGGGGGACCTGATGTCTCTAGTCTAGCAGGCACTGGCATGAACATAGCCACCCAGAAACATACAAATAAACACATATTTTTTTTTAAAGATTGATGATGGTGGTGGTGGTGGTTGGAACAGGTGTAAGAAGTTGAGATAAGATGATCACAAGTTCAAGGCCAATAGCTGTATGTCTCTTTCACTATTCCAACATAGGTACGACTCAGGAGATTAAAATCTGACAGTGAAATAGTCCAGGCCCGTTGAAGGCAGCTCTGGGAAGTCCTTCCTGGTGCAGCCACCTTGTGGAGTGAGCTCTAGGTCCCTGGTACCTTCCTGTCCCTAGAAACACTTCATAACTAGATAGATGAAGCTCAGAACTGAGAGAGATGGAGGCTGTGTGTCTGGGACTGAAAGGTGGGATGTAGGGAGGACCTGTGAGGGGGCAGAGCAGGGTCCAGGCTGGGTTGAGGTCTGGGATTGGTTCTCACATGAGTGCCAGATCACTCTTCGTGCCGCCTGTGTCTATGTGCCTCTGAAGATGCTGAAGGGGGACATGAAGCAGGCTATGTCCCCAGTGCCTGTGACTTAGCAAATGTTCAAATAAATAGCATCTGGTGTGAGGAGAGTCAGCAGGGCCCATACTTTAGGTCCCACCATGATCAAAGACTGTGCATGTGTCTCCGTGCTGTCTGTGCTCTGCAGTTTGACTCTCAGCCTGCCTGCACAACCTCCCCACTCTTAGAATCTTCAGTCTAATTCAGTGCTCAGCACATAGTAGGTGTTCCTTATATCGTGACCTAGTAATCCATAGGTAGGTGTGACTGCATACACCTACTGGTACCTAAGTATGTGTATATGGAGCCAGAGCACAACCTCCAGGGCTGGTCCTCCGAATTCTATTCATTTTGGGTTTTGAGACATTGTCTTTCACAGACCCGGAGTTCACCTAGTAGGCTAGGTTGACTGGCCTGGGAGTGAGCCCCAGGGATCCTTCTGTCTCCACCACTCCAGCACTGGGTTACAGTCTCTGCCACCTTTCCCAGCCTTTCTCATAGGTTTTGGGGATTCAACTTCAGTCCTCGGGCTTGCAGGTCAAGGACTTTACCTTCTGAGGCTTCTCCCCGGCCGTGGGCTGATTTTGGTTAAATAGAATCAGCTACCTGTTTAGCTTGGCCATTGAGGCCTGCCATGACTAGCGCGCACACACACACACACACACACACACACACTCACACACACTCTAACTGGATTCATACAGACATGTGATCCACAGTTTGGGGGCAGAAAGGTGCAAAATGTCTCTGAGCTTGGCTGATGTGGAGAGATCGTGAGACTCCTGGGGAGAGTAACTCACAGATGGTAGGCTGTATAAATTCCATTTAAGAGTGAGGACCCCATGGGATCGACTGACTGCCTACCACAGCAGGAGGAGAAGCATGCCCTGCACTGTGCAGAGGGACAGAGGGACGTGTTTCCAGATTGGAAAACAGGGCCTGGATGGAGGTGATAAGAGATTATATTTTTATTTATTTCGGTCGGTTGGTTGGTCAGTTTTTCAAGACAGTGTAGCCTTTGTGTAGCCTTGGCTGTCCTGGAAAGGGATGATGTTTTTGAGTAAAGGTTGACAAGCTGTCTTTTGGCCTGCAGTGTCTCCCTCCTTGAAGTGGTGTCTGACAGGGTGTCATCAGAAAGCATGCTGACAATGGCCCCTGGGCTTCATATGAGTTGGGGAGCTGCTCCCTGTGGTGGTAGCCCAAATTGATGAACAGAACTTTGTGTGACCTTGACATTCTTGGAACTGTGGAAAAGACAGAAAGAGCAAGCAGGCTTCTGAGTGAGAACAGAGATGGCTTTAGCCATTAAAGTATTTGGCACACACACACATGGAGACCCGATCTTCACAACCATTTATTTAAAAAGAGGCTGGGCATCATGGTTCACAGTTGGTACTTGAAGAGATAGAGATTTGGAGACTGGAGAATCCCAGTGGCTCACTGGCTGGCCAGCCTGGCCTATGAGGCAGGTTCTGGGCCATGTCAAAAGGCAAGGTGGCAGAGCCTGAGGAAGGATGCCTCAGATTAATGGTATGTGTGGGATGTGGGGACCTTTGTTTTATGGAGTCAGTATTGGGTCCAAAAGCACCAGGGAAGGATTTATTGTCTCGTGGCAAAGCCTGGAGTAGAAAGCCTACCTAGCACTCTCCTGGGTTCCATCCTCAGCAAGCGTGGGCACATATGCTCACGCGCGCGTGCGCACACGCACGCGCGCGCACACACACACACACACACACACACACACACACACACACACACAAAGTGAGACCCAGTTCATATTATAAATATTATACTCGTGGGAGTGAAAAACAGTTGATGATTCTCTTTTTCGGTTCTTATATTTTATTTGAAACTAATTAGTAAGATTGAAAGAAGGTCTTTCCATAATTATATTCTCTAGTTTTGAAGTAATCTTAACTTTCAAGAGAGCTGTTTTGTTTTTTTTAAGTCCCTTTGAAAAGTAACTGTTTTAGTGCAAAGGGAATATAGAACGGAAGCCTCGTAGGCTGAATTTTTAGAATCATCATAAAGCGCTGTGGCTGTCAGTCCTGAAAGTCTGACAGTAAGCCTGAAGACCTTGCATTTTGAATTTTATAAGTACAGGTACTTCCTATAAGGGTAGCAGCTTGACAGTGAGGCCAGAGGAGTTCCCAGGGCCGACTGGGGACCACCAGGCCCTCAGGGGTGGGACAGCAGGTTAACAGAGTTTACTTAGCCAAGCTCTTGCAAAGAGATGTCTGCATTTCCTTGGCAGAGCCAAGTTACCTATTGTCATTCTGAAGCGGGGCAGTGGCCCACCGGTTCTGATCACCATTGTAGGGCTGTCTGTCATTTCCTCTCTGTGATGAATCATCCTGTATGATCCTGCCCTTGCCCTTTATCTCTGTTAAACACAGCTTTCCTTTATGTGGCCCAGAGCAGAGGGGAGGGGAGGGCGGAGGAAGGGAGGGATGGATGGATGGATGGATGGATGGATGGATGGATGGATGGATGGATGAAAGCATAGGACTAGACAGAAGGATTGCATGGATCCAAGCCTGGGTAGATGGGGAGAGGAAGGGTGCAGATGGAGGAATGAGTGACAGATTTAGTGACTGGGAGAGTGGGTGACCAAGTACCTGAGCTCCTCTCTCTCTCCTGGACCAACAGTCCAAGGCCACAGAGGTTCTTTGCCACTGAATCGGAAGAGTTTGTGTATTTACATCTTTTTTCCATTTGCTTCCTCTTTAAAGAAAAGACCGGAGCTGTTTTGTACCAATACCCCTTGACTGCTCAGCACAGCACCCCTTTCCAGTTGCTAGCACCTGACTTCCCAAGGGACTCACTGTGATCTCCTTTATTGCAGATAACCCATGAAAGGCTCCTGACAGATTTACCCTGTGCTGGACAGCAGAAGGACCATTGATGGATGAGAAGCTGAAGTCCTTAAAACCTGAAAGAAGACTGGGGAAGTGATTTGTCTCCTCCATCGGGTCTGTAGGACTAGGAGGTTCTTTCTGATGCAGCTGAGAAAAATGCAGACCATCAAAAAGGAGCCCGCACCCCTGGATCCTACCAGCAGCTCAGACAAGATGCTGCTGCTGAACTCTGCCTTAGCTGAGGTGGCCGAGGACCTAGCCTCAGGTGAAGATTTGCTCCTGAATGAAGGGAGCATGGGGAAAAACAAATCCTCCGCGTGTCGGAGAAAACGGGAATTCATTCCCGATGAGAAGAAAGACGCCATGTATTGGGAGAAACGGCGGAAAAACAACGAAGCTGCCAAAAGATCTCGGGAGAAGCGCCGCCTCAATGACCTGGTTTTGGAGAACAAGCTGATCGCCCTGGGAGAAGAAAATGCCACTTTAAAAGCTGAGCTGCTCTCCCTGAAATTAAAGTTTGGTTTAATTAGCTCCACAGCGTATGCCCAAGAAATCCAGAAACTCAGTAATTCCACAGCTGTGTACTTTCAGGACTACCAGACATCCAAGGCTGCCGTGAGCTCCTTTGTGGACGAGCATGAGCCTGCGATGGTAGCTGGAAGTTGCATCTCAGTCATTAAGCACTCTCCTCAGAGCTCGCTCTCCGATGTGTCTGAGGTATCCTCCGTGGAGCATACCCAGGAAAGCCCCGCACAGGGAGGATGCCGGAGCCCTGAGAACAAGTTCCCTGTGATCAAGCAGGAGCCCGTGGAGTTGGAGAGCTTTGCCAGGGAGTCCAGGGAGGAGCGGGGTGCCTATTCCACCTCCATCTACCAGAGCTACATGGGAAGCTCTTTCTCCACCTACTCCCACTCCCCGCCCCTCCTGCAGGTCCACGGGTCCACCAGCAACTCCCCAAGAACCTCTGAGGCCGATGAGGGTGTGGTGGGCAAGTCTTCTGATGGGGAAGACGAGCAGCAGGTCCCCAAGGGCCCCATCCATTCTCCAGTGGAGCTGCAACGGGTCCACGCCACGGTGGTGAAGGTTCCGGAAGTGAACCCTTCTGCCTTACCACACAAGCTCCGGATTAAAGCCAAGGCCATGCAGGTCAAAGTGGAGGCTTTGGACAGCGAGTTTGAAGGCATGCAGAAACTCTCTTCACCCCCAGATGTGATAGCCAAAAGACATTTTGACCTGGAGAAGCATGGCACCTCGGGTATGGCCCATTCCTCCCTCCCTCCTTTCTCGGTGCAGGTGACGAACATTCAAGATTGGTCCCTCAAATCGGAACACTGGCATCACAAAGAACTGAGCAGCAAAACTCAGAGTAGCTTCAAAACAGGTGTGGTGGAAGTCAAAGACAGTGGCTATAAGGTTTCTGAGGCTGAGCATTTGTATTTGAAGCAGGGAATGGCAAACTTATCCACAGAGGTGGTCTCGCTCAAGAGATTCATAGCCACACAACCTATCTCGGCTTCGGACTCCAGGTAAACGGCTACTGACCGAGCTATGTGTGGAGGAGGAGGCTGTTGGCACCATACTGAATTTCCACTGGACCTCTAAAGTCATTTCACTGTAGTGTGCACAACGGTGTCTGTCTGGTGTCCTTGTATATACACGCTGAAGACTTGATGCCCTCACTCTGCCTGGCGTGTAGTCAGATAGCTCCCCCACAGAGGCTGTACATAGTGAACGTTATTTTTGCTCTATTATAAAGTGTGTATGTTGCCAGTTTCAATAAAGAATTGGTGGCAAGCACAGCACCGGCTCTGTTCCAGATGGACAAAGCAAAGGTCACTTGGGTTTCTTAAGGTAGAGGCTGGGGAGATGGATGTCTCAGTTGGGGGTAAGGCACCTCCCACACTATTGAGAGGACCCAGTTCCCATAGCATGCATATAAAAAGCCAGGTGTGACAGCACACACCCCTGTATCTCCAGAGAAGGGAGATTAGTTGAGGACTCAACTAATAAAGGAAGGTCGCTCTGGCTTGAGCCTATCCTTGACGTCTTCAAGTTCAGTGAAAGGCCCTGAATCAAAAAATTAGGTGGGAAGTAATTGAGGAAGACTCTGGACATCGACCTTTGACCCGACACACACACACACACACACACACACACACACGCAAACAAAAGGTACAAGCAGGCTGTCTAAGTTAGGGTTTTACTGCTGTGAACAGACACCATGACCAAGGACAATTAATTGGGGCTGGATTACAGTTTCAGAGGTTCAGTCCATTATCATCAAGGTGGGAACATGGCAGCATCCAGGCAGGCATGGTGCAGGAGGAGCTGAGAGTTCTATATCTTCATCTGAAGGCTGCTAGGAGAATACTTACTTCTAGGCAGCCACGAGTGGGGTCTTAAAGTCCACACCCACAGTGACACACCTACTCCAACAGGGCCACACCCACTCCAACAAGGCCACTGTGGAGTAGTTGCTTCCCTAGAATGAGAGAAAACGGATTCCCCCACCCCCACCCTGATAATCGGGTTTAGAAACCTTTTAATAAAAGGCATAGCAAGGGTCTGGGACACAGCTTGCTTGTGGAACAAGGAGCAAGGAGAGGGTAGAGACGGTGAGTACCCTTGGACTGGGGACTGGGTTACTTAATTATTCCCCATTAGGGGGTTCTCTTTAGGACTGAGTTTTCTCTATTGTTCTTTGGCGGAGACTGCAAGCGGTTTGGCGTCTGGCCTCTCCTTAGTCACCTCCCTTCTAAGTGTGACACATGCTGTGGTGCTTGAGTCACTGACCCACTTTCCTGGATGAAAAACCAGTTTTAAAAGCGGATAAAAAACAGAAGGGAGGAAGTGTTTTAGTTTTTGGACTTTTTTTTAAAAACAGTTATAGAGTGTAACCATATAGGGAGAATATAAGCCAAATACCAGTTAGATGTCATTAAAGGAATTTCTGAGGCCATCAGTTACCACATGCAATGTCTATATATTCCAGTATATTTAATGACTTGTTAAGAGACTCATTTGTGGGCTTGAGGTATAGTTCACTGATAGAGCATTTGCCTAGCACATGTGTGACCCTTGGCTCCATCCCTACCCCCTCTGGGGCGAGAAAAGATCTACGAACGAGAAATATTAATAATGCCTCTCTATATTTGGACATTAGAAATTATAACACCAGGATCTAGAAAGCATAATCCCGGCCAGCTGGAGAGAAGACCAGGCCTGGTTATTTGTCCAGAATTCTCTATTATCCCAAAGAAGCAAGTGTCATGAGCTCCATGTGTTCCTATGTGCAGGTGGTTGGTGTCCTGTGTCTCTCCAGTGGAGTGGGTGGGTAGTAGACAGCATTCCCAGTAGGTCACTCCTCATTGCCCAAGCCCTGTCTTCATACTGATCTTTCTGTGCTGGATATGGGGGACAATTGCACTGACTCAGCCTTCCCTGTGCCACGAGATCAATGCAGCACCTGGAGGGAAAGCAGGTGGGCAGTGTGCTGACTTTGAGACTTTCTGAGTCTCGGCATCCAGTCCTGCCTGGTACTTCTGGCCTATGTTCTTGGCATCTTCATATTTGACACTGTGGTGCTTTGTGTTTCAGGGTACTCCTTAAATACAACCACACATACACTGGCCTGCTATGGCCTTCACTTCCGTCCAGGTTCTTCCAGCTAGAGAAATGTATGTCTTGGTAAGGTCTTCTACCTTTCTCAAGTCTTATTACAGATGGAGTTGTGGCCTGAGACAGTCGACAGCTGCCCACAAATGCTGGGAAGCAGAGAAGCAGGCTCACAGACAGTCAAGATTCTTCAGCAGCCCAGAGTGGTCAGGGTGCATTACAACACCAGCTGCTACACAGTAGAAATAGCATGTAGGGTTCTCCTACATGGGGAGAGGTATCCAGGGCTGGGATCAAGCATGCCAGTAGAGTATAAACTCAAGCGTGCAAGGCCTTGGATCCAATCCTCAGCACCACATAATGAAAGTCACAGTAAGGAAAAAAGCAAGCAATTATAGTGAGGGGAAGGGAATTCCTTCAAGCTTGTGTGAGTCAGAGCCCCAGGAAATAGGAGGTTGTGTCTGTGCTGACACATCCAGACACTTGTCCCTTGTCTCTGCAAAAGCAGCCAGAGGTACAGCAGAAAGCAGTCTTCAGGCAATACGACCTTGGACATGCCCAATCTCATCTGATCGCAGAAGCTAAGCAGCGTTAGGCCTGGTTAGTACTTGGATGGAGAGCATTCTCTAGGAACTGGAGGGATGGCTTAGCAGTTAGGTGCTCCTGCTTAACTGCTCTCCCAGAGGACTCGAGTTTGGTTCTCAACATCCATGTTAGACTGTTCACAATCACCTGGAACTCCAAGAGACGCACCACTCTTTTCACTCAGACACCTACACACATGGCAGGCACACACACACACACACACACTCATAAATAAATATCAAAACATGATAGTTCCTGACAAGGTGTGGGCAGCGAGCATCACAGTCATGAAGAGAGTGACCAAACATTAAGAAAAATGATAGTCAATTATCCAGAGGTGACAAGTTGACACTCATGGGTGCCAAAGGGCATCATGAACAGGCCAAGCACACAAAAGGGAAGCCTTTTTGTTCCGAAGAATTGTTTTCTTCCTCCAGAACCATGAGGAAGAGTGTTGACCTCATACCAACACGGGACCTTCCCAAACTTGGTTGCCAATGTTTCAGGTTGGGCCTCGGGAGTGTGGTCCTACAGGTGTGGCCTGCACACCTCCCAGGTTTATTGACAGAAGCATTCATTAGGGGTACCACCCCTAATCCTTTTCTTTCTCCTCTTGGTGTCCTTTTGCCTTGACATTTCAAGACTCTCCGTTATTTCAATGTTATACCTTGAAAATCAAATGAGCCCCATCAACATGTGAAGACCCAAAGAAATAGTACAGTGAGCAAGCATTAATGTCACAGGCTGATAACAGGAGTCCCTGCAGCCTCCACTTGCTGCCCAGAGTCCCTCAGAATGATAGAAAATGGGATTGGGGAGAGAGCTTAGTTGGTAAAAGGCTGGCGTGCAAGCATGAAGACCTGAATCCCCAGAATCCCCAGGAAAATCCAGATGTCAGGTCTGGTGTAGGGGCGCACACCTTTAATCCTAGCACTCAGGACACAGAGGCAGATGGATCTCTGTGAGTTCAGGGCCAGCTTGGTCTATATAGTGAGCACCAGGACTACATAGAAAGACTGTCTCAGAGAGAAAGAGAGAGAGAGGAAGGAAGGAAGGAAGGAAGGAAGGAAGGAAGGAAGGAAGGAAGGAAGGAAGGAAGGAAGGAAGAGGAGGAGGAGGCCTGAGGATGGAGGATCTCTGGGGCTTACTGGCTGGCCAACCTGGTCTAATAGGTGATTGCCACCTTCAGTGAGGAATCTTGTCTCAAAAAATAAGGTGGATGACACCTGAAGCACACCTGACATTGGCTTCTGGCCACGCACACAAGCAAGCACACACTCGTGGAGGCTTACAACCATGTACGGTCATGACTATCAAAAGATAAGGAATATACGCCTCAGAACACCAAGCAGCCTCAGGAATATCCAAAAGGTAGCTCTTAGGTTGCTACCAAATGAAAGGAAGGCACAACCAGACATAGCCAAAGGTGTTCCCCAAGGACTTAGCCCCAACACCCAGGCAGGCAGAAGGATGGCTGACAGTTCCTCCCTAGAATGCAGACAGGTCCTCCACATGGCCTCCTCACTGTGTGTGTACCCTGTCTTCATCGGTACCTCACCGTGTGGGATTACATTGGTTAGAGTTCCTCCTATCACATGCCTTGGTCATCCGGAGATGTTGCCTTACAATCCCTGTGGATACCTGAAGCTATAGGCAGTGACTAACTCTACACAGACTGGGTCTTTCCTACACATGCTTGTGGCAAAGCTTAATTTATAAGTTACACAGTGCACGGTCAACAACTGATAGGGAATAGAACTATAGTCATGTAATAATGGTGGTTATGATTTAATTTATTTTTAATTATGTGTATGTGCATGCACCCGTGTATGTGTGACTCTGTGTGTGTGTGTGTGTGTGTGTGTGTGTGTGTGTGTGTGTGAGATGAGTGCAGTTACCTTTGCAGATAGTTTCAGTTCCCTCGAAGCTGGAGTTGCAGGCAGTTCTGGGCCTGGAAACCAAACTCAAAATTTCTGCAAGATCAGTATGTGTTCCTACCCACTAAGCCATTTCTCCAGCCCCTAAAACTTGCTTTCTTCGTGAATTGTTTGGGGGTACAAGCAGAGATTAAAGCTCATTCCCAGCTATTTAGCACGTTTCAGGTTACACGAGACCCCCAAATACAAACGAAAGGTGAATTTCTAGGATTACCTATTGACAACCAATACCACAAGCAACTGAGTCTGCAGAGAGAGTGACCACTACACTAGTCTCTTGCAAGAGCTTCCCTAGCAGCCAACAGTGCAGTCCAGGATCCAAGGAGAGGGGCAGGGGCCAACACGGGGCACCTTAGAGGGGTAAAAGAAGTCTACAAAGGAAGGGAGATATGGGGGCTTTTTTGGAGAAGTAGAGAGAGCCTTTAAAGCTAAGTACAGTGATACATACCTATAATCCCAGCACTTGGAGGGCAGAGGCAGGAGGATTGCAAATTCAAGGCCAACAGGGGCTCCATAACAGGAACCTGTCTGAATGAAGAACAGCAGGAAGCTGGGGTTGAAATGACTAGTTTTCCATTATACAATAGTTGTATAATAGATTTGTTTATTAGCTTCAAAGAAGGAACTATTTCAAAATAAGAACAGCTCACTTGTGTGTGAATTCCAGTGGCTGCCTACACACACGGCATTCTGAACAATTGAGTACTCATTCATTGAGACCTTTCCACCACACAGGCATTTTGCTGGTTAAAATAAAAAAGTTTAATGTCTTATTAGAGGGTAGGAATGTGGCTTCTATGGTAGAGTGTGCTTGCCTGGTACGCACAGGGCCCTGGGTTCTGTCCCCAGCACCGCATAAACCCTGCCCACATGAGTGCTCACACCTGTAATCTCATCTCACAGAAGGCAGAAGCAGGAGAATCAGAACTTCAAGGCCATTCTTGGCCACATTGTGGTTTGAGGTCAGACTGAGTTAGACACTACTGTCTCAACACACACACACACACACACATACACACACACACTCATACATGCATACTTTTAGATTTTTTTTTTAAAAATCTGATAGCTATTAAAGTCAATTTTGAAAACTAGAAAACCTTCACAGATGGACGTTGCGGTCGTCCCAGCTGTCTGGAAGGGATAGAAGTCATTGAAGTTATTTAGTCACCAAGGATCTGGGCTGTATCCCATCTCCACTTGGGCCAAAAATTTCATATGAGGAACATTTGCCACTGATGGAAGGTTGTTGGGGCCCCAGAATACCAGTAAGAGTAGAGGGCTGGGGTAATTCTGGATTATGAAAAGGGAACTAGGGAGTCATGAGGAAAACATTTGGAATACAGAGGGCCTTACCTGTAGGGCACCGACAAGTGCCCTACAGAGGGAGCTAGTGTGGATTCTAGGGAACAGGAGGAAAGCCTCAATTCAGGAAGTGAACCGAGATAGATAAGGACAGAGGAGCAGGTGACTGTGGGAGCTAACAGAGCAGCCCGTGAGAGATCCCCAGGGCTGCTGATGGGGAACAGAACACACCTCTGCTCAGCCAAGTATCCCCAGAATATCCACGCTACATCACACACTTATGAAGAGAAAGGTGACCTTGAAAGACAATGTTTGAAGACAGTCCAAGCTTCTGTAGGCCTAGAATAAAGTCCCTTTGGAAGGCAAGGTGGGATTAGGCAACATGACTGAGTGAGCAAGGACACCAGCTGCCAAGTGTAACAGCAGAAACTTGACCCCTAGGACCTATGTGGTGAAGGAGAGAACCAACTCCTGCAAGCTGTCCTCTGACGTGCTCACGTGCCATGGCACATACATGGACACGTATACACGTGTCACAAATAAACATATGTAGATAGATAGATAGATAGATAGATAGATAGATAGATAGATAGATAGATAGATAGAACAAAGGAGGGCAGGAATCATGGAAGAAGGCAGGAGAACACAGGAGGCTGGACAGGAGGAAGAGAAAGCTGCTGACCCATGGAAATGGAAGAGGAAGATGTCTCAAGACCAGTAACTCAGGAATGAGCAGTCATCTTTGGTTCTACAGCTTTATTGGGTTTCCAGGGACAGGAAACTCTGGGGAAAGAACAGGTATCACAGTGACAGGAAACTGGTAAGCTGTCTTGAAGAGAAAAGAGTTAGGGATGGAGAGGGGTGGGGCCTGTGCCTTGGAGGGGTCAAGGAAGGCAAAGCTTGAGGATGGAGGGACTAAGAGACCCACTGTGGGTGGATAGCTCCAGGACTCTGAAAGACGACTGACTATGTGACTTGAAATTCTTTCTACAACTTGGTGGAAACAGGTAAAAATACATGGTTACTCCTCAGTTTTCTCAGTAACTAGTAGATTGAATGCTTCCTTGGTATACTTTTTGCACCTCTGCTGGACTATATATCTGGGTCAACATTCTTCAGAGTGAAGCAGCTCCCTTACTGCAGGAGCCCAAGGCCATGCTATGAGGGCTGGTGTCACTCAGCACGTATAGGAGAACTGGACTTGATAAGCCACGTATCTTAGCGTTAACTTAGCACAGCCTATAATCATCTGGAAAAAAAGAGGCTCAATTGAGTAATTGTCTTTAACAGATTGGACTGTGGTCATGTCTGTGAGGGATTGCCTTGAGGATCCAAGCCACCGTGGGTAGAACCATCCCCTAAGCAAATGGTTCTGAACTGTGTAAGGAAGCTTGTTAGCCACGAGCCTGAACAAGCCAGAGAGAGAGCCAGCAAGCTGTAATTCCCCATGGTTTCTGCTTTAAGTTCCTATTTGACTTCCTGCCCTGATTTCCCTCGATGATAGATTACTACCTGGAAGTATAAGTCAAACAAACTCTTTCCTCCTCTACATTGTTTTGCTCAGAGAGTTTATCACTGTAACAGAATGACGCATTGTGTCACCGAGACCCAAGAGGAACTCTTACTTGGAGGTCTTGCTAGCTACCGGCGTGGTAGCAGAAACCTAGCCAAGAAACCTCTGCTCTTGAGGAATTTTAAAGTCACTGGTAGAAGAAAGATCAAAATTGTAACAGTAGCAACGGCCAGGAGAGGACACTAGCAAGAAGGGTGTGGAAAGAGCATGCCTGTTACTGAAGTCTTTAGGGTCAAAGCTCAGGCCCTGGTAGCCATAGCAAGACAGGGTAAGCCAGTTCCTCAACAGGACAATTAAGGAGACTGTGAGGGATTGCCTTAAGGACCCAACCCACTGTGGGTAGAACCATCCCTGAGGCAAAGAGACAAGTAAAAATGAAAAGCAGAGGAGATGTATTCTATGTGGCCACATTGAGAAGAGGAACAAATAAAGGGTCCAGTGGGAATCCCCACTTGCCCAAGTCTATCTTTAGGCTCCTGACATGAGGTCTAGGTTGAAATGGAGGGCAAGAGGTGTGCATAGCTAAGCAGTCCTGGTCAAGGTGTGGTCCCTTCTATCATAATTGTCTTGGTTCTAGTCTCTTCTGTAAGGTGGTCGGACGAGTTGTGAAAACCATGGAAAAGTCTCTACCCAGGAAGTAAATGTCTCTGAATGACAGAAGCTTCAGCCTTTGCCTTCCCCCAGGGTGAGGCTCCTATGAAAATTTTAATTACTTGTGGTCTCTTGTGCCAACAGTCAGGTAGTCAAAGGAAGGGACACCAGTGGGTTTGATTATCTCCTCTCCTACCAGGGGGTTGATTCAGCTCTGCAGTTGTGAACAGGGAATGAAAGGTCATGGGGCAAAGTGAGGAGCCTGGGCTAGAGAACAGGACAATCAGATGGAAAGGAAGACAGAGCAGGGAACACAGGCAAGCCACAGAGTGATGTTTCGGTCTTCGGTGGACCTCAAATTCAATGGTAATCTCCTAAGGTCATTGCCTTGTGACATCACCACCATCATGGTGTGTGTAGACACACACACCCTCTGATATCCTCACGATACCCTAATTGCCTAGCAACACATTTCTCAGTATTTACATCAACAAATGCCCTGTTACCGATTACCTCTCTTGACAGAAAAATATACCACTGAGGGAGGCATTGTATATCACTGAGATGAACTTACCTAGAGGCTAAGTAAGAAATACAACTCAGAAACTGGGCTGGGGGGATGGCTCAGTTGGGTAGTGTTCGATGTGCGTGCATGAGGGCCTAAATTCAGGCCCTCGGCAGCCATGTGCAGATACACGCGTGACTGCATGTGTCTGTAAATTCCATTAACAGAGTCAGATGGCTCTTTGGAGCATCCTGGCCAGCCAGGTTAGCCAATAGGTGGAAACCCTTCATAACAGGTGACTAAGGAAACCCCAGGCATCGACCTTTGCTCTCCACCTATACCAACCCTGCCCCCACATACATGCAAAATCACAAGTAAACACAGGCCCAATTCTCATTGGACATTGGCTTCCATCTTTAGAAATGGTCCTTACCAGGTGCAGTAATGTACTTCTGTTAAGTTCTAGGCATCCACAGAGGTCAAAAGGAAAGAAAAAGCATGTCTGCAGGCCTGTGAGAAGGTCTAGAAATTTCTGGTGTGCCTGGTGCTTAGGTTTCCTGTTCCTCTCAATCCCTTCAGCATGAAGTTCTGCCCAGCCAGCCGTGAGTCTCTTGTGAGCCTCTCCATCCCATGAAGAAGGGTGACCATCAGCACTCCCAGTGCAACTGTACCAGTAGGGCTGAGGAACATATGGCCAAAAGTACACTATTCAGCCAATGACCCCCGTTCATCTTGGAGTTTGGCTTTAATACTTCTTCCTTGTCCTTTGCACATGGGTGCTGGTTGGTCCAGGGAAAGAGTGAGGAGAGAATTGGAAGATGAGGGCATAATTGGAGGGAGAAAGATGGGACTGTGTAGAGAGGACGAGAGAGAATGCAGAGAAGACATGAAAGTGAGTTGGGCTTGGGCGGGAGGGAAGCAGGTCATGTTTCTGGATGAGAAGATGTGGAGCCATGGGCTGACAGTGGTGAGCGCTGTGAGGGGAACAAGATGGCCTCCAAGAACTCCCAAAGCACATGCTGATGGGGAGCACGGAGAAGAGGTTTGTCTCCTGTGCCCACAGCCTGTCAGACTCTTAAGTTGCCTCACAAATGGCTTAGGATGCTAATCTCTACAGGTCCTGGTCAAGCCAAAGAGCTGAACAGAAAAGAGCCTTGGGTTTCCTTAGCAGCCATCTCACGTGGTTTCTGCTTTACCCCCAGGGTTAGGACCTTCCCCATCTGGGAATGAAGATAATCTGAAGAAAGACTTGTGGTCCTCCCTTTGGCTGTCAGACTACTAAGACAATGGATGCTGGGAAATTGGAAATTTCCAGGAATCACATGCTAAGAGAAGGGAAAAGCCAAAATCTGGTACCGGTCATCTTGTCTCCTGGAAAGAGATTTCACACAGTTCTGGCAACTTGTCAGACCACCTTGCAGATCAGGCCAGAGACACTTAGGATTCGCAGAAGCACACCTTGACCCGGACTGTTGAATTATATATACCTCCAGCCCTCTAGTTAAAGGTAACCTCAAGGCAGGACTCTGAAGATGGACTCCAGGAGTCTGGATCTTTAATCCTCTCTGGATGTGGTTTCATGGAATCAATATCCTTTTTAATTTTTATTTATTTTTTTTATGTTACTTGTTTGTTTCATAGGCTTAGTGAGGACCAGTAGCCAAGCCTCACTGGTGCTGAGTGCATGGGCTCCGACCCTAAAAATAACAGGAATAACGCTAACAACAACTAGACAAATAAGTATCCTCCCCTCCTAAAGACTGAACACCAAGCCTCTGCATGGACTCACAGTAGAATTGGTCCTCCATGTGAGAATAGTCTACAGTTGGAGAATCAACCTGCCATGCGCTGGTCAGAATTACTTTGGAGATAAGTTGCATCTCCCCTTAGCATGTAGACTTCTTGTCATTTTTCCCTGTGATGGTTAATAGGATCTAGACTTACCTAGGCTATGAATCTCTGGGCACCTTTGTGAGGAAGTTCATAGTGTTAATTGAGGTGGGAAGATTCACACTGACTATGGTTAGCATCACCTGTGGACTAGAGTCCTGGACGGAATAAAAAGGAGTGATAGGTTATTTCTCTGCCATCAAAATGAGCCAGTTCAGGCCAGATTAAAGTATACAAAGGCAGGTTTTATTGGGAAGCCTCTCTCAGGCAAGTTCACTGGTGCCAAGGAGAGTCCAGGGAAGTCGCCATGGGGAGGGAGACAGAGAGAAGGAGAAAGAGAAAGAAAGAAAGCAAGAGCGGTGAGAGAAGAGAGAGGGGTTGGGGGGACCAAACTGTCTGAATTATATAGGAAAGAGCTCTACAGGGAAGGGGAAGCCCAGCCCTTGGACTGTAAAGTTCAGGGTAGAGGTGGGGCATGCCGGGTAGGGACTGAGGGATGCTGGGATGCTGGGAGAACCTGGAGGCCAGGTCCACTTTGGCATGTTAAATATTTACCTCAGCTGTTTGTCCTGGCTCTGAATCCCAACAAGGAGAAAGTGGACTGAGAATAGCTGCCCCCACCTTTGTGTGTGTGTGTGTGTGTGTGTGTGTGTGTGTGTGTGTGTGTGTGTTTGCTTCCTGACTATAGCTGCTATGCAGGCCACCTCATGCTCTTGCTGCCATATTGTTGGGAGGACATAAACTATGTCGGCTCCATCCTTAAGGTCCCAAGGACAAAGTGAAGATCACCCTGGAACCTGTGAGTTTGCTGAGCTCACTTATAGAATAGAAAGGCACACACTGACAGGAGGGTGAGCAGCCCCAGAGGAAAGTCTTCACCCAGCTCGATGATGGTCTTCCATCACATAGATGGTGGCCCATCTCAACTTCCCCCACCCTATATTATGTATGTCAGCACCATCTGAGACCAGTGGTTATGTGCTGATAGGGCAGAAGTACAAACGGCTGTCTGGGGGCGTGGCTAGAGCCTCAGGTGAAGGTCCAATGACCCTCCTACCCTCTCCTTCTATGATGGCATGTCAACAGTCAACAAACTAGATTGTGATGGACTCTTGCTAGGGGGCACAGAGATGTGATAAAGGCCACAGCTCTTTTGCTGGAGGGATCATGTGCTCCTGGTCCTTTACCCACCGTGATGGACTGTACCCTTAAACTGTGAGCTAAAGTGCACCCTTCCATCCTTGAGTTGCCCTGGTTGCATACTTTGTCTTATGTCAGAAAAATAATGGATGCATTCCTTAAGCAACACAGTTTCCAATTGCCACCGCATCTTCACCGTGTTAAGGGCTGTACAGAGTCTAGGAATGACTGGTGACATATAAAAGTGATAGGCAAAGCCTGTGCTGCTTACATAAAGATGTGAGTGTCTATGGGTTTTAATTTCCTTGTGGGTCTTTGAACCATTTCCATGGGTACCCAGGGACAACTGTAAAGCTCTTTAAAATGCGTCTGCCATGAAAGAATGAGGCTTTCTCCAGATGCCTCAGCATAAATGCACGGGCCAGGCCTGGTTTATGAAAAATGGGGAATGTGACAGAGAAATTCCTAGTCATCTGTAAAGAGGAATACATATCACAAGTTATATTTGGTTTCTTTGATTTGTAGCTGCTTTTGTGTTATACGCTTCACATGGTGTCTAAGATCATTTCCCTCACTACAGAACAAAATTAAGACCATTATTTGTATAATTCAGGTGAAAGCAGTGATTCTTTTAGATGAGAAATGAGTGTGTTTTTTGAGAAATCAAGATAATTATCTGTGTTCTCCACTTCACTTGCCGGGAACATGCAAGGTGGGGTGAAACCTTGTAAGACATACATAAAACTCACTCTCTCCAGGAAGATGAAGCATCTTAACACTTGGCAGCGTGCAATGGGGCAGAACTGAGAAGAGTGCTGTTCTTCCTGTTCACTGAGTTTGAAAGTAAATTCACCTCAGGCCAGACTATAACACAAGGAGGCAAAGTCGGATGTAATAGGTGGTAAAAGCCACAGTCCCACCGGGAGAGGATCCGGTGAGAGTGTGCTTACTTAGCCGTGCAGTTGGCTTTCTCCAAGTACAAAAGAAGAAAAAGAAAGAACAAAGAAAAGCTTCTGTGTTGGTGTGCATATGATGGGCCCAGGGTGTGGCACTATTAGGAGGTGTGGCCCTGTTGGAGTGGGTGTGTCACTGTGGGTGTGGGCTTTAATACTCTAGTCCTAGCTGCCTGGAAGCTAGTCTCCTCCTAGCAGCCTTCAGACGAAGATGTAGAACTCTCAGCTCCTCCTGCACCATGCCTGCTGGTGCTCCCACCTTGATAATGGACTGAACCTCTGAACCTGTAAGCCAGCCCCAATTAAATGTTTGCTTTTATAAGTCTTATAAGTCTTGGTCGTGGTGTCTGTTTCACAGCAGTAAAACCCTAACGAAGACAGCATCAAACAGTAGCTGAGCAAAAGAAAATGCCAGGGATGGCTGGAGTTGCTGTGCTTATCAATTTTGTCAAGTTCTCTCAGACCATAGAGTCCCATGATTCTGCAGTTCCAAAGGGGGCCATCCCTTGCTTTGGAGTTACAAGTGGATGTGAGCCTCCTTATGTGGCACTGGGAGCTGAACTTGGAACCTCTGCAAAAGCAGCAAATGCCTGTAACCACAGAGCCATCTCCCCAGCCCTCTGAGGTTCTTCTTGATAGTTTAGTCCCAAAGACATATGTGGAGTCGGATGAGAAAAGTGTGCCCACATGCACTATTTAAGTGTGTGTGTGTGTGTGTGTGTGCGTGCTTGCTCTGATCTTCCTCCCTCTTTTAAAGCCTCTTATATCCAATTGCAAGGCTCCACCTGATGACTTTATCTGAGCCTCATCACCTCTCAAGGTCCATCCTGTCAACACCACAGAGGGATTGTTTCTACCCTTTCAGCTTCTCACGTTGGGGAATAAATACATTTCAACACCTGAAGCCTTCGGAGACTTTTTAAACCCACATCCAAAGCCTTCCCATCAAACAGAGCTCCGCCCTAAACATGCAGTAATGCGGTCCTAATGAAGCCTGACCGAGAGCAACAGCAGACCATATTGTTGAGTTTTCATGGGACCTTGAGAAGTATACGAATGCAGTTCTCTAGCACACAGAGATGGAAACCCCAAGCATATCTGCAGTCCTCCTTCAGGTCATGCTAGGAGGGGGAGGTGACCGGGGGCGGGCAAGCCTGCAACAGCAGATCTGGAAGCTTCTTAAAAACAGCAGCAGCAGCAGCAGCAGCAACAACAACAACAACAACTGTGCCCAGGCAGAACAGAGTTGGTGTCTCTGCAGAACAAGTGCTTGTACTTGGGGGAGCACTGCAGTGCCCCTCTCCCACAAAACTGGGATAGTACCAAACCTGTGATCTCTGTAACATTGGCAGTTTGAGATACAATAATATATATGAACGCAGATTTCTTTTTCCTCACAACTGTACACATGGGAGAGCTGTTCTTAACAACGGTCCTAGTAAGACTGTTTTATTAAAAGAATGCTTTTCCTTGCACTTAAAAGAAGCGTGGAGCTGGGCGTGGGGGCGCACACCTTTAATCCCAGCACTCAGGAGGCAGAGGCAGGCAGATCTCTGAGTTCGAGGCCAGCCTGGTCTACAGAGTGAGTTCCAGGACAGCCAGGGCTACACAGAGAAACCCTGTCTCAAAACAAAACAAGAGAAGAAAAAGAGGAGAGGCAGGAAGAGAAGGAAGAAGAGGAGGCAGCACCACGGAATTGAAAACATCCCTACTTAGGTATTTATGGCGGTTGTTAGTAAAAACAGAGTTTCTTACACAGGAGAACTCTCTCCAGTTCAGACCGGTGGCTGAAGCAGCTACTATGTAACTGGCAGGCAGGTAGCAAATACAGTGTAGACACTCTGGACAAAAGGGCAATTCTCACCCAGGGGTGGATGGCATCAGACAGCCTGCGACCTGAACTGCTCTTATTTAAGTAGTGAACATGAAAACATTTATTTAATGATTTCAGGCCAATATCGAGACCTCAGAAAGGAAATCTTTATTAAAAGATAGAGTAGGGCTGGTGAGCTGGAACCATGGGAGAAGTGTTTGCTGCCAAGTGCACAGAACCTACATGATGGAAGGAGAAACCCAGCTTCCAAAAGCTGTGTCACACACACACATGTAGCCAGGTACATGTGCATGTAACACACACACACACACACACACACACACACACACACACACACACACACACACACACACACACACAAAGAGAGAGAGAGAGTAAAAAACAAACAAGTGATCCAAAAGCAGCAAACAGCCAGCTAGCATGTGGCCCTCTGTCCTGTGTTCTCTGTGTTATCTTCTATGTTATCAGTTGGCCAGGGCACAAATTCGATAGCTAAGGAGCAGGGTGCAACTGTAAAAGCCACACCCACAGTGACCTCATTAGCTCTAACTTTCTGCTGATCCTACATTTGGGAATCAAGGTGGGAAGCAGCCCTCCTCCACCACTGATGGCTCAGCCCTTCCCCCATGAAGAATTACAGTGTCAGGAATGGCCCAGCCTGAGTGTGGGCTCATCCCTGTGATGTCAGCACTTGGAAAGTGGGGGCAGGAAGACCACAAGTTCAGCATTATCTTTGGATATATAGCCAGTTTAAGGCCAGCCTGGACCACATGAGATTCCATCAAAAAATAAAGCAAGACCAGCAAGATGTCTCTGCTAGTAAAGGTTCCTGTCTGAGTTTGACTCTCTGAACAAACAAACATGGAAGGAAGGAACGAGCTTCACAAAGTTGTCCTCTGACCCGCACACGTGTGCTCAGTGTCTACACACGCGCCATCCACACGGGCAACATTAATACTACTTTAAAAACCAAATACAAATGAAAAGTTACTAGTACACTCTCATACTTACCAGTAATAATGGGCAGCCTACTGTGGGGAACCAAAGAGTATATCCAGCTTATTTATACAGCATGGGTGAAGGGTCATTGATGGGCACAGTGACCCTATGGTAGCCACACTGTGAAGTCTTCACCCAACATGGGTAGTGGTTTTCCCATGAAGATGGTAGCAGTTTGGCTCAGAGAAACAGCACATTATAACAGCTACTTTGTACAGAATTTGCTCCCTGGGGCTCGTCTCCTGTCAATTTGTCCCAGCATGGGTTGCACCAGCCCAGGCAGTGCCAATGAGTTGATGGAAATCAACCACCTTTTTGAGTATGAGTAGAGAGCATAGTAATACCTTTTATATGGCAAAAATGACTGCAGTTCTGTGTTGGGGGTTGGTCTGGTGTTATGCATACAAATGCTAAATTCTGAACCCCAAGATCTGGGTGCCTTCCAGGTGAGTGTGTTCTCATCTACACCAGTTTTTGTTATGTAAACCCTGCTCCCTGATTTAAAGCTGATTGGCTAATAAAAAATGCTGGACAGCCAATAACTGGGCAGAAGAGAAGAAGCAGAGTTGAGGTTCCTGGTCTTGGGGTCAGAGGTGGAAGCAGTTGGGAGGGGAAAAGGGTAGAGGAGAAGAAACTAGAGAAGGAGAGGAGGGAGAGAATGAACATGGCCCTGATGGAGCAGGTCCAGGCCAGACAGGACCAATAGTGAGAAATAACTTGGGCTATGTGGCTGGGACATAGCCAGACTAACTTAGAAAATTAGTTTAAAGGCATCTGCCCAGTTGTTTTTCTGTTAAACTTGTTTGAATAAACCATTAGGTTTCTGTCTCAATTACTTGGGAACTAGGTGGGTTGGAAAAATATATAAAATATTAAATATTCAACCAGTCTCATGAAACCTACATTCAACACGGTCCTAGTCCCAATGTTAATCTCCCTTATTGGGGTCAGGCATGCTGAACAAGTGAAAGACACACATCTATCCCATGTCAACAGTGCTTCTAGGAGTCCTGGGGGCTGGAAGGTGCTGGCTTCTGGAAGGCAGAGGAAGGGAGCTAGAGGCAGGCCTTGGCACTCATCCTGAAATCACCCTGCCTCTATTTCCCCACTGTGCTGAGTTTGAACTGCCACTCCTCCAACCTGCACCTCCCAAATTCTGAGATTACAGGCATGGTCTTCCATGTCTTACATGGTTCTGGGAATTGAACTCAGGATATCATGCATGCTAGGCTGGCACTCTACTGCCTGAGCTCCAGCCCCCTACTTTACACTTTGCAAAGACATTTTTAGCATCTCGGTTTTAAGTGCTTAGATGTTTCAGAATTTCAAAGATAACTGTAGTATGCATCTCTGATTCTTTTACCTCCTGTCTCTCAACAGAGTTTTAGAGCTTTGAATTCTTTGACTCCTGTACTAGCTACACTTTGTAAATAAGGCAGTTTGGACTTCAAAGGATACCCAAGTCTTGCCTGTTATCTATAGTGTGCAGGCCTTCCTAGGTTTTCTTCCATCAATACTGAAGTCAGCTCTTATATTGTTCTATTGCTGCAGAGACCAAGGCATGACCAAAGCAACTTATAAAAGAAAGAATTTAATTGGGGGCTTGCTTGCAGTTTCAGAGGGTTAGTCCATGATCATCATGGCAGGAAGCAGACACTCATGGCACTGAAGCAGTATATGGATCCACAGGAAGCAGGCAGAGACACTGGGCCTGGCGTGGGGTTTTGAAACCTCAGGGCCCATCCCTAGTGACACACCTCCTCCAACAAGGCCACACCTCCTAATCCTTCCCAAACACTTCCACTAACTTAGGACCAAATCTATGACCCTATGGGGGCCATTTTCACTCAAACCACCATATAAGCGATGCACTTGGAAGCTATACACTGGGGTGTGGCCGTCAAGAATTGTTTATTTGAAGTATTAGATGACCCCCTTAGAATCAAAGGTCAAAGAATAGAAGATCCCCTTAGGAGTTGAAAATCCTTTCAAGGATGGTCACATCACATTGGGGAGAGCAATCACCTACTCTGTTCATTGTGGGAACATCTCTGAATTAAACACATGACCGCAGCTGACCTCTGACTACTGACCCAGCAGCCTCCGCCATATTTGTAAGGTTCTAAATCCACCATCAGAAGCAGTAAATTGTTAATCCACTCTAAATTCCGCAATGGCTGGGCCACTCCCTAATTCCCTGTGACTAACACACATCCCCCTCTGATATTCCTGAGTTAACACTTTCTAAATCTATATATTTTATCTTTGCTGCCCTGGAACCTGCTGGGCAGCCCTCCTGGAGCGGTTTCCCCTTGTACCTACAGCTCTCCCTCCTGCACCTTTCTGGCGTGGTCTATCTCCTATTCCCTCAGAATCCCCTCTTCCTCTTTTCTCAGTCCCTTCCCAGGAACCCTAAAAGTCCTGCCTCTGTCTCCCTGCCCAGTCATTGGCTGCTGGTAACTTTATTGACCAATCAAAAACCAACTGGAGACAGACTCCCTTTAGTCTTTAGTCCTACTCAAACGGGGTTTTGGACATCATAATTAGCATGAGAACATAAGCCCCTATAACCATCTGACTTGGTTGTCTCTGTCTTCCTTCTGATGTAATAAAGGTTATTAGTTAGAGCAGTGCGGTGTTATTTGCTTTATTGGGAAAGGGTTTCTTGAAGCCCTGTGGGGTCTCCATGTCACCAGGTAACCAAGGATGCCCTGGAATTTTTTTTTTTTTTAAGTCTTACTTTAAACAATGTTTGTTTTAAATACATGTGCGTACCTGTGTTGTACATGTTTATGCAGTTGCCCTTGGAGGCAAGAAAAGGTCATTGGGTCCTCTAGAGCTGCAGTTTTAGTAGCTGTAAGCCAACTGATGTCAGGGCTAGGAACCCACCTTGGATGTTCAGCAAGAAGTCAACAGCTCTCCAGCCCTTGGTCTTAAACTTCGGATCCTCTGGTCTCTGCTTTCTGATTACAGGCAAGGGCTACATTTGCCTTGATGCTGGGATAGAACCCAGAGCTTTGTGCATATCAGGGAAGCCCTCCGCTAACTGAACTGCAACCTCAGTCCTAGGTCATTCGCTTGCAACCTTCCTAATGCCTTACACGAATCTTTACAAATTAATCCTTATCAAGACGTGAAGGAAAATATGCTATTTTGTTGTTTCACATTCTTCTAGAATGAAAGCAGCCCCTGCATGTTGGATCTTCAATGGTAACAGAATTGTTAGGAGCATCTGCTTGGCTGTTAATTTCTAATAGACCTCACAGGCAGCAAGCTGTTCTCCATGCACAGGCCTCAGCCATTCTTCACGATCCCTGAGAAGACATGGCACCGAGCCAACCGCTGCTGGTTTGCTTACATTATTTTAAATTCATTTTATTTATTTATTTGCTGTAAATAGTCTGCCAGTGAAGCATGTGACTTACGTAAACAAATCTCACTAAAATTCCATTTCTACTAAATTAAGACTAAGATCTGAGTCAGGGAGAGATGGACACAGTGAAATTCAGAGCATGTCTGCTTTGTGAAGTTTTGTGGTATTCTTTCCAGTTGAAAAATTCCTGGAATGGATCAGTCAGAGGTTCAGCAGGCTGAGTTGAAATCATCTTTCACAACCCCTAGACTTACAATCACAGAGTAAGCAAGGCAAATCACTCCAAGCAACTGTGCTTGTGGCTGCTAGACCTAACCGCCCTCTTCTCCTCAGCCTCTTCTGCTCCCTTTCTCCCTACCCCCTCCCTTTCTCCCACTTCTCATACCCTCCATGATTAAAGATTCCCACAGGCAAGAAGGATAGCTCAGGAGACCACTTGTTATAGGATGGTGGTCTACTTACTTATTCCATCTGTGCCTTAGTTTCTTCATTTGGAATCTTTGGTGCAGTTCATTGCACTCAATAATTCCAAGGGTAAAGAGCAAAGAATTATGGGAACTGTAAGAACACCAGTAATACTGGATAAGAGCCCATGCTGGTGATCTCATTTTAAAAGCTGAAATGTTAGAACTGGAGAGATGGCTTAGTGGTTAAGAACAAAATCTGCTCTTGCAGAGAACCTGGAGTCTGGTTCCCAGCACCCACAAGGCTCTAGCTCTAGTTTTTGGAGATCCAGTGTGTTCTTCTGGCTTCTGAGGACTCCACACACACGCGGCACACATGAATGCATGCAGGCAAACACTCATACACATAAAATAAAAGTAAGTAAATAAAGTTGAAATGCTGAACAAAGGGTTAAAGACACAGGCAGCAGTACCATTTTTTTTTTTTTTTAAACATCCAATTATAGAGAAGATACGCCAAAGCTGAGCCATGCCTCCGTGGGTCAAGTTGGCAAGGGTGAGTCTCAGTTTGAGTTCCTAGAACACAAGCAAGATCCGGACTCGTAGCAAGAGTGTCTGCAATTCCAGCATTCCTATGATGAGATGGGAAGTAAAACCAGCAGAATACCCAGGAGCTCTCCGGCCAGTCAGCCTGGTATACACAGTGGCTAACAAGAGATCATGCCCCAAATGAGGGTGGAAGGGAGGACTGGACTTCCAGGCTCTCCTCTGACCTTCATACCCTCACTGTGGCACATCCGTATTCTCTCTCTCTCTCTCTCTCTCTCTCTCTCTCTCTCTCTCTCTCTCTCTCTCTCTCTCTCTCTTCATTTCAAAAAGAATGGAGACATGCCTGAGACAAGCAGGATGCAGCTGTCTGGCTTTGCTTTCTGTCTAAGGCAAAACCACAGCCTGGGCAGCTTAAACAACAGACTTCTGTTTTCTTACAGTTTGGAGGCGGGAAATTCAAGTTCAAGTTGAACTGTAAGCAGGGCTTCTTCTCCTTGTGCCTCACATGACCTCTTCTCTCTATGTCTCTCTCTGTCTCTGTCTCTCCCTCTCCTTCCCTCCCTCTTTCCTCCCTTCCTCAATCTCCTATTCTTGTAATGATACCAGTAATGTTGGATGGGAGCCCACCTTGTGACCTCATTTTATCTGAATCTCTTCTTTAAAGACTCCAAATATAGTCACGTTCTGAAGTGCTAGAAAAGAGGATTTCGAGTTAGGAATTGTCACAAACAACTCAGCCCTATCAGTGCCTTATCTGACTGTGCAGAGTGCATCTTTGGCAGATGTTGTACAAACCTAGCACACCTCCCATACATGGTCCTTTCAGGTGCTGGGGTTCCCTGTGTTTTCTAACAGTAGGTCATTTCAGATGGTTGACACCCACTGTGGGTGGCGTTAGACTCCAATTGACTCGAATAGGCAAAGAGGTTTTCACAATATTTTTAAGGTCATAGAATGTGGAAAAAATGTGATACAGAAGCGTAGAGAAACACTAGCCTTCCCCTCTCCATCCAATCTTCCAACGATGACCAACGGTCAATGGTCTGTGTGCAGTTTTCCATATTAAAGCTTATGTATGTTGGATGTCTTCTGAAACGCATGTTCCATGACACCTGCCACATTTTACCTTCAGCTAATCTCAGTTAAAGGCACACCTCGTCAACACATTTCATGAGCAAGTATGTAATGGATAGCCTGCTTCCCATTTACTGGTAACAGCAGAAAGTCCCGGTGTCTGTCTGTCTCTATCTCTTTTTCCTTTTCAGATTTTATCACTTGGTCAGTGTCTTGACTAGCTTTCTATGTCAACCTGACTGGGCTAAGGGTTGACCAGAGAGCTGGGAAAACATTATTTCTGAGTATGACTGAGAACTCTTAATCAGCAGATCCTGCTAACCCTTGAGGGTTAACTGCATTGAAGTTGAAAGATCTGCTGCCCACTCTGGGTGGCACCATCTGTGTGCCAAACGGTTTTGCCTTAGTTGCTTTTCCTGTCACTGTGATAAAATCATCTGACAGAAGCAACTTAAGGGAGAGTGAGTTTGTTCTGGCAGGAAGCCAAGATGGGACGAGCTTGACCTATTTGGTCATGTTGTACCTGCAATCTCAAAGCAAAGAGTGATGACCGCCTGCTGCTGCTAAGGTTCCTAACTCCACTTGTAGAGTCCAATATCCCAGCCAAGGAATGATACCATCATAGCGGGAAGGCCTTCATATTTTAATATGTCCTCTCATGATGCAATCAAGACAGCTGCCCACACCATGCCAGAGGCCTGTCTCCCAGGTGACTCTACATTCTGTCAAGTCAGCAATTAACCCTAATCACCACAGGCTGATCTCAGTCCCTTCCTTCTTCCTGCTATTCTGCCACAGAAGGCTGCATCTGACTCTGCTATATCCGAAGGACAATGGACTACTGAGAAGAGATGAATGGCCTACTGAAGAGAGACAGAGTACCCAAAAGAGCATAGAACTGTGCTTCCATTTTGGTTTCCATACATAGGGGAGAATGTGTGATATCTGTCTTTCTGAGTCTGACTCAGTTCACTTAACACGACACTCTCCAATTCCAGTCATTTTTCTGCAAATGACATAATTTCTTCTTCACAGCTGAGTAAAGCTCCATTGTGTATATATTCCACAATCTCTTTATCCATCATCTGCTGTTGCACCTGAGCATGGTCCTGCTTCCTGGCTAGTGTGCATAATGCAGCTGTAATCCAGAATATACAAGTGTCTTAGTCAATGTTCTATTTCGGTGAAGAGGCACCACGACTAAAGCGATTCTTATAAGGAACAACATTTAATTGGGGTTGGCTTACAGTTTCAGAGGTTCAGTCCATTATCATCATGGCGGGAAGCATGGCAGCATCCAGGCAGGCATGGCGCTGGAGAAGGAGCTGAGAGTTCTCCATCTGGATGCACAGGGAGCAGAAAAAGAGGAAGAAAGAGAGAACACTGGTACTGGCTTGAACTTTTGAAATCGGAAAGTAAAGTGACACGTTTCCTCCAACAAAGTCACACCTACCCCAACAAGGCCATACCTACTCCAAAACGGACATATCTCCTACTGCCACTCCCTACACATTCAAATGTATGAGCCTATGGGAGCAATCCTTATTCAAACTCCAAGTCTCTGTGGTTTGTTGACTTCTGAGTCCTTCAAGTATATAATCAGAAGTGTTATGTAGCTAGTTGGTGACATGGTTCTACTTTTAATTTTCTGAGGAAGCTCTACTTTGATATCTATAGTGGTTACATTACTTTATATTCCCACCATAGAGGATAAGGGCTCCAGTTTCCTCACAACCTCACTGACAACTGTTGTCATCTGTTTTTGTTTTTTTCGAGACAGGGTCTCACTATGTAGCTCTGGCTGTCCTGGAACTTGCTATGTAGACCAAGCTGGCCTTGAACTCATAGGGATTGGAGTGCCTTTGTCTTGAGTGCTGGGATTAAAGACATGTAACCATGCCCAGCCTTTTGTTGTTGTTGCTTTTTTAATGACTTTGCATGTTTTTGAATGATGTATATAAGTGAATGTCTATGTGTGGAAATGTGTATGCGAACACAATGCCTATGGAGGCCAGAAGAGGGGTCAGACCCACTGAACTGGAGTTGCAGTTTTGGGTGCTTCTGGGAAGCAGCAACTGGGGTCCTCTGGAAGATCAGTCTAAACCTGTGATCATCTCAAGTCCCATTTCCCCTACCCCACACCAAGGAGGTCTCTTGTAGCCCAGGCTGACCCTCAACTTACTACGTAGCTGAGGATGACTCTGAACTCTTGACCGTTCTGCCTCCACTTCTCCAGTGCAGGGATTACACGTGTGTGCTTCCACATCCAGTTTACAAAGCGTTAGCGATCAAACCCAGGACTTCATGGAATGCTAGGCAAGAACAGCCTCAGACCCCATTTCCTTTAAAAGAACTTAAATATTGCCACAAAAGTCACACTCCCATCTTCTTGCTGTAACCCTGTCCTCAAAGGGGCAGGAGAACTGGCTTAGCAGAGGACCACAACGGAACGCAAACAATGACTGCAACACAGTGTCCTCTCGGCCTCGGCCTTCCCTGACAGCATGCACTGTGACACCGGCTGACCTGGTAGTTCCCTGTCAAAGAGAGGCAGCCTGACTGATCTGTGGGGGTGTTTTTGTAACCTCAGCTTTGACAGTCAGTCATTAGTTGTCAGTCACACTGGTGACCTGCAGAGTTTGGCAGCAGACAAGAGGTGTACGTGTAGCCAAAGTACAGAGCTTGCTTAGCACGTCTTCACCCTCCTATATCCCCGATTCTTGTGGCTCTGACCCACAGTTGGGTCAAGCTGGGCACCAATGTGTACATGTCCTTTGTAGCTAGTCTCTGAATCTCTTGGAGGTCCCTCATGGATGCGTCTGTGGACACAGATGGAACCCCCTCCCCCCTCGGACACAGATGGAACCCCTCCCCCCTCGTAGCCACCTGCCCTTGGCAGGGCCAGGCTGCTACCTGCTTCTCACAAACTACCTGTGCAGGAGCCACTCTGCTCAGGCCTCTCCATACAAGATGAGCCTCAGGCTGCTCCCTTCGTGATCTAGAAGCAGGGGCTGCTCCCTGTTATTAAAAGCCCAGCAATCAAGAAGATAAAGAAAATGCTATTATTGTGACCTGGTTTGTGCTTTGTTTTTCTGCCTACTGATGATAAAAATGTGGTTATGGACTGGTGCTTTTGCTCAATAATTTGGAGATTAATCCAGAACAGCAGTGTTTAGTCCAAAGAGCTCTGGTTATTTGTAATAGCTTCTTAGCCAGCACGACTCACTCTTTGCCCAAACACACTTTTGGTTCTTGGAACCCAGGGAGTGTTAGGCCAGCCATTTCTGTTCACTGAACAATCTCAAACACATGGCACAAATGTTCTCAGTGTCTGTCCAGGCTGGGACATGCCCAGAACCAGAAGTGCTGTTTGGTAAAATGGAGGCGAGGTAGCTTGTTATAGGCAAGCAGTCAAAGGCCAAAGCATCTTCTCAACAGAACTTCAGATGGTCTCGTAAGGTATTGTAGAGACATCTGATGGGGGCATCTTCATTGTTTTTTCTAAAAATAATTCAATGGATGTGGGTTTGCATGTCCCCAGGGCTTCACGTCTTGAAATCTGTTCCCTATTACAAGAAGTCATAAGGATGGATACAATCCCACCATGCGTTTACAGGACGAACCTTTCAAGGTAACATAGAGTCAGATAAGGCCATTGGGTGGAGCCTTGTGATTGAATCCAGTGGCCTTATAAGACAGAGGGAGGAAGACCAGATGGAGGGTGCTGCAAGGCACACATGCATGTGTGCAGGCGCGCATGCGCGAGCACACCCCCCCCACACGCACGCACACACACGTACACGTGCACACGCACACGCGCACATGCACAAGCACATACATTGCGCAGATGCTCACTCCCTAACTTTACTCATTTGACAAGATGAATCACATTGGGTCTCAGCCAACTAGAAGCTCATGTTGAGCAAAATTTTGATGCTGCGTGTCTCTATTTTAATTTATTAAACTTAATCCTAAATTATTAACTGGTGGTGACACACACCTTTAATGGGTTCACTTGGGAGGTGGAGGCAGAGGCAGGTGGATGTCTGTGAGTTCCAGGATAGCCCATGAGCTTCTGGATTGTTCTCCCATCTACCTCCTACCACAGGGTAGGTTGCTGGGATTGTAGGTGTGTGTCAATGATTCCCACTTTTTGTACATGGGTCCCAGGGATACAAATGGGGATCACCAAGTTTGAAAGACAAGTGTTTTTACCTGCTGAGCCATCTCCCTTGCCCTAGTGTATTGAAGGTTGATTGCCGTGTGGAATCTGGAATTAAACAACAGTCTCCTATATTTGATTTTCAAGTCTATTAAGACCTATTGTTCTATATTGCATCTGGAGTGGATATTTATGTGCGCTAGTGTTAGGTCCAAAGGGAATTCCATTTCCCCAAATTCTAAAAGGCAGAAGGCACAAAAGGCTGTGGTGCTTACTAGCTTACCAAAGTGCATGCTGGGTATCACAAGTACCTGTTGCACATTTCAAAGTCCTTGCTAGCTAGCACAGTGCCCTTCTTACCTCCCCATATCCTAAACTCCCTTCAGCTCCTGGGGTTCCCTCTCTCATCTATTTCCTATATATTTCCCTATAACCTTGCAAGTTCAACTCTGCTCTCTCTTGGCCTTCCTCTTCCAGTCCTGTGTCTCCCTCGCCCCTCCCCCTGCTCTCTGGCACTCTCCCTCTCTCTATTGCCCCCAACCCCCTGCTTCTGCTCCTCCTGTAGCCAGGCCCACTCTGCTGGCCATGTTCAGTCTACTACTTTCTCTCTCTGCTCTGCACTCTTCGAGATGCCTCTGGATGTTTTCTGTCTCTCTGTCTCTCTGTCTCTAAGTTTCCGTCTCTCTGTCTCTCTGTCTCTGAGTTTCTGTCTCTCTCTGTCTCTCTGTCTCTGTCTCTCTCTTTCTCTCTCTCTCTCATTTATACTGGAACCTTTCCCTTTAACCATCCCATGGAATGGTCACATCATCAGTTTATACAGTTGCCTCTCGTGCGCTTTTATTTGACATAGGATCTCAAGTAGCACAGGCTGGCCATGAACCCACTGTGTAGCTGAGGATGACCTTGAACTCCTGAGCATCCCGCCTCTTCCTCCCAAGTGCTGGGAAGACAGTTGTGTACTGCCATAAGCCCAGGGCTTGCCTGTCCAGTGCTGTGTGAACACCCTTCTAATTGAGCTAAGGCATCCCCAGCCTCTGCGCCCTTTTATAACCCTGAGATGTGGGTTCTTTAGAGCTCCACATCACCAAGTAATATTTTAAAAGTACACAGTAAGCCACAGGGAGCTCTTCCTACCAAAAAACATGATTTCTGGGTAGCAGATGAAAAACAAAACCTATGTATGGGGTGCTCTTCTCAGTACAAGACTCTGTTCAGCTTGAGCACTTTTTTTATTTTTAAATGACAAACGGTCTCACCACGTATCTCAGGCTAACCTATAACTCCCTAGGCACACCAATCTGGATGCAAACTCAGAGAGATCTGCCTACCTCTGCCTCCAGAGTGCTGAGATTAAAGTCCTGGGCCACTACTCCTGGCAGCATGAGTGCTTTTAACAACAGGCTTGCACTGGGTTATGATGAGAGCAAATAAGAATAACAAGAACATTCTCGGATAGTGGCAAATCAGCTTGTGGGGGAATGGAGACCTGACCTCAGGGAGCCATCCCCTTCCCTGCAGGAGGACAGTGGAATCACTGGGCTTCATCCTGACCTTGATGGAGCACTGCCAGGCTCAGCAGAACTGTACCATGATTTTTCTTGCTGCGATATTCGTGGACAAATGCTTTATTCAGAGAGACAGTTATGGACCTGACACAGGAGTAGCAAAGGAGTGGTACTTCAAAGCCTTGGAGTACATTCTAGCTGCTGCTGTTGGGGGCTGATTTCTGGACGGTCGCAAACCACAGAGAGAGACTGACCAAGCTGTCATCTGCTGCTCTATTATGGACCTTCTAAAAGCAGTGGCTTAGCTATTGGAGATGGGGTCTCATGTAGCCCAGGCTGGACTTAAACTCACTGTGTAGCTCAGGCTGGCCTACTGAGTTTGTTGAGTGCTGGGGCCGCAGGAGTACCATGCCTGGTAAACAGGGTCTAATCTGAGAGAAAGACCAGCATCTCATGCCTATCATGATGAAGACGTAAGCAAGCATAAATAGATGTCCCAGGGAAAAGAGGTAGGGGATCATGAGGGGACTTTGCCTGGGTTCTCACTGGGCCCTGCAGCTTCTTCATGTGACTACTAACAAAATGCTTCTTATGGTTACTGTTGAGACAGGGCATGGGGTGAGCCCCAGATGTTTTAGGCTATTGGCCCTGATATAGCCTTAGGCATCCCTATAGATCCAGGGCTAGTCAAGGCGCAGGGACAGGCTAGCAGAGCTGGTTGCAGGGAACTGGAAGAGTCCTCTGTTGTGTGCTCTGTGTTGGCATACAGCTTAGCAGCCTGAGGCAGATGGAGCTGGAGTTCTGGGCCAGCCTAGGCTATGTCGTAAGACTTTACCCAAACAAAAGAATTTCTCATATGACTCAAAAGCATAGAACAAAAATCCTCTGCCCTATTGGATAAATATGAAGCAATTAAGGCTAGGAGGTTCATATGGGTGGAGCCTGCCTGTGACAGTGTTTGGTATTAAACTTGGGGGTCACAACCACTGTCTCAAGTCAGGTTTAGCCACCTGTCCTCAACAAGTCAATTAAAAGAGCCAAATAAGAGCAGAAAGCAGGAAAAGGAGGTTCATTCAACATGGCCACACTGGGCGGAGAAACCTAGGGATCCAGGAACATCGCTAAAATAACCTAGAGGGATGTGCACAGCTAAGCAGTTCCAGGGAAGGTGTGGTCCTGCTCACATTATCTGGGCTGAGATGCATCATGTAAAGTCGTCTAACAAGTTGTAGGGACTGGGTGAAATCTCTTTCCAGGAATCAAGTGTCTTCTCTCTCTGGCACCTTTTCCTTCTCCCGGCATGGATCCTGGGGAGAAATCCCCAGGTCTTTGGAGCCCGTTGTTCCAATAAGCTCAAGGTCAGATTGAGAGACACAAATGTCTGTTTAGAACACCCTCGTTCCTGCCAGGCCAGCTACAACCCTACTACAGTCTTCTCAGCAGAGGAAGAAACACCAGGGACAGGCACATACAGTGGAGAAGTCATGTGGGGACAAATGGGGAGGTGACCATCTGCCAGCCCGGAAGATAAGCCTCTGAAGAAATTGACCCTGCCAACACTTTGACCTTGTAGTACAACCTCCATGTCTATGAGGAAATAAAACCCTGCTGTTTAAGCCACCTGATTCGTGGCAGCCACAGCAGACTGGACACCCCGTCCTGCCCTCTTTACACCGCAGGAGGACAGAAGAGTTAGAGGACATTATATGATTCTACCCACTGGACAATGAATTCCAGGGCTACAGTGGGACAGGAACCAACCATAGATTTCTGGTTCTCTAGCAACAGAGAAGGGACTCTATATCTTTTAGGAGAAGCAGGAGGGTATACTCTCAGGCTACAATGTGAGAGAAATAAAGAGAGCTTTGTGGCCAATTCTTATTCTTATTTGTTGGGGTAGGAGGGGAAGATGACTGTATTGTTATCAACAGATCCAGGTGCTCCTTGCCTTTCAGCAATCCCATCTCGATAGACACATCAGAAGCTGAAAATATCCTCCATCAAAATGTGCTTAATACCTCCCAGGTGCTAAATAGGCCAGCTTAGCGGTGTGGGATTCTGTCCAGTCTCTCTTAGGTTGTCATGAGGCTGAGTGGGAGATGGTGCTGCCAGCCTTTGAAGGGATGCAAATTCACAATTGCTTTTCCATTTGTGTGTGCATGTGTGAATGTCCAAGTGTGCACAGATGCATGTGGAGGCTTGAGGACCTCAGGTGCTGCACCCTGAAGTGGGGTACCGCTTCTCCTGGCTGTTCTTTGTAATAAGCCTGTAATGGACATAAAAGGCTTACCTCAGTTCTGTGAGCTACTCTGAGAAAAGAATGACCCTGAGGAAAGGGTGGTGGGAGCTAGTGCATAGCTGGTTGGTCAGAAATATGGGAGGCTTCAGATCTCCATTTGGAGGCCAACCTGGGCATTATTGGGTGACCTCACGTAAAAAGCCAATTGGCCAAATAAACAAGCTGGGAGAAACCCAAACCTTCCCAGTTCAATGAAATCTTGCAATTTTTTGTTGTCTCTGCATCTGTTTTGGACATGAATTGAACTCTCTTACCGCTGAGGTGGGGCCCAGTCATGCTGATGCAGTTGGTTCTCAGTTCTGTGCCTCCCTGGTTCTTAGCTTGGTCCATTGGGATGTCTGTCTTTCCTTCAAATGGGAAAGCCCAAGGCACTGTCCTCACTGATCTTCATACCCTATGTTGACTGCCAGGTATGCAGGGATGACCCTCTGACCATAGCAGGATTCCAGGGGCTTGCTCTAAACCCACCAATTAGAAGCCACCATGTTGGCTGGCTCTCATCCTTAATTTATCTCTCTCTCTCCCCCCTGCCTCTCCCTCTTGCTCCTTTCCCCCTCCCTCCTTCCCCCCACCCCCCATCTCTCCCACTGGTTGGCCTCCCTTTCACCCCCACACCTTCTATCTGCCTAGAGACTTCTTAAAGTTGGAGAAACAGCGACAGTAACAATCTCCTCACTTAGCAAAAGGAACATTGTTATCAGAAAAAAGACACAACCTAACTTTCAAGAGCAACCTCTCCAGCGGCCAGACACTCAGGATTCCATTGGCTCTGTTCCTTTTGGATCAAAGCCAGCAGGCAGAACACCGAAGGGACTTGTGCTTTGGATGCTGAAGGTAATTATACAGAATCTCTTTTCCTTTCTTTTTAAAACAGTTATTTCTTTTTATTTGCTTTGGTGGTCCTCCTGCTTGTTCGTGTGAGGGTGCCAGATCCTCTGGAACTGGATTTTGTGTGCTGCCGTGTAGGTGTGGGGAATTGAACTCAGGACCTCTGGAATAGCAGCAAGTGCTCTTAACCGCTGGGCCATCTCTCTAGTCCTTATACCAGAATTTATATGGCCAGAGTGTAACTTGCTTGTCTGGAAGGACTGGGAGTATTCTGAGGAGACAGTCTATGTCTCCCTTTAGCCTCAGACTGGGGACTAAGCTTCCTTAAGGAATTGGAATCTCCTCCCAGAATTCTCGAACTGGGAGAAGGAAAAGTCTAAATTTCTCCCAGATAGTGCTGGGTCAGTGATGGGAGGGACCACACATTAACCTGAGCTGCCTGGCTAGGCATGATTTTGGCTCTCTACTTAAACTGTAACTGACTTTGAGGGACTTGAAGCGTCACTGGGTCTCTTTGTCCCTCTTCCCAGGGTGGACATATTGGATCAACCTCCCCTTTCTGTTTTGCATTATGAATTCGGTGATTTCACTTGGCTTACTAAGGAGGGGTGGTGGAACCTGGGCTTGTTAGGTCCTGAGGGGCAGGGGTTTCAATTCAACCCTTAAACGCCTGTAATGGTGGCACATTTTGAAGACACCATTCCTAAATAGGCCTTTTCTGGGCCGAGAGCTGATAAAAGCCCGGTAGCTGGAAATCCTCAAGCAAAGCACCCTAACAAATATCTTCACGGATATCGTTTCTGGAGAAGCCCAGGGCTCAGAACTTCACACGGGCTTGAGCTTCAGCTGAGTTTTCCTTAGGCTGAGCTCTTGGTGGGACACTGGCCTCCAGGAGTTCCCCATAGGTAGGCGGCAGAGCCCGGTTCCCTATTTGCTGCTCTCCCTTCACTTGCTAGGCTGATCAGGCACACCTAATGACAAGCAGAAGGCCTACGCTGAGCTGCCTCCCTGTTGAATGGAACCCAAGGGAATGCAGCAGTTTTGCTCACTGTTGCTGCTCACTTAACACAATGACCTTGTCATGGAGTCATTAATATCAGAGCCTGGGGTCCTGGCAGCTGTGATAAGCCAGGTTCAGCCACCTGTCTTCAATGGGCCAATAAGAGATTAGTTCACTGTACCCACATTGGTAAGAGGAACAAAGGGGTCCTGTGATGTCCTTGTGTCCCAGTCCATCTTCATGGTCCTGATAGAAGGTTGAGGTTTAAACAGAGGGCTAGGTAATCCTAGTCAAGGCAAGGTCCCACAAACCACAGACCCATCTTTCTCTCTAGTCTTTTCTACAAGGTGGTCTGACAAGTTGTCAGAATTGTGTGAGACTTCTGTCTAAAGAAAAGTTCCTCCTATGACTGTCCTCAAGGCCTCAAACTTCCCCATCCCCACACGGGATTCTGGGAGGAGGGAAGGGAGAGCCCCCCTGTTAAATTCCTTGTGAACTTTAACAATCTGATATCCAGGGGAGGGGAACAAGGGTCTGTCTTTAGAGTATCTCCTTCCTGCCGGTATGGTCAGTCACAAGCCTACTATGGACCAAGTGCAGGAGACAAACTCTTCTGGTCTCCTTAATTTAAGCGTTTCCACAGCTTTAAAGATGCCTTTTCCTTTCTGAACTGGCCAAAGATTAATGCATAACTGGCGGCATAGGCAAAGAGGGCCTGGGCGGGGCCAGACGACGAGGGGCGGGGCAGAGCGACAGACGCCTGTCGTGTGCGTGCGCGTCTTCATGCGGGGGCGGAGACTGGCCGCGGGCACCCGCTGTAAACATACAACATGGCGGCGGCGGCGGCTCCAGGCGCTCTGGGCGCCTTGAGAGTGGGTCGCGTGCGCCTGGTGGCCGCGTGCTGCGCGCGGCTCGGCCCTGTGGCATGGGCCAGGGGTACGGCCCCGAGGAGGGGCTACGGCTCTGAGGTGAAGACCGAGGATGAGCTGCGCGTGCGGCACCTGGAGGAGGAGAACCGAGGTGAGCTGCGGGCAGCGCGGGCGAGGCCGTGTCACTGCAGCCCGAGGGTACGGTGGCCCTCCGGGTTCAGCCTGCACGGTGATGCTGCTTGCGCCTTGGGGTCTCTCCAGCCAAGGTCAAAGCGGAGCTTGTAGTACAGGGCCAGGGTTGCTTCTTGCTGTGTAATAGCTCCCTGCTACCCCAGGCGTCAGTGCGAGAGTTGTAGGATCTGAGCTGCTGCGGAGATGTCTTTATTATCCGAGAGAATATTATATTAGAAGCCCCCCTTTGCACATTTTATCTCGGAGAGTTAGTTTTGGGGGACTGTTGCACTTCACTTAAAGAATTTTGAACGCTTTTTTATTTTTTGCCATGCTGAGCTCCGTGGGGTAAATAATGAGGCTATTCATCTTGCCCTTGGGCTTATTATTGTGGGAGGAGACAGATGTATTAGTGCACGACAGAGGGTGGAAAGCTATGAAAAGGTAAGATGCTGAGGGATACTGAGTTCCCTTTAGTTGTAATGTCGGCTTAACTATAGTGATGGAGAAGGTGGAATAAGGTTTTGCCCAAGAAGGAAGAGAAGACCACTCAATGCATTTTGACATCCATTTATAGGGTGCTGTAATCTGTTAAGAAGAAGTGGAAAATAAATCAGGATGGCTGTCTTTTTAGAAACCTTCCTGTATATTGAAGGTCAGATGATGCTTGCTTCGAGGCTTGTTGAGAACCCTGAAATGCTTGCAGCGTTTATCTCTCACTGTATAACCTAGGCTGCCCTGGAGGTTAAGATCCCCAGACTTAAGAGTGCTGGGGTCACAGGGTTGAGCCACAGTGCCTACCCCAAGGCATTCTGTAGGCAACAAAGGGAGACTGCCAGTTCTGATGCAAAGTTCCCTGTGCGCCACCCATTGACAATATCAAGCAGATTAATAGGCAATCTTTGAGGTGGTCGTGGATATGAGATGAGGTTACTGTGTACTGATGGTTGAGCAGCCTGGGCAGGGTGCTCAGAAGTATGCCTTCATCACGCCTTCTGAGACAGCGGAATGGTCAAGATGATGGAGATATTTATTTGGGAAATCGCAGAAGATGTCTGGTGTGACAGAGTTGCAGGAAGCTCAGCTGGGATCTTAGACAGGCCTAGAATCGTTAAAGCCTTGAATGTCAGTCTTTTGGGTAAGCTTAGTTTTGCTAGCATTTCAGTTATGTTATATGCTCCAGGGGTGTGTTACTTATGAAGGGATTGGGAGCACAGCTAGCTGTATGTGCTTTAGTGCGTGCACGTGCGTGTGCTTGCACGCACGCAAATTCACACAGAACCTCCTGGAAGTCTTTAAGTTGGGATGCGATTGGACTGCAGGGGAAGATACAGCTCTTGGAAGATGATTTGATATTTTGATAAACTGAAATGTTTATCTTGAATGCAGATACAATAATTAGGACATCCTGGCCTAAAGACTGACCAAGCATTCTTTGAGGATCGGCAGAAATGACGGTGCAGGCTTTGCTTTATTTCCATCACTGAGCCAACTGTAAGTAGTGCAGAGGAAGGGCCAGGGTACTGCAGATGGAGTCTCTGAAAGGTTGGTGATACAGGGACACTGAGCCAGAGTGTTAGTAGGTTAGTTACTAGCGGTTTGCCATGGTCAGACAGGCAGACAGTGAAGAGCATGGCAGGGACTCAGGAGAGTTCAGATCCTGGCACCAGAGACACACAGCATTGAGGGGGATCTGAAGATTGGAATCAGGCCTTATGAAGCAGGAGCTGTGGTCGATGGCAGATCTTTGAGGAAGGATAGGTGTAGTTTCTCAGCAGATTTGTGTGTGTGTGTGTGTGTGTGTGTGTGTGTGTGTGTGTGTGTGTGTGTGTGTGTATGTGTGTGGCCATCAGTATCTCCTTTGACAGTGTTCTTCTCAGGGTGCCTTGTGGCCCAAGTGGATTCTAACATCGCATTCTCAATAGTCTCCTGGTGCTTTTATCAGAGTGATGAGTCCAAAATGTGATGTTTTCAGCCTTTCAGGACTATGAGAACTCTCTGGGGGCAAAGAAGCACCAGGCTTCATTGGTGAGGTTTAGGTTGGCGACTGGGGTAGGCAGGCAGAAGGCTTGCAGCTGTTGTCATGGCTGTGTTTGTGATTTGCAGCGGGGATCCTCTCAGAGCCACGTTTCCCTAGCACTCTCTTCTTATATTCTTGTTCAGCCTGCTCAGTTTTAGAGCAGCCCAGCGGTCCCTGGCTCGGCTTGCAGAGGCTCCCCTTAGTCTTTCCCCCTGGTCGCCTGCAGCCCTCCCTTTCCCACGTGACTCTTCACATTGGTGAGCCGGGGAGTCCTCTCTTGCAGGTCCTCTCCACCCCTGGGCCACAGCTCACACAGCCTGCAGCTTCACCTAAGCTTGCTCTTCTGCAGTCCTTTTTCCTTAGGTTTCTGCACACGCTTCCTGGAATGCTCCTCGCTGCCCCGAGGAACTTGGGCTGTAATGTGACCCATTTTAAAGATGTCTTTGTGAAAAACTGTTGGGGCAATTTCTGACAGACAGAACAAACAAGCAAGTGAACAGACCAGTTGTTCTTCATGCACGGTCTTCATCCTTCACATCTGGATGCAAAGATCTGGTGAGAGATTTCTCATGGCCTTTACTTACGCCAGCTTCATCAGAATGAGGCTGGTAGACATGGCAGACGTCTGCTAGCACATCTTTATGTTCTAAAAAATTATATTTCCATGTATTTTATGAATATGTGAATTATCTAATAATAAAGTTATAGTGTCTGGATTCGAGCTGCCTGATGTGGGTACTGGGAACCGAACTCAGGTCCTAAGAACAGCAAGTGCTCTTGACCACCGAGCCATCTCTCCAGCTTCAATTTGGAACATTTAAAAAAAAAAATCAACTCAAAATGAACCCTCTAATCTTCAATGGCACACTTCATTTACCCCCCCCAAGCCTCCCCCCAAAATTCCCTCTAGTCTTCAATGGGACACTTCATTCCTCCCCCCAACACCCTCCTCCCCCCAGACATTGTCTCCAAAGGCATTTCTGGCATTTCTGCTTCTCTTGTCAGAAGAGAATTGTTTTGCTAATTTCAGTATCCCTGCTACTCCTGGCCGATGTGTGGGAATCCCCTGGAGTCTTGTCTGTTGACTCGTATTGTGTGCTTCGATAGCCTCTCTTATTTGTTTCAGTATTTTTACATTCCCCATGTATGGCATGTCATTTGCACATAGTGTGGCTTTGCTCGTTTTGAATGCCTTCATTCCTTTTTTTCTTGCTAAGTTACACAGCTGGAGCCTTGTCCGGCTGATCTTGATCTGGGGAGGAAAGCTTTGTCAGACTTTGTCCATCCAGTGTGATGCTAGTGGTACCCAGGTTTGTTTTGCCCTTTATCAGCTGAGTGAGGAGTTTGTAGAGTGAAGTTTTATCTCATTGAATTTTGCCAAATACTTTTTCTGGGATGATCTTGGCTTTTCTTGCTTTTAGCTTGTTAGTGTGATGAATTATTTTAAATGCTTTTCAATAATGACCCACACTTGTTTTCTGGAAGTAAATCCCAATTGGTTGTGATAAATAGTTCTTTTTATGTATTGTTGGATTTGATATGCTTGTATTTTATTTGCATCTATATTTACGAGAAATATTGGTCTTTAGTTTTCCGTTCCTGTAATCTTTGTCCAGTTTAGTACTGACCTTGTAAACTGAGGTAGGACATGGTCCTTCTGTTTCTATTTTTCATAGAAACTTGAAAATTGCTCAAGTGCCTTTGATAGAGGCTTTTCAAATTACTCATCTTAAAAAACAAAACAAAACAAAACACCGTTTTGGGGGCTGGGAGATGGCTTGGGGTAAAGTACTTAGCACGCACATGTAAAGCCTGGGGCCGGGACCTTCAGAACCTATCCAAATGCCCGCTGGGATTAGTGGTTGTCAGTTTTGCAATCTCATCATGTTAGAGGCAGAGAGAGGGAATCCTAGAGCTGGGCTAGCCAAAGCTGACTGGCTCTTGGTTTGGATGAGAGACATCAGCCTTGGTCCCATAGACAGACAGACAGACAGACAGACACACATGTTGGTGTATCTGTTTTATTATTTTATTGGGTTCTTAGACATCTCCCTTCCTTCCGACCCCCAACACTAGGTAGGAGAGAAAGCTTAGATGGGAAATGGGGCGTAGACCTCTTTCAGCCAGCAAAGTAGACTACTTCTTGCTGAGTAAAGGCATTGGGTCCCTGGGGGCAGGTCCGGTGTTCGTTGGCAGGATATCCAGCAGTCCAGCAATAGCAAAGGCAGGGGCAGCAGCACCTGCCTCCTTCTTTGGAGCACCAGCGCCCCTCTCAAGACTCTGGTATTTATTCCTTCTCCAGAGTCCTCAGAGTTAGGCTGTCTGCAGCTGGCAAAAATCATGGCCCTCTTAGAGCACAAGACAATCATAGCTAGCGTCTGAGGACAAACTGAAGCAGCGCATATCCCACACCTGGGATTAAAACAAAACCATATAACATAACTGGGATTTTAAAGGAACCAAAACTCCACACCCTTCCCCCCAACCCCCTCCCATCCTTTGTTGAACTTTCTGTGCTGATTTTTGGTTCCCAGTGTCGTGGATTCTGCTGCCTGTTGCCTCTCCCATCCTTTGCATTTAGTTTGCTGTCCTTGTTCTGTCAGTATTTTTCAGTAGTTGGCTTATTAATCTAATTTTTTTATTAATAGTGAAGTTATCGAAGTTGGAAAAATTTTAAGTAAAAATATACATGTCGATGGTGAGAAGAAAAAGCCGTATAGAAGGAAGCCATGTGTTCAGGCACTTTCACCAAAATGAAGACTGTAAAGCTGTTGTGAGTTCTCGCTGTGCCTCACAGCGACTCTGGTTCTGCTTCCTGCCTTATTGTTCTTATTTTCAGACAAACTAGAACACCAAGCCGCCTTTGCTTCATATCAAAAGAGGTCCATAACTGTCTATAAAGGTGTTAATGTAGGGAGCTGGGGTGCAGCTCAGATGGTGGGGTGCTTGCCTAGCACTAGGGAAACCCTGGGTTCAGTCCATATAGATGCACTAAGCAGGGAGCGGTGATGCCCTGGAGTAACCCCAGTTTACCCTCCGTTATACAGTGAGTTGAAGGCTAGTCTGGACTACATGAGATTAGGTTGTTGAGTGTGGAGAGCTGTATAGTTAGCTACTTCTGTCACCATGAGCTTTGAGGTATATGATGAACCTGGATGCCCTTACTGGTGGCGTAGCTTGCTATAGACATCGCTTACTGATGGCATAGTGTAGCTTCCTTCTGTCTTCTCCCATGAGTAAACCCACAGGTGGACATGGCTGGTCTCTTAGGTGAGCCTCAGTCCAGCTCACAGTGAAGATTAACCACCACATGTGGCCTACACTGAGCTCCTGGGCTGTTGAATCTTATATTTGTGCAAATGTGGCCTCTTAGCTGGCCAGTTGTAGCTAATGTTCCTCTCTCAGCACTGGCTCTCCTGGAGAGTCATGCTATGGGGTGCTGCTGAGATACGCCACAGTTCTCTTGTCAGATCTTAGTTCTCTGATAGACTTCAGGATGGTTTATTTTCCTATAAAAGTACGGGCTTTTCTATGCCAGCCCTTGCTTTGAAGAGTGACATGGAGACCTATATATTTATTAATAAGCTTCAGGCACTAAACTTGGGCAGATTCTGAGCCATCTAACCTGACTATGGTGGCCTGGCCTACTGCCCAGCAGCTTCCCAACTGGCCTGGTACCTGCCATCTTGGTCCTGCTCTGGTACTCCCTTCTCCATTTGTGTCTTGATGGCAACCCTCTGGGTCCTAGCTGAGACCCTTTCTCTCTCCCTACCCCTTCCCATCCTGCTTTTTCCTCTCCTGTCCAGCTATTGGCTGTTCAGCTCTTTGTTTGACCAATCGGGGATGGAGAACAATGTTTTACAAAACACTGAGTCTGGAGATGCTCCATAGTAATGACAACAGGACAGTCAGCGTCTGGAATAATCGGCATCTGAGTACACAGCCCTCTAGCACATCCCCAACCTTTTCCAGTTTCTTTAGTGTTTACACTGGTGACGATTTCTAGGGCTGGACCACAAAGCCGAGTGTCCCTGTTCATTGGTTTGATGTTGTTACCAGTGGAGTTATTTTCTAAAGTTAGTTTTAGATGATTCGTTGTTAATATGTCAAAATGTTGCTAAATTCATCGATTAGCTCTGTAGGTTTTTTGTGGGCTCTGTGAAATTTCCTTCACAAGGGACCATGTCCCCTGTCAGTGGGCATAATCTTACTTCTCTCTTTCCTATCTTGAAGTCACTATGCTCTTTGTCTCTCTCCTGCGGAGTTGCCTTCCCGAGGCTCTCAGCACCACACCAAGTAGCAGTGGGGCCTATTTTGTTGTTCATCTTTGCTTGAAGAGTCTGTCTTCATTGAGTATGATGTCAGCTCTGTTTTGTCCTTTGTCACATTGAGCTAAAGTCTTACTGGCTGTGTGTGTTGTTATCAAAGGGCCCTGTGTTTGTCAGGTTCTTCTCTTTGATAGTAGAGATGGTCATAGGATTTCAGACACTTGCCGGTGTTCTGTCAGTACGGTCCATTGCCATGATTTGTGTGCAATGCCTTTGGCTTGTGTGTAAGGTACAGATACACCTAATTGGTCTTTGTGCTTTTAGACTTTGACATTTTTTAAGTGATTCTGTCTGTTTTAGGGTTTCTATGGCTGTGAAGACACACCATGACCAAGGCAACTCTTATAAAGGCAAACATTTCATTGGGGCTGGCTTAGTTTCAGAGGTTCAGTCTGTTACCATCATGGTGGGAAGCATGGCAGCATCCAGGCAGGCACGGTGCTGGAGGAACCGAGAGTTTTACTTCTTGATCTGTAGTCAGCCAGAAGGAGACTGAGTTCTGCACTGGGCAGAGCTTGAGCATCGGCCCACCCAAGCCCACCCCCCACAGTGACACACACCTCCTCCAACAAGGCCACACCTCCTCCAACAAGGCCACACCTCCTCCAACAAGGCCACACCCGCTCATAGTGCCACTTCCCACGGGCCAAGGCTCTTCAGAGCACCACACTGTCAGAGTATTTGGAAACTGTGTGAAGGTACATGTTAAGGTCTTTGTCCCACCAGAAGTTGTCTCTTACATTGCTAGTTGCTAAAGCCAGAAAACTGGTAGATACTGCTAGCCTTCCTTCCAGGGTAACCAGCCCTCAATCCAAGCATCAGGTTCACATTCCCACATCTTGAGTGAGTCTTGAATCTTTTCACTTCCTTTGGTTTGTACTAGTGCCAACTCCTGATGCGGCAGCCCCGCCCTAGGCTCACATGAGCATATGCATTGTGCAGAACCAGCTTCTGTTAGCTGCTATTCCTTATTCTTAGGCTAAAGATAGAACTTTGATCTTGGCTTGCAGGCGTTTCTGACCTGTGTTGACTTCTTTACTTGGTTGACTGCTCTTCTCCCCCCCCCCCCATCATGCTCTCTGTGTCTTCTGCCCCCCGAATTCAGTCTCTGTGTTATTTACTTCTCCTGGATGTCAAAATGTCTGTATTGTAAAGAGATAATGTAAACAAGGAAGGAGTTATTTTGGGCTAGTGGTTTCAGAAGGTTCATTCCTTGGTGGTTTGAGCCCACCGTGCATTTCGGCAGAACACCATGCTGGCGGGAATATACGGTGGAGGAAGCAGTTTCACCTCATGGAGGACCCTGGGCAGAGGGAAGGAAGATAGGAAGGGACCAGGGAAGCTATAATCGCACACTCAGTGCCCCTCCTCCAGCCAGGCCCATCTCCTGCCTTTGCTACTTTCCCATAAGACTCCATCAAGGGATGAGTTCATTCCCTTTATTAATCAAAGACAAGTTCTAGGCGTGTCTCAATCCAGCCCGGCTCCTCCCAGTGGCTTCTACTGTCCTACCTGCTCATGCAGCTTCTGGCTCTTCTCAGCAGTGCCTAGGGGAGCCTTTCCTTGACCATCTTCCTTTGCCCCAGGCCATGTCAACCTGACCGGAGTCACCACGTTATTGGTGTGTATTTAATGTGCAGCTAAGCACTGTCATGTGAGCTTAGCACATCTGGCCTGAGCTACTAACTTTTCTTCACATGGAAACTGAAGTTTGGTTGTAGTGCAGTCACTTAGGTGTGGAGTCAGAGAGTCACCTACTCGCTAGCGACATATCCGGACGCTGGCTACCTGACAGGTTGCTGTGGGATCAGTGAGCTGGTATACCCAAGGCTGTGGGCTCAGACACTGCAGGAGGCCTTCAAACTGTCACAGCCTCAGGCCCTGCAAGTGGCTCTCCACCACGAGGGGCATCTGGTTTTGGCTTTAAGTCAGGAACAGATAAGGCCCATATCCAGTGCTGGAGAGGGCATTTCTGATTCCCAGTGGACGTTTGTGCTTAAGAAGAAGGTCGAGTGGAGGATGTACAGACCCACAGAGCTGTAGTTAAGGCCATTGAGTTTGGGTATTTTGCAAATAAAGGATTTTACATAAGTTGTGAATCCTGTGTGTGGACCTGCTGCAGCTGGAGTGGCGAGCCTGGGTTTAGAGGAGAGTTGGACAAGACGGAGTGAGCAGGGAGAGCCTGGGTCTTAGGGGAAGGATAATGAACTTTGCTTTATTTGAGCTGAGTCCACATTGCCTGTAGATCTGAGTAGAAGTGTTGTTGGGTTAACTGTGCCGGGCAGAGGTCAGGAGGAAGCCTGGCGTAGAAGTACTATGGCTGGTTCATCAGCAAGGAGCAGTGAGCTGCCTGCAGCTGGAATAGCACCAGAACGCAGGTCAGAGGCACTGCGTGCACCGAGGCGCTCCTGGAGGAGCAGGTGGGACAGTGGCCAGCACTGGAAGGATGACGGTGAATGAAGTCTTTACTGCCCGGCTCTACTGTGCCCTCCCTGGTCTTCTCAGAGATTAAAACCTGGAAAACAGTGCAGAGTCGTTTGAATTGAAGGCCTGTGACGCTGACATTCTCCCCTTAAAGTGAAGCGAGGATATTAAGCACCAGTTTAATCTGATAAGTTTTTAGCTACCATATTAAAGAAATAAAAGCACTTGCTTTGAAAAGGAGGCTATAGCCGGGCAGTGGTGGCAAACGCCTTTAATCCCAGCACTTGGGAGGCAGAGGCAGGTGGATTTCTGAGTTCGAGGCCAGCCTGGTCTACAGAGTGAGTTCCCGGACAGCCAGGGCTACACAGAGAAACCCTGTCTCGAAAAACCAAAAAAAAAAAAAAAAAAAAAAGAAAAGGAGGCTATAACGGAAAATAAAGGCCTGTCTTTGCAGGAAGCTTGGCTAGGAGGGCCGATCAGCCAGGGGCCAGGTTTGCCATCTACACCTGCAGGCTGCCTTCTGAGCGCCCCACTAACCCAACCGTGTGTCCTTCTTTTCCCTCCTTAATTAGGCATTGTGGTGCTGGGAATTAACAGAGCTTATGGGAAAAATTCACTCAGTAAAAATCTTCTCAAAATGGTGAGTGTAAGATTAAGCTGTTTTCGTCTAATATTAAGACATATTGTTGATATGATTTTGAAAATGATTTTTTCTGTTTTTTCCCCCCTGCCTATTTTGGTTTAGTTATCAAAAGCGGTGGATGCATTAAAGTCGGATAAGAAAGTTCGGACCATTATCATCAGAAGTGAAGTCCCTGGGATATTCTGTGCTGGTAGGTAAAATAATCTTTTGTTGTCCTTTTAAGATTTATTTTCATCATGTGTATGTGTGGATCTGATGCCTTATGTGTGGGTGCCTGTGGAGGTGAGGAGAGGCGGCTATATCCCTTGGGGATGGAGCTACAGGCATTTGATGGAAGCTGAACTCAGGTCATTTGGGAGAGTGGCAGGAGAGCTTTCTTCCCAGCTCCTGGAAGGGATCTCACTGTCACACTGTGGGCCGGTCCCAGCTTCCTCTGCAGTGCCTCCTCCTCCCTTCAGCTCTTCCGTGGCTTGAACTATTACCAACAATTCCTCTTTGTCTCCTTTTCACAGTTTCATAAGAAAAGAATATTCTTTTCTTAGCATTGCAACATGTGGATTGTTTCAGAAGTTGAAAAAAAAATGCTTGGGGCCATTAAGATAGTTATTTGTGGTAAATGAACAATGTGAATTCAGCGGGGAGAAACCAGGTCTCAGGCCACAGTGTTTTCTGTGCATTTGATTGCTTAGAAACTCTTACAGCAGCATCTGCCTCATTATGGACGCAGGCCTGAGCTCTGACGGTTGGTGTGGCAGTGCCTCCCACCCCTGTGAGTGTGCCGTGGGTCGCAGTGTTTTTCACACTAGTGGCACGTTTCCCCAGCATTAAAGATTGTTCTCTTGTGATTTACTTGTTAGTACTTCTGAGCCACGGTGGGGAAGGAATGTTTCCCCTGGGAAACAACCTAGGCGATCACTACCAATAAGCAAATAATAAAACTGATGTTTCCAGTACACTACAAATGGGGTGATCCCCTAATCATTCAAGGGAACCCCCGCTAGTGTCTAATCATGGCACACGTATTTTTACTAAGAAGGAACTGCTCTGCCTGGGCCAGCCTGAGACCACGGAATGTTTACAGTTACTCTTTGGGAAGCATAGTGACCATGGCTCCTGCCCTTCAGGGTGTCATCCTTACAAGCTTGGCCTCACCCCAAACCACGCTAGAGTTTTATGGGATTTAGGCATGTCCAGTGCAGATGAGTTGTATTTTGGCTTTGGTAAGGTTTCACTGCTTCCTTAAAATGTAGCCGACCTAAAAAGGTAGCATTGTACTGGGTGTGTAATTCAAGAAGGTGGATACTGCCCTCACACGTGGGGGATGGTATTCCCAGTCCAGGCTTCTGGTCTCTGTCTGCCCTGCCAGGTGGATGGGATGGTTTAACAATGTGCAGCCCTGTGTTTGGCCCTGGTACCCCAGTGGCTGGTGCTAGGATCTTTGCCTGTGATTCCCCCCTTTCCCAGAATTCCAGTCTGTGTGGCTGCTGACTGTTGTCTTACATAGCTGCCTGGGGTTTGCATTCAACGCCCTCATCTTCCTTACTTTACATGGTCTCTGGGTCACTTGCATTGCCTGATAACAGTGTTAACAGCTGTGAAAACCATGACTGCTTGGCATTTAGGCAGTGGATACGTGAGTTCGGATGGTATGTCCCACAGGTATTTCTATTTTCTTGCTCTCTTGAATCTGAGGTTGTAGGATTGTGGATGCAGGAGGCTTGCAGTGCTCAGGACACTGTAGCTCTCTGGCTTCTAGGAACTTACACCCAAAATGTTAGGATTCTTTGTGACTTTCAGGACCAGCTACTGACAGTCCGGGGTGGAGGCCTATCAGGGACTGTCTCTGAGGCCTGTGGGGGTGGGGGAAGCTGCAGTGCAGCTGTTGGGAGGTGGGGCTAGGGGGGAACTGCTCTATCAGAGATGGTGACATTCCTGAGGCAGAGCACTTCAGGTGATCGTGCCATCCACCGGTACTGTCTGCCAGTCCTGGCTGCCTCCTGACTAGCCATCCTCGGCTTCCCCTTCGCCCTGCATCTCCGTGTGTGGTGCTGTTGGGATGAGACTTAGTGTTTTGGTACAGTCTGCTGCTTCTGTCACAGGCTATGCAATATAGTGTCACGTGCTAGTCATTATATTAAGTCAGCCTGGTTATCTCAAAGTAATCCAGTATCTGCTCTATGTATGTTAACACTTGCATAGTCAGGGTTATTTGTTCACATTTTAATTCATAAGCGGTTTTCGTTTTGTTTTTCCTTCTGTATTCTGTTAAATACTCAGTGTTTGTATTATAGACAGTTTGGGGGCAATTTGTTTATTGTCCTAATCCACAGCTTTTCTCCAAAGGGCATCCTTTTCATACATGTACTTGAGATAGCCCAGAAGCTCTGCTAGTGTTTGTGTGAAATACAATTCTATGTCATAAAAGAAACTCAATTAAGAGGGTACGTAAGCTAATCATAGCCTGTAATGTAAAGTCTTAATTTTGGTCAGGCTGTGTTTGTTAGTTATTCAGCATGCACCTCGAACTGGGGGAGGGGGCACAGGGAGAGGGGGGAAGCCCGCATAGCCACCTGCATAGCCTTGGCACTGTCTTCCCTCCATGTTCCCCAAAGGTTGTCTTTGTACCTCTGTGTTCTACTGATACATTGTTCATTTCTGAAAACCTGAAGCATTTGGAGTGGGCTTGCCTCAGGTTTCTGGAGCATGGGAAACTGTCTTTGAAAATCCTGTTTTGTGGTCTCTGAACACAAATTGCAATGGGACTCAGCATGTATTTGCCCCAGCTAGACAGTGTATTCATCCATAGTGTGTTTTTAGGGGCTGTTGGCTTGTGTGACTCTCTGAACATCTCAGACCATGCTCCTGTTTACCGACAGTGTTTCTAGCTGTAGACATTAATTTTTCCTTCCTTTTCTCCTAAAATACCGTGAAGACAGGTAGTTATTACCTGCATCATGAAAAGGATTCCTATATAGTATTAGAGCTAGGACCGGGAGGCCTGACTTTCCATCAAATTTCATGGTAGAATTGAAACTGTATTTTACTTACATTTTAAATCAAAATGTAAACAGTAGATTCTGGATCAAAATATTTGAAAAGGTGTACAAAGAGGAGTCCTGCCTCACTGTACAGTCCTCTAATGAAGACACTTTATCATTTTAAATTCTTCTCTTGTATGACTGTACTACAGCACAGAAATGTGCACGAGGAGTCACGTGTCAATTAGAATGTTAGTAGGTCCTTAGGGTGAAGGCCGTGCCGTGGTGTGGGTGCTAGCAGCAGGGACAGGGTGCACCTACATGCTCCTCCCAGCGTGGACTGTTTACAAGTCAGACCTTGGGTTAGGCTTGTTAATTATCCTGAAACTTCCTGAAATGGCGATTTCCTTTTATCGTATTAAGCATATCTCTGGAGTAACTAACTGAATAGTGTATGGCGTGAAGAAGTGTACTCTGAAATGGTAGCTCTGGTGGCAACAGAGCTCCTGGGTTAGTCTAAAACCACTGAAGGACAAGGCTAAGGCCGAAACAAGGACTTGCAGAGGTCAGGCCCCTGTGTTTTGTAGAGGCCGGGAGGCGAAGGGCTGGGGCTTGGTGAGGAGTTCTCTTGACACCCAGGCTTTTCTTCCGCCTGTGCTGCAGTTGTATCTCAGGACCGTCCCCATGCTCAGCAGGGGCTGTACCCCATGTGCCCCAGCGTTGTAATGTTGAACCTTCAGGGGTTTTATTTTATTTTTTTGACCTTGACTTTTATCCTAAGATCTCAAAGGAGCAATGCCCCCCCCCCCCCCAAGTTCTCTGCAGCCCGTGTGATTACTGTCTCAGTGGCTCTGCAGACCAGGAGGCATGGTATGTGGCTTCTTTTAGGTTAAAGCATCTGGACTCAATGTTGGCCCCTTTGGAATATCGCATTGTATGTGTGTGTGAAATCAGCCCTGTATGGCTTTGTCCCCTATGCTTTATAGGAATTGTGTAATTGATTTTAAAGTTCATCTCCTCCCTTTACACATATAGTTTAGGGTCTGTTTCGTTTTAGTAATATCACCTTTAGTAAAATGATGGAAAAGTCCTTTAGGTCAGCCTGCACAGCATGTAGAAGCTGCCGACAGCTGGTCCCCACGGCCAGCTGTTTCTCTTTGCGCCTCTGTTCTAACACCAAGTAGTAAATATGTGGTGGTGTTTTACCATAATGCTCTAAAATCAAAACTTACCAAGCTTTGCTTTGGCCCCATTGCAGTTTCTGGACAAATGACACCCAGTTCTTAGTAGCCGTTTCTCTGTGCAGGAGTCTAAATGGAGTGTTTTACTGAATTATGCCAGTGTGGGGTTTTCCCGAAAAAAGTAAAGGTCGTTTCGCTTCTGCTTTTGAATTCTAGTAAATTGTGTTATGACTAAGGACTCCTTACTAAAACTGTCAGCATTCGTTGTTAAATGGTGTGTGTTCAGATGTCATGACGGGAATAGAGTGTGGGAGCCTCTAATGAAGAAATCTATTTAAAAGATTGCTTCAGAGTCTTGGGGTTTTGCTCTGATGTGTTATACAAGTCAGGTCTGTAGGAGTGAAGGGGCAGAGGACTATTTTGCTGTTTTGTGTTGCATACAGTGGTTTACATTAAACATCACTAAATATCTCATTGAGGATATGAATTACTTGTAATGACATTTACCACTTTTAAGTGTATAATTGATGTTTTAACAGATGTTTGAGCCCTCCTATACAGAATGTCCGTTTGCATAAATCTCTTTTTCTTACAGTAAACCCTTAAAATGCTACTTTGTCTCCTTTCTTACAGCGACCCCTTAAAATGCTACTTTGTCTCCTCAGGCAAAGGTGTTTGGAACATTGCAGGATAGATTGTAGGTCTTTTGTGTCTGGCCTGTTTGATCTACCATAATGCTTTGCTGTTTGGCGGTGAGTTTCCGTGATTGTGGTTTACATTTTCCTGTGGAACTGCTGGCTTTCTGCTCAGCACGTGGTAGTTTTTTGAGGCTTTCACAGTTTAGTTTTGTGAGGACCACACTTACATCAGCACCATCCAGTCACTGTAAGGAGATAGCTGAAGTGATGAACTCTGAATGAGGAAAGGCTAATTTGGGTCCAGAGGTTTGGAGGCTCTGGTTCTGTTTGGTGGCCCCTTGGTTGGGCCTATGGCAGCTCAGTGCATCATGGCTGGGATGACGTGGGACATCTTGGGGGAAGGTTCACACTGAAACCCAAGTGGTTTCTGGGACAGTCACAGACAAGTCTTTGTCATGTATCATTTTATTCTCTTGGGTGAGTGAATACTCAGGAGTGGAGTTACTAGGTCTTCTACAACCAGGCCACCACACACGATGCACATGACGTTATGGCTTTAGTCTGCATTTCTCTAATGAGGTTAAACGCCGTGTCCTGTGTCTGTTTGTCCTGTTCAGATACATTCCCTTCATCTCTGTCCTGTCCCATCCCCCACTCCCCATCACTACCACCTCCTCATTTTCACTCATTGTCTCTCCTTCTGCCCTGCTCTCTATACCGCCTCCTTCTCTCTCTCTTTTTTTTTTTTTTGGTATTTTTCGAGACAGGGTTTCTCTGTGTAGCCCTGGCTGTCCTGGAACTCACTCTGTAGACCAGGCTGGCCTCGAACTCAGAAATCCACCTGCCTCTGCCTCTGGGATTATAGGCGTGCACCACCCCTGCCCGGCTGCCGCCTCCTTCTCATTCACCCTTTCAAGCATGCTTTCTTTGTAGAGCTCAGGTTAGCCTTGAACTCATGATTCCCCTGCCTCAGCTTCTCAGAGTGCTTGGATTGTAGGTGTGCACCACCATCCTCTGCTTACTCTGTTTGAAGCAGCTATCTGCTCTTATCCGGCGCGCTTGCCAGTGTTTCCCACTCAGCAGCTCGCCTTGTCTTTTTCTGTTGCAGTTTCTTCTCAACTGAAGGCTGACATCCAGCTTTGTTTCTGGAAGGCACCTTTTTGGTGGCTGCTCCAGAGTCACAGCTCACAGAAGCCTGAAATGACTCCCCGACTCCTGGTGCTTTCCTCAGATCTGGGGCTAGGATGTATCCGCAGTTAGGTTGTGTGTATCTAGTGACGTAGGGTTGACCTGTTAGAGGATAGTGATAAACATGCTCGCAGTCTTTTCTCCCGTTCCCAGTATGGTGCTCAGGAGCACATGGACACGATGCCACATGTTTGCTTGAGAGGTGACCTCGGCAGGTCTCCGAATGGATTGGAGAGCTTGACTGGTAGCTGGGTTTAGTCATTGAGGCATCTATGAAAGGACCCTCAAGAGATTCTTTCCATTAGGGCTCATCCATGCTGTTAGGGAGTGATGGATCTGTGT
>CM052714.1:10099484-10119541 GCA_028551405.1 Uromys caudimaculatus | reverse complement strand
GTCTTGACTAGACAGCCTGTGTCGGGAGCTCCTCCTGACAGAGTTTATTGGAATTTTTGGATACTGGCATGGCCAGAGAGCTAGAGAATTGGTGTGAGTCCCTTTGAGACGGCCATGTTGACTCTCCACGTGATAGATCGGGTGTAGAGCCCACTGGGAGGCAGGCCTGTGAGGGGGTTGTCTTGTTCGGTTAAACTGAGGCATGACGACTTGTCTAAAGGATCGTTCAGCACCAGCCATCATTCCCTGCTTCTAGCTGTCTGAAGCTGCCCCCATGAACTTCCCTGCTGTTACAGATTGTGCCCTCAAATGAGTCACACAAACGTTTCTCCCCTCAAGTAGTTTCGTCAAGGTATTTTATCACAGCGACAGGAAAAGAAGCCAAGTTGATCCCTGCATCTGGTGTAGGATTTTAGTCTAGTGCACAGAAGCCAGAAGTGTCTCTTACTAAGGACAAATGAGGTTGCTTAGGGCGGGGCAGGTGGGAGTGGGGCTGAGGGTTTGGAGCCTCCCGAGACTTCTTTGGGCCTGTCACTGTCCTGAGAATGCCAGCCAGGTATTCTTACCAGAGTCCTGGTGCTTAGAGGCGTCAATGGAGATCTTACTGTAGAGTGTTGGGAGTTAAGTCCTTGCCCATTGGTGAGTGAGCACCCACTCTCTGTACATCATCCCTGCCCATCCAATGGAGGGGGGGTGGGGCTGAAAGTTCTTAACTTCTAATCCTAGCTTTTCTCTCTAGTGACCAGTCCAGTGCTGAAGCGGTGCCCTGACCCAGGAGAGTCATGTGAGCCACATAACGGCTAGCTTGGTTGGGAAGGGCTGCTCTGAATAACAACCATGACTCAAGAGTTCAGAGTTTGGGGAATTAAAACCGACACAGCTTTCACTATACCATAGGCCATTATTTATCTCTATTTGACTTATTTATTGCCTATGCATATTGAATTTTTCCAGTAGCCATTTGTTTAAATGACTTTTTCTTCCATTGAATTATTGAGGGACTTTACTAAAATCATCAGATGCTATGTATTGAGTCATTTTCTTTGCTCCATTAATAAACATCTATACAGCACTCTACTGCCTCAGTTACTGTGTTAGATTGGGAACATTTATTCTGGTGCTATAACAAAACACCTGAGATTGTGAGATTGTATCCTTTGTAAGGAAAAGAAGTTTATTTAGTTTTGAAAGCTGGAAGTCAGAGATCTGGCCGCCCCCTCAGGTGTGATCTCTGGTGAAGGCTCCTGGCTGCATTATGCTGGTTGATGATGTCATAGTGTCCCAAGCACACTGGAGTGACAGGAAGCCAGAGAGCTGTTAAGAGCCACCAAGCTTACCAGTTCACACCAGCTACTCTGCCTGAAACTCACTGGTTCCATAAGAACTGTTTTTTGGAGGGCAGCACTCCTGCAGCCCCAGTGCTCCATACTTCCTAGGCTTTTCTCACAAATGCCCGACCTGCCTCCCCAGACATGAGCCCTGGGGAGCAGTTAAGACTCCAAATCATGGTGGTTATTTAGCTGAATTTATTTTCAAGCATCTTGTGTTTGATGCTGTTGTAGGTGGTGTTTCTTTTGAATGTCACTTCTGATTCTTATTCCCAGCACATGGCAGTCATACAGCTGGTTTCCTTGATGTCCTCATGGTTTAGGTTTAGGAGCCCTTACTTGGAGAAAGCTCCTTAGAGCATGTGCAGTAGCATAGTCGCAGTATCTGTGAGCGAGCTGTGTTCTTCAGCATCTTTTGCCTTTCATGCTCTCTTCATGTGTTGGACTTTGGAGCAGGTTGAGTCAACAGTGATAAGACCTGGCTTGGTCCTGCTTCACCTCCAAAGAAGGCATTGGGTCAGCACCAGCCAGCTTACAGCTGATGATATCAAAAAGATTTTTCTAGACCTCCGTTTCCTAGAGATTCAAATAAAAACAAAACCACAAAACCTCATCAGCATGAGTTGACTTTGCCAGACTCTTTAGGACAGTTGTGTGTATATCCTTTCTGCCAGTTAGCATGTTAGATTACTGATTGTCAGATATTAAAGAACTTGGTGTCCCTGAACAAAGCCACTTGGTAATATGCATATGAGTAGCCTTCGAGTCTCTGATTTGCTAAAATGAAGAAGTCTTCAGTTAGCTCCTCCAGGACAGTTACTCTCTTGAGTGTTGGGGTCATGCTGGGCTCATAAGAACTCTGACTTCTGGCTTCCTGGAAATGTGTGTCTAGAATTTTTATTAATTCTTAGCAGGTTGGTACCAAGGAAGCCAGTTGGCCTCTGGATTTCCTTAGTGGAAAGGTTTTAACTAAGAGTTTAATGGCATTAGCAGATGCAGTGCCAGTAAATTTACCTGTTTCTTTTGGGACAAGTTTGTTAATTGGTGATTTTTTTTTAAAATAGGAAATCAAATTTATTAGCATCAAGCTGCTTCCTCCCCCTTCCCTCCGTCCCTCTGCTTTTAAGTCTGCAGAGGCCGCAGTTAGGAGTGTGTCCTTTCAGGCAGTTTGGTGTTGTATTGTAGTTTGAGACAGGCCGTGTGCATGAGGCTAGCCTCCCCCCTCAGGACTGTTGTGTGGCTTCTTCCCTAGCTCCGGGCTTGCAGCATCACCCATGCCTTTTCTCTTCTCCTTGTTGGTTTCCCATGTGGGTGTCTTCACCTGTAGATTTGCCTGGCCTTTAACTTTCCATCCTCCTGCCTCAGCTTCCCAAGTGCTAAGATTACAGATGCGAATCACATGCCCAGCTTTTTAAAATTCTTTTATAACTTTTGTCTTTTTTTTTCTCTCTCTTAAAATACGGACAAAGTAACTGTCTCCCCTGTCCTTTTAAAGCTAGCTCTTCGTTGCACTGATTTGTTTTTCCTTTTCGTCTTAGTGGCTTATGTCTCTGTGTGCTTGGGACTCAGTCTTTCATTCTCTCGGGCAGAAGCTCAGATCTTACATTGGATCTTCTTTTCTAGCGTGACCTTTTCACGGTTATGCGCCTGCACTCTCTTCCTTTGAACATGCCAGGATTCCATTAACTCAGGACTCCTGTCGGTTCCAAGGAAGTAACTGATTGGCTGTCATTAACTTCTAACTGTTTCCACTTCAGCAAACTGACCAAAATCCTGTCCTAGATTTTGTACATACCGTTTTCTTAGCACGTAGGAAATACCCATTAGTAATGATGCTGCTGGCTCATCTTGCCTTCCGCTTGGCCACTCAGCACTTTCCGCACACAACCCAAGCTGTTGATCTCAGAGCACTGCGCCTGCCCAGCCACACTGTCTGGGAGGCTAGCTGAGGGCCCAGACCCGCCATACCATTGACCTGCTGCATTTACATGCACAGGAGGCTTGGCAGATGGCAGTCACAGATCTCGTGGTGTGGAGATTTTCTTGCTTTGTTCATTGTCCCCAGTTAGATGGGAGAAGGGGACTTTGACAATGAGAAATGATGCTTAGCCAGAAATCAGTCATGCAAGTAGTGGGCTCAAGCCCACAGAAAGAGTCAGTCTCCAGACACTGGGGGGACATGGACACTTAGCCTACCTTGGTGCCTCCATAATCATAGGCCTGCCAAGAGAGACTGGGGGTGTCCTACTATGATGGTTTGTATGTGCTTGGCCCAGGGAGTGGCACTATTTGGAGGTGTGGCCTTGTTAGAGTAGGTGTGTCACTGTGGGTGTGGGCTTTAAGACCCTCATCCTTGCTTCCTAGATGGCTGTAACCTGTAAGCCAGCCCCAATTAAATGTTATCCTTAAAAGAGTTGCCTTGATCATGGTGTCTGTTCACAGCAGTAAAACCCTAAGACAGCCACCTAGAGATAATGGCAGATGTGTCTTGTCTGTGGTCACTTTCCTAGCCACTGCAGGGTAACTGACACCAAGCGTGTTACGTTTCGTCTGCCCTGGCCACACCCTCTTCTGCCCTGTGCCCTGCCTTTGTCCTCTGTCACCACTGCCCCACAGCCCTTATCTCTGCCAGGCAATGCTCCTTCTCTTCCCAGACTCGGTGCACTCAGTGCTTGGAACAGGATTGCCTCAGATCTTCCGGCCTCTAGAACTTTAATTTTTTCAAACCTTATTTTTAATGATGGTTCTTAAATGCTTTAACCTTCTTGGTAGCCCACCACCCACCAGAGGTGGTGGAAAAGAAATGATATGGGGGTGGGGGGGGAGGAGTGGATCTGTTTAGAAAGGTTCTTTGGAGCAACTCCCATCTGTATTGTCTGGAAATCTAGAAATCGGCAGTTCAGTTCACAGGTTAGCAGGCAGTGGCAGCTCGATCCACTCGCAAACACCTCCCGGATACACCAGCAGTCCAGCTTGGTAGAGTTGGGTTAGCAACAGCGGTGACAGGACCTAGCAGAGACAGCCAGGCCTCAGCCTTGGCTTGAGTCAGCAGGAGGGACCAGCAGGAACACCAGGAGAAGTTCTTGGCTGGGCCTCTCTCAGGGAAGCAAAGATCAGCAAAGATGTGATACACACAAGCCTTGCATAACTAGCTGCACGACAACCCAAGCTCTGTCTCTGTCACTCTGTGGAGTCCTATTTATATCTTCCAAGCATCACGTGTCCTCCACGTGCCTTGCCTCAACACGAGCATCCAATCAGCCCGAGTCCGTGGAAGTGACAAGAAACTGCAGTACAGCACCAGAGGTTTTTTGGTGCGTTTCTTTCTCTGGCCTCCCAACAAATGCAGCTCAACTAATGCAGTGTAAGGCGGACCCGTACATGCGTGTTGTTAGCAAAGAATCCTTCATCACGTGTCCTTTCACGTGCTCGCTTTAGCAGAACACCCTCTCTCCTGTGTCTGCTTCAGGGAAACGTTCCTTCACGAGTCTGCCTTAGCCTGTACACCTGTGTCCACTTTAACGAAACGTTCCTTCATGTGTTTGCCCCAGCAAACCACCGTCTAATACAACTACTTTCCAAAGAACCCTTAAGTTTCCACTTCAGTCCTCAGTGGTGTTCCCCACTCACATACATATTCATTTTCCTCTGTAAAAGTTCACCGATGCTGGAGAGCTGGCTCAGAAGTTAAGAACACTTACTGCAGGTTGCAGAGGACCCGAATTTGGTTCCCAGCACTCATGCCAGCCTTTAGCTCTGTGGACGCATGCACTTACCTCACGTACACCTACCATAGTTGAAAATAATAAAAATAAGTCCATCTTACTGTTTGAGACGGGTCTCTCACTGAAGCTGGAACTTATTCATTGCTCTAAAGTGGTTGGCCATTGAGCTTCAGGGATCCTTGTGGTGCTCCCCAATATGGAAGTGTGCTCCCAACTCAGACCCTCCTGCTTGCCCAGCCACACATCTCTCTCGTCCACAGCTTATTAGTAGCTCGTTTGTAACATGGTGGATGTAGCATGGAGAGGTCACATTATGGAGACATACAGTCCTGAGGTACTGTTTTGAAAGGTGTGTGGGATATTTCCCCTCCAGTGTGCTTGTGTTGCAATCCTAGATTTGGGTTTTCTCATTGTATCTCGACTATATAAATATTAACATGATTCAGAAGTTAGAACCGCAGAGGCGGCACCTTAGGAATGTCTGTGCCCTGGCTGCTGCACCTTTGCTTACGTCAGGTGGAAGTATACTCTGGAAACCGTTCTGTGTGAGCTCCCAGAACCATGAAGGTGACCCCCATGAAAATGGGGTGAGTGGGACTCTGGAGGAGCCCTGGTCAGGGTGCATGTGGGTGGACTCCTTCACCCTATGAAGAAGGGGATTCTGAAGCAGGACAGCGGGGATTAGGTGCTGGGCAGGAGCAGAAGTTGAGAAAAAGTCTGAGGAAAACTGAAGTGAGTTCTGGTGGAATCCTGTATCACAACTGCCCTTTCTCCAGCTGGGGGCTGCCTCCAGATTTTGTTAGCCAGTTTTTTAATTGGAAATTTCATGCTTAATTAGCATTCAGGGAGTGTTTGTCCTGGAGGAGATTCAGGCAGCTTGTTCACTAAAAGTGTTGCTGGGGGCCTGGTAAGCCACCAAGCCCTGCTGTTCCGGAGCGCCTCACTCCTTAGCTTCACCTACCTGCTCTCTCGATTCAGAGTGTCTAGTAATTTCCTGTGGTAGCTAGCCTATTCTTTAGGTCCCCGCTGATCAATATCACATCCCCCTCCCCTTTTGTGAGCATTACAAGAGTTTATGTAGCAAAAAGTTTCCTATAAAAATATATAAGCCGAGCAGTGGTGGCGCACGCCTTTAATCCCAGCACTTGGGAGGCAGAGGCAGGTGGATTTCTGAGTTCGAGGCCAGCCTGGTCTACAGAGTGAGTTCCAGGACGGCCAAGGCTACACAGAGAAACCCTGTCTCGAAAAACCAATATATATATTGGGTACAGGGTTGATCATGTACCTTTCTGAGTTTCTCCTCTCGCACAAAGGAATGTCCTTTACCTCAGAGAGAGGGGAAGCCTTTGAGTTCCCCTTGAGAGGGGCCTAGAGAAGTGTGGTGTTGGACACTTCATCTGTCAGGATCCTTCTCGTGGTGATTTCTAGTTTTCTGTTCTCAGCACCACTCACAGGCTGCTGAGTGGAGCTGAAGCGGACTGTCAGCTGTTTCACCACTCACAGGCTGCTGAGGGGAGCTGAAGCAGACTGTCAGCTATTTCTTGATTGCTGTGTGATTATTTCTCCCGGCAGTCAGTTGAATGATCCTGCTGTAAGAAAACTCCTTCCTGCTTACTGTGGAATGTTTTTCTCAGCATGAGTCAAATTGAAAGCAAACCCTGCCCCATTCTAGCAAGAAATGGTTTCCATACAAGGCTACATGAGCTAGTGAGACCATGGGAGATGGGAAACCATGGGGAGATGGGAGCCAGTCCTGAAGGAGATGCATTTAAAATTCAGTTCCACACTTAGTCCTTAATGCTGTTAGGTCTGTAGTTTATGTATGATGTGGTCAGCGGTACTAATAGTGCTGGCAATGAAATTCAATCAGCAACAACTCATTTTAGTTAAAACTACAGAGCACTTAATCACACTTTAGTACATGTTTACTGGCAAAAAAGAAAAGGTGAAAGTTTCCAAACACGAAGCCTGATCATGTCAAGACAGTTTTAAGCTGCTATGGTGTGACTGTGCTCTGTGGGGAACCCAGGCTGGTAAATGTGACACTGTGCTGGTGGGCTGGTGGAGGCAGGGGGTTGCCTCTCTTCCAGGATCTTTGCTCTCCAGCCCGAGTGAGTCTGAGGGCAGGCTCTGAGCAGAGGGGCCTTGCATCACCCTTACACTTCCTGCAGGGACGCAGCCACCATAGCACAGCGTGCTCCTGTCGTCTCATGCTTTCTGTCCCTTTCCCTCTGTTTCTTGATACAGGAAATAGATGTATCAGTGACTGAGAGAGGGTTGTTAAAAGTCGGCTGGCTGTGATGGAGCTTTGTTACTTTCTTCCTGACGTATTTTGGGGGCTTTCTTGCTATGTGAATCAGCAACTTCGAGTTCTGTGGAATTCTGGAACCGTGTGTGTGTGTGTGTGTGTGTGTGTGTGTGTGTGAGAGAGAGAGAGAGAGAGAGAGAGACAGAGAGAGAGACAGAGAGAGACAGAGAGACAGAGACAGAGAGAGTGCTAATACGCATGTGCTACAGTGTGTGTGAAGGAACTACTCCCAGAAGTCAGTTCTCTGCTTTCCCGTGGGATCTAGGATGGAACCTGGGTTGTCATGCTTGCTTAGCAAGTACTTTTACCCATAGACAAGTAGATCGTCGTGTCACAGAGTGGCGACCTGGCTTTGTGTGCTTTTTACCTTTTACTTTCGCCATTCTTTGTCCTTATATATTTTTTAAGGTGCCACCTTGAAAGCAATGTAAAATTAGATTGCGTGTGCGTGGAAACTGAGGTGAAGTTTGCCGTTGGTGATGTTGCTGACATGGCCACACAAGCTTCAGGCCTTAGTTATGAAGGCAGTAGCAAGGCTTGAAGAGACGCCCATTTGGGAAGACTTCTGTGGCAAATGCTGTAAAGAGAACCCTGCAGGCAGGACTCTAAATGAGGAGAACTTCAGTGTGTTTTTAAGAAAGGAAACAGTCAAAGACATCACCACAAACTGCAGGCCAGCCTGGTCTACAAAGTGAGTTCTTGGCCAGCCAGCGCTACACTCCAAGACCCTTTCTCTAAAAAGAAACCCTGACCATGAACAGCTGCCATTTTGATGAATTTGCAGTCATAGGTGCTCAGCAAGGTCGAAGGTGGGAGGAGTCCACCTTGCTGAAGGTTCAGGTGGTTATGAGCAGTCATCAGGTAATGTCAAGTGAGGCCACAGGCGGGGGGGGGGGGGGGGCACGGGACTGTAGGTGGGTGTCTGAAGGTGAGCCGTCTCAGGCTGGAGGTATCCAGGGAAGAAGATGCGATTGTTAGGCTTTGCTGTACTGCTCAGTTGTTGTCATTCCTCATGAGCCTCATCCCATGGGTCCAAGGCCTTGGAGTCCTCAACATGGCCATAGCATGTTAACAAAGCTGATTCTGTCAGGACCGCATTCACTCGGGGCTCCCTCCACTCTCTGCACCGAGACTGGATGCCCTTGCTTGCTTGCTGACCTGCTGCAGAGTTGACCGTAGCTTTTTTTATGCACCAGGAAATTAAAACCATCCGAGCAGTTTGCTTTGCGTGGCAGTCACTGCCCTAAAGTGGTCTGGCAAAGAACCCACAGTGTCTTCGAGGTAGAACGGTGGCTGTTGCCTTAGCCAGCCTCTGTCACCGTCACATATCCTGAGGTGATCAATTTGTGAAGAGAAAGAATTATTCTGGCCCAGAGCTTTGGAAGTTTTCAGTACATGACTGGTTGGCCCAGTTGGGTTGAGCAATGGGCAGGCAGGAGGAACACGTGTGCAGAGCAGCCAGTCACTTCTCAGTCAGGAAGGAGAGTTCCTTCCAGGGTTTCTTTTCAGTGACTTGAAGACTTTCTGAAAGATCCCCTTGGCACCATCCTGGGGATGAAGGCTCCTAGTATGTATCCTGGAAAACTCCACAAGAGCAGGAGAATGTTAACCCCCTCACCCCTAAACCACCGCTGTCAGGTGATACTCTTGTTAATGAACTTGAGTTAATAACTCATTCTATAGTGTTGATGTACCAGAACACATCTCACATGATAAATATCTATAGTTTTATCAGTCTGAGATATTTTTGTTAACGCTACAAACAAGAACCCAGTTTAGGGTATAAAGCACGCCTAGTGATTCTGTGGAGTTGGCAGATTCATCTGGAACTGTACCGTGAGGGTGGGTGTGTGATCCGGTGAGGGCTGCCTGAACCATTGCAGTGCTCACGATGGGCAGCCTGTGCTCAGGGTTGGTCTTGAAATATTTTCAGATGCCTGATAAATCTATATGATTAATTTTTCCATGAAGAATTACAGTGTAATGAGGAAGGAAGATGTTAGCCAGGTATAAAGTCGGTTAATTAGCTCATGCGGTTGTTAAAGGAGGGACGTGTGACCCAGTTCAAATGGGAGGTGTTCCTTGGCTCTTTTGGCTGGTTTATGATTTTTTAGTTGCTGGAGCTTTGCTCGGTCAAGTCTTTGTTTTGCAGCTTCCTCAGTCTTCCCAGAACTGAGGAGAGTAAGGGGCCAGCTGTGGTTTGTGACTTGGCCAAAGGGAATGCTGTGCTTGCTTTGATCTTTGTTTCCAGCCCACTAACTTCTCCTTTGCACTTGTAGCTTGGGCTGACTGATGCAGAAGGCCAGCTTTCTGCCTGTCTTGGCATTTGGTATGGCTTTCCCACTAACGTTAATTATTTCTGGTCTTTTAAAAACATTTAATTTTATTTTATGAGTGTTTTGTTTTTACCTGCACATAAGTATGTGTACTGAAAGCATGCCTGATGCCCTCAGAGGCTAGAAGATAGTACTGAATTCCCTGGAACTAGAGTTTTGAGCCAGTGGTTGTGAGGTAGCATTTGCGTGGTGGGGCCTAAGTCCGGGTCCTCAGAAGAGTAATAAGTCTCTTAACTGTTGAGCTGCCTCTCCAGCCTGGCTTTTGGTTTAAATTTGGGAGGTTTGTGTCTCATCTCTTTGCTAGAACATTTAGAGGCTCCAGTACACCTATTAATTGGTTTCCTCTCAAAATTGCATCTAGATAAGTTCTCTGTCTTACCTGAGCATGATTCGTGATGACACAAAATGGTTATAATAGAAGCATCAAAGCTCACTGCTTTTTAAATGTGTGTGTGTGTGTGTGTGTGTGTGTGTGTGTGCGCGCGCACGCACGCGCACCTTCAGTGTCATTCCTTAGCCAGTGTCCACCTTACTCTTTGAGACAGGGTCTCTCCCTGGCCTGAACTAGCACTAGTAGACTCACCCAGCCAGTGAGCCCCAGGGATCTAGCTTCCTCTGCCTGCACAGTGGGCTTATGACCGCATGCATACCTCTTACAGAACCAAAAACGTGGGTTCTGGGGCTCAAACTCAGGTTTTCAAGCTTGCAGCAAGCACTGTACTGACTGGGCTGCCTCCCTAGTTTGCTTTTCTCAGACTGTGTTTGGGTGTAGGTGACGGTGTGACCCAAGCTCTGCATCAGGAGCGGCCCCTGGTGGGATTGCCGTGTCGTGTGTTGCTTCTCGAGAGCCTTCCATGCACTTCCATATGAGTATATTAGTGTACATTTTCGCTGAGAGGGTTCAAGGGCTCCCTCTTCTCTACAACCCTCTTGCTCATTTATTGTGAGGCGGGGTCTAGCCATGCCACCCGGACTAGCCTTGAACTCCTGATGCCCCTGCTTTAGTGCGCTGGGCTTACAGACTGGCATTCATTTGTCTTTTCTGAGGTGATGTGCACGATCCTGTGTTGTTGGCTACTTGTATGTTGTCTTTTACCCTCCCCTCCCCACCAACAGCAGCCTGAGGTGACTCAGTGGGTGACTTGCATGCTGTACAGCATAAGGACTTACTTAAAGTTCGATCTGTGGTACCCATGGGAAAAGCTGAGTGTGGAGATGGCGGTGCAATTCTAGAACTGGGGGTATGGAGGCAGGAGGATGCCTAGAGCTCACTGCCACCCAGTACATCCCATCAGTGAGTTCCAGGTTAGGTGAGAGACACTATCACACAACAGAAGATGGGATGCACCAGGGAAAGACACCCATGGTCAGTCTCTGGCCTTCACGCGTGCTTGCACAGGTGCACCTCCCACGCGGTACACACTCATTGCTCCCCTGCTTCTGTCCCCACACACGTAAGAAAGAGAAAGAACGGACTCTCCGTTCCCATCCTTTGCAGCCAGCTGTCCTCTTGCTGTTGGGTTGGGCTTTTTGTGTGCTCCAGGCCCTGGGGCAGGTGTTGATGTGTTTATAAAAATGATAAAGATATATATATTGTATGAGTGTAGGGGGAAGTAGGTGTGGGGGAAGGGTGTGCCTCAGTAGGCCCATGCGGAGGCATCCCTTCCCCCAGAGGGACCAGACACACTCGAAGGTGTAGTAAGACAGAGGCAAGGGCAAGAGATAAGAGAGGAGGGGCAAGCAGCCCCTTTTATAGTGGGCCAGGCCCACCCGGCGGTTGCCAGGTAACTGTGGGGAGGAGCATACCTGGCTGTTGCCAGGTAACTGTGGGGAGGAGCATACCTGGCTGTTGCCAGGTATCTGTAGAGTGGAGTTTAGACAGAATGCTAACATTCCCCCGTTTTGGTTTAATTAAAAATAAAAATTAGAAAGAGGCAATGGTAAAGCAGGAATAGGGGCGTCGTAATATCTGACTGCTTCATGCTGGCATTGGGGGCGACATGTGTCTGGGGAACCTAGAAGAATGGGGGTGGGGGATGTTTGTCCAGTCGTAGGAGAGTTGGCTGTTTCCTTGCTGTCCAGGGTCTGTGGAGCCATCTGAGAGTAAGTCAGAAGGAACAGGTCCAGTAGAAACGTCTGTGTCTGAGAGGAGATTGGAGCATCTGATGGTTGCTTCTCTGGAGCTGTCCTGGGTGTAGTAAACGCCTGGACTGGACAAGATGTTTAAACACATTATTATAGGTAGAGAAATAAGGTTAAGTACGTGTGGGAGAAAGAAAATTATTTTCTTAAGATGTACATTTAAACCCAGAGGAATCCCACCCTTTGGAATAGGTAGTAAGTGGGAACCTTGGGCAGAAGTACTTATCTGGATGGAGTCTATTGGGTCCATGAGAGGCAGATCTGAGTGGATTTTCTGTATCTTATAAGTTTATAAAAGAGATAACAACATGAGTTAACAACATGAACAGTCTTTAAGATGAGCCTTTTGTGGAGCAGAAGGGACAAGATTAAAAAGTTGAAAAAGTTGGATCGTATAGTGGAATGGTTTATAACATTGGGGCAGTGGCATAGTAAGAGGAAATATGAAGCATTTAATTAGTGGAAACCAAGTTTAGGTAAGGAGATAACAGATTACATCTGTGAAAGCTTCGCTGTCAATGTAGACCAAAGTCTAAGAAATAAACAATAATCTAGCAATTATATCATTTAAAAAATGACAGAGTTCAACAGTCAACAGTTCCCTGGTCTCTGTGGCAACTCGGGCAGAGTCAGTCTGGCTTTCAAGCGCAGAAGACGCAGGGCTTTTTCTCTGTGGAATGGATACACGTGACATGGGAAGTAAGCTTACCTTAGTTTAGTAGCCAAGCTTCTTGACCCAAAGTATCTGGTTTTGTCCACTACGTTTTCAGTGATTGTCATATCTCAATCTAGGCAGCGTCCTGCACCTGTGTCCACATACTCTGAGCCCATCTACCATCCTGGGCCAACTGTCAAGGACTTTGGGAATTCTGTCTGCCATAACTTAAGAATTAACAAACTTCTGACAGGATTGAGAACTGTATACATTGGTTATAACTGAATAGAATTTAATAACAGTAGCAAAGAGACATATGGCTAGGACCAGAATAAGGAAGCAGGCAGCAGTGGCATGGAGAGAGGGAGAGAGGGAGAAAGCCCCTTGTGTGTGCTGGAAGGTGGAAATGAGATCAGGGATCAGGGACTGACTGAGCAGGAGCTGACTGAGGGAACCCAGCAGAGAGCGAGGGAGAGGGGAGGCAGCAGAGTCCCTGGCAGGGGGAGGAGACAGAAGGGGCTCCCATGTGCAGGAGCGGCAAGGTGAAAGCTGTTTTAGGGGCAGATAGGGAATGAACAGGAACAAAGCTGCATTTCTGGCAGCTGTGAGCTTTGGTGGGGCGGCAGGTAGTCAAATGCGCATGGGAAAGCAGGTCTAAGGGAGGAGGCCTCTGGCAGGATGCAAGGGGCACGACCAGACCCACCTTTCCTGATGAGAACTGAGAGCAGAGCCAAGGAGTAGAGGGGGGAAGAGCAGCAAGTGGGGTGTCTGGCAGGGAGCACGAATCAGACTTGCTTCTCCTGCAAACTAGCTGAACCTGTGGTTTCAGTGAGCAGCAAATGAGAGGGGGCCGGGGGAGTCTGCACTATGGGTCCTTAGCGAGAAAGTGCCAGTTTATCGAGATGGAGAGAGAGATTGCTTGAGAAAGCAAAAGGAAAGAAGAATGTCTCACCCAAGGGAATAAGTCCTAAAACGAGGGTCAGTGAAAGACTGAATGGACAAAACAGGGTAGCTCTGAACTCAAGAGCTCTCCCCGGGGACCATGCGGATGGTCATTTACTCAGGGTGGCAAAGGAGTAGCTTTGAGCTCAAGAACTCCCCCCAGAGTCTATGAGGACAGTTACTCTGACCAGTGGGAGATGGGGGCTTACCATTTCTTTTGAGCTAGTGAGCGTGGATCTCTCATTGTGGCTGAGGTAGGATGCAAACCTGCAGAGTTTCTAATCCGAGTCTCAGCACCAATGCTATGTTTATAAAAATTATATATGTGTATATATGTATGTATGTATGTGTGTGTGTATGTGTATGTGTGTGTGTGTATATATATATATATATATATATATATATATATTATATGGGTGTAGGGGTGTAGGGAGAAGTAGATGTAGGGGAAGGGTGTGCCTCAGCGGGCCCATGCCGAGGCATCCCTTCCTCCAGAGGGACCAGCCACACGCTAAGGTATAGTATAGAAATAGAGTTTATTCAGGGCTTGGGGAGGGGAGTTAAGAGGGTAGTAGAGGCAGAGAAAGGCAGAGAGAGGGACAGAGTAGAGAAATAGAGGAGTGGAGGCCCGCCATGACCACTTGGAGAGAGGGGGGAAGGGAATGGGGAGAGGAAAGAGATAAGAGATGCAAGAGAGAGGCAAGAGAAAGAGATAAGAGAGAGAGGAGGGGCAAGCAGCCCCCTTTATAGTGGGCCCGGCCCACCTGGCTGTTGCCAGGCAACTGTGGGGCGGAGCATACCTGGCTGTTGCCAGGTAACTGTGGGTGGAGTTTAGACAGAATGCTAACAGGTGTAACCAACTGGCACATGCTTTCCTCCATTCACCAGGTTGTCCCTTTGCTCTGCTGACAGCTGTCTGTGCTGCCCGGAGTTCTCCACTTGGATGTCATCCCATGCATTTTCTTTTGCTTTGTAACTGGTTGCCATGCTGAGTATCTTTCTGTAACTATGTTTTTCCTTCAGCAGATCCATCTGGGTTTATACTCCTGATTGTTTTATTTAAGTCCTTTTTGGAAGAGCATATCCTGTCTCTAATAGCCATCTGTTGGTGCTGTTTAGCTGTTTCCGGTTTCTCGGTGTCCCCCTTGCTGTACTGCATACTGTTGCCTGTGCTTTTGATGGTCTGTCTGAGATCCCAGTGGCATGTGCCCCTGAGAGCTGGTGGATTAGGAGGCCTGTGCTGGGCTGATTCTAATTCTCCTCCCTAGGGAAGGTGTGTGTGCTTAGCGTCCCCTGGGCACTATGCATAGTCATAGTCTACAGTGAATTAAGGAGAGAGGAACAGCCAGTCAGTATGTACTCAGTTTGTTTCAGTGGGACAAATTTTGGTGAAGCCCTGTCTTGAACTCAGAGCGAGTGACCCTTTAAAACTCAAGTCTGTTTTTCTCTGCTCGAAGCCTAGTGTTTTGTGATGAAGTCATAATTACAGCCTCCTCATCCCCTGGCTTTAATCCAGCATTTCTCAGATTGGATTTGCAGTCACCATGGCGACTTCACTCTACTTGGCCATTTTCACCTCATTGGCCATTACATCCAGGAGCCCAGAGTGGAGGCAGGTAGATCCCCAGCGCTCCTGCAGGATACAGGTGCTGGCACCAGTCTAAACTGTCTGGGACAGTGCTGTGTTTGTAGTGAGTTCTTAGAGAGCAACAGTGGTCAGTGGGTATGACATGGAAGGGAGCCTGGGAGAGAAAGCTGCAGGCTGCTGCTGCAGACCACGTGATCAGCACGGACAACCACGCCTTTCCCTTCAGACGGTCACCAGTGGGGAGGAAGTGCAGTGTATAAATTCTGTGGGCCCTCACGTGGCATTAGTAAACATCTAATTTTTTGCTTTACTATTGTCCTATGTCACAATCTCATTTGAATGCAATGTCTTGCAGGTGCTGACCTTAAGGAACGAGCCAAGATGCATTCCAGTGAAGTCGGTCCCTTTGTCTCCAAGATCCGAGCCGTGATCAATGACGTTGGTAAGCACAGCCATGTTCACCTCCACATGCTGAGGATGGGCTTGATGTCATGGTTGTCCTCGTGGGCCGTGGTCAGATTCATAGTTAGATTGTCAAGAACTGTGGTCGTGTGAGCACTTAAAGTATTTCATCTGAAAAGACACATGGGCTACGTCAGGTAAGATGACTTGGTTGGTAAAGTGCCATGCAAGGATGGGGACTTGAGTTTGATCCCCAGGACACATGTGAAAAGCTGGCTGCAGTGGTGGTGCACACCTGTGATCGCAGCACTGGGGAGCTGGGACCAGCCAGCCCAGAGTAATTGGCAGCTCTAGGCTCAGTCACAGACTGACTCAGAGAGTAAGGGAGAGAGTGGAAGATACCTTACAATTGACCTCTGGCCTCCACGTACATGTACACACATGAAAACCTGCACACATGTATACACACATACACACTCTCCCTCTTTTCTCTCCTCTCTTTTAAAATTTTTGACTAGTAGATTATTAATCAAGAGTTAGGCAAAGTGGTGCAGACCTGTAGTGTTGACACACAGAAGCTGGACGAGGCAAGAGGATTGCAGGTGGGGCAGCCCAGGTTGCAGAGAGAAGCTGAGGCCAGCCCACCAAACCTCTACCTCAAACAAACAAAATGAAGGAAAAAACCTAATAACCGAAGGAAGACGGGCAGTGTGGTAGTATGACGTCAGTCAGCACTGTAAATAAAGAACAGTCAGTCACTGCTCCTAACACTACCGTCTCCAGAGAAAATAAAGTGGTACCCATTGACAAGTCTGACAGTGTTAGCAAGATTCACGTTGCTGAGGTTTTCCTCGCTTTGCTGTGAATCCGAAAAGACAAAAAGTGATTTTTAACTATAGGGGTCTGAACAACATGGCTATCCAGTTTGATTTCACAGACTCACCCCCAAACCAGAAAGTACGCGTTATTCTTACAGAATCTTTGTAAAAGTGTGCTGAGCCAGAATCTAAAGTTGGTTGAATTTTCACAAAATTTGACATACAAAGACATTGTTCTTGGTTCACAGTACAGGTAAATTAGCAACTAGACACAGCCTCAAGAACCACAGACTTACAGACTGAAAAGTAACTGGGTGGGGCAGGGTCATGAGTCACAGGAGAAGCTGGGAGAGTTACCCCAGACTGTATGTCCAATTTCCTGAGATTTGTCAAACCTTAAGTTCATGTTGGTGAGAGAGAAACCCACTGATAATAAATAAATAAATAGCCAGGCATTAGCAATGGCTAAAAAGCCTGGGACAGTTTAGGAAAGCAGCTGTAAAAGGACCGGAAACGAGTGACATACAAGAAGAGTGACAGGCTAGGCCAAGCCATGCCTCACGAGTTTGGTATTTAAGAGTGGTTTCCATTGGAAAAGCTAAATTTAATTCTTGTTATTAGGCAATTAAAATATAATCATATGTTTACCATAGTATAGCGAAGAAAACATCTGAGAGGTGTCAGCATATATTCACGGAAAGGCCGGGTGAGTGGGGGTGGGAGAAGGCTCCTCCAGCCGCAGCCAGTACCTACCTCTTCATGGTAAAACATCGGAGCTGTCTTCTGAGCTCAGAAGCAAGCCAGGAGAGGCCTGTGGCAGCCTCTGTCAGCATCTTTCTGGAGTCTGCCCTCTGGAAAAGGAGAGGACAGAAACAAAAAAGCAAAACACCAAAAGATCAGCTCATCAGAAAGTAGAACATTGTGGTGAGATGGCGGGGCATGAGACTTGTGTTCCAAATGGCAGCAGTAGGCAGAAGCCGTCACAGAAGATCCTTTTGGCCCTGGAAGGAATAGTGCAGCTAGGAGCACAAGAAACATACAGCGGTGAAACTGTTGTAAGATAGGGGCGCGTATCCCCTGTAAGTAGGGTTCAGTTTCCATAGGTGATTCTCATGAATGCTGTAGTCAGATGCACTTGAGCTTTAGTTCTCGGCTTTGATCTCTGTGAGGACGTACACAGCCAGAGCCACAGTCGCCAACAGAAAGAGGTCAAGAAGCCTTGCTGCAGCCACAACCCAGGCTTTATTTAGTGAGACACAAGTGAAGAGCGGTGCTGCTTGATTTGGGCACACGTGTGGCCAGACCTGTCCGGCCCACAGGGCATGCTGGGGAATGGGAAAGAAAAGATGAAGAGATTTTGTCAACATTAAATGCAGACCATCCGGGGATGTGTATCGGCAAATGCACACAGGATTGATAGACCCAGCCTGGGCGCCCTGGAGAGGACACCCTAGGGAGTGGATGCAAAACCGATCCCTAACTAAGAAGCTCTTCAGGGTCGATACCTGCTGGGAAAGGAGAAATTGGTTTCCTATAGTGGAGTGTGACTGGGTAGACCGACCACACTCCAGGGCCGGCCCCATGCCCAGGAATAGTTAGTTGGCCAACACAAAATGAGCTTAATGGTCGGTTGGTCAGTCGGTCTGACTATCATTTTTATGTGAACTTTTTGTTTTGTTTTGCGTTTTTTGACTTCCTGGGTTTTTTTTTTGGGGGGGGGGTGCTGAAGGATGGAAAGAATGGGTTAGAGAGAGAAAGAGTGAGCATGAAATTGGGTAGACGGAGGGTGGGGGTGGGTGGGCAGGACCCGGGGGTTGACGGACAGGAAAACATAATCAGAATATAATGTGTGAAAAAAGGATTTAAATTTTAAAACGTCCCTCACATTCTAGGGTGGTGGTTTGTACCTTTCTAATGCAGTGACCCTTTATCACAACTCCTCATGTTATGACCCCCAACCATAAAATTAGTTTTTGTTGCTATGTCATAACTGTAGTTTTGCTACTTTTATGAACCATAACATAAATATCTGTGTTTTGTAATGGTCTTTGCTGACCTCTGTGTAAGGGTTGTTTGACCCCCAAAGGGGTCCTGACCCACAGGTTGAGAATTACTGCTTTACTAACTGGGTTCAGCCTCATTAGTAGTCACAGACTTGTAAATCGCCTCAATCCCAGTAGGAGATTGTATACCTCAGCTCACCCAGACCTTGAAGCCCGAGGTGCGAGGTGCGTTATAGCATTACCGCCCTCCCTGACAAGATGACCCTGTGGGCAGAGGTTTGGAGTTCAGTATCCCAAATCCACATGGCGGAAGAAGAGAATCGGCTCTAGCAGCTTGTCCTCTGACCTCCACACAGACAGCCTCCTCACATGCATGTGCATGCACGCATATAAGTAAGTCAGTGTAAGTCCTGCACCGGTGCAGCTGAGTAGCCGCGATTCTTGTTGCCACTCAGATCTGCCCCACCATGTGGGTGTCTGACTCTTGTCCTCCTTTATTCAAAACCTCAGCTAGTTAGCGGCACAGCGTCCGAAGCCAGTGCTCCGGGTTGCCGTGCACGTCGCCACTGGATAACTTGACTTTTGCTTTAACCACACTGCGCTGAGAGCTACTCAGTGAAGAACAGTTTTGAGTTTGCAGAATCGATGCTGTATGCTCACTGTGTCTAATGCCTGTGTCTGAGGGCCAAGGAAGAATCATGGGAAGGAAGAGTGAGCTTTTAGGAGTTTATAGCTTCTTTATGAAGCTTTCTTAGCTCCGCTGGCCTGTTGAGTCTGCTGGCTGCTGTGCTTATTGTGACTCTGCCTAGCCTGCCTGCCTGCCTGCCTGCCTGCCTTCCTTCCTTCCTTCCTTCCTTTAGAGACAGGGTTTCTCTGTGTAGCCCTGGCTGTCCTGGAACTCACTCTGTAGTCCAGGTTGGCCTTGAACTCAGAAATCTGCCTGTCTCTGCCTCCCAAGTGCTGGGATTAAAGGTGTGTGCCACTACCACCTAGCCACCCTGCTTTTTAAGCCTGAGCCATGAGTTTAACTGCCAACTTCTGCCATTCCAAAATACCACTCTAGAATTTAAGACAAAAAAAAAAAAAAAAAAAAAAAGGAAAGTCACAAGTCACTTCAATTCTCATTGGTCTTTCTATACTTTTAATTCCAGAAGGAACACCTGATGCTCTGGTATTGTAGGCTCTGATAGTTTCTCGGCAGCTGCCATCTTTTCCTGTGTGGTCATTGCTGTTATGCTGGTCTTTGAGTCTTACACAAGGGACCTGTGTACACATGGGGGCTCGTTGCTTTGCTTGGGGCTTGGCTGCAGTGCTGTGTGTGTGTGTGTGTGTGTGTGTGTGTGTGTGTGTGTGTGTGTGTGCACGCACATGTACATGTCAGTGTAGATACCCTTCTGTGGGTGCTGGGTCCCTTAGAGCTGGAGTTCCAGGCTTGTGAGCTGCCTAGTATGAGTTCTAGGAACCGATCGGGGGTACTGTGCAAGAGCTGTGTATGCTTTTAACTGCTGAGACACCTTGCCAGCCCTCTGAGTTAACTTTTTGGAAATAATTTCAAAGTACTTTTCTGGCTTGTCCCACACTGTGGCCAGGAGCCCCCTGTGCCTGCCTGGTCTTTACACTCTGCAGTGGCATCAGCCCTTTCTGATTGTCCTCTGGCTTATTTTGTTAGAGTGGTTTCCCTCCATCTTCCCTGGCTAAACATAAGTGCAGTCTCTTATTTTATGTATCAGTGCAGCCTGGAAACTAGGATGGGACCTGTACATACAGGTGTGAGGGGTGGGTCCTGTGTACAGGTGTGAGGGGTGGGTCC
>CM052714.1:10084508-10099384 GCA_028551405.1 Uromys caudimaculatus | reverse complement strand
GGTCCTGTGTACAGGTGTGAGGGATGGGTCCTGTGTATAGGTGTGAGGGATGGGTCCTGTGTACAGGTGTGAGGGATGGGTCCTCAGGAGGTGCCTGTTACCAGAATTCCCCCTCCATGAGGAACACCAGAGCCCTCTAGAGCTGCCTCACTTTATTTGAATTTTAACCTAGTGTTAGCATTTAGGTGTCATAGGGGTTTGCCTGTTTCTATAGGACTAAGGTAGCTGAGACCTCCAGTCTTGGATTTGGCATCTCTCACTTGAGGGTGGTGGTATTTCTCTGTGGCATGCCTGCTGGCATGTAGCAACACCCCCAGCAGAGCCTACCCAGCCTGTCAGCTTTGCTCAGGGACCACTTTGTTCTGGTCTTGTGGTTTCTCCAGAAGTCAGAGGGAAGGGAGAAAGCATCTTAAGTCAAAAGTACAGTTTTAACTGGACCTAGAGATAATTAGGAATTTATTGTGATTTTGTTAATAGGGATTTTATTTCTATTCTTGATTTTGGTATTTAGACTTTTCATCATAACATATATAGACCTTTCTCTTAATAACTTTGCTGTTTTGTATAGCACTACTAGACTTTTTAATTGTTTAAAATTACATTGTATTTTTCATTTGTGTGAAGGTCAGGGTGTTAATTCTCTGCTTCTACCACATGGGTCCCAAGAATGGACATTAGATGGTCAGTGCTGGCTGCAAGTACCTCTACCCACTGAGTCATTGAATGATAGTCCCTAAGCGGAACCCAGTTTACAAGGCACATAACCAGCACCAGCCTTTTCCTCACAATCAGATTGTTTGCTTTTCTCCAGGCTTACAATTAACCTCTGCCTGAGGAGCAGAGAGTAGCGGCAACACCTCCAGTCCTGTGCTGACTCCAGCCTCACTGGGCCTGGGCTCCGAGGCCTATCACCCACCATGCCTTTTCTTCTCAAAATAGCTCCACTCTTTAATTATTGCTTTAATTATATTTTTAGGAGCATTTCAAAGGATTATTATCTTCCTTGTCATACCTGGCTCACTTCCTGGAATGAAACTCAAAATAGTATCTGATCCCACTGTTGTGTAACTCACTTAGTCATGGTTTCTTGCTGTAGCTGCGGCCCTGACATTTCATTTCCTGCTTCGAGTCCTTTGTAGGCATTCACAGCTGCCCTCTGGGTGTTCTCTCAGGCCTTTCCACGAGTCCTTTGTAGGCATTCACAGCTGCCCTCTGGGTGTTCTCTCAGGCCTCTGGACTGGTAGTCTGCCTTTCCAAGGGTGTATGGCTTTAGAATTTATAATATTGTAATATATTGAATAGATTAAGCTGTTTTAATTAAATACTTTCTTAGTAGGAAACACTTTGTAGCCAGCCTTCTGCCATGCTGCTTTCTGGCACTGAAGTCCCTTGGTGGTGTGGGCACGGCTACCCTTCCCTTGCCCTGGTTGGTGGCCATTCTGTGCTCTGTATTTCTCAAAGTTGCAATGTTAAACTTGTTGTCTTCTCTCTGGAAACATGAATTCCTCAAAACGTGAATGTCAGATTTAAAAATACTTTTTTTTCCTCTTTAGTTTATTTATTTTTAACAGTCTTTTAAGAATGCTCAAAAGAAAAACATTCTTAACTCTCTGGCTATACCAAAACAAAACAGCAAAATTCAAACTGGCTTCTGGTTGAACTTGGCCCAGGGATTTGCCAGGCTCTTTGTATCACCCCTCCCCCTCCCTCTCTTTCTTTCTCTTCTTTCTTTCTTTCCTTCTTTTTTTTTCTTCAAAGAATAGTTTTATTGAGTTCAGGAGAAAACTATCCATTAGATTTAGCAAAAACAAAACAAAAACAAAAAGAACAACCAAACAAAAAAACCCAGAGCAGCAACAACAACAACAACAAAAAAAAACAGTCAAAGTCAGTGATCTTTGAACTAGATCTCAGCTTATTGTGAAAGTTTCAGATTTAAAAATACTTTTATTAATTCTACAGTGCATGATCATAATTGGGAAGGGTTACTGTTTGTACCACCTGATTTCAGTTTTGTGTCTGAGGTCAATGTCTTGCTCCTGCCCCAAGCCAGACTGACTCCTGGTCACACAGTCATTGTGTCTTGCTAACACAATCAGCTTGTTTCTTACCTCATTTCTTACACTGGTGGTTGGGGCTATCCTCACTGACTGACATCACTTCACATTTGCCTGTTTTTGTGTGATGGTCTGGCTGTGTAGACAGTCTGCCTTAGCCTCAGATCAGGGCCGGCACCACATCATCCATAATCCCCACTACAGGGAGCTCAGATACATCTGGCCTTGGCAGTCAACTACACTCTTGTGCCCATACCAATTAAAAAAAAGAATTCACTAGTGAAAGGTTTACAGATATTAATAGAACAGATTTCATTGTTAGTTTGTCATAAAGAATGACTCCTTCCTAGAAATTTTATGGAAGAGAATGTTTTCCGCAGACTGGAAAACTGTAAAGTCTACACAGCTCCCGAAGGTTACCGAGTCCCACTCATTGCTGTGTGTAGGAACTGGCCACACTTGCTCTGCTGTTTTGAAGGCTTGGGAGTCACACAGGCCATTGAATGAGGGGAGCCTTGGTGGTAAAGGACCCAATGGATTAAAATATTATTACCCAGCACACTGAGGAATATCAGACGTCACTTGTCTAACAAGGAAAGGTTAACAGTACAAGGGTATTTGGCAAATTTTACCTGCAAACCATAAAAAGGAACGACAAGGGCAGGTTACAGCGAGCATTTCCGAGATCATCTAGAGTGCATGCAAGGTTATGAGGGTGCTGGGACTTGAACTCAGGTCCTCAGGAGGAGCAGCATGTGCTCTTACCTGTGAGCCATCTCTCCAACCACCGTACAATATGTTCCAACTCCTCCCTTATCCCCCCTTTCCTTCTCAGCTTCAGTGCACGACAGGACCACGTACTGGAACAGGCTTTCAGAGGCTGTATCCCTGAAGAAAACTGCCCCCCCCCCCCCCGGCAGCCATCAGTTGCTAGAGGTGGGACTTCATGAGTCCCTACCCCACCTGTGCTCATGTGTGCAGTGTCCCTGTCACATCCAGCAAATGTGTGGCTGAAGACATCCACGACCTCTGCTTACAGTTTTTCTGCCACCTCTTCCACAGTGACTCCTGAGTTTTGTGGCTATGACATAGATGTTTTATTTTGAGTCTCATTCTCTACACATTGACCAGTTGTGGGGTCTCTCTATTAATCTTCATCTACTGCAGAATGAAGCTCCACTGATGAAAGCTGAGAGATGTACTAATCTTTGGATGTAAAGATCAGAGTGGCCTTTTACTATGGCCGTTCAGCAGGGCAGCAGTATCAGCTTCTCCCTATGGCCTATGACCTAGCCAGCCATAGGTTTGGGGCCCAGTTAGCAGTACCTGGCATGCACTCTCTCTTGTATAGTGGGCTCCATACAGTCAGCGAGCGGCCGTTTACTACAATAGCATTCGCACCCCAGTCGCTCCAGTACACGTGACTTGCCAGGCAGGTTGTTACTGGAGCTCACAGGCTTCCATCCTGGGTAAGATTGTTGATGTATGTGTTAAGTTAGACTCCCCATTCAAGTCAGTACACTGGGGAAAGGGCTGTGGTGTGGGCTTCAAGGGAAGGGGGGGGAAAACAGGTGGTAGGAAGAGAAAGGGGGAGATAAATGGAACTGGAAGATAAAGTGGCCAGGGGATTGGGGACCAAGGGCAATACAGTGACCTTTGAAAATTCCATATGGAAACTGGCTACCATAGAAACTTCCAGAAACACTCTCTTGTAGACTCTATGAATGCTGCCCCCTCCCACGTCTACTTCTGGGTCAGGATCCCAGAGCCAGAGATGATTGTGGTCGAAGCGTTTGTATACCACCTTTCCTTGGTGCTGGAGGCCTGATCTCTGCCCTCTGTGACCGGTGGCACTGTGTGTGTCTTTGAGCAGATGTCATGTCTCGAGTTACATTCTAAGCACCAAGTCCACAAAGGCCCAGGGGTTCCAAAATGCTGCACAAATTACCCAGCCTTGCACTTGGATGGGCCAAACACCTTGTAAAAGACTTTAGGTCCTCAGACTATGAGGCTATAGAATTCAATAAAATAATCCTGGAAGTGGTTCAGGAACACGAGTGGTTCAGAGGTGTCCCCATTCCTAGGTGGACTGTCTGCAATCCACACAGAAAGCTTTTGAGGAGTGCTGGGAAAGCGTGTGTCTTATGGAAGATGAAAGAGGCATAAAGTCTTCATGGGACACCCTGTTTAGAAATACACATAGAAATGAACCTCAAAGAGGGGATCGCTTTGACTGAAGGAGATAAACTTTATCTGTTTCAGCTAACCTCCCTGTGCCCACCATCGCAGCCATAGACGGCCTTGCCCTAGGAGGGGGTCTGGAGCTGGCTTTAGCGTGTGACATTCGAGTAGCAGGTGAGAATTTAATCCTGTTAACTTAATTTTAAAAAGGAGTTCGGGTTAAGGAATTATAAAGTGATGTTATTGAAATAAGCCTGACGTGGAAAGACATTCAGTTTTCTCTTGTGTATAATCTAGACAAAAATAAAAGAGACATGAAAAGGAGATTTTGGGGATGAGGAATGGGGTGTGGGAGACGAAGACCGGCGAGGGCGAGTGGGGCAGACATGATCAGGGTACAGAACGGACTCCAGGAGAATCGGGAAATGGGATCTGCTGTCTTGTACGGGTGACTATGCTCATGAAGAAGCTTGGGGCCTGGGACGGCAGGCCCTGGGTTGACCCCTAGAGCACACACAGATGGCCACGGTGGTGAGGGGTGCACAATCCTCAGGTCCAAATATTTTTGTTCTGCTTCCTCTTGAGTAGAACACTGAACATTTTCCCATGGAGCCTGGTGTTTGTAGTTCCAGGTAGGAAAGCCATCTTTTGAGCTGAGTGTTCGAAACTCCTTTGTCTTCCCTTGTTCAGCCTCAGTAGAAGGACACATCCGATTTGGGAGTCTAGGGCTGCCCTTTCTAGACTGTTTCCTTCCATTTAAAGTAGAGTGTGCCTGTAGTTGTGCACATCTCACCTACAGGATCAGTTAGTAAACACATCTGGTCCAGCACGTTGCGACTTTGTTCCCATAGCGACAACTTCACTCCCTCGAAATTCTGTCTTTTTGAGTGCTGCTGAGCACCATGTTGAGAGAGTTGTGAAGAGTTGGGTGCTGTCTTAGTCAGGGTTTCTATTCCTGCACAAACATCATGACTAAGAAGCAAGTTGGGGAGGAAAGGGTTTATTGAGCTTACACTTCCATGTTGCTGTTCATCACCAAGGGAAGTCAGGACTGGAACTCAAGCAGGTCAGGAAGCAGGAGCTGATGCAGAGGCTATGGAGGGATATCACTTACTGGTTTGCTTCTCCTGGCTTGCTCAGCCTGCTTTCTTATAGAACCCGAGACTACCAGCCCACAGATGGAACCACCCATAAGGGGCCTGTACTGGCTAGTTTTGTGTGTCAACGTGACACAAGCTGAAGTTATCACAGAAAAAGGAGTTTCAGTTGAGAAAATGCCTCCATGAGATCCAGCGGTAAGGCATTTTCTCAGTTAGTGATCAAGGGGGGAGAGTCCCTTGTGAGTGGTACCATCTGTGTGGGCTGGTAGTCTTGGGGTCTATAAGAAAACAGGCTGAGCAAGCCAGGAGAAGCAAGCCAGTAAGCAGTACTCCTCCATGGCCTCTGCATCAGTTCCTGCTCCTTGACCTGCTTGAGCCCAGCCTATTCAGAAAGGGAGCAGACTGGAAGCCAGGCTGTGGGAAATAGCCCAAGGGACACTCAGGCGGGGCCTTTTGTCAGAAAGTAATTGGACACTTGGCCTTATCTGATAACAGATAGAGTTGTTTGGTCTGGGGACTGTTGGGCAGCTAAGGAGTCTGTACTTGTTAGGTAAAGTCTCTCCCTTGATTCCAAATCATTAATAGGATTCAGGCCTTCCTGAGCTGGCAACATCAGATCCTAGAGTGGTAACCACCACTCTGGTCTTTGACCACTGGGACCTAGCTCATTGCCAGGCAGTTTTGTACAAAAAATGTCCTGTGTTCTCCTGGGGTTGGGCAGGGGAGTTAGGGGGGTTTGGAAGGTCATTTTGAATTATTGTGTTTTAATAACAAAATAATTTTGAAGTAATTGCTTAAAAGTTATGGCATCAATTTAATAGGTAACAATGTTTTCAGAGAATCTTACCTTGCTTCTTTAAGGTATCATATTGCAAAGTGATGACATGCCTGTCACTTAATTCTCTTTATTTCTTTTTAGCTTCCTCTGCAAAAATGGGTCTGGTTGAAACAAAGTTGGCAATTATTCCTGGTGGAGGTATGAATTGTTCACTCTCGTCTCTTGGTATCTTTGATTTGGCCCCAGATGTGGGTGCAGGGCAGAGCCCTGCCCATGGGGAAGGCTTTTGGGTTAAAGAGGCAGATGCCTTCCTGCTGTGCACCCAGCAGAGTCCCTGCTCAGCATCTGTTTGGCCTGTGGGGATTGGCCAGCACTTGCTTGCTCTCTGTGTCGTCACGTGGTTTATGTTGGTATCACTGCTTGCAAGGTCTCCTTACAGAATCACAGCCAGTTTGAAACTTTATTCTGCATTTGACCATATGGCCCCCTCATCCCAGAGTGTCAGGTACATAGCCAGACCCTGACTGTAGGAGGAGATGGTGCTTCTCCTGCTGCCCAGCTGTGGCCGCTGTGACAAGACCCAGGAGGCAGCAGTCTGTGGGAGGGAAGGTTGTTCTGGGCTCAAGGGTTTCAGAGGGTTCAGTTTACTTCTCTTGTTCTGCTGTTTGGGTCTATGTTTGAGCTAAGCATCGTCGTTGTCCTTCTGGAAGGTTTGTGGAGCAAACTCACCTCCTGGTGAGAGAGTGAGAGAAAGGGGGCAGTGAAGAGGGAGAGACAGAGAAGTGGGGTCAGTACCCCACTGACCAATCCTATTTCTAGGTGGCCCCTCTTCCTCCCACTTCCTTGTCGTGCCTTGCTCGGATGGTTTTGGGACATTCTGGGTTTAAATTACCCTAGTGGCTTGGTCTCTAGGCTGTCTCTCCTCTATCTGCACAGTAGGACAGCAGCTGTGTGTATGTGTGTGTTTTCAGGGGTGGGGTGCGGGCCAGGCCTTTCCTTTTTAAAAGTCATTTAAGAATGCACTTTGTCAGCGTCGATAATAAAATACTTTATCTGCCCCTCCAAAATCTGAATGTTTTCCTGTTGTGGTTCATGGAAGTTTTAGACATTCCCATTTTGCGATGTCATTCTTTGAGAAAGGTGCCATTTAAGGATGGGTGCATTCTACTGTATAGTACCTGATAAGTTATTTCTCTGCTGGTGAAATGAGCCAATTCAAGCCAAATTAGATATTGAAGGCAGGTTCATTAGAGAACTGTGCTTGGGCAAGTTCACTGGCTCCAAGGATTGAGGAGGCAGGAGGGGGAAGAAAGAGAGAAAGGGCGCTGGAGCGGAGAGAGAAGAGGAGGAGGAGGGGGGTGAAAGAGGAGGAGAAGGAAAGGAAAAAGGGGGGAGAGAGAGAGAGAGAGAGGGAGGAGCCTAAAATATCTGGATTATATAGGGAGGAGCCTCTCTGGGAAGGGCTGCCTGGCCCCTGGGCTAGAAAGTTCAGGGTTGGGGTCAGGGACTGAGGGATGTTGGGAGGACCTGGAGGCCAGGTTTGCTTTGATAAGTAAATCGCTTGTCCCCAGGTCTGAAACCAAACATCCCAGCCTTTTGCTGATTGTAAATGAATGAGGGACAATGGAAATGTCTGACTCCTTCCTGCTGACACTGGGGCACCACAGTCACCGGGTGTGGACAAAAGCCAGCATTTTACTGCTGTCCAGGTTATGGGACCATCTGTGGGTAGGAGTGTATAGGCCCAGTTGAAGCAGTCTGTGAGTCAGAGCACCTCTGGGCAACTGTTTTGGAGCTTTCCTGGATACAGATTCTGAGAGAACACCTGGATGTTAGGAGCAGAAGATAAAGTTTAGGGAGGAAAACGTTCTCTTGGTCTTTTGGGTGTACATTTGAAACTCTTAGGTCCATGGTCTTGGTAGTTGGAGGTGGGGTAGGGTGTCTTAGGACTGGGGAAAGAGAAATGGATCCCGCCCTCAGGGAGGTGGGGAGGGAAACAGGCTATTTGTTAATTGACAGTACTTACTGTGAGTTCAGTTGAACTGGGAGAGGCAGATTGGAGTGGATTCCCTGAAGCTTACAAGAATCTTTTTAAGTTTACAGAAAGATAAATCCTTCAAGCATACCTTCCCTTGCTAATTTTCACGAATAAGGACAACTCATTAGCCTAGGAGTGAAGTGACTGGCATTCAGCCAGGTCCTCTGCTCTTTAACCCTCCCTGCAGAATCTGCATCCCTAAGGTCTGGGGATTGGGAGGTGAGGTCTGCCCAGAGCAGTGTGCCTGAGAGGAGAGTGCTCGCATCCCTGAACGCTGTGTACCTGTGGCCAACGCCTTCCCTCTTACACATGCCCGCTTTGCCCAGCTCACCTTCTTTACAGTGAGCAAGGAAGATACCAGGAGAAGGAGTCATAAGAGAAACGGCAGATCTGTAGATAATTCATGGCATAAAACTGAATTATGGAACTGTGATTTGATGTTTCCGACTTGTCTTTTCATGGTGTTGGAGACAAACCCAGGGCCTCAAACATGCTTGCTAGAGCTCTGCGGCCTAGCTTTATCCCAGGCCTGGACTTCTTTTAAGGATTCACTCTTTAGCTAGGATGTAACTAATCCTAGAAGGCCAGTGTTTGACTGCTCCGTCCCATGCCGTCCCACCTTTCCAGTGTGGCTTCCTGGAACCTGTCAATGCGACCTTATTTGGAAAAGGAGTCACAATGCTTGGGACTAACAGGTCTTGAGAGGAAATCATCGAAGATTGTCTGAGTGAGCTCTAAATTCAATGACTCAGACAAAAGGAAGTCACGTGAAGATAGGGGAGTTGCAGGCACCTGAATCTGAGGGCCAGGGCAGGGGATGGACGGGTACTCCCCCACACACTTAGCAGCACTGTCTTACCACAGGGTCAGTTCTCCCCCTTTCCCTTTCCCTCCTCCTCTTCTCCCCCCTTCTCCCCTCCCCACCCTCTTCCCTTTTCTTGTCTTGGGTTTTGTTGTGTGTCTTGACTTATGTCTTGTCTGTCAGTGAGCTGTCATTCTGTATTCCTCACAGGCTGACCTCAAACCCGCCAAAGCTAGCCTGCCTCAGCCTCCCAAGGGCTGCTTACAGGTGTGAGCCACCATACCCAGCTTGGTGCACATTTGATAGCTGTTTCAGAGCCGTGAGAGAATCCCTTTCTGTTTTTTTAGCACTGTCTGTGGTGATTTATCACAGTCACCTTAGGAAACTGGCAATGGGCTCCCAGTAAGGTGTAAGGACTGCCTGGTTAGTAGCTGCAAATGCTCCCCCCCTCCCCCCCGGTGGTGGGCAGTGCTGATCTGGGTATTGACTGTGTCTTGAACATGAAGCGTTTTGTGAGCCCAGTAGGAGACAGAATGTTTGTGTGAGAGCAGCCACTTGGATTAACTGTAGGCAGACTGACTGTTCTGAGCCAGGGAGGTGGGGGGAGCTGAAGGCTGAGAAATTACAATTTTCTCACATACACTAAGTTCTTTTGGGGCCTGTCACGGTGGACCACTGACGATTTGGTTGAGTAGACTATGTTTTTTTACGAATAGAATTTGTTTCCTAACTTTTACTACATACATTCATAGTAAAAACTGGAGTGCACGGGTGTTTTCCTCATGTACTTGTGAGTGATGGGGTCTGATGTGCTACTTTGTAATTGAGCCTGAGGACTGTATTTTAGCGGCTCCTTGACCTGCGAAGCCTTCAGTTCGTGACTCACCCCTTAGTATGCTAGTCGGGTGCAGCCTCACTTTGAAAGGGGTTTCTTTCTTCTTGACTCACCAAGATCTTGCATGTGGCACATGTCCATCATTACTATTTTGATTCTTAAAATGAGGCACTTTCTGTTTTAAGTTGCAATTTATTTTCAATGAGATTCTGTCTTAATTAAAAGGGTGAGTCCCCTTGTAGGGAATTTTCCTCGGCCTCTCTGCCTGTTGCCGGCTCTCCTCCCCCTTCCCTTTCATGGACAGCATCATCTGAGAAGACCGACATTAGAACACTCTGTGGCCTGAGAGGTGCTTAAGCTGGTAAAGGCCTTGCATGCAAAGCTGCCTCCTGAATTTGATCCCTGGGTCCCTCAGTGGACAGAGAGGACAGCTTCGGGGAGCCGTTCTCTAGCCCCCAGGATGCATGTGCACATGTGCACTAATAGGTACGTTTTTTAACAATTCTGCTTCCAAATTGATTTTTTTTTTTTTTTTTTTGCTATTCTTGAAGGAGGTTCTGAGATACCTGCTTTTTGAGGCCATTCTATTAACTATTAAACCTACTTACTTTTACTTTTTTCTTAGTTTCCAGTGTCTGAAAGGTTTCCCTGGTCTCTACATCCCCTGTCCAGCAGGGATGGTCTTCCAGAAAGACCTGGCTACAATATCAATCTCATCTGCTTTTCCTGTTCTCCAGGCAAGAGCTAAAAGAGAGTGAAGGGACAGTCGCTCCATCTGTGTGGTGGTCTGGGAGCATCACTATGGGATGTGTCTCATTTCCCTTTTTAATGCTTTGGAGGAAGTGAATGTCTTTGAGCAAAATATGTGAAATGCGTCTTGTAGGTGGGGAGATGTGATCCCCTCCGTTCCCGCAGACCCATGCGTCTGGAGGTTTATCCGGGTGACACCGTGCTTCCCATGTGGGTTTCTGTACCTTGGGTGGAGCCAGGAAACTTAGCTTCTGCTCTTGCTGCGGTCCCTTCATGCTTGTCCTTCCATTCAACCTCACTAGCGTACAGGACATGGCTGACCACACTAGCATTTGATTCTCTTTGAGGTTGAGCTTGAGCCTGAATAAGCAGTATGATTACTTCTGCCATATTTTATAAATAATTAAATGGCTCCACTATAAAATGTTTTTGAGAGACCACAATATTTCTAATGAATCGCTCCTATCATGTAACTTAGGTTAGAACTTCCAAGTGTAGTTTATTACAATATCATTTAGTGTTAAAATTACCATTGTAAGTATATAGTTCAATGGAAGGTACAAAGGAATGTGGATGTATGCTAAAATAAGTTGACCCCTATAGTAGTCTGGTTGAGTCAGATGCAGTCCAGACACACTGTCAGTCACTCACTCTAGCCCTTCATGACGTTGGAAAGCTGGTGAGCTGCTCATCTCTGTCCCCTTGAGAGATCAGGCTCTCTCTTCTTCCTTCCAGCCTTTTAGAGAACATCTGGGAGTGTTGTCCATGCCGTAGGGAAGTGTTGGCAGTCAGTGGTTGAAGGTATACCGTCACCTGCTGGGCTGCGGGTTATTCTTGTGGTTCCTCACAAATACTCTTTCTGGTCCAGGATCGGATGCAGAATTCTCACTTGCGCAGTTGCATAGGCAGGAGTGGGGTCTTTCCTTGGTGTCTTGATGACCTTGGCAGTGCCGGGCAGTCACCTTACAGGATCTCTCAGTTCAGCGTGCCTCAGTTTACTGGAGTAAGTTGAGATTGTGCAGCTGTGGTTAGAATGCCTGCACAGGGATGCTGGGCTCTTCCTAAGGCGTCTGGATGTCTGATTATTGGCACTGGTACATTTTTTTGTTCTTTAACTGGTACATTTTTTGGTCTTAGGCTTTGTATTGCTGTGATAAAGACTGTGTCCAAAAGCAAGCTGGGAGGAAGGGGTTTCACCTTGCAGTTCATAAGTCTGTTGTAGGGAATTCAGGGCAGGAGCCTGGAGGCGGGAACTGGAGCCTAGACACCAGAGGAATGCTGCTTGGCTGGCTTGTTCTCCACGGCTTACTCAGCCTGCTTCCCCGTAGCATGCAGGACTACCTGTCCCATTCACCCTGGACTGGGTCCTCAACATCAGTGAAGAAAATGCATCAGTCAAGAAACTGCCCACAGGCTAATCTGCTGGGGGCATTATCTCAGTTGAGGGTCTCTCTTCCCAGGTAACTTGATCTTGTTTTGTTTTGCTTTCTTTTAGTTTTTTGAGACAGAGTTTCTCTGTGTAGCCCTGGCTGTCCCGGAACTCACCCTGTAGATCAGGCTGGCCTCAAACTCAGAGATCCACCTGCATCTGTCTGTCTCCAGAAGATTGGGAATAATGTGTGTGCCACCACTACCTGGCAACTCTGTCTTGTATGAAGTTGACATAAAACTTGCTGGCATACTTACCAGCCCTGTCTTTGGTGAAATTGTCCCTTTACCTATGAACTGCACATATTTATGGCCTATAATGTGGGCACTTTGATGTCAGCATACATGTTGTGTGACTGAGTAAAAGCTTTATAATGTTTCTATCACCTCAGCGCCTCTCCCCCTTCCTCCTTGTCCTCTCCCCCCTTCCTGCACCCTCCTCCCCATCACACCATTGAAGTCTATTCCCTTGTCAGCTTTTAAGGGCTCCATGTCTTATTCATCACCAGTGCCTACAAAAGGTCTCTCGTATTTCACTGGCCCAGAACTTACAGGGTAGCCTCTGCTAGCCCCAAACTTCCGGTCTTCCCAGTGCTGGGGCTGCAGGGTGAGCTGCCACAGCAGGCTGTTCACACACTGGTTTCAGTTAGCATTCCTGCATGCTTGGGTTGAGGTTGAACAGTCTGGCTGCAGGCCCTGAAAGGAAATGTGTCACATTTAATGCTCCATCCGTCCTGTGACAGTGTTTGGCCAGTCTGCCTTTGGACAGGGTTGTTACCCGGTTAAAGTAGCTACTAACTTAGCATCCTCTTTGCAGACTGACGGGTGCGGCTATATAGTAGTACTCAGAATGAGAAAAAGAGTCGTGTCTCCCCACACCCCCAGTTCTGTTCTTTCCACTGTCCAGGATGAGCACTGGGGCCTCTGGGTAGTTGTGTACTTGGCACATTCTCCAGGAGCTCCATGTTAAGGCGTGTCTCTGAGGTAATGACTGACATTTAAATCCTGTCAGTGTGTCTTGTTGCTAACACAGCCCTGAGTTTGGAAGCTCTGTTTATAACCTTTGTTGCAACTCCCCTAGAATTTACATCAGAATCTGAGCTTATCTTAGAGTGGCCTCAGCCCTGAGTCATCATTATCCTGGTGAGCTGGATTTTCATAAATAGCGAGAGGTCTGCCTGTGCCAAAGCCAACGGATAAGGTCATTCAGGAAGGAGAGCCCTGCCGCAGCAAAGTAAGACCTGAGAGCCTTAGTAACAGGCCTTTCCAGGCTATGCCAGGTGGCCAGCCTCGTGCTAGCATGCTGCATATAGGTGCCTTTCTGAATACTCTAGTAGAGAGCTCTCAGCATGCTTCCTGAAATGCCCTCCAGGGTCCCTTCCTCAGTTCAGTCTGTACTGGGGTGGGAGTGGGGTGTGTGTGTTGGGGGGAGCTGTTCCCTGACTTCCTTGCTGTGCTCAGGGCTGCTGTGGAGGAAGCACTTCTGTAGGACTCTCTTCTTGCCTTGTGTCTTAGTCAGGGTTTCTATTCCTGTACAAACATCATGACCAAAATGTAAGTTGGGGAGGAAAGGGCCTATTGAGCTTACACTTCCATGCTGCTGTTCATCATGAAAGGAAGTCAGGACTGGAACTCAAGCCGGTCAGGAAGCAGGAGCTGATGCAGAGGCCATGGAGGGATGTAACTTACTGGCTTGCTTCCCCTGGCTTGCTTAGCTTGCTTTCTTACAGAACCCAAAACTTCCAGCCCAGGGATGGCTCCACCCACAAGGGGCCCTCCCCCCTTGATCACTAATTGAGAAAATGCCTTACCGCTGGATCTCATGGAGGCATTTTCTCAACTGAAACTCCTTTCTCTGTGATAACTTCAGCTTGTGTCAAGTTGACACACAAAACTAGACAGTACAATTGACCCCTTGTCAACTTGACACACAAGTACATCACTATTAAGCCTTAACTCTTACTTTCTTAATATCCCCAAGATCTAAATAACTTTAAAAGTCCCACAGTCTTTGCAAATTTTTATATATTAACATTTCAGTCCCTTGTAAACATCCAATCTCTTAAAATTCAAAGTCTTTTAAAAATTCAAAGTCTCTTATCTGTGGGTTCCACTAAAATCCCTTCTTTCTTCAAGAGGGAAAAATATCAGGCCACAGTCACAATCAAAGGCAAAATCAAACTCCAACCGTCCAATGTCTGGGTTTCACTCATGAGCTTCTGGGCTCCTCCAAGGGCTTGAGTCACTTCTCCAGCTCTGCCCTTTGTAGCACACAACTTGTCTTCTAGGTTCCAGAAGCCTGTACTCCACTGCTGCTGCTGTTCTTGGTGGTCATCTCGTGATACTGACATCTCCAAAACACTGCTGTCTTCCGCTGCAACTAGATTTACCAACAGCCTCTCATAGGCTCTCTTCATGGTGCCAAGCCTCACCTCCTTTGCATGACCCCTTCAGTCCTGGGCTGTCAATGCAACTGAGGCTCCACCTTCACCAATGGCCTTCCATGGCCTCTCACAGTGCCCAGGCCTCAGCTGCTCTTCATGACTCCTTCATGCCTTCAAAACCAGTACCTCCTGGGTGACTCTTACACATTACCGAGTCCAGCCACAGCTCTGGAATGCAGCCTCTGTGCTCTCAGAAAACACTTCTCAGAAGATTTCACGCCAGTGATGCTGGTCTCTTCTTAATCACTGCTAATATCTTAGCTCCAGCTAACCAGCATCAATAGTCCCAGCAATGCAATGGTTTTGCTTTAGTAGTTCTGGTATCTTGTTAATCACAGCTGATTTCTTCAGCCCCAGCTAACCAAAACCACAGCATCTTAAATCAAACTAGCAATGGCCCTGATAAGAGTCTTTAATCTTCCCTCTGAAATTTCACAAGCCAGGCCTCCATCTTCTGCACTGT
>CM052714.1:10022189-10084408 GCA_028551405.1 Uromys caudimaculatus | reverse complement strand
TCACTTCGCTGGTACCAATTTGTCTAAGTCAGGGTTTCTATTCCTGCACAAACATCATGACCAAGATGCAAGTTGAGGAGGAAAGGGTTTATTCAGCTTACACTTCCACATTGCTGTTCATCACCAAAGGAAGTCAGGACTGGAACTCAAGCAGGTCAAGGAGCAGGAGCTGATGCAGAGGCCATGAAGAGATGTAACTCACTGGCTTGCTTCCTTCTCCTGGCTTGCTCAGCTGGCTTTCTTATAGAACCCAAGACTATCAGCCCACAGATGGTACCACTCACAAGGGGCCCTCCCCCCTTGATCACTAATTGAGAAAATGCCTTACCGCTGGATCTCATGGAGGCATTTTCTCAACTGAAACTCCTTTCTCTGTGATAACTTCAGCTTGTGTCAAGTTGACACACAAAACTAGCCAGTACACCTTGGAATGCCCCTTCTGAGATCAGGTAGGAGAGAGTGCACATGCGCCCACATGTCTAACTACCAAACTTGCAACCAAACAGAGACAAAGAAATCTAAGACTAGCAGTCCTGAGTTTAGTGAAAACAGGCCGCACGAGGCTTCCTGAGGAAAGTCAGTTGGTTCCAGTTGACAAGGCTTGCCGCTCACCTCATTTTACTCCTGCTTTGCTCCTGGTGTGCCAGGCATATTTATTCAGTTCGCTAACAAAGCTCTCAGTCCTGTGCCATTGTAGAAAGTGGCTATAGCTGTGAAGGAACAAACTACGAAGACACCACAGACCATCCTGTGCAGCCTGGGAGCAGAGCAGGAGGCTGTCCCTGAAGCAGAAAGTACTGTAGACAAACAAGGGACAATGTCTGAGGAAGGTGGGGCTTTGCAACAAGGAGGCCAGAGACCCTCACTGACAAGATCCCATAGGCTTAAGGCTTAAAAGATCAGGGAAGAATGTGTAGACACAGACAGCATCCAGGAACAAGAGCTGAGGCAGGAGAGTGCTTGCAGCCACAGCAGGAAGCACTGGAGGGTCCATTGTGCAGGGATTGGTCATGGCATAATGACTTCAGTCTTTATCCTCAGTGAGAAGGGGACCCAGGGCAAGTGAGTCTGCAGTTTAATGGGTTTTTTTGGTCAGTGTACGGAAGGCACACAACAGTAGGCTGAGTCTAGAAGCAGGAACAGCGCCAGTGGCATGGTTAGCTGTGGCATGGCCTGGACAGGGATGGATTTGCTGAGCTAGGGCTGTGATCAGATTCTGGGTGTGTTTTAAAGACGAGTCTAGAAAAATCTCCTGGCAGGTCGGACGGGAACATAGTCATAATACTAACGCCTGGGGAACGCGCCAGGGTTTGGAAAGAGCAGTTGCCTTCTCCTGAGATGTGCGACTGCCGCCAAGAATCCTGTTTTGGATATTATTTTGATACTTGATTAAAAATGGTTATTAAATATCTAGATGCTCTCTTAAACAAATGCCAAGGAAAGGGGCATGGTCTGGGCTGGGGATAAAACTATGGGACTGAAAACTACGGGACTCGTTGTTTTTCCCACTAACGACCTGCTCTAAAGAAAGGGTCCTAAGCCCCAAAAGCCACACCCTCTGTCCCCAGGACGGGAATAAGTGGGAACTACCCTGGCCTCTTGGAGGAGGAGACCATGTTTGTCTGACCGTGTCATAGGAGAGAGCGGGCAGGACTTAGAATGGGCCACTGTGGTCCTTCAGCTGCTAAAGCATCTGACATTTGAGACCTTAGGTCTGGGTCTTTTAGTGTATTTTGAACACAGTTAAAACACACTGAAATGTAGAAACGTTTCAGGAAATAAATGAAAGATGGAACATATCAGTTGATTATCTCTTATCCAAAATGGTAGGGTCAGGAGTGTTTCAGATCTGGTTTTCTGATTGTGGAGTGTTTGGATGGACTCATGAGAAAAGCTGAATTCCAAGATGTCCCAAGACCTCCAAGTCTGATGTTTGCTCACCAAAGTTTTAGAGCATTTTGGATTGCTAGGGTGGTTCAGCCTGTACCAGCAAACAAAAATGGCAGGGCTGAGAAAACTACAGAAAACCCACTGTGTAGACAGAGTTGCCAAATGCAGCTGAAGGAGACCGAGTCCGAGGTATAAATAGTGGACAGGTCTGCAGAAATTTACTCAGAATCAAGAAAGTGAATTACGGTGACACTGAAAGGGTTAATGTCTAGGCTTCCAAAAGTCCTAGAAGGAGAGAGGAAAAAAGTGAGCTCTCGTAACTGAAAACAGAAATGGAATGAAAGCAGACAGCCCTAGGAGCGACGATAAAGCAGGCCTACCAGGTAGAGAGCCGGCAGGCCCCAGCCAGCTACACCATAGGACTGCATTCAGACCTACCAGACGCACGGCGTGGAGTGCAAGTAAAGCTTTCTTGCAAGTAGGAGGCTCCTGGGACATACTTACAAAGAAGCAGCGGTTACACAGCTGCTTCTGCATCAGAAACTGTAGTCCAGACAGCAACGGAGACATTGTGGCGTGCTAAAGAGGGGTGCCACATGTCTCAGCACTCTGGATTCTGAGACAGGGGAATTGCTATGAGGCCCAGGCTAGGTCTCAGCACCCACCCCCATCTCCCTAGAAAGAAGGTGAAACGAGGTCATTATCAGATCAGGAAAAACGACCAGTTTATATCTCAGGCTCAGTATCTTTAATAACAGTCCTTGATGGACACAGCCACATCTAGACACAGTTGACAAGGCTGCTGGGGTGCCTTCTCGGGCATAGATTAGATTTGATAAAGTTGACAGCTATGTGCAAAAAATAATAAATAACTTTGATTTAATCTTGAAGATCTATGCAAAAAAATGAGCTCACAGTAGAACATTCTTATAAAACCACATGGAGTTTTGAAATCCGCAGAAGTCACACACTCATTCCCAGTGTTGGAAACTGAGGGACTTAGCCCTGGGGACTCATGGGACTCTTGAGCATGTGAGCTGCATTCTGGAGAAGGCGGTGCAGTCAGTGCCCACCCTCATGATCCTTTCCTTCTTCTTGTTTCCAACATGTAGGAACTTGCTGTGTTAAAAGCACTTGCTGCAGAAGCCTGGCTGGCTACCTGTGTTCAATCCCAGTACCCTGTATAAAGGTGGAAAAAGAGAATCAACCCCACCAAGTTATCCTCTGACTCCCAGGAACTCACTGTGATGCCCTTGTGTGTCTGCATTTACATATCACACATCCAGTAATAACAAACATTCAAAAGGGCAGCCTTCATTCTGTCAGCAGCCCTGTACACTCCTCTGGTGCAGCTGTTATCACAGTAACCTGATTTACATATTTATACAGCCCAGTGTCTATGGATAAGGTTAATAAATGATCGTGTGAAGTATGGTAGAAAGCAGATATTTGAAAACCAAGCTTGTTCCAACAGTCAGGTAAGACACGTTTATCAGAGACAGCTAAAGAAACTATATTATATAGTCCTGCCCACGGCTGCCCCTGTGTTAAGCAAGCACACTATCAGTGAGCTAATCCCCCAGCCTTTGGTACTGGCTTTCTGATTCTCCTGTGCTTCCAATGTGAAGTATGAGCTACAAAAACCTTAGCTCGGCAGAATGTTTTGGTGTGTCCATGAGCATTTCATCTAGGAATTGATAGTGAGCTGATGGAATAGGGGGATGGGGAATACATTCCTTTATAGAATTCCTTTATAGAATTCCTTTATAGAATTCCTTTATAGAAGCAGCTCCGCTGTCATATGCTTTGCTGTCTGACCACTAGCCTGTGTACCTGATGCTAATCCAGCCCACAATTGGATGAGAAGATCCGAGCTGCCTGGTGCACTGTTGCTGCCTAATTGTTGCTTGCTACAGTTTTTCTTCCTTGGGAAAACCTTTAAGAGCTTTAACAAGTTAAAATTAAGGTGCAATAAACAGCAGATATTTTAACACACGGTTTGGTAAGTGTTGATATAGACACAGCCATGAAACCATAACCCTGGTGGAGGTAGTGCACATGCTCGGCTCCTCATGCAGCTCCGGACTGCTCACCAATCTGTAAAGTGATGCTCTTATTTTCTCTCTCTGGTGGTGCTAGGGGCTGAGCTTGGCCTTGGGCGCTGGGTGAGCACTCTATCAGTGAGTCACGAACACAGCCTAGATCATCATGTGACATTGTATCTGTGTGGTCTTCTCTATTTGGCTTTGTACACTTACATAATTATTTTTGGATTCATCCATGCTGTGAATTTCAGTATGAATTTCCCTTTTGCTACTAAATGGTGGTGTATTCTGTTCATGTCCACAGTCTTTCTGTATGGGCAGACCTCAGCTTATTTTTACTTTTGGCTGGTATGAGTAGAACCGCTGTAGACGGATTTGTACAAGCCTCCACATGGCTCAGTGCTTTCAGTTAGCTGAGGTGGATGCCCGTGACTGAAGTGACTCATACTGCCAGTGTGTGCTTGGTTTTAGTGAGTTGCTGCTAGTTCTAGCAGCGTGAGTTCTTCCGGAGGTGGCGTCTCATTTTCGGGACAGGGTTTCTCTGTGTAGCCTTGACTGCCTTGGAATTCACTCTGTAGACCAGGCTGGCCTGAAACTCAGAGATCCACCTGCCTCTGCCTCTTGAGTGCTGGGCTTAAAGTGTGCACAACCACGGCCAGGCAGCTCTCACATCCTTAACATCATTCAAAGACCTGAAGGTGTTGATACTGGGGAAGCCCATCGCGCCTGCTCCTCAGTGGGCTGTGCTTGAGCTCCTGTCTCCAGCTGACAGAGACTATGCTGGTTTGCTGCTTTGTTGAGAGTGTTGAGTGATCTGGTTTACATTTAGCCGGCAATCAGTTTTTATCTGTGGTTGTAAGACACATCCCTGCCTGCCCTCACATCGCACATTGAAAAGACTTTCTCTTCTCTGTCTTTGGGTCTCCATGGAGTTAGGTCAGACTGGCATTCTGTCTCGTGTGAATGTATTCCTCTAGTTTGGTGCCAGTACCACACGGTGAATCTTGAAAACACCTGAATTGGTTTTTCTACTTTTTTTTTCTTTATAGCGAGTTGTTTTGCTGAATGAATTCTGGTCATTTTCATTTCCGCGTGAATTTTAGAATCAGTGTCAATTTCTAGAAATTCATTTCTTTTGAGGGGACTAGGCAGTGCTGGGGATTAAACCGAGTACCTGTCCTGTGCCAGAATCACCAGGCTACCTTCTCCTGTCAAAGGACTGCGCACATTTACTGTGCGCCCTGCCTCGCTGAGGCTCTCTCGGGCTTCACTGTCCTCAGAGGTGCGGCTGAGCCGGGCTGGCGACTGCAGGAGCACCCGGCTGTGGTCAGGGACCACCTGTCCTCTGATGTGGACAGGCTGCTTGGTGGCCACATCTGTCAGAATTGCGGGAGAAATGAGAGGAGCCCTCAGTGCCTGTGTCTGTGTGAGTGGCCGTTGTCAAGGAAGCTTTTGCCACTTGTAAGACCCCTCCGTGGAACTAGATTGGTCATTTACACTCCCTGCCTCATTTCCTCTGGTTTTTATTTTATTTATTTTTTTTCTTTTCACAAGAAAGTGGCCTTGTATATATTTCAGGATCTGTGGGTCACTAGATATGACAGCTGTGTGCAGTCTGCACAGGTCCTGTGTCCGTCCGTTTGTCGTCTGTCTGTTGCCATTGTGGCCTACTCCTCTGACCCCCCATTCTTCTATCCCCACCGCTGCCTCCCGCACCTGCTCCTCCGCTCTGCCTCCCCAGCCGGGAGACCCTGAGCTCACGTGGAGGCTCCCACACAGGACACCTGAACCTCAGCTAAAAAGGAAGTGATTTCGATAAACTCTGGCTTGAGGAGCATTTAAGAAGGAAAATATGTAGACATGAATGACGTGATAACAAATACAAACAGTCCAGGGAGATTGCTTTGGGGATTCTTAAATTCTCATTTATCTTTTGATTTTCCTTTCATCACCGTTTTTTGTTGTTAAAGATACACCATTTCTCTCCATTCCCTTTCTTAGTAAAGGGTTTCTTAAAAACCCCATGTTGCCTGATGTCGCTTGATTTTCATTCAGATACTAGAGAAATATTAGCTCAATAAGTATTGGTTGTGTGTAGCTTTCCAGAGTTGTAAGCTACAGGCACCCGTGCTAACATGCATGCATTTCTCATCTGTGTGGAACTCTATGTGGAGATGTGTCTCACCATAAAACCCTTCTTGTGGTTTGCAGCCCGAGACACTCCTCTTAACTATGATAAGAAAATGTCATGACATTAACGCTAAGTAATTCGATACTTGAAGCGCGTTGATAGGTCTTCTGTGATGGACAGCTTGTCTCTCCTGGGGTGAACTATACATGATGACCCCGTGTTACTCTCTAGAGCCCGAATGCTCAAACTCTGGGTTTTCTGTGTTTACAGCACTTACAGCAGGATCTGTTTTTATAGATGAATTAAATGAGCATTTTTGTTTTTCATGTTATCATGACACCATGTTAAAAAGTATTTGGAGGAATGATCGTCTGGTCTCTAGCTAGTCCATGAAGTACCCCAGAAGCCTCACGTCCTCGCAGTGCTGTCTCACTTGAGTTTTGCACTTTGGCACTTTGAGATTTCTTCTCACAGTGGCGCACGTTGTCCAGGTTTTCGGATGTGTTAGCACTGACGCTTGCAGCATCCTGGTATCTTAGCCCCCGTGGCCCTTCAGAGTTCCCTGAGTCCCATGTTTGCAGAGCTGTGTGGCGTTCGTTTGTGCTCTCTTCCCAGGCAGCTCCATTAAGGCCTTCTTCTTCTGCCCTGGGTCTTTTCATTCCTTTTCTTAAACTCAAAGATCACATATTTAATTTGCTCGTGTTTATTTTTATTTTTAAGTCTCGTTATTATGAGGAATGCACAGATAAAACGTTGTGCAGCTCGATTGAGGCAGCCGCTCACACAGACACTTGTGCTGCCCCAGCGCTTCCGTCTCAGTGGCTCTCTCCACAGTGAGAAGCTGTATTAGGAAGCTGCGGCACTTCACGCTGGCTTTTAGGTCTCCATCAATTACATTTTTATGCATTTACTGTCCCCTCCCCCTATACACACAAGGAGAAAAAGCTGACAGAGCTGGAACCAGGAAAATAGCATTATGTTTTCTCTCACAACTCATGTGCCCCTTTGCCGGAACGGTTGTTTTCAGTGACGAAAAGTTTACATTTTATGCTAACCGAATTCTTGCTACCCATTTTTATGTAGCACTATTATTATTTTTATATTACATTTAAAAATTCAATTTGCAGTCTCTTGTAGCAAAATATATTATGTGTAACACACACACACACACACACACACACACACACACACACACACACACACACACCTCTCTCTCAAGTTGCTTTGGGCAATTTCTACTCTCCAGAAGCATCATACTCTATTCAGACAGTGCCTTCCTAGGCGCTAGCCTCAGCTCCTGACTGTGGCTTTAGCTAATGTTTAATGCTTTGCTCTTCATTGTGACTGTCTTTTAGGGTCATTGGTGGCCCCTAGGTCCAGTTCTTAGCTCTTCCACTCGGTCTTTGTCTTTGTCTCTGTCCAGTTAGGAGGGGTATGTTGAGGTGCTCACTTGCTGTGGTGTTGATGTGAATTCCTTGTTTCTTAGGAAGATTCTCACGCCATCTCCCTGAAGTGTCTGCTCTCGTACAGTCACTGTCTTCAGCACCCTGGTTCCCCATGCGGTGTGCTGCCCTGTGTCATCCCTGTGACCAGTGCTGTGACTGACTCAAGTGACCGTCCCATCTGGATGCATCTCTACTCAGCTTTCTCTTTATTTTGTGGATGGGAGTCTTGCCTTGCATTCCAGGTTGGCTTCCTGCACCAGCCTCCAGAGGCGCTGGTTTACAGGCTCAGCCACCGCGTGCAGCTGCCTAGTTACTACCTTCCACCTCTGAGTGCAGAGCAGCAGTCCACAATGGTCTGGAGTTTGCCTGTACTGTGTGGTGCGTTTCACCTAGGAGGCGGCTTTACCCTGTTCTCACGTTCCCTACTTGAGCAGAAAGCCATGAAGTAAAGACGCTTTGTGTCCCTGTGTGTGTCCGGCTTGCTTTTCATCTCGTGTCTTTAGAAGCTATTGTGTTAGAGACCTTGCAGATACTTTTATTTCTTGTTTCTGTGTGGTGTGTGTGTGTGTGTGTGTGTGTGTGTGTGTGTGTGTGTGTGTGTGTGTGCGCGCGCACGTGTCATGCCTGTGGAGGTCAGAAGACAACTGTGTGGAGCTGGCATTCTCCCTCTGCTGTGGGTCCTGGGGACTGGCCTCTCGTCAAGCCTGCATGGCAAACACTTTGACCAGCTGAGCTGTCCCGGCCCTGCCTTGAAGCCATCAGTGGTGTGTACCCTGATTGGCTATATTTCTGTGACTGGGAGTAGGTTCTGCATGTTTGTCCTCTTTCGTCACGGTTAGCGTTTTACCGTGGTGTTTCTCTTCAGGTGTCTCACTGGTAGGGTTAGTTGACCAGTGTCGCACAGGTATTGACCTTCATTCAGCAGGAGACATTTATGAAACTACAAGAGGCGATAAGATATAGCAAATCTTGTCTTCCTTGGGTGGCTTGGTAGCTAGAAGTCTGAGAGCTTCTGTGCAAGCCTGAAGATCCGGATTTCATCCCCATAGCTCATGCAGTTGTGAAAGCTTGCACCTGAAATCACAGCACTGTGGGGTACACACTGGGGGATGCTTACAGTTCATTTGCTGGCAGACCAAGTCTAATATGCACCAGGTTTAGTGAGAGACCCCTGGTTGTTTAAAAAAGTAGTGTGGAGAGCCTATGAGAAAAACAGCCAGTGTCCACCTCTACCCTTGGAGAGTGTGTGTGTGTCTGTGCATGTGTAAACACACAGATAGACACACACACACACAGAGACACATACAGACACACACACACACAGACACACACATATACACACACAGACACACATACAGACACACATAGACAGACACACATACACACACAGAGAGACACATACACACAGACACACACAGAGACACATACAGAGACACAGACACACACAGACACACAGACACACACACACACACAGACACACACACACACACACACACACAAACCCCACATCACAAGCCAGGTGTAGTGCTTCACACAGGTCATCTCAGTACACAGGAGGTTGAGACAGGAGGATTGAAGCAAGTTTGAGACCAGTCAGGGCTACACAGTGCAACCCTGTTTCAAAGAAAGAAAGAAAAATGTTTTTAAAAATTGATATTTAAATCTACTAATCCTCTTTTTTTTTTTTTTTTAATTTAAAAAATAGAAGTAACAGTTGAGCCAGCATTAATTTCTGCAGTACAAAAGGGATGACAAAAAGTCGGTTTTGGTGTGAGGTCTGGTTGTGGCCTGTATGACTGTTTCAGGACGCCGTTTTAGTGCTGTCTTAAAGGAGAAATTGTGTCCCTTTCCCAGCCTAATGAACCTGCTGCTGGTCTTCCGGCATCACCGTGCTGTGGCACTTGCTGTAGCGTATGCTGTCTGGAAACGTGTTGTGGCATGAGCAGGGCCACTGCTCTTTCCCAGGGCCTTGGAATTAATTGGTTACATGAATTATTCTTAATATGTACATGGTCACTAGCATCCCATGGCAGGGGAAGTCTTAAGACAGATGTGGGGGTTCCTGTTAAGCAGGGAGCTCTGAGGGGACAGAATGTGGCCAGGCTGGGGGTATGGTCTGGTAGAGTGACTGGCATTTTGTAGAGACTTTGGGACAAGCTTCTCCTTGGTAAAAGACTCAGGCCCCCAGCAACTGAACCTGCTGAAGAAGTGGGGGCTCACTGGGTTACATTTGCCTCTGGCTGGCTTTCAACATGTACAGAGCCATTTGCTATTATGTTAAGCAGCTCAAAGCAAGTGCCCACAAAGTGTGCCATAACTCATGACTCTCCTGAGTTAATTGTCTGTGGAATGTGTAGTAAATGCTGCTTTGAGACCAGTGGTATACCAGCTTACTGTTTCAGAAAGACAGGGAAACTGAACTACTGCTGAACCATTGACCTGGCCTCTTGGCGGCAGTTAGGGGCCTGGAGCAGACTGCCTGACTTCATCTGCTTGTCCTGAGACTTTGGGAATGTGACTTGACCCTTGGAGTCTGCCCCATCATGCATGTGTGTGTGTGTGTGTGTGTGTTTGTGTGTGTGTGTGTGTGTGTGTGTGTGTGTGTGTGTGTAGCCAGATATGTTTTACATGGCCCTGTGAGCATAGTAGAAGCTTATGTAAGAGCAAACTGAGTGTTCGGGCCACCAAGTGCTGCCAGGTACAAGTAGCAGTAGGTTAGCATGTTTTATCTGTCCTCTCTGGTCTTACTGTCTGATAAACCATTACTCCTGAGCAGGCATCAGGAGGTGTGGCTCTTGTAGGTCAGCCCACATGGCCTACTTTATTCTGGTCAGTGGGAGCTTTTCCAAACCAACCTTGGTGGATGGAGCTTATCAGAGCAGGTAGTGGGTATGGGTCTTTCTCTCCCTCTCTCCCTCTTCCTCCCTCCCTCCTTCCCCTCCCTGTGTGTGTGTGTGTGTGTGTGTGTGTGTGTGTGTGTGTGTGTGTGTGTGTGTGAGGGGGGGGGAGGGAGAGAGAGAGCGAGCACCATAGGTAGCTATCAGGTGTTTTCTCAGTTGTTCTCCCCCTTGTCTTTGTGATTTATGACAGTCTCTTGAACCTGGAGCTCACCAGTTGCCATGCTAGCTGGCTGGTCAGCTGCTCCACAGACCTGGTTGTCTCGGCATCCCCTGTTGTTGGTTACAGCTATGCCTGTCGTGGCAGCTTTCATGTGGGTGCTGGGGATCTGAACTCAGGTCCTCTTGCTGACATGGCAAGCACTTTACCACTGAGCTACCTGACCAGCCCTTCTCTTGAGTTTTCTAAGCTTTTTTTTCAATCTTACCACCATTTTAAGACTACGTCAAAATTTATTTAGTGTGAATTTATATTAAAATTGCTGAGAATAAGTCTAATGCCAATCTGGGTTTTACTTTCGTCTCAGTTTTCATAAACTCCATGATAAAGGTTTTACTAATTCCTCATGGCTTTGCAGCAGCTGTGGGGAATTCAGTGGACAGTACGTGTTGCACAGTTCCAAAGGGTTGGGCTCTTTTAGTGCATATGGTCTTAGATCTAGTGTCCATTGGCACTGAAGGAAGAGTCTCAGACATCCTGCTTTCCTGGGGGAGGCATCTCGTCTCTGCTGCTCTGAGGGTCTGAGCTGTGTTCATGAGGCACTCACAGAAACGGGGGCTGGGGTAGGGTGGCAGCTTCTACATCAGTATAGTGCTTGTTGTTAAGTGTTAGTGCTTAGTACTGCTTGAAAGGAATCAAATGATTTCTCTGAAGTTTGTATTTTTCAGGACTTTTCCTAGGCATGCCTAGGAATTCCGGTCTGTGTTGTTGGAATTTGTGCTGTAGATGTGTGCTGCGTGTATCTGTGCTCTCTGTTCGCTGTCTTCCTAGTAGTTTGCTTGCTTGTGAGTGGGTGTGGCTCCCTGCCCTGCAGGACCCTGTGACTCCCGTTCTAGGAACCTGAAGGACCTTTTCCCCTGCTATGAGGAGCTTAGGGTCACAGGCTGCTTCCTTCCTACCTCAGTTGGACCTTGCTTGCCATGGGAGAAAGAACAGGTGATGATTGTAAAGCTCAGCTGTACCTAGCTAGCCTTTAGCAAAGAACACTTAAGAGCACTTGCTGCTCTTCCGAGAGGACCCAGCATCCACACGGGGCAGCTTACAACCATCTGTGACTCCAGGAGGGGATCCCATTCCATCTTCTGGGTTTTGTGGCACACACACAAACACATATGACTAATTTTTTCTTTTCTTTCTTTTTAAAGATGAATATTCAGGAGCTGTTTATGAATTTGTGCTTGCCTAAATTTCAAGTGGGTAAAAAGCATTAGTCAAGAGAGTCAAAGACTGTTTTAAAAAGCTGGCCGTTGAATTTTTATAAGTCGGTGATTGCTCTAAATCAGAGCTGCCCCCAGCCAGTGCTTGTCATTTGAAGTGATTATTATTATTATTATTATTATTATTATTATTATTATTATTTTGCTGATTTGCCTCATGAATGTGCATACATGTGCACTAATTTTGGTTCCATAAAAACATTCCGTGACAGCCCTTTTTGTGTGTGACTTCATTTCTAGCTCCAGATTAAACTGTAGAACTCCAGACTTGCTGTCCACTTGTGAGTTGTGGCTGTTCCAGGCTGGCCTCAGCTGTTGTTACTTACTGTGCTAACTAACAGCCACACCGCCAGCACCTTAGAGCTAGTAGACAGCATCTTTTTTTACCCGAAGCCCCTGGAGAGCCCATGTTACAGGAATGCAGGGGAGGGTCTTGCACCAGGCCTCCGACTTTTGAGTCAGCCTGCTGTGTAAGTTTGAGTCACCGTCCACAGAGTTTGTGACCGTGTCCCTGTATGGAAGGAGTGTCTGTAGCAAGGCCCTTCTCACGGGTGTGAGGCTCGTTAGGGTTCAGTCCTACTTGAGGAGTCTTTCAACTCGTGACAAGATTCTTCAGCATTTCTGGTGTTTCCTGAGGCTGTCCAAAAATCTAAGCAAACACTTCACACCAACCAACCAGAATTGTTTCCTTGGTCGCTAGCAGCAGAGTGGCGGGGACTGATGCTCCTGTGCTCACTGTTCTGCCCGCGTCGGTGAGTCAGTACGTGGACAGTAACGTGCTCATGTGTCCCCTGCTTTCTCTTGTAGCAGTGTCCAACCCGGGGTCCAGGACAGCTGTAGATGCAGCCCAGCACAACATTGTACTTAAAACACTATGAGGGTTGTTGTGTGGCTATCTTCCTGTTTATAATTTGATTTAATGGCTCTGGAGAATGAACTTTGTAGACTTTGTGGATGTCAGAGGGATGGGTACACCTGCTAGAATGTTCTGTGCTGACTAAGTCTTAGTGGATTTCCCCTTGGTCTTTTGGGTTTTTGTTTGTTTGTTTGTTTTTTTGGTTTTTTTTTGTTTGTTTGTTTTTTCAAGACAGGGTTTCTCTGTGTAGCCCTGGCTGTCCTGGAACTCACTCTGTAGACCAGGCTGGCCTCGAACTCAGAAATCCACCTGCCTCTGCCTCCCAAGTGCTGGGATTAAAGGCGTGCACCACCACTGCCCGGCTTTTTTTGTTTTTTGTTTTTGTTTTTGTTTTCGTTCCCCTTGGTCTTTTGAGACAAGGTCTGGGAGACAGATGTGTGTCTACTGGGTACTGAGTACCAACCTTTCATATGTGGGCTGGAGACGCGGACCTTAGCAAGGAGGGCAAAACTGCTTTGGTTAGGCCTGTGTTAGGAGGCAGACACGTGCTCAGAAGAGGTCCCATGCTCCATGGTGATCTCTGGGGGTGATCGAAAGTGAGCGAGGAAGACAGGTGTGTTGGACAGATAACTGTTACGGTGGGTGTGTGGACAACAGTGTGACAGTGGGTGTGTGGACAGACACAGTGGGTGTGTGGACAGCAGTGTGACAGTGGGTGTGTGGACAGCAGTGTGACAGTGGGTGTGTGAACAGACACTGACAGTGAGAATGCTGGAAGGAGCCCAGTGGTCTCAAGTCGATGTGGTACAGAGTTCTGGGTTCTGCTCCCATCAGGAGGCCCAGGAAGATCCCTCCCAACTTTGGAATGTCCTTGCCCATGGCCTTCTGGGGCCCTGGAGCAGAGCTGGGAGCAGCCTAGCGTCACTTGAGCAGACACAGGTGGAGTGAATTTGAACTTGCAGTTGCTGTAGAGTGGAGCTCTAAAGATGCGTGAGGGGTAAGAGTTAGAGTCTGTATCTCACTACAGAAGTTTAAGCATGTGGATCGGGACCTTGCAAACCTGGGCTGTGCACTGTTTGTGCACATGTCTGTTTTAGCTGTTGTCCTACACACAGGAATCTGGGCAGCACCGGGCTTTACAGTAATATAAGCTGCCTTGGAAGCCGCTTCTGTGTTTCCTTATTTAGCACACAAAAACATTTGACACCCAGTACATGCAAATGCTGATGCAATGCGTGTAGGAAAGCCTGGGAATTATAGAAAATTAATTTGCACTGGGGAGCGTGCATTACTTTATGGAAAGGTTGATAGAATGCTATTATTCACTAGCCATATATGTTTACTAAAGTCATTATCGTAAGCAAAGCCCTATTAAATGCTCTCCTACACTTTCCACTAAGTGTCTGATGACTGTTTATTTTTGTCGGTGTGAATATTAAAGGAAAGCTAAGCAGAAGCAATCTTAATATCTTGTTGATTACGTTCAAGAATAAAAAAGGCAGAACATTAAGCCTGCACGCCATTTGCCATAATTACTCCGAGAGAGATATTGCTGGAGCTGTCAGGCTGTGATTGAGACTCGTGGATGGTTTGCACCAGCTGCATGCATTAATTGTCTGCAGAAGCACGCCCCACATTCACTCACCATTTGGAGGCACACACTTTCCCGTTCACCAGGATGTAAAGCATCTCACAAATGAATGAGGAGGATTGCTGCTTGCTCCCAGATTTAACTCTCACCTCCCTTCCACACAAGGTCCTTTCACCCAGCCCCACACAGCTCTGTGTGGCTCCAGGCCCCGCGTGGCCGAGCATCTCGAGGGGGAACTGGGGTTTATTTCGGAGAGAACTTTGGAAGCCCGTTTCTGATATGGTTAGGAGTTAACTCTTTCTAGGCACATGACTTCTAACGTTGCATTAGTAGTTTTAATAAGGCAGTAGTCCCATAGTGAAGCCTCTGTTTTCTTCTTCACTTAACTTCCAAGTGGGCTTTTCCGTAGATATTTAATCCTTGCAAAATGTAGGTATTTTCAGAAGCACCGAGACACATCCATTTTTGTTAAATGACGAATCCCAGTTTGCAAGTTTATTTGGACTGTGCACAGGTGTTTGTGTGGGTGAGTCACTGTGGCGTTTGATGGACAGGTACCTCATATAGCCGCATTCAGGCTGTGCCAGTCTGTCGAGTGGAACTCATAGTTACCACAGTCTTAACTGAGCAACGATCCAAGTATTCCTTTATTGTTTTTGCCCAATGGGATGTCTGTTTGAAATGTTAAGGGAACCCAAATAACGTGAATGTGGTTTATCTGCGTGCTTACGCTGGGAAGCTTTTCAGTGTTGTTGGCCCCTGGCTCCTGAGGCTCCCTACCTGCTGCTTGGAGTCCTGCATCTGTCATGTTTCCTGAAAGCAGATTTCCTAGAGCCCAGGCCTGTGTCTGCTGGGTTGGGACCAGAGCCCACCTGAGTCTTCACACAGAACCAAGAACTGTGCGTGCACTCCTGTCTTGGCCCTCGGACCTTCCAGTGGTAGGCGCAGTGTTGGCAGAGGTCTGCTGGGTGCTCTGGAACTCCCTCCCATGAGCCCTGTCACTTCAGAAAGCCCCTCCTTGGTTCTGAGGACCTTCCATAGGCCCTCTTTTCCTTGCGCTAACCAAAGTCAATTGTAGTTGCTCACACACCTTTGAAAGAATGTAATTGGTTTAAGAAGTGTGTGCTTCCCAAAGCCAGGGTGTGATGTATTCACCTACAATTCTGGTACTCAGCCTGCACACACGGTGAGTTCCAGGCCAGCCTGAGCTACCTCTGCTTCATTTTAAATTTTACTTATTTTATTGTTTGAGATTTTCAGGAGTGCCTACATATAAAGTATGTATGTATCCATCAAATCTACCCCCACTCCCTCCCTCCTAATTCTTATCTGCCCTCCATAATTTCTCTCTTAACCATGTACTCTTTTAGAGTAAAAAACCTACTAAGCGCACTTAGTGCTGCTTAGATGTGCATGGGTGTGGGAGCGCCATCTACTGGAGCGTGGGCAGCTTAGCTTCTCTCGAAGCAAATGGACTCCCCCAGCAGCCAGCAGTTGCCAGGAGCTCCTCAGCTAGGGGCGGGGCATCATGAGCCTCTCCCCGTCCATGCTGAGATTTTGGCTGGCTTGGTTGTATACACAGACCCTGTCTCAAAACACATGAGGCCACACACATCCTTTCAGAGTCTAATGCCAAGGTTTAATTTTATCGCACATGGTCTCCCGGCAGATGGGCTAGCCTGGTGCTGGCCCAGGGACTGGTCTTCCCGAGGCAGGTGCGTCCAGCCAGGCGCTCACCACCAAGCTCTGTAGCTTGGATTTGGAAGGTTGTTTTGTGAGGTCTGTCTCATGTTGCTTCCCAGTGCCTCAGCTTGAGAAGCTGAAGCTGGTCCCTGGATAGGAGCTGCGTATAATAAGCAGGCAGGCAAACTCTTAAAGTGGGGCTTACATTGAATTCTTATGTGATGGCATTTTATTAAAACAAGCCCAGCTTCCTTTTGCTCCTGTTTTGTTTAAGGTGGCCCTGTCCAGATGAGGAGAGTATGACTACTAAGGCATTGTATTTTGAAATTCATTCAGAATAGAATCTCTCTGAAGGCTTGAAAAGAAACGAACCCTGCTCATTTGAGTATGAGTTGAACTAACATGGAGTGTGCGTTTGCACAGAGGGCTCACTGTGCGGCGACTCACTGCGCGCTGCTTGAGTCACTGTCTTTCTCTGTCAAGTCTTTCTGCTTGGATGGATCCCGTCAGCATTTAGCATATCTAAATTAACCCACTTTTTATGAGGGAGTTCATGAGAAAAATGTCTTCTCGGGTTTGTAGCAGACGTTAGGCATTTAAAACATGTGATCGTAGCCACTCACCATGCTGCATCCTAGTGTGTAGTCACTTAGGCTGTCCTCAGATGTTGTATGAGATGGCCCGCCCTTGGGTGTATTTACTAGTACCACAGTGAAGCATGCGTGGCTTTACTTAAACCAGAGGTGTTGACGTAGCCGCAGCTAGTACACAGCCATTAAAACTGGAAGGCTCTGGGGAGTTTTAAAGACTCTTGCTTCTCCCAGAGGGCGTTGTCTTTCACATCCTCAGAGCTTACAGATGCATCGGGTTTTATGTCCCCTTCCCCATTTAGGATCAAGTCGTTTGTCCTTTACAGAAATGTCTCGTGGGAAGGGGCATCCATGGGTAGTGGTGAGGCTAATGTAGCTCAGTGTATGGGCAGGACACACTTGCGCCGGGGTCATGTTCTCATCTGTGGAGATCGCGCTGTAGGTGAGTAGGCGTGAAGGGAAAGAGGCGGTCACTGTAGCCACACACAGAGCTCTGCCTCTTTAAATGCTTTCCCGGCTCCCAGGTGCCACTTCATAATTAAGACTATGAAACTATGTTAAAGTATTATATTAGAGAAACATACGTGGCTAAATTATCTCAAGTACAACTAATGTAACTCTCAGATTGGCAGATGGTTCTTTAAACCGCCCATTGGAGTTGCTAAGTACGGATGTCTCTTGATGCTGTTTCTGAAGATTTAGAGAACTCAGCACTGACTGAGCAGTGTGAATGGAGTGGGTGGTAGCCATGGAGTGTCACCTCCAGTTACTGCCTCAGCTGAGCGTTTCTTACCGACTCCCATGAGCTACTACTGATGGATCTAGTCGTTTTTCATTCAACAGAGAGAAACACCGCCTCAACTCAGTGCATTTGCACTCTAGTCTCGTCTTGTTCAGGAGCACGTTGTTCCTTATGTCTAAACACATTGAGACCAACCAGCTTTGCCTTTACCTTAGGCACCTAGGAAATTGAGCAAATCTATAAAACAGCTGCTTTCAGATAGTAGACTACAGATATTACAGGCGTGTGAGCCAATAGGGAGATCTAATAGGGAGTACATTAGGAGGGGTGACTGGAAGAATCCTGCAGGCTGGAGTGTATTATTAGGTGGGTGACCAGAAGTATGAAGCAGGGCAGAGTGTATTAGGTAGGTGACCAAAGTATCCTGCAGGCTGGAGTGCATTAGGTGGGAAATCCCTGCACCTTTCTGTATACTGCCTGTGTGTAGCAGGCCAGGGTGCTTTAGGTGAGTGACCAGAAGTACACAGCAAGGCAGAGAGCTTTAGGTAGGTGACCGGAAGTACACAGCAAGCCAGAGTGTATTAGTTGCGTAACGGGTAGTAGCCATACAGAAAAGCTCCACAAATTTAAACTAGGATGACCTTGAATTTTCTACTGAATCTTAGGATGTTTTCCTATATGTTAAAGTGTACAAGTCCAAGCAAAGAACACTCAGGGAACTGTAAGAACGACCTGTGTTCCCTGGAGTCAACTGGTGTTGCCTGAGAAATGGCTGAAGAAGCCTATGTACAACAAACTGGCGGGAGTGGAGAGTCAGAGCAAGGGTTCTCCAGATCTGTCCATCAAAGCCTAAGGAGACTCCACATGCCCAACAAAGAATTGCACGTGGCACACCATCCAGTTTGCTCTAAGAGACTGTAGCATAACCGAACACATAACAAAAGTCTTACATTGTCTGCCCCAGTTAGCTTTGACACAGCCTAGAATCCCCTGGGAGGAAGTTCTAATTGAGGAATCGCCCAGATCAGACTGGCCTGTGGGCATGTCTGTGAGGAATCGTCTTGATTATTAACTGATGGAAGAGGGCACAGCCCAATGTGGGCGTCAGCATTTCCGGGCAGAGGTTTGGGGAGCTAGCTATGCATGGGCGTTTGGGAAGGCCAGCAAGCGACATTTGTTCCTCTGTGGTATCTGCTATAAGCTCCTGCCTGTTATGTCCTTCAGTGATGGACTGTGATCTGGAAGTGTAAGCCAAATAAATTCTTTCCTTTCCTAAGTTGCTTTGGATCAGAGTGTTTTATCACAGCAATAAAAGGAAGCCAGGACACTGCTTAACCCATAAACAAATAGACTCAGGGTGACAAACTGGGGTAATGTGACCTCTGATAAAGACAGAGAATCAACAGAAGGGGCCTCAAAAACCCAAGGGTTTAAAAGCAGAAGGTAAACATGGCGAAAGGAGGGAAGGCAAAGCCACACAGAACTCCCAGGGCGGAAGAGCAGGACGAAATTAGAAGCAAATTAGACACTGCTGAAGAAAAGCTCAGTGAATCTGAAAGCACGGAAACAGAAAGCAACTAAAGCAAACAGAATGAAGGAGAAAACCTTAGAGAAGCCATGACTGCGCTGTGGACTGAGCCATAGCTGTCAGTGAAAGAAGGGAGTACAGACCAGAGTTTTCCAGAATAGGTATAAACTCATGGCTTACACAGTGTACTGTGGGTGGCATCACTGGGAGATGTAAAAGTACAGATTTATATAGTTTTCTCTCAACTTCATTTTTCCACAGAACCCACTGAGAAAGATCTTGCAGATTGAATCCTAAAAAGAAAAAAGAAAAGAAAAACGGTAGAGCTAATACGCAGGCAGTAAAGTCAGAGCAGAAAGGGAAGCGTGATGCAGAAATGAAGATTGAAATCGGGAAGGCATAAGCCAGGCTGTCTCACTAAATACCTTGTTTTACACAGTGCAGTTGAAAGGAAGAAGTTGTCAGGCTGACTTATGTGCTGTTTACAGAGATGCTTTCCTGATTAAGGCAGGACAGGCTGCAGCTAAGGAAGGGAGAGTGTACACCATGCCCCTGGTGCTGAGGGAAGCTGGAGCGTCAGAGCAGACACCCTGGAGCTGAGGACCAGGGTGCTCCTGGGGATGAAGGGTGACATTTCATACCAGTGCCGTGTATCTGCCAGGAAAACACAAGCCTGTGCTCAGGCGGCTGTAACAAAACTTCAGAATACAAAAAGTGAAAAAGGAGAAGAAGGTGGAGGGGTGGCTGAGGCAGGAGAGTTGCTGTTTAAGCCAACCTGGTATGCATAGTGAGACTGTTTGGAAGGCTAAGAAGCCAAGAACACACTATTTAAAGTTGCTGATTATGTAATGCTAGGGCAAGACAGCGTTTGCAGACGTGGGAAACCTGGGCTGCCCTGTCAGGGCCTGGCTGCTGTCTTCACAACACCCCACATGGCACTGGAACTCAGACGGGCTTGCAAGACACTTGAAATACTCATCCGAATCAAGTGATGCACCCTGGGTAAAAACCCCTAAGCTTTAGAATTTAAAACATGCAGAATATCTACTCTGACTCCAGCAGAAAACAGTATGACACAGCTCTAGATTCCTGGAAATGAAAGCACTCGTTAGTCACCTATGAGCCAGAGAAGAATTTACAAGAGACTGTAAAACATTACTTTGAACTTAATTAAATGAAAACATAGCGAACTGTTCTAGGTACAGCTGAAACTGTGCTTAAAGGGGAAGTACTTAAAGGGGAGGTGTGGCTTTAAAGCCTTTACTAGGAAAGAAGTCAGGTCTAGAGTCAGAAAGGGAGAAATAGCAAGAGAGGCTTGAAATGACCTCTGCCTTTAGGAGGGTGAGAAGTGAAACAAACTGTGGAAAATTAATAACCCAAAGCTGAGTCTGTTAAAGTGGAAAAGGTGACGACGCTGAGAGAGACGGGCCAGTGTGAGGCTGGAAAGGAAGCTACCACCGCAGGTCTCCAGGCCTGAAGGGGACCCCGGGGGGGGGGGGGGGGAGGGAAGCCAGCTTGCAGGGTGCAGGTACCACCTCTGCACCATGGAGGTCACCAGCTTGCAGGGGAAGGTACCAAACCAAACTGAGAAGCAGAAAGCCTGAATGTCTGTACTTTTTAAATGAAATTTCAATTTATAGGTAAGGGTTTTTCACAAAGAAAACCCCCAAGCTGAGGCAGCTTCACTGGTTGGGGTCCTGGAGGGTACAGAGCATTCCCAGTGCGCCATCCAGGGTCTTTGGTGCCTTCCCACACAAGGCAGAGAAAGCCATCTAGAGATCATAATTCTGTAAAAACGTGGAATTCTGAAATGTTTAGAAATCAAATCCAGTAATGTGGCAGTCACTACTCTTAAAACTCAGCATGTTAAACCAGAAAGGACAAAGAGTGCAAAGATCCCAGTATTGGTAGGAAAAATAGTAGACAGAATTCAGTTTTCATTCAAGATCAAAGGAAAAAAAAATTGTTTTTTCTTAGAAGCAAGGAATTTCTTCAGCCTGACAGGCTTCTCCCTGGAAGGGTGTAAGGTGTGGAAGAGCTCAGTGCAGCTCCCAGGGTAGCACTGTGAGACAGAGGTGGGGCTCCCCCTCCTCCCTTTGGTGTAGGGTCCTTGTCTCCCTCCATAATGCTGCCTGCCTCCCTCTGGGCCCCTGTGGCAGAGGCTGCCATTGCCCAGATGCTGGCTCTCTCTTCTTACAGCAGTAGCCCTGGGAAGTGCCCCTGGCATAGCCTGGGGTGCTCAGCGCAGTGCAAGTCGACAACCTTTCTCAGTCACCCTGCAGCATTGGAATTGTCCCATGGTACAGTTGTCCTGCGGTGTGAACCTGAGGGGAGCATGACCTTCCGCTCAGAAATGAATTCACACCCGGCTGGAAGCAGAGCTACGGGGACCAGTAACTCAGGAGTACCCACCCCACAGCCAGCCCTAGGTGGGGGTAGGGTAGGATGGGTTCACTGGGGCCTGTCTGGGATCTGGAGCACACTCGTGCACTTCACTAGGTCAGAGAAGTCGTAACATGGGCTTGTCTTGGAGTCGCCATGGTCCTTTCGATGTGCTATTTTAGGACAAACTCTACGAAGCATCATTTTATGCTCTAAACACTCCATGTGACTGGTGCAGTCTGGGCAGATGCACATTTGGTTTACAGTCTAAGTCTCACTGACTTAATAGAGCCACCAAAAGCAATTTCAAACACTTGCACGTACTACAAATGATCAGTCTTTGTTGTTTATAAGACGAAACCGAAATAAGATGTTTATACAATATTATTTAAATGTGATTAAATTCAGTTCCTATAAAATGGAAGATAAAATGTCAGCGCTTAGAGATGGTCCTCTGACAGCCGTACCAGTGAGCTCCACTTCCCCAGCAAGCGGCTGGTTTTCTAACGTGAGAGAGAAAATGACAGTTTCCAAAGCTAATTTATATTATATTCGGCTTTAAATAATAAAGGTCATTTCTAAATGATAACTTCACTATGTGTGCCAAGTTAGCGTTTGACTGAAATAGAAATGTCATTTTTATGGCTCTATTAAGCTCAAAGGGGCATCTGAATATTCTGTGCTTTAAGAGTGTGTACCTGCACAGGGCACACGGGCCTGCTTAATTGGAGCGATTGTGCGTCAGGACAGACGCACAATCAGGACAGGAATGTCCTCAGAGTAGCTTCTCTCATCTGCCTCAGATGTGTATGTCCATTACTGTGTTTGTCTTTATCTTAATCAGCTTGTTCTGTGAGTGCAAACAGCCCTGTCACCAGCAGAGTCTCGTTTGGTGAGGCAGACATCTCACAGGCAAAACCAGCCGAGCTGCTGAGGGTGAACCCCTGGGCGAAGCACCCGACGTCACTGGTCCCTGGCACACAGTTCCATCGCAGACCCTGAAGTTTGAAGTTGTAATCAGAGCTGCAGTTGGGAACTCGGGTCGGTATCTCAGGTTATTTTGAACACTGATGGTCTCTTTGGAAACCGCCTTCAGGCATACTTTGTTTACTGGTCCAAGGATAAAATGCCAACATGTAGTCTGCCCTGAAAGTGGATGCAGGTGTGTAAGGGCTGCTGACTCTGTTAACTGGAGGGACACTGAACTTTTGCTGTTTAGTTCCCTTTTATTTCTGCCACCACCCTCTGCATTCACGCTCAGGACCCCTGCCACAGAGCTGTGCGTGCATCTTGTAGCTTACTCTGTGTTCTTGTCCTTTCCCTAGGACTTGTGTGCCCAGCATGGCGCTGGGTCAGTGTGGTCCCAACTGGGTCTGTGCCCATTCCAGGTGACACCCTGCCCCTGCTGGGAAGGCCCTCTGTTCATGTAGACAGCTGCTGTCTCCTTCTCAACCGTATCTTTTATTCTGTGTGTTTTGTACTGTCTAATCTCTAGTGGTTCTCAGCCTTTCCTTAATGCTGTGACCCTAACAAAGCTCCTCACGTTGTCGTGACCCCCAACCATAAGATTATTTCATTGCTACTTCATATCTGTAATTTTGTACTGTTAGGAATTATAATGTAAATATCTGCATTTTCTGGAGGTGTTAGGCGACCCCTGTGAGGGGTCAGTCCACCTTCAGGGGGCACGGCCTGTGCTCAGGTTGAGCACCACTGCCCTGTCCCCTCAGCACTGGCTGCTGCACACTACAGAGGTGAGCGCCCCACATGTGCAGCCTCCTGGGCAGGCTCTGGAGTAGGCCCCTGTGCTCAGGACAGTACATTCAGCCACATTCTTTCTGCTGATTTGTTAATGGATGAGTCTGTGCCAGAGAGGACACTGGTTCTATTACCATTTTAATTAGGTAGAAATGCAATTATCTTCCCTCTTTCTTAGCTTCTTATGTTCATTTCTTCTAACACATTTTGTCTGCTTGGGTCATGCCTAATTCCCTAACCATTAAGACGTGATTGGTGGGTTTGCGGCTGAGGAGGGGCACTTCTGAATTCTGTTCTGAGGCCAGTGGGCAGAATACTCACTGCATGGTGACATGCTTGGGCATTCTGGAGCTGGTCTGGAAGGTTTGGGGAGTTTGTTCACAAGGAGACACGTGTGAGGGAGAAACCTTCTCCTCAGCTCCTGAGGCTGCTGGCTGGAGTCTTCAGGGCCAGGGATCCCGAGGACTGTGCAGTCACTGAAACCAATTTCCCCAACACGAGTGGGAAGAGAGGCACTTTCTGTACTCGGGGTCTGACTGACTAGCACAAAGTGTGATCTTGGTCCCCTGAAATACAAACCTTAGCTTGTATCTCTTCTTGAGGGGTCTGTTTATTTTAGACCTAAAAAACAATGCGTGCATATATCTGTGTGGCTTTTATGTATACCGTGTGTGTGCAGGTGCCCTGGAGGCTGGACAGTGTTGGATTTCCCTTGGGAGTGGAGTTCCAGGTGGTTCTGAGCTGCTGATGTGCATGAAGGGAACCGAACTTGGATCCTCTGCAAGAGCAGCACACATTCTTAACCACTGAGCCATCTCCAGCCCTCCTGTGAGGTCTTCAGTCACACCAGTAACAAGCTCCCTGGTTTTGTAGGCACCCTGAGGAATGTGTCTGTCCACGGAACAGAATTAGGAGCTGGTGCTTCGCACAAGCTTGGTTTCTGTAGTAGAAGCCATGGGCTTCCGACAAGCTGAGTGTATGAAGTCAAAGTGTCTAATCTCAAAGCTCTAGTTATTTGCCCACTTCATGTACACCATGGAGAAGTCCAACTCTGCATCCTTTTAAAAAGATTCATTGTAAATTACATAAGATGCATGCACACATGTGTACAGATGCCCATGGAGCCCGAAGAGGGAGCAGAGCACACATGCAGTGTCCATAAAATCTCACACAGACACACATACAAATTAGGTTTTTTAAGTCTAAAACAAACAAACCCCTCAAGAAGAGATACAAGCTTAGGATATTATTTCAGGGGACCAAGACCACTTCATGCTGGTCAGTCTGGCCCCAAGGACAGAAAAGGGCCTCTCTGCTCCCACTGGAGCCACAGCTCCAGGTGGTTGTGTGGATGGTGGGAGCCATACCCAGGTCCTCTGCAAGATAGCACACGCTCTCAACCACTGAGCCATCTCTGCAGGCTCGGTGCACCCTATTAAACATGGGGCTGTGAACTGCCAGCTAGAGCCCTTTATTAGGCACACACTTACTCAAAGAATTACATGGGGGGCCAGGCTGGTGGCTTAGTCATTGGGGTGCTTGCTGAACAAGCATGCACTGTAAGGACAGGAGGGCACTAAGCAGAGGCAGGAGGTCAGCCCAGCTGCCCGGGTGAGCTGCAGGCTCAATGAGACATTGTTTGTTGGGATACAGTGGATATAGCGGAAGACACCTGCTGTCATCCTGGGGTGTGTGCACCCGCACACCCACTTCTACCGAGTAAATACACACTGGCCACACACAGAATTAAAAAGAATTGCATGGTGAACATGATGAATTCTCTTTTCTTTTTTCTTTCTTTTTTACTTTTATTTTTTATTTTTTTGAGACAAGGTTTCTCTATGTAGCTCTAGCCGTCCTAGAGCTCGCTTTGTAGACCCAGACTGGCCTTGAACTCACAGAGATCTGCCTGCCTCTGCCTCCTGATTGCTAGAATCAAGGTGTACGCCACCACTGCCCGGCTAACGATGAATTGTTTTCTAAAAAAGTAACAAGTCCTATTATACTTTGAAGAAAATTATATTTGATCTGTCTGATTGTCTGTCTGTCTGTCTATTTACAGTGCCATGGGCTCTGCAGGGCTTTGAACATTCTAGGCAAGTGCTCTACCACTGAGCTGCAGCCCCAAACTCCTACACTGATTTAAAAGAAAAGATTAAACAAAAGAAAACAAAACAATCTCCCCACAACCCTAGACAACAATGCAGTGAAGATTAAAATAGAAATAGAAAGTTGCCTGTTCTAATCACCTAATGCACCTCTATGTGCGTGTGTGCATGCATGTGTGACTGCCGTGCAGTGGGGACAACAGCAGGCTGAGATTGGGGTGTTGCCTCAGTCTGAAAAGGTCCCATCTTCACCTCAGTCTGCGGCACTGCTGTTTTGGCTTAGTCAGGACGTGTGCTATACTCACACCTAGTACACTCAGTGGTGCGCTCTTCAGGGGACTTGTGTTTTCTGTACCCAGGCGTGGACAGCTACCCAGAGTCCCCATGGATTCGGACTCTGTAGGACAGCTTTACAGCTGTGTCCCCCTTTGAGAGACATAAGAGGTAGTAGCATGGTGGTGATATGTGAGCTTACCACGCCTGCTGCGTGGCCCTAGGCTTGGTGTAGGTAATGGGTACATGTGGGTGCTAAGCATGCGTGTGTAAGCGCCTGGTACACATAAGCCCTGGCACATGCCCTCCAGCCTAGCCTCTTTTTCAAAGCAGTTACTTCTGTGCTGCTGTTCCTCGGTCATCTGTAAACCTCGTTAAAAATGACTCAAAGAAGAAAGAAGAGATTGGTAGTACATAGGTTTCCTCAGCAGCTTTGGTAGCTCAGCTAGACAGAGAGCCACTTAACCGTAGAGGTTGCTGAAGGAACTGGAACAGAGATGCGGCCTACCCGCTTACCACACATTGGCTGTGTTACCCCCAGCACTTGCTAGAGGTTACTTCCAAACCACCCTTCCCTCGCAGAGAGCACAGGCTGAGGAGCTCAAGTCCCTTAGTGAAGAGCACATTTGCATGTGGCCTGCTCGTGCTCCCTGTACTGTAAGTCACCTCTACCAGATGATATACTTACATATGGCGCAGCTGTCTCTTAGGCAGAGAGGAGGGACAAGGGCAGACGTCTGTATTCAGTCTGTGGGTGCAGAACCTGTGGACGTGGGGGACAGCTATGTACACTCACAGTAGTTAGGGGGAGGGGCGCCATCCATTGCTTATTCAGTGTAAGAATTTGTCCCTGTCCTGGGAATGCACCAAGCCGTAGGATTATCAGGGAGCCGGTGAGCATGCTCAGGAGTCAGCACAAAGTAGAGAGGCCTTCTGTCCTGGCATGCACTCCACACTTGGCCCCCTCTCCCTCTTTCTTTTACAGGCTCTGTGAGAAGCCACACCTTCTGGCTTTGTAGTGAGTACTTGATCAGCCATGACTGACTTATATTTACCAATCTCCAGTGGCCCCTCTCAGAAGCCCAGCTCCTCCTCAGTAAGTAGTGCAGCTCCCACAGGCCAATCTTCTTCCTGAGTTCTCAAGGAAAACTCAAGGCACAGGGTGCGCTCCCCAGGCAGCCTCTGCTGGAGAAGGGCGGGTGAGAGGAGGCCGAGGTCCCTCACTGAGAAGGACAGCTTGTAAGAGCCTAATGACCGACTCTGCCAGCACACTCCAGATGTCAGGGGCACTTGCCGGGGTGTGGGGCTCAGATTGTTGCTGCTGCCCCCAGTGCACAGGCAAGGGAAGGGGGGAGCTGCAGGCATCTTGGTGACTTCACAGGCTTGCCTTGTATGCGGAACTGCCCATCAGTTCTGGAGTGCCATCTCTCTAGCTGGTCCTTTTGCCCTCACAGCAGCCAGAGGTATGCAGGATCCCTAGTGCAGAGAGCTAGTGTTAGGGTAAAGAGCACCTGGGTGCTGGGGTCATGCACTTCATGTGCTGTCTGATAGGGGCTTGTCTTGGAGGTGACTCGCTGTCCATCTGTTGTCATAAGATGGTGACTATCACCAACAGGACATGGCAGCATGTGCTGGGAGTCCTGGTTAATCCAGAAGCCATGGTTGAAGCACTATTTGAGCCCAGGAGTTTGAGAATAGTATGCGTAACACAGTGTTGTCCCCATTACAACAGGAAGAGCAGATTTAGTGGAGGACACCTGTGACCCACCACTGTCTTAGTCAGGATTACTGTAGCTGTGATGAAACACCACGACCAAAGAAACTTGGGGAAGAAAGGGCTTATTCAGCTTTCATTTCTGTATCCCTGTTCATCATTGAAGGAATTCAGAACAGGAACTCAAGCAGGGCTGGACCCTGAAGGCAGGAGCTGATGCAGAGGCCATGGAGGAGTGCTACTTATTGGCTTGCTTCCATGGCTTGCCTCAGCCTGCTTTCTTATGGAAGGAAGGACCACCAACCCACGGATGGCACCACCCACAATGGGCTGCCCCCCCCCCCCAAGTCAATCACTAATTAAGAAAATGCTTTATGCTGGATCTTAAGGATGCATTTTCTCAGTTGAGGGTCCCTCTTTTCAGATCGTTCTAGCTTGTGTCAAGTTGACATAAAACTAGCCAGAACCACTGCACACTGGAAGCCTGGGAATGTCTATTTAATAAGCTCACAAACATGGCGGCTGTTTTTCAGAGAGAAGAAAACAGTAACTTCTCAGCTTCCTACTGTTCTCCATTAGTTGCTTCAGGCTGGAAAAGGTGGAACTTTAGGGAGAGTGCACACATTACCAGGTCGTTTTCTAGTTGCAGTGGTGGTCAATGCCACAATCAGACACTACCAAATAGGAGGTAGGTGCTGGCTGGGGAGATGGCTTTGTCTGTACGGTGAGTGCCATGCAAGTCTGAGCACCCAAGTTCAATTCCCAAAACCCATCTTAAAAAGCAGAGTGTGGTGGTGTGTGTTTGTAATCCCAGCCCTGGGGACACAGAGGCAGGGAGATTCCTTGGACCTCTCTGAGTATCTGGGGAGCATCTGTGTGCAGAAGCTAATCTTTCAGGTAAGCAGAAGGTGGGAATCCCGACTGCAACGCCCAGTGGGCTTGCTGAGTGATGGAGCTGCCAGGTCCCTTGGCAGAACAGTTTCATGTGACTATACAGCTAAAACCAAAATGTCAGGGAAATCAGAAAGCCCTGCATCCCGGCCCACCAGTGGCATTGAGGACTGAGGTGGGTGAGTGGGTGCAGAGGGCTTTGGGAGCTGGGGAGCCACAGTCTGGATGCTTCCATCTGTAGACTCTCCCCCGAGAAGGCAAACCCAGGGCAGTTTTCTGACCTTCTGCGTTTGATCTAGAGTGTGGGTTGCAACCCCTTTGGGAGCTGAACGACCCTTTCACAGGGTCACCTAAGGCCATCGGCATATCATATATTTATGTTACGATTCATAACCATAGCAAAATCACAGTTATGGAGTAGCAATGAAAATAATTTTATGGTTGGGGTCACCACAACAAGAGGAACTGTATTAAGGGGTTGTAGCATTAGGAGGGTTGAGAACCACTGGCTTAGGGGTTTCTCCTCCGTCTCTTTAATTCCTGATGGAAAGGAGGAATAGAGACTATAAATTTTAAGGAACCCTTAAATTTTTTTAGAAACTCCTTAGTTTTTTTTAAGTGACGGGAGACGGTAGTTGAAGTACATTTTAGGTGCAGCTTTTATGCTTGTCTATAGTGTCTGTAATTTGAGTCTGCTTTTTACATGTGCCTTACACCACTGCTATGTTACTGCTGCGGCTGTGTGCAGGCAGCTGACAGAAACAGCCCGGCTGACAGGATGATTCCCTAGATTCTCTTAGGAGAACACTGTGTCCCGGCCATACTGTGCCTCCCGCAGAGCTCTGTCTGGGTCAGTGTTCAGAAACAGTTCTCCCTTTGTCTTATTTTCTTCTGTACCATTTACCTGCAGTGCATATCCTGTAGCAAGCCAGCTTTGTCACTGAGGGCCACCAGAAGGGTCACCGTGCTGATAAGGATGTGCTTATGTGAACCGCATCCAAGCCCGAGGCCCCTGCCAGCCGTTTAAATGCCCACGTGCTGACCTGCCCCAAGCTCCCTTCCCAGCCCTGTCTGCTGTTCACAGCGTTGCTAGACTCTTGTGCTCGTGTTTCTAATAACCATAGGCATTTTAGAAAGAGAAACATCATTTTGAGGCATTTTGCTCCCCCAAGACAAAAATAACAACTAATACAAATGTAAACATCTTATAATAAGACTTGGGTCAGAGACAGCTTGTTGGGAAAGAGTCCTTGTCTGCTAATTGTCCTCATGCAAAGAGTAAACTTCAGCCTCCTTGTCTCCCCAGTCAGAAATAACAAATGTGGATTGAAGACCCAAGTATAGAAACCCGAAGCAAAAATTCACAACAGATGTCAGGGGAAAACAGTCTGCTCCTGAGTTAGTAAGTAAGATTTCTGAATTATCAGGCACCAAAAGCATCATCCACTTGAGAAGAACATAGAACTGTGTGGCTTTCTACATCCCAGGGTTTGTCATCGCGACTAGATCCAACTTTAGGCCACAAACATCTGGAGACTGTTCTGAGCTCCAGTGGACTGTCCGTCTTCTTGTCGTTATTCCACGAAGATTACAGCACCTCTTGCGTAGTGTTTCATTTGCCTAATTATCTAGAGACAGCTTATGCATGTTCAGGAGAATTAACATAGATCAGATATACTGTATTGTTTACTTTGGGGACTTGAGAATTTACCGGCAGCTAAACCAGGGGTCCTGGAACCGTTCCCATGACCTGCAGGGCAACAGCCAGAGCCATCTGAATGTAAAAGTCTGCTATCAGAAGATACTGTTATGGTGGAGTCGGGGAAAATGTGTATAGTACAGGGGCCTGACTGATGGAGGACTTGGTGCCTGCCATATGTAAAGAACCCTTGAAACTCAATAGGAAGAAAGTTAAACTGGTTGAAGAAAGAGCCAGGAGATTTGAGCACATTTCCCAAAGTGGAGGGCGGCAGATAAGAGCATGAAGAAGTACTGAACATCTGCAGTCACAGGCATGTAGACTCACATGCAGACGCCGGGTCAGAGTGATGGGCAGGAAGACTCCCGGGCATGGGCACATCAGCTCTGGGCACCGCCGTTGGCGTGGGGCCTCTGGAACGTTGATGCACTGCCTGTGAAATGGTAGACAGAATTTAGGGCACACTTCGGAATTTTGTTAAAAGTTGAGCATCTCCCTCCACCTGTGCAGTGTGGCAGCATCCGTGACAGCAGTCCTGCAGTTATTTTTACAGCTGCAGCAACATCACCCCCCTTTCTCCTCCATTGCCACATGCGTGTACCCCACCCTGTGGAGGTACACGCGGACTTTGTTTTCCTTTCTTTGTTGTGAAAATAATGTCACAGGAGAAAGCTTTGCATGCTGTGTCACAGTGTGTCACAGTATGTCCCCAAGACTGGGCTAGCCTGAACTCTGAAGGGTAAGTGTTCCGAGGGTCCGTGGGGCTCCTACTAGCCTCCTCCCCCTGACTTTAGGTAGATGCTGCTCTGACCCATGACCAGGGTGTTCAGAGTCTGTACCTCACAGGCCTCTTTCTTAGCCAGACTGGCATTTTAACGTCTGTTTGAGGCATTGCCCTCTTTCCATTTTAGCCTGCTAGTTTCAGTTTCAGGATTTCTGGCTATGCGGAATCAGTTCCTTCTCTGTGAATGTTTCCATTGGCAATGCTTTTCTTTTGTTTGCTAGTTTCCCCCTTTGTCTTCTTAAACTTTACAAGATTTTGTTTTGTTCTGTTTTAATGCACAAACACCTGTTCCAGTTATTATGAGCAAGTGCTATTGTCTGGGCCCACTCACATGTCTGGTCAGCCAGACTGTGCAGGGACAGCTGGGTGATGAGGCCTGGTCCCCGTGCCCTCCACCCTCCTGCACACTCGTGCTGAGAGAGGGCCAGAAAGAAGACCTGCGGGCACAGAGCCCAGCCCTTGCTGGGTCTGGGGGAGGGTGGCAGCCCTCATCCGTCTGCACACACAGTCTGCATACATGTGCTTTCTTGCTTGACCATCATGCTGCCGCTGTGAGCAGGAGCAAGAGCAGCCTAACCAGGGAGGGTAGTGACTGTCTGCACAGCCTGAGGTGGGTGGCAGCGCTGGGAGAGAAGCTGCCAGGATCCAGGCTTTGCCCTTCTCAGCTCGTGCACACCTCTCACGTAGCCACTGACCTCAGCTTCTTGGCCCAGGATTTGTATCTGCCCATAGGAGATTAGTGACTGAGGAGTTGACTCTTATTTTCTATTGGCATGTCTTCACTGTACATGATTAGGGGTTGTGTTGACATTCTGCATATGTGCCTGTGTGTGTGTGTGTGTGTGTGTGTGTGTGTGTGTGGTGTGTGTGGTATGCTTTGATCATTTCCCTCCTTGGTCCCCACTCCTACCCAGCAGACCACTTCCTCTTCTCAGGTAGTCCCCTCTCTGCATGGCCCCCCTTCCACATGAGAGAGCGAGCAGGCAGCGTGCAGTGTTTGTCTTTGTGAGTCAAGCTTACTTCCCTTAGTGTGACATCTCCAGCTCCATCCACCTGTGGCAGACGCCATGACTGCACTCCTCTTTATGGCCAAACAGCACCCCAATGTGTGCATATCACAGGCCTTCTTTATCCATTCATCTGCTGATGGCACCAGTGCTGAGCCCATGGTGTGGCTGTTGTGACTGGTGCTGCAGTAAGCACATCTGTGCCCGTGTCTCTCTCGTCTGCTCCTTCTTCCTGGGCGCACCGGGGAGGGATGTGCCTGGGTCAGAGGGGAGAGATGTTTCTGGTTTTCTGCAGATGCTCCATGCTGATCCCATGCTGGTTGTGCTGGTCTAAATCCCACTGCAGTGTGCTCTTTCCAGTGTCTGATCTCATTTGTGTGTTTGTGTACATGTGTGGGTGTGAGTATGTGCATGTCCGTGTGTGTGTGTGTGTGTGTGTGTGTGTGTGAGTGTGCGTGAGTGTGTGAGTGTGTGTGAGTATATGCATGTCTGTGTGTGTGAGTGTGTGTGTGAGTGTGTGTGTGTGAGTGTGTGTGTGAGTGTGTGTGTGTGTAGAGCTATTCTTCTCACAGGTGCGAAGGGCACTGAATGTTTCTTGATGTATTTTTTGGCTAGTTATTCTTGGCTTTCTTGAGATGTGCCTGTCCATTTGGTTTGGCCCTTGTTGATGGGATTATTTGAGGTTTTTGTGTTTCGATTTATGTTCTTTTTACATTCTGGGTATACACCCGCCAGTTGTCTGCTGGAGCCTCCCATTCTGCCATTCTCTTTCTACTGTATAGAAGCTTTTTAAATGAGATGTAACCTCACTCGTCAGTTCTTCTGAGCTATTGAGTACTGTTCACAAAGTCCTTGCCTGCCTGTATCCTGAAGTTCCTTCTCATAGCTTTACAATGTCAGGTCTTACCCCCATTGTGAGGTGATTTTTACTCAGAGTGAGAGGCAGCTACTTTGACTTTGTACATTTGCACATGCAGCTCTCCCAGTACTCTGTGAAGAGCCCCACCTTTCTCCCATTATGCTTTTGGCACTGTTGTGAAAAGTCGGATGGCTGTGGTGTGTGTGCTTGTTTCTGGGTCCTCTGTGGCATCCTTGGTGCGCATGTCCGTCACCATGCAGTCTTTGTCCTTGTAGCTCTCTAGCAGTTATTGTGACACCTCTGCGGCTGCTTTCTCTACTCAGGATTGCTCTGGCTGTTGTGGGTCGCTTGTGCTTGGGTGTGAGTTCTAGTATTGTTTTGCTTTGAAGAATGTCTTTGGGGTCTTGACGGTAATTATGTTGACTTTGTAGATTGCTTTCAGTAGCATAGCCACTTTGACTCCATCAATCTGCTGATCTACAGGCACAGGGCGTCTTCCCACCGTCTGCTGTCTGCACTTGTTTTTTGTTTTTTTTTCTTCAATGTCTTACAATTTCTCTTACAGAAGCCATCCATCTTATTGGTTGGACTCGTTTCTGTGTGTTTTGTGTGGGTGCCCAATCATTCATTTCTTCATTTCAGAACTGTTGCCAATGGGACTGCTTTCCTAATCTCTCTGGGCGTGTCTTTTGTTGGTCTGCAGAGAGGCTGATGATTTATTTCTTTACACTGCTTTTGTTTCCTGCCACCTCACTGAAGTGTTCATCAGAACAGAGAGTTTCCTCATGGTCTTCAGGGTCTTCAGAGTGTAAGATCATGTCATCCCAAACAGGGATGCTGTAACTCTTCCTTTCCAAATCACATCCTGTCTGCTCTTTTCTCTTGTTCACTGCTCTGGCTCGCTAAGCCTTCTGTGAGTAAGCAGAGTTGGTAGTCACCTTTGTCTCATCCTTGCCCCTTCTTTTGACCTAGCACTGGCTCTCCATTTGTTATGCATAGCTTTTATTATGATGGGGAATGTTCCGTCTTTTCCTGTTTTCTTTGAGGCTTTTATCATGAAGGGAAAGTGAACCTTGTGGAAGGTCCTCTGAGTCTTTTGAGATAACCATGTGATATTCATTTTCATTCTCTCTCTCTCTTTCTCTCTCTCTCTCTCTCTCTCTCTTTCTTTTAGACTGGGTGATTGTAATATTTTCTGCTTTCTCACGACTTTTCCTTTGTTAGGTAAAAAGCAAAATGTCCATCTCCACATTCTGGGAACCACCTGAAGAGGGCTTCGGGCGTGTCTGTGTGTGTCTGTGTATGTCTGTGTTTTAGCATCCCAGTTTGCTGTGTCCTGAGTTGAATGCCTGTCCTTTGGTCTGTGCCTCTTCTTCTTGAGGGCTGTCTGTCCACACAAGCTTTCCCTTCCTCCAAGCCTTTTCAACTAGTTTTTCCATGAACTTTGGAGAGAGAGGAATTGGCTACGACTTCAGTTCCCTATGGGTTTCTGCAGTTTACATTGTAAGCTTGCAATCAGTGTGAGGGTTTCATTTAAATTATTGACAGTGTGGGTTAATTACACACACACACACACACACACACACACACACACACAGAGCAACTGTTAGCTTCCTTGGCTACCATGTCACAGTGATGGCAGATCCTCATATCCTCTCACAGAAGCAGTGACAGCGTCAGCCGTGTCCCACAGTCCCCTTAGTGTGCTCCTGGGTAAGCACAGTCCCCAAGCCCCAGCATCGTAGAACTCTGAGGACAGGCTGGCACGGTGGCAGGGATGGTACTGCCCGGTCTTCAGGCTGCCGCCTGTACACTCAGCAGCACGACTAAGGAGCTGGTCGTGAGATGTGGGCAGAATAAAAACATGCCAGACTTAACAGGTTACCCTCCAACTGTGCTCCAAAGTAGTTGGAAATATCAAAGTGCAAAAACTGAGTAAAAACGTGCCAAGCTTCCATGTCTGTTTATTTACAAGCAGTTTCTGAGAAGGAAGTCTGGGTGGCCAGTGCTGTGGGGTCCCCAGCATTTTATTACGACAGCTTTGACCAATGTGACTATAATGGGACTGTTACTGCCCCTGTTGCCCGTTGGGGAGGGGCTGTGTTCTGCGATCCCCAGTGTAAGCGTCCTGTTACGTTCTGCTCCCTCTAGGCCCATACCTCCCAATGGATTGCATGCAGAGACCTGTGTGGGTGAGTACGCCTGGCATGGGGCAGTAGTGTACCTGTCATGAGCACACTGAAGGAGAGGCCTTCTCACCCTAGGACAACGCAGCACGGAGCAGGATGTGTGCCCAAGCTGCAGCATTGTCAATCTATGAACTACCTCTGAGTCTCCTGTGGTGCTGCGCTTTTGGGGGACCTGAGCTTCAAAAAGGGAACTGCGGATGGGGAGGACCGGGAGGATGGGGAGGACGGGGCTTCCCTTTTAGCTACGCGGCCGGAGGGGGTAGGCACAGGGAGCTGACACCTGTGTGAAGCATGGGTTTTCTTGGTGGTTTAGATGAAGATTAGGGTGTTCTGTGGTATATTTTGTTTGTAATGTTTGCTTGAACTGCAGAATGTTGTTTGTCTTGCTTTTCTGTTTTTCTTGAGATATGACTCAGAGTTTTTGAAAAACTGACCAGTAGTTGGATATGATTTACAAAAATAACGTTTCCAGTAAGTTAGCCTTGCCTCATCTTGGCGGACTATGCCCCAGAAAATGGTCGTCTCAGAGAACGCAAAGCAGTTGTGGGCTGCCTCTCTGGGAAGGCTTTCCTGTGCTGGCATTTACAGGGTGCCCAGTGGCTTCCCTGGTGACCAGTAACCCTGACTGGTCCACCTCAGTGAGCTCTCCAGCATCCTGCTTGGTTACATTTGCTCAGTTTGCTCTCTGTTTTTCAGTAGGCAGCTCCAGGTGGACTGGTCCCAAGCACATGACCACAGAGAGTTTACAGTGACTGTAAGCCTTAAAACAACGTGTAGTAGGGTATGTCTCCATGGCACAGTGTGTGGGGAGCAGGCTGCCCCCAGGAGGCACAGATGACTCTCTTCCCCCTCCAGCAGCACTTGCTGGCTGGTCTGAGCTCAGCTCCTCACTCACAGCTTTCTGCCACTGCTCCGGGGATGACACGATCAGTTTCAGACATTCATTATACTCACTGAACCTTTGTGCATCAAAGGAGAACTGGGTGGGGAGTTGTGAGGCCCTGGCCCCTGAGGTGAAGTTAAAGCCGGAGACCTGATCTGCCACACCCACTCATGAACATGCGTGTGTGCGCGTGCACACGTGGTTTGATCACTGCAGTTCTGTGAGCCTAGGTTTTCAGTGTGACACATGAGCATAATGACAGTGTGACCTTCTGGGATTCTTGCGGACATAGCTGGTAGAGTGTAGGCAGCTCTCATTAGATGCTAGGTGTGTGTTCTTGATAATTCTGCTATTCCAGAATCTTGAGGTTTTCACTGTGTGACCTACTTTTGTTAGGAAAAATTAAACTTTTCTTGTCTTCATCTCTGAGTCATTGTTTGGTTGTATTTTGGAAACATTAATTTTTTTTCTATGTTCCTTTTCTCAATAATATTTTGCTGGCTGGCTGGTAACGCCTGGCATTTGTGAGAAGAAAATATGTAGCGGTTAGGTTTGAGGCAGAGTGTGTGTCTGCTCCTAAGGATGCTTGGCTGGGTCTTAAACCCTTAGGCCCCTCACTGAGGGAAGACCCCCGGCTCCAATGCTAGTGATGTAAGAGCTCTTCATGTGTTTGCACCTGGTCACGCGTGCACGCTGTGTCACATGTGTGAGCCGTGTCATGTGTGCATTGCATCATGTATGTACTGCATCATGTGTGTGCGCCATGACATTTACTCCTCACTGTCATGGGCAGATCCACAAGCAGCGCCTTCACGTTACTCTCTCCCTGTTTCCTTGTTGTGCTTTAAAGACGACTCGTTAGCATGGCCTTCCCCTCTCCTCCTCTGCCTGGGAAGGATGAGGATAATTATTGGCTTTTGAAAGCTCTAGAGGCTTTCTAGAAAGAGATGGAGGAAGGGATGTGTGTTGCATGTTACATGTTACATGTTGCGTGTTGCACGATCTGCCCTGTTGGAAGGGATGATGAGCCCTGAAGGCTTACCCAGTGGGCTGGCATCCTGCGGAGAGGTTGTTAAGAGGGTGACCTCTCCCTTGTGTCTTATCTCTCTTCAGTCACTCCCCTGAGTCACACCATGCCAGGAGGCAGCCCTCACACCTTGCAGACACAGAATGTTGGCCAGAGGCAGAGGGAGCCTGCAGCAAAGGCCTACGGCCCTGAGAGGCTTGGAGCCAGACAGCAGGCACATGCTTCCTGGGTTCCTGACCTGCAGATCCTGTGAGGCGAGATGTTGTTTTCATTGGTAGAGTCCTTGGCAGTGCACCATAGCTGACTACCACAGCCCTATCGTCTGACCATAATGGATGATGAAACCTCTTCTTGGTAAAGAGCTTAGTAAAGACACAGTTACCACTGAGCTGAGTTTGGAAATACTATTGCATAATTGGTTTTCATCATTTAAGATGTAAGGGGGAGGGGGAACTGGAGAGACGGCTCAGCAGTTACGAGTGCTAGCTTGTAGACACCCAAGTTCAGTTTTCAGCACCCAGAGGGTGGCTCACAGCTATAACTCCAGCTATAAGGGGATCCTCTGGTCTCTGTATGTCCACTGACACACACACAGACACACACACACAGAGACACACACACACACACTTTTTTTAAATGTAAAGAAAACACAGAACAGAGTGATGAGCAGAGCTCACAGAGTGGCCTGGCTGTGTGACCGACCATGCCAGCAATCAGCTATGATCAACGTGAAAGCTGTGTTTCTAGCAAAACCGCTGTGTCCAAGAACCTCCCTCAGGGCTCCTTTAAGGCCAGGTTCCTCGGTGTCATGTTATATATGACAAAACGCATGTTCTGTTTGGTAGACTAGGCAGTCATCCCAGAAGGAGACCCAGCCTCTTGGTGTTTGTGATAGTCTATAACATGTTTGTGTACATCGGAATTGAAATGGGGGAGTGCCACATGGGAGAGTAGACGTGGTGAGACGGGCATGTGGTGGCATGGTACCTTACGCTGGCGCTTGAGGGAGCTAGCTAGTGCCATCCAGGGTTCAGTGTTTCCCTCTTCCTGGCAGCAGCTTTTCTGGGCTGCCACCCCTGAGAACTTCAAGCCACATGGGATGATACGTTGATGGTGGACGGCCGATGCTTGCAAGGTCTCCACTTATATGAGACTTGCAGACTCCACTTGGCCTGTGTGGGAAGCAGCTATAGTGTGGTAGCCATTTGTTCTCTGTAGGCCCCGAAGACCCTCTTGGAGTTCAGCCTGCAGACTGCACGCGGTGCAGAGGGTGATGTGCTACTAGGTAGTGGCTGGAAACGGTCAGACTGCTCTTTGGCTGTCTTCCCATAGCTTTCAAAAGGAGGGCCGTTCATCTGGGCTGCAGCAATGTGTTTTTAAAACATTAAGAGACACGGGACTGGTTATGGCTTAGGGTGTAGCTCTGAGGCCAGGCTTTCACCACAATTAACAAGGCCCTGGGTTAGAGCCCCAGAACCACAGATTATCCGGGCGGTGGTGGCGCACGCCTTTAATCCCAGCACTTGGGAGGCAGAGGCAGGTGGATTTCTGAGTTCGAGGCCAGCCTGGTCTACAGAGTGAGTTCCAGGACAGCCAGGGCTACACAGAGAAACCCTTTCTCGAAAAACCAAAAAAAAAAAAAAGACACTTAGTCTCAACAAATACTTTTTGATAAAGAAAAAAAGTACATAGAAACATTTAAGAAGCGTCATTTTGTCTGTAATGAGTGAAACTCTGGCGTGTCTTCCACTCACTGTGGATAGGTACTAGTAGAAAGGGCTTGCAGTAATGAATTCTGAAACTTTAAAGGTGCATTATGTCACCTCATTTGCTGCCAGTTGCCTAGTTGTGAAGATAACTGATGTGTAAGCTGTGTCTTCCTGTCCAGGCCTTAAACATTCTGGTTTTTCTAAGTGTCAGCAGGAGCCAGGCTGAGCTCCCTAGGTGGTTTAGGACCGTCCGTCAGCGAGTTGGTTTTTCTCCTCGTATGTTCTGGTGTTGGGCTCCTGCACCCATTGCTTTACAACATGCCCAAAGCATGGGGAGTCGCGAGCATTCCGACATTCGGCAGTGGTCACGGATGGAAGGCTACATATGACAGTGGTTTTTGTGTGACTGTGACACAGAGAAAGTCGGTCGTGTGAGCACGGGGCCTGGTCTACTGAGAAGGCTTTGCCTGAAGCGTCTGACACAGCTCTGTGTGTCTGTTGCATGAAAGGGCATTTACTGCAGTGTGGGGCTCTCTATTAAGAGAGAGGGTTTATAAGGAGTTCCGGAGTCAAAGGTCGCTGCTAGTTCTGCTGGTTCTTGCTATAGCTTTCAACTCGAAGTCCATGTGCCAAGTGTCCCCTTTTGTTAGTGTAGATTCTTTTTCTAGGAAGTCAAGAGGAGGGAGAGATGAAGGGCAGTCCAACCAGGCCAGGCTTGACACTTTACAGTTTACATTTCTTACCAGATGGCTCCAAATTACGTTCAGTTGTTTGTATATTATGCTATAATTGATTGTGAACTGGAAGTCGCGTCTGTCTGCTGTCTGCACTTAGCCTCGAGGGCTGTGGTGTGGGAGAAGAGCTGAAGTCTCCACTGTCAGCTCACCACTGACCTGAGCTCTTGGCCTGTCTAAGGCAGCCTAGGTTACAGATGATGGCAACTTACTGGGCTTAAAAATTGTATTTCTCTGGCAAATGCTTGCTCCGCCTGAGCCTCTGCCTGCTTTATGTCGTGGACCCTCGGAAGGCTGCTATCTAGGGTTTTCTGATGCCTTCCATTAAATAATGCAAATCATCAGCTAGGCCTGACATTTCTAGTATACTTCCATCTCACTCAAATAACGTGTAAATGTGAAGTGTCGGTGATGTGACCAAATCGGTTTTGTCCATTGAGCTTGTGACTGCTGATTGTCTACCCACTTCCACCCAACGGAAACAGAGGCTCAGTTTCATTCCTCATGCCCCCTACAGCTGTGTGTGAGCCAGCTCTGCCAGTGAGTAGTCACAAGCAGATGTGACTGGCCATTGTTTCATTAAGGTCTCCCACGAATGGAATGCTTTTTTTTTTTCCTCCTCTCTTTCTTTCTGCAGACTTTATGGCAAGGTTTCAGCAGCCATTTTGGGCCCCTGAGCTACCCTAGAGACTAGAAAATACAAAGTGTAGTTGACAGCAATGGAGGAGCACGCAGGAAAATGCTTTTGAGCTTGTGGAAGCTGTTTGTCAGCTTTATGCATCCTTGAGAAAATTAGTCCCCCAAATGTTTGGGTTTGGCTTACTGGGCTTCAGATAGCAGTGAAGCCAGGCTGGTAAACCGTGTGTTTGCCTTGCTGAAGAGGCTGCATTCAGTGACCTGGGCAGTGGGAAGGTTGAAGATTGCGGGATCACATGGAATGCTGAATAGGGGAGCGCCCTCCCCCGGCTCACCCTGGGGACATAGCCTCAGCTCAGTGCAAAATATTTAAGAGGATATTCAGATCATGCTTGTGGAACTATGGCTGTCCCACATCCACTCAGGCACCACAGAGTGGAAGTGCTGCGTGAACGTGGATCAGGACCTTACCAGGGCCCACTGGCTCCCACCGTCCCTGGCTCCAGCCTCAGTAGGAAATTCATAGTGTTGTCAAGTGTCCAGTAGGTTAAAATCTGCAAGGTAGGAATGATTTTTAAGGATTAAAATGTTCTTGGTTGGGGCCAGAGAGATGGCTCAGTGGTTAAGAGCACTTACTACTCTAGGAAAGGACCTAAGTTCAGTTCCCAGCATGCATTTGGGCAGCTCACAGCCACCCCGCAACTCCAGCTCCAAGGGGTCTGGCCCCTCTTCCCAGCCTTTTTCCCAGAGATGGTGCAGTTAGTTGGTCTATGGGTTAATGTGCTAGCCTCTGACCTGCTCTTACCCTAAACTGGGCTGTTCTACTGTCTTTCCTTGGCTCGGTTCTCGGAGCTCTTGAGGACAGAGCTAAGACCAAGTGTGGAGTCCTGACTGCAGAGCCAGCTTCCTCAGGAGAGGGGAGAACACATCTGCATGAGGAGGAGACAGTGAGTGAGTGTGAGTGTGTGAGTGAGTGTGAGAGTGAGTGAGTGTGAGTGACCGAGTTGCTTTCATTTCTGCTGAATTAGAATGCGCTTACAATGCACACACATCACAGATTCTCACAAGTTTATGAATTGAACTTGTCAGAACTAGGAAACTTTTTCCCAGGCTGGAATAGAGGAGCTGGAGGGGACTCTTTCTGGTAGGTGGATCCCTGGTAACCCTGCTTGTCTGCTCATGGTTGCTGGCATGGCGCTGGCTGTTGCCAATACTGGAAGGAGGACCTGTCTTTGCCAGACCTGCCTTGTCTGAAGAATATCCCAGGTGTCCAGGTGCCCACACCACTCGGTGACATGACGTTCTTATGTGCTTTCGTGTTATGCTTTCGTGTTATCGATGTGGCAACTCCAGACACTGCAGGCTTTCTTGAAGCGTGTAATATCATCGGGCCCCATTTTATTTTTCTGACTTACTTCAAATCATTATGTGGTGTTTTTCTCTCCGACCCCTTCAGGAGGGACACAGAGATTACCACGTGCCATCGGGATGTCCCTGGCTAAGGAGCTCATCTTCTCTGCACGAGTTCTTGATGGTCAAGAAGCCAAAGCTGTGGGCTTGATCAGCCATGTGTTAGAACAGAACCAGGAAGGGGATGCTGCCTACAGGAAGGCGCTGGACTTGGCGAGAGAGTTTCTACCTCAGGTACCATGAGAGCACCTGTGTCCATTTGAGATCAAGTGTAGCACCCACCTCACACACTGAGGTGGCCCTGTCCCACCTCTCAAGTAAAGCAGTTAAAATTAAGATTCAACTTATCTGTCCAGTCAGCACAGTCTGCTTGTTTCTGCCTCCCAAGTACTGGGATCACAGGCAGGCCGCCATGCTAACCTGCTATTCATGTGTGTTGGAGACCTGAGCTCCCAGTCAGCCTGTTACTCACGAGGCCCTCTCTTCAGCCTCACTCTGTTGTATTTTAATATAAAAGGCCATTCAATTAGAAATACAGCAAGTTGATATCAGCTCACCTCCTGTAGACAGATCTGAATCAGGATCAAAGAACTCAGCGTGGCTGGAGAGGATGGCTGCCTCCAGGCTAGTGACAGCAGCTGAGCTTCCACAGTATGAACATTGCTGCTGCTGTTCTCAGAGAGGGTGTGTATCCCGCTGTCACTGCAGTGAGTGTCCATGCTGATGCAGGAGAGGTACCAAATACAGAAACGTGGCTCAGAGCCCCCTTGACAGCTCCAGCTCATCTCCAGCCTGACGCCCTGGCGTTGCCAGTGGTGAGCCAGGCCGACTTCTGTACTCCCCTTGCTTCACTGGGGGACAGGAACTGAGGCATGCTGGGCATTCAAAAAACGCTCACCTCCTGCTGTCTTCAAGACCCAGTTTGATCAGTGACGGCCACTCCGGAGTTGAAGCTCAGAAAATGAGTTTCGTCTAGCATCTCAGTGCTGTTAGCCGCTCCGTGGGTCCAGCACTGGGAATCTGTGAATTATACTGAGGAATTCCTCATAATCTGCATTAAGTAGTAATTAAGCTTGCTTCTTTACTTGAATTTCAGGGGCCTGTTGCAATGAGAGTGGCCAAACTAGCAATTAACCAAGGGATGGAGGTGAGTGCTGAAGGGGAAGGCGGCTGCTCTGCAGAGCCGGTCTTCTGGGTTATTCCCTAGTCTCCAGAGTGCAGCTGATGCCACTCTGATGGAGGTTGCTGGGGTTCCTCCTAGGGCCATAGCTGCAAAATTTAGGATGCCCTACAGCCTATGGAACCTTGTTCTTTTTGACATTGCTTTAGTGGGGTCATCAACCAGTCCCTGGGGAAACAGGCTCCTCAACCAGACCACACGTCTGTCTGTAATTCATGGAGGGCCGTTTGGCTCCACACTGTGTATCGATTTTTACCTGGAATCTCGGAGTATGTGCAGGGAGAAGCAGTGAGCACAAGCTGGTCTGAGGGGTTTGGGTGTCACACTGGGAACATGAAATCAAAGGAGAAGGGTCCTAGACTAAGAAAACAGCAGACAGTGCAGATTCTCATAAACTGTGGGGATGGGGGGCAGAGAGAGGCGCGTGCATGCATGCGTGCGTGTGCGTGTGCGCGTGCGTGTGTGTGTGTGTGTTTGCCTGTGCATGCATTTGTTTGCACACTGAGACCAAAGAAGAGTGTCAGGTATTCTCTTTCAGGTTCCATGTTACTGCTTTAAGGCAGGGTCTGGCCTTGAACCTGGAGCTTTTTTGGTATTTTTTTTTTTTTTTTTTGGCTAAGTTGGCAGCCAGCAAGCTCCAGTATTTCTCCTCTCTGCACCCCACCCTCCAGGGCTGGAGTGACAGGTACGCCCATGCCCAGCTTCCTACATGAGTGTCGGGATCCGAACTCGGCTCCTCTTATTGCATAGCAAGCACTCTTGGCTGTTGAGCCATCTCTCCACTGCAGCTTTGCTATTCAGTTATTGTGGGGGTCTGAAAAAGCTTTCTTCTCTACACACAGGCCCACCAAAGCTTCCTTGGCTGTGAGCCAGTGTAAGGAGAGTGGGTTTGCTTGCAGTGAATGCTGTTTCCTAAAATGACAAGCATTTGACTTATTTCAGTGCTTTAATAATCTTAACAATATTTGCAGAAACACCTTAGATAGTCCTTACCCTGTGCCAGGCAAATCTTCAAATAATACTCACCCCTCATTTGTTGAATACTGAGGCTAGCCCCTTGTCAGTCATGCCTCTGAAGCACAGAGAGGTCACATAACTTTCCCAGGTTGCACAGCTCCAGATGGTGTGTCAGGATGTGAATTCAGGAGCCTAGTTACAAGTCTCAGGCTGCACATATTTCTGAGCAGTTGGGCTGTGTCGGAGGACTCTTGTTTAGGATGGGGCTATTCAGTTGGAATTTGTATTGAATCTACCTTATTCTGCTAAAATGAGTTATGTCTTCTCCTCAGGTCGACTTAGTAACAGGGTTAGCCATAGAAGAAGCCTGCTATGCTCAGGTATGTAACGTGGTCCCAGATCCAGTGAGTGTGTGAATTGTCATCCTCAGAGGTGGGTCCATCTAGGTTGGCAGTAGTTGCTGCTGAGGTTTTACAGGGGTGCCCTGCCATGTGATGGCAATATTTATGGCTCAATGGCTGTTCCTGGGGTTCTGAGCCTCCTTTCGTCACAGAAGAAGAAAAGTGTATGGTTATATTGATAGATACCCCCCTCCTGAAGCAAAAGCCTTGTCAAGATGCATATTCTCCATCAAAGCTCTCCCCAGAGTGTGAGCTGAGCAGACCGTGCGCTGACACAGTGCTCACCCGTCAGGGTCAGGGCAGTGGTGGTGCCTCAGTGTTGGTCAGCATCAGGTCAGGAGCTGAGCTCATACAACAAGACAAGAGCAAGAAGTGAGTGGAAAGTGCACATGTTGAAAAGGCAGAAATGAAGCTACTGACATAACCGTCTGAGACAGTTCCAAACAATCAACAACGAGAAACCTTCACCGGAAGTCACAGCAAAGTCACACTAATCCCGCGCGCAACAAGGGAAATACATGGCTATTCTCTTAGTAGTCAAAACATTTAACAAAGTCTACACAAGCTCTAGAGCAGAAAACTAGTAAACATTGGTGGCAGAAATCATGCTCTGTGTTGTTAGAAGTCCATGTTGGGGGAGGGGGGTGACTCCGCATCATTCAGAAGTCAGTCCTGTGGGCCGTGGTGGTGCACACCTTTAATCTCAGCAGTCCAGGAGCAGGGTGGAGCAGAGGCAGGAGTGAATTCCAGGTCAACCAGGGCAACACAGTGAAGTGAACAAAGACAAAACTGTCTGTATATTTAATTCTCGTAACTGCAAGCATCTCAGCTCATTATTTTCTGAATAAAAGGTCGATTCAGAGTTGAAAGACAAGATTCAGAAGAGATAGCTCAGTATGGCCGAAGATGAAGCTGGAATCCAAGAGTGCCCGGGTTCCAGACCTGTGGTGCTGGTGGCAGAGCTTGTCAGTGCATCCAAGGCTGAGAGGAGACTCACACAGCCCAGCCGAGATACTTAAACAAAAGGACGCCAGCCACTCAGGACAGAGCAGACTGACATAAGAGCAACATGGAGCATCCCGGCTTCCACGTACATGGTGCACAGCCTTACCCTTTGCACCAAATGTGGTTCCCTCCGAGTGGCCGGGAAAGCCCAGTGTGAAAGGAGCTGCTGTACAGACGACGTAGTCAGAAGCTCGGCCCAGGTTATGGCGATGTAAAGCCCCAAGAGAGAAGAGGAGCAGAGGGTTTGACTTCATTCAAATGCCCTTCTGCTCAGTAGAACTCGACTGAAAGGATGGAGAGGGGCGAGCTAGAAGCCTGTCTTTCCATCATACAGATCTGATAAAGCCCTTACATCCCCAACACATCAAGGACTTTTAAGGCTGCACAGTAAGGTAGTGAAAACCCACTTTAAAAACAGACCAGAGCTCTGAGTAGCCACCGCGGTGCCATAGGTGAGCAGATAGCAAACTGCCACCTGAGACTGCCGCAAACACCTGTCGTTTGGAAACTGAAGACTATGGAGTGTGCTCAGGGACCAGAAGTCAGAACAGTGGGCACTGGCACTCACTGTGGCTGCTAGGGTTAGTGGTTCAGTGACCCCATGTAGATGCCAGTTTGAGGTAAGGCCGAGTGTCCTCTGACCATGTTGCCCAGAAACTGTGCCCCTTGATGTTTACTGAAACAGGTGAAAACATATCTACCCCAAACCCTGCTGCTAAACTTTGTTCCCAATTGCTAATCTAGAAACAATCAAAATGTGCTTCACAGTCAGGTCTAGAGGCACAAGACTATAAATTCAAGGAAGGTCAAGGCTAGCCTGTGGTAACTTGAGACTTAGAAGATAGCTTCAACTCTGTCTCAAGAATAAATAAATAAAAAGATGTCCTTCTATAAATGAGCAGACCACCTGGTACGTCTGTGTGGTAGAATATTGCACAGCGAGAAGAAGATGGGATCTGCCGGGTAACCAAATGACATAAAGGAACCCTGAATTCACAGTGAAAGGATTCAGTCTGAAAGTACTGGCTACTGAGTGACCCCCGACACCCAGTGACACTCTGGAAGAGGGGTTTGGCAGGTTGGGGATGAGTATGTAGAGAAGAAAGGATGCTTGGGGCAGCTGAGCCGTTCTGGACACTGTGGTGGCAGATGACGTTGCACTTCTGTGAAAACCCACAGAGCATGCGAGTGGGTGAGAGCTCTTCACAAGGCAGCAGCCATGCTCTCTGACCCAGACCGTAGGAACGGGCGGACCAGAGGGAGCGTGGGGGTCTCCACTTCCCCAGCTTTTCATTTGTTTAACCTCTGAAAAGCAAATGTCTCACTCTTAAAGCATAGTAGAAATGGGAAAAAAAATAGGATTAAAAGTAGTTTGACCACATACTTAGGAGATTTGTTCAAAGCCTTCCCAGCAGCTGCTGATGGCTCTCGTAGTTAATGCTGGATACTCTCGTGTGTCTTATATCTTAGCGTGTGTCATGTTTTGTCTCTTAGACCATCTCGACGAAAGACAGACTGGAAGGTCTTCTTGCTTTTAAGGAGAAAAGACCCCCTCGCTACAAGGGAGAATAGGAGGAAAGCCCGCGACACCCTCCCATAGTGCTGGAAGCATTTCGGAGCCGCCCCATGCCGCCACAGGGAATCTCAGTGACCAAAGTGGAGAGTGGGTTCTCACTACGCCTGGAGCAGGCCCATCTGTACTCCAGCCACTGTGCGCCATGTCATATTTATTCCGATTTATAAAGCTAGCAATGTCCATGGTCAAAACACGTAAAAATTAGGTGTATGTTTTTAATATTTCCCGCGTATCAGGCTTTGTCGTTAATTTTTTAATGTGAATAATTTATATTGCACACTCTAGGGAATAACTGATTGTATGTCTACCGTGCTGCATTAAGAAAATAAAACTATTTCTGTATCCCAAAAATGTGAAGTTATACCAAATGTAGTTGCTGAGTAATTATGTACATACAAGCACACACATGTGTGTACATACAAACACACATGTGCACATACGAGCGTACACATGCCCATCTCTGCCCAAGGACCTGTGTGGACACTGAGGGAAACCCCCTAGTGCCAGTAGTCAATGGAGGGTGATTTAAGAATGTGTGTCTTGCCCCTTGCCCAACCTTTCAGAACAGATTTCAGAGTAAAGTCTGCCAACCCTGCCGAGGAACCACACGGTCCCAGAACAGGGGCGAAGGGCCGGCCCATCAGAGGCTCTGCTTGGCTTCAAGCCATAGTGTCTTCAGCAGGGGTGTCCCAGACTGGGCCTCGCTGTGCTCACAGAGCTTGATGCTTGCTGAAGACTGCAGCGGGCCTCCTGTCCCACCACACATCCAGCCTGTGTGCCCCTACCTCCTGCCGTGCGCTCACATCCTCATCCTGACGCGTCTCTGCTGTTCAGGAACGCACAGAAGTGATTCTTAAATTTCTCAAGAGAGAACAGTGCGCCAACCACCACCCGACCTACAGTTGCTGCCACCTCCGCCACCGAGGCTACAGATCAGAATATCTATCCATCTATCCGGTAGTTCAGCTAACCAGCTGAGGAGCTTGGCCCTCTAGGGATCCTGTCTGATGTCACACTGCCACACCCTTCATCTCCAGCCTGAAACCTTGGCCAGTGGGGTGACTGCCCTTGCCTGTTTCCTTAGCCCTTCTGATTACCAGGGTCATGTCCTGTCTGTCCATGGCAGGCTAAAAATCTCACTAATATTCTAACTGAGCTGGAACCAGTACTGTTAGTGGGTAAGTGGGAGGATTTGGGGGCCAGGCCAGCAGTTGCTGGTTGGCCACTACTTGGTTTCTTAAGCTGAAAGCAAAGTCCTATAGTAACTTAAGATAGGGAGGCAGCAGGAACAGGTACTGGTTCTTGGTGGCTTCTTGCCTGGGTTTTCTTTTGCTGGCACCCCTGAGGCCAGCCGTTGTGGAGGGCTGCCCCCTTGCCATGCAGCATGGAGTGTCTGTGTACATTCATGGTCACATCTGTTCTTTTTGTTATTTTTTTCTGACTTGAGGTAGCCTCATGTAGCCCAGGCTGGTTTCCAACTTGGCCATGTAGCCAAGGATGGCCTTAAACTTCTGATGTTCCTGCCTCCACCTCCCAGGTGCTGGGGTTGCAAGCATGGACCAGACCTGGCTTTCTGTTGCATTGGGGATGAGTCCCAGGGCTCTGTGTATGCCAGGCAAGAGTACCACCAACCCAGCTACAGCCCCAGCACTTGGAGCCCCTGAAACTGGTGGCTAGGTCTGTACATGTGGGTTAAAGAAGGTGCAGTTACCCTCCAAGAGGTAAAAGCAAACAAAAAGACATTTCACTTCATCTTAGCAGGAGACCTGCTGGTTCTGATGGAATAAACCTACAGAAGACCTTAGGGGCTCCTAGTGACTGCTGGCTGGGTGCAGTGCATGCTTGTACTCCTAGGACTTGAGAAGCAGAGGCAGGAGAATGATGCTTTTAAGGCCAACCTGTGCTCTGCTTCCAAGTTAAAAGTGGCCGCTGTTCCTGCAGAGGACCTGGGTCTGGTTCCCAGCACTTCATATTAGGTGGCTCACAGCTGCCTCTGATTCCAGCTCCAGTGAGTTCAGTGCCCTCTTCTGGCCACTGTGGGCACCTGCACACATGCACATTCTTGCATGCAAACTCATAAATAGTACAGGGTCATACAGTGAGCACCGGCTGTCCTAAAATTCCCTATGTAGATCAGACTGGCCCTGAATTTGCAGAGATTTGCCTGCCTCTGCCTCCCCAGTGATGGGGTTAAAGGCATGGATTTTCATGTCAGTCCTATTATATATATGTATGTATATATGTGTGTGTATATATGTGTATATATATATATATATATGTATGATTTATTACTTCTGATTGTGATTGTGCACACATGCATGGGTGAGGGTTATATACAAGTGTCAGTGCCTATAGAGACATTGGATCTCCCTGAAGCTTAGTTTACAGGCAGTTGTGAGCAACCCACTGTGGGTGCCGGGAATTGAACTCCCCAGGAGCAAATGTTCTTCACCCCCCGAGCCAAATCTCCAGCACAAAATAAATACCTTTTTTCAAAAAGCTAGAAGCTCTGACTTTTTGTGGTTATCTCTTTGCCTTCAAGGACCCTCTCAGATTTTGTTTTCTACCCTGAACGATCTGTTTTCCCCACCAATCAAGACTTGCCCCCTTTATCAGATGCACCTTGTCAGGTGGGGTCATTTTCCCAGCAGCACTGGGGAGGATGCTTTTCAGGGATGGATGTCAGTTCTTGGGTCCGGGGCTTGGAGAAAACGCACCCTTTTGGGTTGCTTGTTTGTGCTGGCGGTGGCCCTATCCCTTGCTTGACCTTTATGTCCATTTGGACGGCATGACCTCCACTGGCTTTCATTTAAAAGTCCAAAGATCCTGACAGGCTGACATTTTAAAATAATCAGTCCATTATTTGTCTACCGACCTAGTTAAATATTAACTGACGAGTATGGCTGTGGTTATTGGTCTTTATCAAAAAACCAATTGAGATTATTTTTTCATGCTATGTTAAAAATAACTGTAGTACACGTGTCACAAAAGAAAATATGTGAAAGTTATTAGTTGATAATCTAAAAAAAAAAGAGCTATTTTACATTAATGGAGCAAGGCACCAATTGCAAGTAGGGAACAAGAAGGAAAGTCATTTAAACCCTTTATTCAAAATATCTGTGCTTCAAACCCTAAATTTCTAATGGAGACCCATCTTCATCTTGTCCCAGCCCTCCCTTCTGGAAAGTTCAAAACCCACCTCCCCTCCCCTGCTGGAGGACAGCACTTGGACCTCAGACAGTTGGTGGTTGGTGACTATTTTCTAGATGTTCAGGGCAACAGGAAAAACAGGACCTAGCAAGGAAGATGGGCTAATCCAAAGACAGCGCACACAGGCTCCATGGCGGCCCACTGGTCTCTCGATCATTCACATTTTGAGGAGGTGGGCCGGAAGGTAGCCCTTCCTTGGTAAGTGACAGATCTCTGGGGACAACTGCTCACAGGAACCAGCATGGCTGTTCTTTGTAAAATCCTAACATAAAAATGGCATTGGCCTGACAGTGTGGCCGAGTGGTGGAGGGCATGCTTGGGTATCCGTGCAGCCCGGGGTTCTACTCTCAGCACCACAGAATACAAGTGTTATATGCAGTGCCGTAAGGTGTGTTGACACACTTAGAGTATGTTTCCATGTTTAAGGGTATGTTGATAGGCTAAGGTGGCATATTGTCATGCGGATGACTGAATTAGGAACCTACCCAGTGATTTCCAGGCCCTGTGTGACTCTCCATGACATTCGGTCAAGGGCTCCCACTAGCCTGTGGTACCCAGAGGAGACCAGCACATATACCACCAAGTCGGGTTGATCCCAGAATTGGTGACTCAGCACTTCTGTGCTTATGGCCAGCCAGATGACATAACCACACTAAGCTTTGATGGGTATGCTGTCTGCACAGGGACGTGTGTCCTTTGCCCTGATCGATCATCTCAGCACTTGGGGAGATAAAGGAGGTGTGCTTATCGGATGGTGACAGGCAGGCGGCAGAGCTGGCACTCCTTGGCACATATTCTCACTCTAGTCTTCACAAGTCCCTCAGGAAAGTATGTTATCCAGTCCTAGTTAAAGGAACTGGGTCAGGAGTGGGAGCTGAGCCAGGTCTAGGTGTCTGTGTGCAGGACTTGGTGCTCAAAGACAACAGAGTACTTGGAGAGACGTGTGGGAGCCAAGGGTTAGTTGGCCTCTGCTGGGAGATCCAGAGTGACCAGGACTTATGTCTCACTGATTCCCCACTGGGATAAGTGTCACAGCCCGAGAAACACACTGTTCAAGAAGGGACCCCAACTGGGTTCGACACCCTGGGCTCTTTTCATAATGGCTGACATGCTTCCTATCTCCACCCCTGGGCATGCTGGATGCTGTGCCCAGCCCCCCACCCAAGCTAGGATTTTATTGTGTAGCTCTGGCTGGCTTTGAACTTACAGAGCTCAAATCACCTCTGCTTCTCAAATGCTGGAATAAAAGGTGTGTATCCCCATGCCCAATCTCGTGTCCGGTTCTTAATGCCCTGGTTTGGGGACTGATCATGGAGTCACTGGTTTTCTGAGGGCACCCAAGAAGTCTAGAGCAAGCTTTGGCTCCACAGATACCAAGAGAGAAGCCATAGGCCAAGCATCTTCTTCTCTCAGGGGGGTCAGTACTTGCTGCTGTTTATGGGGTTCCAGTCATATTGCACCTGTCTTTATCATCGGTTCTGCCTCACATAGTGGTGTTGATGGTACTATTTCATGTTTCAGAGGAGACCAGCTGGGCAAGGAGGGAGGCCCCACAACCGTAGCCAGTTTGGGGACATGTCTAAGAACAGAGGCCCTGGCCTTTATTTCCAGCACCGGGGAGTCAGAGGCAGGCAGATCTCTGAGTTTGAGGCCAGCCTGGTCTACAGAACAAGTTCCAGGACAGCCAAAGCTACATGGAGAACCCTGTCTTAAAAAAGGGCCCTGCAGGATGAATTGGGACCTTTAGAGGCTGTCAGGGTGGGAGGAAGTCTCTGCACAGCAGCTGCCCAGTCACAGGAGGTGAGAATTGAAGGTGGCAGAAGCAGCTCGAGACGCCCATCCGCACCATCCCATAAACAGGAAGTGGATAGTCCCAGGCAGGGCTGCTGGGCAAGGACTGTATTAGGTGGAAATGTGGGCCAGCTTTTGTGGAGGGCACCAGCCTGCAGCCTCAGCCTGGATGAGGACTAAGGAATGAAGCTCTGCCCTTGTGGCAGATGCTGGCCTCAGGAATTGGGTGTGAGTGGGGGTGAGGTGGGAAGGTCGGGAGTGGGAGGTAGGACTTACAAGTGAAAACAAATATAGGTCTGTTGGCCACTGTGTTCCTTGGGGTAATCCAGAGTAGGGGGAGCTTTAGCGTGAATTGGCACCATCTTGGGCTGGGTAGCCCAGTGGATAAAGAGGATCTGAGTTCAGGTCCTAGAACCCACATTCAAAAAACCCCTGCATTGTGGTGGCCTGCTTCAATCCCAGTGCTGAGGAGTCAGGAATGGGGGATCCTTAGGACTCACTGCTCAGCTAGCCTGGCCTTTTTGGTGAGCTCCGGGCCAGTGAGCAACTCTGTCTCACAAAACAATACAGACAGTGCCTGTGGGACATTATGGTTAACGTTGTCCTCTTGCTTCCACATGCACAGACACAACTGAACACAAACCTGCACACTCACGCATGTTCCTGTACATGCACATACCTAAATGGCATGTTTACAGCACCAGTTTGGGAGGCCTGGGCATATGGCTTGTCTTGGAGAAAACTGTATTTTTCTAATCAGCCATGGCTTTCAAGTGCTGCTTTGCTGTTTCCTGTGTCTGGTGGGCCACCTGAGCAGGAGCCGGGCTGGGCTGAGAGCACGAAGCTATCCTGCCTAGGGCTCTGCCCACTCTTGAATCTTGCTGTCAAGATGCCTTCAAGGGCTCCAGCCTCTAAATGTTAAAGTCTCGAGCATGTGGAACACTTCCGGGCTCTGCACACAGCAGTGGGAGCTGGTTCAGAGCAGGCACCTGCACCTCCCACAAAAAAGCAGCAGCTCTGTGTCATCGGGCGGCAGCTGAGGACTGAAAGCCTCTGGTGATGGTGTTCACCAAGAAGGTTCTAGAGACATTTGAAAGTTGGCAGCTGCGCCCCTGCTGACCTTTTCAAAGGTAATAAGTCGCTTCACTTTCGGCTTCAGAACGGGCTGAATGAATCAGTTGTGCAGTCTGCAGAGAACAAAGTGTTCGGGCAAGCAAGATAAGCCCAAAGCTGGGCAGCCTCTCCCTCATTGAGTAATATTTCTTTTTAAGTTGTCTACTAAAAAGGCTTTTTATGAAGCCTAGAACTTGCTTATTAAGAAGGCCATCATTTAAATGCATTAAAACGTAACTACAAGATTTATGCGACATATTTCAAAAGACAGACAATGTCGGTGGCATTTAACTGGATGGGAGGAAATTCTGATGGTGGACAGCTACGATATAGTTTGGGAGATAGGATCACATGTGTAGCCTGTGCTGGCAATGAACTAACCATGTATCAGAGGATAAGCTGAACTTCTGATCCTCTGCCTTCGTCTTCCCCGGCTGGGATTACAACCCTTCACCACCATTTTGGTTTACGAGGTACTGGGGCTCAAATCCAGGGCTGTGTATATGTATACAAGACAAGGCTAAGCCTCATCTCCAGCCCCAGCTTACTTATTCTTAGCACCCCACAGTGACTGTTTGACATGCTCAGTACAGGAAATTAATTTGATTTTTATCTAGTCTTTGTGGAAATGTCTGGTGTGGAAATGACCTGTTAATCTGCTCTTGAGAGATGATGGGTGCAGGGAGTTTAATCGGGCCTACCAGTGATGCCACTGCTCCCAAGAACAGCTGTGATGTTGTGACAGCAGACTCTTTGTGCTCACATCACTCCCTATGACCTGCGGTTTCAGTATGAGTGAGTGAGCATCCTGTATACAGACAAACGTGTCTCTTGAGTTTCCTGAAACAAACAAACAAACAAACAAACAAACAAACAAAACCAAATAGGTTTAGAACTTCAAATTTCGTTTTAAGTTCTCCAGGCATAAGAGTTGAGGTGCTAAGAAAAAGAGGCAAGTCTTGGCCCTACCTCAGCTCAAGAGCGCATTGGATCTCCTGGAACTGGAGTTACAGGGGGCTGTGAGCTGCCATAGGAAGCCCAGGACCTCTGGAAGAGCAGCCAGTGCTCTTAACTGCTGAGTCATCTCTTCAGCACTTAAGATTAGTTTTTAAAAAATCAAAAATCAAGGAAAATTTAAGGTATTCTAAGAGAAACTGTAGCTCTGCGTTTGTCAGTAATAGACTGATTTCTCGACAAAGAGTCAAGTGATTTCTTCAGGTGGAATGAAGAGGCTAGGGACCGACTCACATTAGCAGGAAACAAATGAGCACCGGTTATGGTGGGAAGTGCATCCAGGACAGCATGAGTATGCTTTCATGTGTAACTTCTCTTCCTCCGATCAGAATTAAAAGACGAGGCCATAAAGCAGTCGTTATGTGGCTGTGCCGATGGCCTCGTGATGCACGCGGACTTTATTGTGTAACAGTGACATGAGAGGGAAGAGAAGGCTACAACGCTGCCTACAAGCGGAACTTCTATAGATGGTTGAAATTAAATTGACATCAATCCAAAGTAGAATTTAGAAGCTGGAATAGTAATGGTAATTTCCAGAAAGCTCATTAACAAATCAAGTGTATATAGTAAAAGAAATGACAAAGGAAGCAAACACTATACACAGAAATGTACGGAAATGGGGAAGGGAAGGTAGATGGGGAAAGGAATAATGATGAGGAGAGGGAAGGGAGAGAAGAGAGGAACGAGAAAGAGGAAGAAGAGGAAGGGAGAAGGGGAGGCCGGGGAGGCGAGAATGGCAGCTGATGCTGCGGCAGTTAGATACACAGTAGCAAATGGCAGTGTGAGTCCCGCGGTAACCTGGGGGATGTGGACTATCAGCTGTTAGGCTCCCTCTTCATAGGCAGAATGGACTGAGTGTCCCATCTTAAAGCCAAGCTCTAAAATACTTGGAAAGGCCCCCGGCTGATGGAGAGGGCCCTAGGCAACTATTGCTGGTGGAGTGGTAAATCTAACAAGAGCTCCAGACTTCAACACCTCACTTTCAAAAGCCACCGGCACTGGGCAGTTTCATAAGGACAGGAAAGGATGAAATGAGACTCCAAACCAACTCAACTCAGTAGCAGCCTGACGAGCACTCCACAGGGCACACAGCCTGTGTGTTCTCCAGGACAGAACCTGTATCCAGCTAAATACAAGAATCCTTGGAAAGGACTGGAGTTCATTCAGAGTATGCTTGCCAACTCTAATGAGATGAAATTTGAAATTTTTAAGAAGAAGGAATTTGGAAATCCACAAATACAGGATAAACATGATTCTCAAAAAGTATAACATGCTTTGAAATGGATAAAAACAAAAGCTCCCCGTGTTGGAGATCCCCAAGACTCCCTGTAGCTCTGGTCATCCTCCGGAGCTGCGGCGTGTGCTCACACTCCTGCTGCGGCGTGTGCTCACACTCCTGGTGGTAACTCATTGCAGAAGAATGTGGTGTCCAGCAGCACTGGAGAAGGCACGGACAAGGGTTAAGGGAGACAAGCGGCATCCAAGGGTCTTTCTGCTCAGGAGGTCACGTAGGATGTGCTTAGCTCTAGCAATGGTTTGTACAAAGCTTGCTGGAGCATTGCCAGCAACTTGCTAGATATGGAGAACCCCGGAGTCTCGCTGGGAGCATCACACACACACACACACACACACACACACACACACACACACACACACACACACAGAGACAGAGACAGAGAGAGAGAGAGAGCACCACAGTTTATCTTTCTAAAAGGAAACAGGGTGGTATGAGATACTGTATTTGTGCAGTTAAGCATGGCTCCTCTTGGGATTTTAAATTCCTTTTCTGGTGTCTCAGTTACGTCCTGGTCTGTGATTTCAGTTAACAAGGAGCTATGGCCAGACATTGAAAGTGTCCTGGGTCCTGCTTGCTTTTTCTTTTTTTGACCTCTGGGTCATGCTCTGTGCATCTGTTGAGATGAACACATCCTAGTTCCTACATTTTCTTTCCCCCATGCTTTCTGTTGGCCACTCTTGCATGGGTCTCTTAGTAGGTAGTCTCCATGTGGGTGTACCCTCACAGACAGCTGTAACTGGAGCGCTAGTGGACAGTAATCCTGGTAGGGAAATGCAGAAGGGAGCAAATGGGAACTTGAATGGCGTTCCCATGGGTGAGAGGAAGCAAAGAAACTCGGATCCTCATAGGTTACATGGAACTGATTATTAAAGCTAAAGTTAGGTATAGCGAAGTAAGAAGAAGGGCAGGAGTGAAGAGTGGTTAGTGCACTTGCAGAGCACCTGAGTCTGGTCTCAGCATCCACGTGACAGCTCACAAACACCTCTAACTCAAGTTCCGGGGGATCTGATGTCCTCTTCTGACCTCCAAAGGCACTGCGTGAATATGACGTACATACATACACTCGGGCACACATACACACACGTACACGTACATGCACACACACTCACACACACATGTGCATGCATATACATGCACACACATGCTCACACACTCATACACACACTCAAACGCAAACACGCACACACACATTAAATGAATAGATAGGTGAATTTTTTAAGGAAGTAAAAATAATAGGGACTGGGAAAAGGGAAGAGGAGGAAATAAGGAATGAGAGAGCAACAATATAGGTTAAAGGTCAGAGAGATACTGCAAGTAATAGTCATAAAACCTAATCAAGCAATTAAAAATACAGATGCGAAGGTTTAAAATGAAGAGAAAATGAAAATGAAACAGAAATAAAATTACTAATAAGAACAACATTACTAATCCCTTGAGCTGGGATAAATGTAGGTCCCCATCCTCCGAGGTGTCTTTACAACCAGCCCCTCTGATGGGAGGACAGGCTGCATCTCCAGGTTCAGTCACAGTAGATCCAGTGGGCTGTGTGCAAGCTGCCATCCCTCTGTCTCATCAGTGCAGATTTCTGCCCAGGAATCGGCCCTCAGGAGGTTCCCTGCCTCGGCATGGAATGTCCCCTCCTGCAGTGTCCATCCTGGGTGCCCCTCCCACAGTGTCTGACCTGGGTGCCCCTCCCGCAGTGTCCATCCTGGGTGCCCCTCCCACAGTGCCCGTCCTGGGTGTTCCTCCCTCAGTGTCCATCCTGGGTGCCCCTCCCACAGTGTCCATCCTGGGTGCCCCTCCCACAGTGTCCGTCCTGGGTGCTTTCTTCCTCTGTGTTGCATGGGCAGGCACACTCTTCACCAGTGGATTTCAGTGTTCTGGGCACTCAGGGGGCTGAACCTGCACTGGTTTGCTGGTCTCCTCTTAACAGGGTTGCAGCTGCTTTTCTGACGGTGTCCTACTGTGTGCCTGGCTCTATTGCACTCATGTGTTTGTATCAGGGTAAACTTTCTTTGGTGTCTGTGTGGTTTGCTTTCCCAGAATTGTCATTATGCTTGACAGATGACTTGTCTGTCTCTCTTTGTCTCCCCCTACCTTGTCTCTGTCTCTGTCTCTGTCTCTCTCTCTCTCTCTGTATCTGTTTCTTTCTCTCTCTCTCTTTCTCTTGTGTATGTTTGTCTCTCTATCGCTCTGTCCCTGTCTCTCTGTCTCTCTGTCTCTGTCTCTCTCTGTGTCTGTCTCTGTCTCTGTCTCTCTCTCTCTCTCTCTCTCACACACACACACACACACACTCCACAGAATGTAACCCAAACCCTCACACACACAGGCAATGCTCTACCATTGACCTATGTCTTCAGCCCTCTTTTACCTGGTACTAAGCTCTCAATAACTTGCTCACAATGGCCTCAAACTCCCTCTGTGGTCCAGGCACAATGCTCCTGCCTTAGCCACCCCTCAAGTAGCTAGCAACACAGGCCTGCCCATGTCAACTAGGTCTGCCTTCTCTGGCTTTTCCCATCTGAGCTACGAGTGTGCTGGCTGGATAACACATTCAGTGTGATGCTCTGATTGGAGCCTGTTTTTCAAACTTCTTGGGTGTGTGGGCTTAAATCTGGTATTGAACTTGGGGTCCACTTGGCCACTATCTTCTCAAGTGTCTTCCTAACTGGCTCCCTAGGACTTCCATCCTTCATGTTGGTATACTCAAGGAAACCCCACAGGCCTCCTGAGGTCTTTGCTTTCCTTTGACCTTTCTTCTGTCTTTGGATTTGATCGCTTCTCCTGAAGGGTTCAGATGTACCCTTTCCTCTGCCGCCATGGTGCTGCTTTGGAGAGTTCTGAGTAAGCGCTCCACAGCGGGTTGTAGTTTTGATTTTGGGAACCTTCTTTGGTTCTTCCTCTTCCCTGGTTTCTCTGTTAATATTCCTCGTTTGGTCAGACATCATTCTCACACTTTTCTCTAGCTTTTTGCACATACTTAAAAACATTTTTTAAAATGTGTACTGGCTGGTTTTGCATGTTAACTTGACACAAGCTGAAGTTATCACAGAGAAAGGAGTTTCAGTTGAGAAAATGCCTCCATGAGATCCAGCTGTAAGGCATTTTCTCAATTAGTGATCAAGGGGGGAGGGCCCCTTGTGGGTGGTGCCATCTGTGGGCTGGTGGTCTTGGGCTCTATAAGAAAGCCAGATGAGCAAGCAAGGGGAAGCAAGCCAGTAAGGAACATCCCTCCATGGCCTCTGCATCAGCTCCTGCTTCCTGACCTGCTTGAGTTCCAGTCCTGACTTCCTTTCATGATGAACAGCAGCATGGAAGTGTAAGCTCAATAAACCCTTTCCTCCCCAACTTGCTTCTTGGTCATGATGTTTGTGCAGGAATAGAAACCCTGACTAAGATAAAATGTGTGTGTGTGTGTGTGTGTGTGTGTGTGTGTGTGTGTGTGTGTGTGTGTTTTATGCTTTGCCTTTCTGGAAACAGTTCCTTTGGGCTATTGAGTTGACATTCCATGCTTAGATCGTGACAGGGCCAGTCCTGAATATAGACTGATCAGACTTTGGGCAAGGTTCCCTGTGCAGATGTCATAGTATCCGAGGGTCCTTTTTGGAAAAAAGGGCGAATGGGAAATAAGGGGAGAAGAGGGGAGGGAGGAAAGAAAAGAAAGGGAGGGAGAAGAGGGGGGGAAGGAGAAAGGAGGGAGGGGCATAAGGGAGGAGGGAGAGGGATGTGAGAAAGCTGGGAAAGGAATGAGGGAAAAGAGGGAGGGGGATATGAGGGAGGAGGGATGGGGGTGTGAGGGAGGAGGGAGGGGGATGTGAGGGAGGAGGAGGGGGATGTGAGGGAGGAGGGAGGGGGATTTGAGGGAGGAGGAGGGGGATGTGAAGAAGGAGGAGGGAGATGTGAGGGAGGAGGGAGGGGGATGTGAGGGAGGAGGAGGGGCATGTGAAGAAGGAGGAGGGGGATGTGAGGGAGGAGGAGGGGGATGTGAGGGAGGAGGAGGGGGATGTGAAGGAGGAGGGAGGGGGATGTGAGGGAGGAGGGAGAGGGATGTGAAGGAGGAGGGAGGGGGATATGAAGAAGGAGGAGGAGGATGTGAGGGAGGAAGGAAGAGGGACAGAAGGGGCAAGAGAAAGGATGGGTACAAAGAGAAAGATGTAGAAAGGAGAAGGTAGGAAGAAGGGTGAAAGAAGGAGAGACTTAAGTTTCATGGTCCCTTCTTTCTGAAGTGTCAGAGAACTAAGTGTCTCTCCATTTTCTTCTAGAAGGCACACTTGGTGCTTGGCTCTGAAGTATTTTCAGGCAGAAGTGTCATGGAGAACAAGGCCTGTGTGCCTGGCCCTCTCTTATCCTCCCATCCCCCTCTCCCTCCCTCCCCTCCCCCTCCCCCTCCCCCCCAGTGCTCACCCACTGTACATTGTCAGTGCTAATTACTGGTCTACTCCAATGGAGCGGGAGACTGTTGATGTTACACTAACAGTTTATGCTCGACAAGCTCTCTGTGCCTGTAATAATCACAGCATATTTGTCTTTGGTATTTCGCAAGCATTCTTTCTGGATAATACTGGCAGGATTAAGTAACAGCTTCTCGCCAGTGCAGTTGCTCAATGGCATTAAACACGGATGCAAGGCTATGACGCGTACAGCCCGGCTCCCCCCATCTCTGACCTTTTGCTTTTCTTACGTATAAAATAATCTATTGTAAGCCTGTGCCTATTGTTCCCATCCCAGATGCCAGGAAACACTTCAGCAAAAACATTTTGCTTTGGTGTTAAAGGACAGCCTTTATACAGTGGTTAGGAGTAAGACAGGCAGGCAAGCCACCAGGCTGCCAGCAACCAGGGACTTCAAAGTCTTCCTTTGGGAACTGTGGGGGAACTGACATTTCTGTTTCTCTGTATCCAACTTCGTTATTGGCAACATGTATGTGTGTGTGTGTGTGGGGGGGATGGTTGTGATTCGGTCTGAGAAGGTCAGACGCGACACTAGCTACTTTGTGCAGCCTGGTACTCAGATCCCAAACACGTGCTCGGAGCCTGTTATGCAACCCAGCCCAGAGCCTCAAGGCCATTTTGCACAAGTTTCTCCTTCCCCAAGTTTACAGCCTCCTGAGATCATTAACTCATGACATAATTCTCGCCCACAAACACGGGCCTCTCAAACAGAGCAGAAATTCCAAAATAAAGTGCTTCAGAAATAGCTAAGCTTTTTTTTTTTTTTTTTGGACTTTTTTACCCTTCCTGCACGATTCACGACTGTTTTTTTTTTTTTTTCTTTTGGTTTTTCGAGACAGGGTTTCTCTGTGTAGTCCTGGCTGTCCTGGAATTCACTCTGTAGACCAGGCTGGCCTCATCACGACTGTTTTTTAAAGCCACTGAGTGAAACAGAGAAGCCTACTCAGGGGTTTCTTTTTTTAAGCGTGGGAGTTTGATGTGAGAGGCTGCCTGTGGGAACGACCTCTTTCGCAGTGTTTTGATTTTACCTGGGTTCTAGCTTGCTGTTGAAATGCCAGGTCTACCTCTCTGTCTGATAAGCTAAGGACTAATGCACAGAGGCTTCGGTGGACATTTTCAGCACCACTAGGTGAGGCCTGACATGTTCCCACACACAGTGGAAAATTACTGTGGTGGCTGTTACTGAGTCCACAGGACCAGGAAAGTAAATGCCACGCACACTGTGGCAAGTTTTTAATGTTATCAAGGGAGTTTGGCCCGACTCGATGATGTGTCAGGATTCTTTGTTGTGAGTGGCACAAGTTCAAACAAACGTGGCCTAGATCAAAGAAAATGTCACTTGGCCTGCAACCCTCAGCAGGAAAGGGCAGGACCATGGGGACAGTGGAATCAGGCTCTCAGGGCTGGAGGGACACCTTGTGTTTCCTGTCGTGCCTAGCGGCCAGGGGATGGCTTCATTCTCTGGTCTGGTTTTACACAGTGGCAGTTTCCATCCCACTGGAGATTAGAACTCAGGTCCCCAGGCACGCAGGCACTTTATCAACTAGGCAGTCTCCCCAGCCCCACCACCTACCCCAGTTTTGTCTGTGCCGTTCTATGGGTGGCCTTGGCTGACAGCGGAGCCCAGAAGCCTCCGTAGCCTCCCCCACAGGGAAATGGGAAGGAGGGGACCTGGGAGTGTAAAGGTCTTTGGTCCAGCGAGAACCTAGACTAGCCAGAAGTTCTAGCCACGGTTGAAGAAGCAGGTCAACCATGGGGACAGGACCCAGGGGAGGTGTCAAGCCCTGAGTCAGAATGTTGATGGCTAGGGACATGAGCAGACATGGTTTAGGTAGACTGGCTGGGGAGAGGGAGTACTTAGACCCAGCACCTGTGGCCCAGTTTTCCCCACCCCCTACTCTGTCCAACACTCAGCTTCCCTACTGAAGAGCAATGTTCCAGCCATTTCCCAGCCTCCCCGGGAGAGAGAGAGAGAGAGAGAGAGAGAGAGAGAGAGAGAGAGAGAGAGAGAGAGAGAAATTATGACCTCTCTGGATACCTGAAACGGACATGGACCATGGCAGGGGTGGGGGTGGGTGGGGGTGACGTGCATATTTCTCTGTTCACCTCTGTGATCAGTGTGTTCGACTCCTCCAGTGGCAGCCTTTGAACCCCAGGAAAGCCCTTGACCTGTCTGGTATCATCCCTGTTGCTACCAACGGAATAACTCTTTCCGACTTGCACTTGCTGTCTCCCCGTGTTTCCAGAGCAGTTCAAGAGTTTTGCAAAGTCCTGATTTACCTGGCTGTAGGCCATTTCATGTGTTCTCTCCGATATCAGTGTTACTTATTATGAGCTTTTAGGGGGAAAGGGGAGCTTGGAGAGAAGTTCTGGGACTTTCAGAGCAAGATGATCTGGCCCGGCAAGTGAACTTCTGCTAATACCATGCATGGCTTGTTTCCTAAATAAACTTCTGAGGAAGAGAATTCAAGGCTCCCTTTCTTCTGAACAGTTTGCATACCCTAAAGCTATGTGAAGTAGGAAGTGCCAACGGCCCCTTTCCAGAACCCCTGTCTTCAGTGCAGTAATCTGATTGGTTCTTTGGCTTGTTCCCTGGCCAAGGTTGGGTGGGGTTTGCAGGTGGAGAAGTGGGCCTTGCCATTCAGAAGGCCCTGGCTGCTTGCTGCCTCCTGTGCACCTATCTCAGCTCCACAGCAAGCGAACACTGAGGGTTCCGACCTGCCTGGGCCCAATTTTTACATACTGTCCCCACTGACAGCCAGTAACAGGGTTACACACCAACCTTTGAACCACCCTCTAGAGAGCTGCATTCCTGCTCCTCATAGCCGAAATGCTTGGCTGGAGAGTGAGGACAGCAAATCCCCTTAGCCGAGGTTGTCTATGTGCACTCCTGGGGGCTGAGGCTACCTATAAACTGACGGCTCTGAAAGACCAGTGACAAATGCCAAGCTGCTTCCAGGAACACAAGCCCACGGGAAGTCATGTGTCGTGGGTTGTGCTCTTGGCAAAGACAAGCTCCACAGAGGACCACAAAGCCCTCAGATTTTCACTTGAGAGTGACTCTTATCCTGGCTTCCCTAAGAAGGGCTAGTGTGTGTGTGTGTGTGTGTGTGTGTGTGTGTGTGTGTGTGTGTGTGTGTGTGAGATATGATGGGTGTATGCAGGCTCACGTATGTGTGCATGTGAGTGGTGTGTGTATGTGATGTGTACATGTGATGTCATGGGTGTGTGCATGCTCACGTATGTGTGCATGTGAGTGGTGTGTGTATGTGATGTGTACATGTGATGTCATGGGTGTGTGCATGCTCACGTATGTGTGCATGTGA
>CM052714.1:9946376-10022089 GCA_028551405.1 Uromys caudimaculatus | reverse complement strand
ATTTGCTTTGATAACTGTTTTGGAAAACAGGGCAAACGCAACACCTAGAGGCTCCAGCGTGGTGGTTCCTTGCTCAAGGGACCTTGCAACCTCATGACACACAGGAAGGGTTCCGCTGAGATGGCACGGGGGCCACTGACTGCGTGGTGGTGGCAAACTCCAGGGATTCAAGACACCGGTGCCGTGCCCTTGCTGCCTAAGGAGCCACTCACAGGGTTGGGGTTATTATTACCTGGGCAGTTTAGTATGCAATCTTGTGTGTATTCATCTTCTAGCCTGGAGGAGAAACACGACATCGCAGATGCAAGTTATTCAAGAGGTGGACAGAGGTAAGTTAAATGGAGGCTAAAAATGACCTGGACCTGTGGCCAGATGGGCACACCTGCCAGGCACCAGGATCTCCCACCCCCTACACCGCCCTCTTACCCCCATGCTACCTGCCCCCAGCCTGAAGAGCCCCACCTCTCAGGGGGGACAGTCTGATTCTTCTAATGTTACTCAGATGTCAGATTGCTGCCCTCCTGCTGTGTTTCAGGCCTTGCTGCCTTTCCAGAGAAGAGCATGAGTCACCACCGAGGCCAGAGAGGGAGGGAGGGGCCCCGGTCACCGGAAAAATAGAGTGGAGCAAGGGCCTTTTTATAGCTTTCTGAGTAGGCTTTCCTTTCCATAGGTTAATTTTTATCTGAGCAACCCAGATAAGGTTAGATGGCCTTTTTACAAGAAAACTATTTAAATACTGGGGATTGTTTGGATAGCTGTTTAAAAGGCCAAGGGCATTTGCTTGCTTGCTTGCGTGCATGCATGCGTGCATGCGTGTGTGTGTGTGTGTGTGTGTGTGTGTGTGTGTGTGTATGTGGTGTGTGTGTGTGGTGTGTGTGTCTGTGTGTGCATGCGCGTGCGTGTGCATGTGTGTGTCTTTCAGTTTATAAATAGCATACATTGATAGTTAATGGCAATTTTCAATGCCGTGTTTTAATATATTCCTTCTGCACTAATTTTGGCGTCCCCAAACACAAAATTGCTCTTGTCCTAAGGGACTGAAGCCTCGTGAAGGTCAAGTATGCTAGCCCAGACCCTTTGAGACCCCACCCTGTGCTCCAAACAGATGGTGGTTTTTCAAATCGAATGCTATTCTGGTGTACTGACTTAGGAAAATTATCTTAAAATAGACTTGAATGAGCAGAGCCTGCAAAAATAAGCTGCCAGCTTCTTTTTTACTCCTGGAAGGGGGGGGGGCAGGGAACAAAGCTGTCAGCGATTTCCACACGTTGAGGAATCTGTGTACTTTCTTATTTTAGAGAAAGCTTTTTTTAGTGGGACTGTAATTGAGTCCCCTTACGTCGTTGGGTGTCAACAAATTACCATCTGTTCTAGAGATACTCAGTTGTGAAGATCGGCCTTGCCAAATACCAAGGAGCAACTGTTTGCCACCGTGAGTGAGCAGGCTGAGCTTCTGGACGGGGGAGTGTGGGCAAGGATCCAGGCTCCTGGACTCAGGTGTGCTGTGAGATCTGGGGCCTGGACTCTGCTAGCCCAGGGTAGCCCAACCTTAGGGGCTTTGGGCAAGGAGAGGTTGACAGAGCCTGGAGCACCTTCACAGAGCATCATGTTGAGCAAGAAGATAGATTTGGAGATCTTGGGGGCACTGACGTGAGAGGTGACCTCAGTAGATTGGGTGGGGCCCTAGGTGAGTGAGTTCAGTATGTTGAGTAGCCATAGTGCAGCAGGGTGGATTTGGAAGGGAAGCTTAAGTGCTCAGTTTTCTCTGCAAGGTTCAGATTCCAGGAACCAATCAGTCTTGGGTTGAAAACAGTTCTACCTGTGCTAACACTGTAGACTTGGCCCATCATGTCTTCCTTAGATAGAGTAGGGCATCTGCTTGCTCAGCCTTTATACTCTCTGAAGTGTCACAGGCCATTCGAATATGAGTTACAACCTCCAGGAGGCTCTGCACAAGCAGGAATTGCAAGGAGACCACAGTAAGGATTTCTGTACCTACAGACATGGGAAGACCAGTTCCTCAGCAACACCAAGAGGCACCTGAGCCTGCTGCAGGCTTTGCAGCAGGCAGGATAATGTGTGACAGGAACAGAGGGCCGGGGTCCTCAGCCTAGCGCATGAACAGTGTTCTCTGCATGACATCAGCATGCTGAAGAGGCTGTAACACTCAAGGAGAAGCTGAGCCAGGACCTCTTCTTGGAGACGGGCCTCTTGAATATGGGACTCAGGAATGGACCTCCCCACTTGGGGACTGGGCACACACAATGCCCAGATTTGGTCCCCTTTGAAAGCTAAACTGTGACCATTCCAAGCTCCCCTGACTCCCAGGTAGCTCTGTGCCCTCAAGTGAAAGAGGGTGGCCCAGGCATTTTTAAACTGGAAGTGAGTTGAGTGGCTGTAGGTGCCTAAGCTCAGTCCTGTAGCATGCACCTAACCTGGAGAATGCACTGGACTCTCTATGTGCATGGAACAAGCTCTAGAAGCTCCTGCCAGTGACTTCCCCAAAGCAGACTGCTCTTCTTTAATACACCAGATTCTGTTCCCATGCGGCTTTTTTTTCCCCTTGTTTTAACTCCTGCCGTGTTTTATCAAAGTAAAGAAAATGGCAATGTGTCACATGCATAGGCACACACTCCTGGCCTGGGCAGAATGACACCTCTGAGGACACAAAAGAAGCAGAGAGGCCAGTGACTGGATGGGTCTCCAAAGGGCTGGTGTTTTAGAGGAGTCCCTCAACCTAAAGTCTAACAGCGACCGGTTGCACTAACAAAGCCACCTAGGACACCCAAGACAGTGGGGCCTGCATCTGTCAGGTTCCCTCAGGGACTTTTAATCCTTGATAGAACCCATGGTGGCTCTTGCTCTTCACTTCCATGGGAAACTGTCCAGCTCTCTGGAGGTCTCATGTGGGCTGCTGAATCACTTGACCTGAAGCTGTTTGTGAACCGCCCTGATGCAGGAGGTGGGTAGTCTTTACCACGAGCACTTTTCCAAGGTTGAGTGGGGACCAAATCCATAGGCTGCTTCCAGACTCACACTTCTTCCAGTACAGAGCTTGGGAACCACTAGGAAGTCTCCCAGTTCCTGAAAACCTACGGTGTGCTCTGGGTTCTTCTGGACCCGAAGGACATCTGAAACTATCTGATGTACATATTTGTGACTTCAGACCTAAAGCACATCATAGAAACTAAGACTCTTAGATATTTTAGAGCACTTTATGAAAGGACATTTCAACAGAACTAAACCCCACATAGGCTTTCTTTAGAGGAAAAAATATTAAGGAATAAAGATACAATACCTGAAAAATGCAGTGGTCAGACCAAGGATGCTGTAATGACCTTTGACCCTGAAAAGGCCCATGGCTGAAGTGAGCTTTACCTGTGAACCACTCAGCCCCCGTGGGTCAGGCAGCTCACCAGCCTGTGCCTGGGTCAAGAGATGGTTACCTACCTCAGGAATGTGTCTCTTAAGAAACAGCGTGGTAGTGAAGAGATGCTCAGAGGGAAAAAAAAACAGTAGCACACAGTGTTGCGGTTTGTAATATTGTGACGGAATATTGTCTTCCGCAGTGCGTTGTGGGCTGCCTTCACAGCTATTCTGGAATGTCTGTGGGTGGCTATGGGCTAGATCTGCTTCTTTAGATGGCTTGAATGTCTCCTAAGACACAGAAAGCTTTGTCCCCAGGGCGTGGACAGTAAGAGCTGGGGCTCTCTTTAAGAGCTGAGGTCAGGTAGGAGATGGTGGGTCCCTGGGACCACTGCATTTGAGAGGGTCAAGGGATCCCAAGTTTGTTCTCTCAAGACCTTGTTGTTATAAAGGACTGTACCTGGCTTCCCTTTGTGTTGTCTTCCTGTGTGATTCCTCCTGTGCTCCTTCTGTGAGGTCATCTTACAGAGGTGACTGCAGCCAGGGGACCTCCCAGAGCTGTCACCATACTGTCTAGGCTTCACATCCCCTAAACTGTACGTTAAACAAATCTCTTTAAAAATGAACCCAAATTTCCCAGCCTCAGGTATTTTGTTATGGCAGCAGAAGCATCTATATTTGATGGCAGGAGTGTTTCCATCACTGGTGGTGCATGTGTAGACTCTGTTGGGTCTCTACATTGTAGGCCTGGCTCTTCAGTGTTCCTAGGCACCAGGACTTGAGTGGAGACCACACCCACTCTTGACCATAGGGGCCTCCCTGCCGTTTGCTCTCTTCACACTCCAGCCTCGGACTTTCCGAGAAGAGTGGGCCCTTATCCTTATTTTTCCTACTTAAGACTCAAAATCTTCCTCCCACCTCCTTGCCCTGGGGGGTTTCCTAGGGCAGCCCATTTCTAAGAGTTTGTGTAGGCAGTTCCTAAATAAAGGCAACTCCTCCATGAAGGTTGTGGCTGCTGGTGACCTCAGACATTTCAGCTCCTTGAGCTGAGGTGGGGACATCCCTAGGGACGCTCACCCAGTCAGTGGCTCTCTGAAAGAAGTGGAGATGCTGAGGGGGTCTAGAAGTCAGTTTTGTTATCACCATGACAAAATACTGGACACAGTGCCATTTAAGACAGGAAAACGTGTTTGGGCTCATGGTTTCAGAGGTATCGTTCCGCCATGGAGGGCTGGGTATGCTAGAACAGAGCTGCTGACATCATGACAGCCAGGAAACAGCGGACCAGCAACAGGAAGGGACCAGAACAGTCAAGAGCCTCAAAGACAGGCCCCTAGGGACCTATGTCTCTGACCAGGCTCCAACTTTCCACGTTTGGAAAGCGATCGTCTGCTTCCTGGTGATCCGTTTCAATTTCTAATCCAACAGTTGAACTATTGCTTAGGTCAGAGTCCTTTCCATCTGTTTATCTTGGGAACACCCTCAGAGACAACATAGGGGTGGACTTTATTAGTCTCCTCGGTGTCTTTCAGTCCAAGTTAACGGTCACATGGAGGATGGGAGCCCAGGCCTTCAGCAAGCCAGACTCCCTAGGAAGAAAAATTTATCCAGCTAGAATTCTGGCATGCCCCTGTCTGAGCTCAGGGGATTGAACTCAGAGGAATGCCTTTTGCTCTGACAGTTGCAAGCAACCTGGGCAACGCAGTGAGACCTTGTCTCAAAAAAAAAATTAATTAGTTAAGTTAAATTTAAAAATAAAGAAATGCAGGCTGGAGAGCTAGCTTACTTAGCAAAGTGCTTGGTGTGAAAAAAACAACCCACAGAAGAAACCAGGCATGGCAGTACATGCTTGTACTGGGGCCAGGCATGGGAATGCATGCTTGTAGTACTGGGGCCAGGCATGGGAATGCATGCTTGTGGTACCAGGGCTGAGAAGGCAGAGAAGAGACTCCTGAGCTTTCAGCTGGCTGGCCTAGCATATTAGGCCAGTTCCAGGCTATTGGACAACCCTGTCTCCAAAATGAAGGTAAGTGGCACCTGAGGAACAACACCTGAGGTTGTCCTGTGACCCCCACACTTATTCAGATACATGTCTTCTATACACATGAACATGTGCAGGGGCACACAGATGCAGGCACGCATATACACATTAAAAGGCATGTGTACCCATTCAGCACTGGAAGTAACATGTCTAATTAAATATGCAAGGGTGGGGGGGAAGGCTCAGTGGGTAAAAGCATGGGCCCCCCAGGCGTAAGGAGCTAAGTTCTGATCCCTAGCATCCACAGGCAAAGTCTGGCATGGCTGTGGGGTGGGGTGGCATTGTGGGGGCTGGGGTGGAGACAGAAGAGTCTGTGGCTCACTGATCTGCCAGCCTAGCCAACACCTCAAGCTTCCAAGTCAGTGAGAGACAGTCTTCAAGAAATAAAGCAGAGAGCAATAGAGGAAGACACCAGACACCCTCCTCTAGGCTCTGAATGCATCTGCACACACACACACACACACACACACACACACACACACACACACACCCAGACCTGCAGTCACACATACCCTCCCACACACACTAAATAAGAAATCTGAAACCAAAAGGCCAGACTGGACTAGCAGGTGTGCTGGTCTAACCTCTGACATTATGGGCTGGCTTAGGAGCTTGAGAGCCAAGAAGCTGTCTGTAGTGCCTTGTGATCCCATCAGTGCCTGTGAGGAGCTCCATGGAATTCTTAGGGCTTGTTCACCAGGTGGAAAAACTGAAATCATAAAACCAGACAGCTCTCTCTTTCTTTCCCCTAATTAATGATGGCTTGCAGCATCAGGGTGTGGGCTGGGTGTACCCCTTTCATTTTTTTTGAAGCCTTGTTTGATGGCTCCAGGATCCAGGCATTGCATCAGGAGCTCAGGTGTGCTTCAGTTCCCAAGAAATATGCTGTTTGTGTAACTCCGCATGGTCACATGGACCACGCTTCTCCAGGGAACCCACATGCATCGTCTTTCTTGGATAGGAGAAAGCCCAAGGCTTGCCTTGTCCTCGAGGACAAAGAGATAACTGGCTTTGACCATTACACCAAGAAACCTCAACATAATTGCTTTAAAAAGAAAGCAAATGAAGGCCCAGAGCCCCTTCACTTAAAATGTTTACTTCCTTCCTGCTGTGTGTGTGCCTGTGTGTATGTATATGTTGGGGCCAGAGGTCAACCCCAACGTCTTTCCTTGAGAGCTATTCACCTTGTATTTTAAGACAAGGCACTCACAGGCTCACCAAGTAGGCTAAGCTGGTTGGCCAGTGAGTCCGGGGAATGATCCTGTCCCTACATTCTCAGTGCTGGGATTAAAGTTCCACGCTACACCACAGCGGGTTTGTATGAGGGCTCAATCTCAGCTCCCCATGATTGTAAGCCAAGCACTTTATTGATTAAGTTATTTCCCCAGCCTCTACGCTGCTGTTTTGTAGTTTTGCATGTTTAATGACAATCTTACTATGTTGCCCAGCCTTGGCTAGAACTCCCTGCATAGCCCAGGTTGGCTTGAGACTCCACCCTCCACATGGTGGGATCACAGGTTTGAGCTACCTGCCCTGCTGACCTTCAGTAATTTAAGCCTGCCAGCAGAAGGATAAACAACGCTGGCTGTGGGTTGTAGGGTTAGGGTTAGGGCTGTAGGCTTCAGAGTCAAATGGGTCAATTGGCCAACCCTGGATCAGTTTTCTGGTCAGTGGAGTGGAAGTCATGAGGATTAGATACATCTGTGTATGCTAACTTCCTGGTGCTCTGCCTAGGTGGGTTTCCATCTGTCAATACCCATCACCATGGAACTCCTGACCCCTTCCTGTCCTTGCAAGAGCCTGCTTGCGGGCATACGCACCCACACCCACACCCACACAGACACCCCCCCCCACACACACACACACACACCCACACACACACGTGAACATACCAGTATAGCCATTCCTATCAGCACATGCCTGTGAATAAACACAGCAGTACGTTCTCCGCAGAGGTCTGCTATGTGCTCCTTGCCACATCTTAGCAAGTCATGAGCACTCCCCCAGTTAGGAACCACTCATCTTCCCAGGGGCTTCCCAGATCTTGGTGGCCTGATGGTCATCCTGGTTGTTCTGAGGCTTCGTTGTCACTTCTTAGCAGTGACTGTCTCGGATAAGCAGCTTCAACCTTCTGTAGCATGACTAGATTGCTGTCTGGATCTCAAGTGGCCTTGCATCCCCGCTGGGAGGACCTCTCTCTCCAGACAGGGAGCACACATGCCACACAGAGCCCACCAGCTGACCCTGAGGATGCACTCTTGCTTTAACATGGACTTTCATAAGTATTATTTACGCAAAAATGACTAATTTCTCTATGCAACATATAAGCAACCAGATGAATAGTGTCAATATATCTGCTGGCCTTTATATTTTTTCTTGTAGCCAACCCAAAACCAGCCAAAGAAACAAACCCAGCCCAACCAAAAAAAAAAAAACCCCTGTATTCCCACAATTCCTAGAAGAACTTACTCAAAGGCGTAACTTACCAAATCTGTATGCTTAGGCAAAAGAAAGAGTTTTAAACTTGGGTTCCTAATATTGTTCCACCAGGAATCAAACCCAGGGCCTCATGCTACTATGGAATCATGTTACCACTGAGCTGAACCCCCAACTCTTAAACTGAACTATTTGTATACCTACATGTGTATATGTGGCGTGTGTATACAGATGTGTGCATGTTTGCGTGTGTGTAGGTGTGTGTTGAGGCCTATGTTTAGACTCTTCCTTGCTCATTCTCCATCTTGTCCATTGAAGTAGACTCATTCTTTAGACAGAATCTCTAACTTGCTGATCTGGCTAGTCTAGCCAGCCCACTTGCTATAGGGGTTCCCTGGTCTCCACTTTCTGAACATTGGAAATTAAAAGCAATCACCACCACAACTTGGTATTTATATGGGTTCGGGGGACCCGAATGAATGCTGGTCCTCATGTCCGAAGAGTGAGCACATTGTCTACCGAGCCAGCTCTCCAGCCCAATGGTTTTAAGTCCTCTATAATCCAGATACTTAAGCATTAAGTGTTTCATTTGAAAACTGTTTATTGAGCACCCACGCATGCTAGGCTCACCATGTCTTTATGTTTTAGTATTCCATCAGAAAAAAACCAAACCAAACAAACAAAAAGCCCAACAAAACAAACAAACAAAATAATTGAAAAATCTCTTGCCTATGTGGTGGGTGCTTCCTACCAGCCCCTATCTATCAGTTAGGGTGGGGCTGGGAGTGGAGGCTAGTGACGGCTGCCTTACAAAAGTCTGCTATAGCCTGGGGTTGGGCTGAAGACCTGAGATCCCAGGCTCCCCACTCACGGCTCCAATGGAGGTCCACAGAATTAATTGGCAAACAGATGAGCTTATGGAATGGCCCTCATTCCTGATGACCATGTAGTCACAGGACGGGACCAACAGACAGTGCCTCCAAGGAACCAGAGCTTTTTATCTGCACAGGAAGATGGAGCCTGAGGTATCTGCTCTCACATCAGTTCACAGAGAACTCGGGCCAGTCAACCACACACCTGCATTACCTCCTCCAGGCAGCTCTCCAGGCTCATCCTTGGAGCCAAGGATTCCCAGGACATCCATGTTAGTATGACTGTGCTCTAACTGGGGAAGCATGACCAAGGGGAAGCTAGTCTTCAAGATCTCAGGATCTTACTCCAAATGGTGATTCAATGGAGCCAAGTCGTGTGTGTCCATATCAGCCCAGCCTGGCAGTGGTCATGTGCAGGGGCTGAGGGCCTGCTTGAGCCACCGAGGATTCAGACTCATGCCTGACACACTGACACAGGGCAAGGTGTCCCATAAGAGAGTGCTGTGCTGGGGGCTGAGGGATGTCCTTGGGGCGGTGATGGGCAGGCATAGAGTCTCATGTAGTGCTTCAAGGAGCAGGCATGAGGGTCCGATGGCTGCTGTTTCTATTCACCAGTGGCTGCAGCACTACCGTGTTATGAGTTTCCTGTGTGTTCTCAGCATTAATCTCTCACTGGATAAGGAGCTGGAAAATACTTCCTTTCAGTTTGCAGGCTGGCTTTGTACCTGCCATCCTTTTCTTTGTGGTACAAGAACATCTTGGCTTGATGTTACCCCGCCTGTCTGTTTTTTACATTTTCTTTTAAGTTTACTTATTTATTTATGGGGCTGGTGAGATGGTTCACCATGGTTAAAAGCACTGGCTGTTTTCCAGAGGTCCTGGGTTTGATTCTTAACACCCACATGGCCGGTTACAACCATAGGTGACTCCTGTTCCAGAAGACTCTGATGCCCTCTTCTGGTATCCATGGGTACTGCATGTTCATGGTGCACAGGCACAAACGCAAGCAAAACAGCTGTGCTCCTAAGATAAAAAGAAATCTTTAAAAACATTAAACATCCCCCCCCCCGAAAATGCACAGATAACAGTGGGGAGTCTGAGGAACCCCGGGGAGCTGCCTAGCACTGTTTGTTCCCACGTAGAGGCCTCTCTTACACCTGCACATGCTTGACTGACTTGAGTCATTTTATAGAAGCAATGTTGACTCTAGGGTGACTCTGGCACAGCCCCGAGTTACTCTCAGATGACTGTCAGCCTTGGGGAGAGCCCAGAACTGCTGGGATAAACACAAGGGTGCTCCTGTTGCCCTCAGGCGAGGTCCCCTGTGGCCTGGCTTCGGAACCTCCCCCATGCTATGGTTGAGCACCAAGCAGAGGAAAATGGAAGGCTTAGTGGGAAAGGAAAGTAGTGGGGGTAGGGCACTGGTTGTGAATGTATACCTACTACATGGCCAGCTTGCTGGGGAGAGGGAGGTGGCAGTGTGACTGGCTGTACCTCTGGGTGCCCATGAATACGTGCCCACATGGCTGACCTCTGCCCATTTTACTCCCTGGAAGGCTTGCCCTCCAATAGGCACAAATGGCCCAGGCTGATGAGCACAGGGCACTATGGACAGAATGTAATGGAGCTGTCCAGATAGAACCAGCTACTGCCAACACCCCTGCTGACTGTGATTGCCCTGTCCTGCTATGGTGCCTGACCTTGCTGATCTCCAGAGTCCTTTGAGACCTAATCCGTGGGACCTTCTCATGGCCTGAGCTAAGCTTGCCTTTCCCCCAATCCACCCAACTCAGAATTTCCCTCGAATAGCCACCGGCATTAAGTAACTGATAGGAATGGGGAAATTTTTTAAACAAGACAGACTCAAGACTTCCTTAGCTATCAGACTACTAAAACACTGTCTCCAAGGAACTGGAGTATCCCCAGGAATCTCCTTCTGAAGGGAAGAAGAGACTAAAGCCCAGCACCAGCTAGAGGAACTTGGCTCCTTGAATGATAACCCACAGTTCTCATCACCGTGCGGGCAGACCGGAGGCAATGATGAAGAGCAGGACCACTCTTAGACCTGGACTGCATAGCTCTGCGTATCTCCTGCCCTCTATGGAGACTAAGCCTCCTGCCAGGATCCTGAAGATGGACTAGGGGCAGAGGAGTTGTCATGGAAACATCTTTGTTCCTCTTCCCAATGTGGCTTCATTGACAACATCTCCTTCCTCTCTTTCACTGTGGCCTGTCTCTCGAGTTGGCAAATTAAGATGGCAGAGCATCTGCCATTAGGGTTGCCAGAGCCTAGGCTCTAACCCGAACAACTCTGGTGACAGCCATACAGACTTATTTCCGAGTCAACACAGCCTCAGAGATGGGCTCAACTGGCCACAGGAAGGACTTAGCGTGAAATCGCACCCTATGCGGAAGGGAAGTCATGGGTTTTTGATCTTCTTTGACAAGGGAGGGAGAGTGGGGTTGGTGTAGGTCAGAGCAATGGCATTACTGTTTCAGAGTAATTTACAGTCCGTTAACTGTAGAGTAAAGTCTTCCGGGAAACAGACATGACCCCATCACTGTGACTACGTGACCACTGGATGTTGGGGCTCCCAGTTGCTCTAAAGAGAGATTATTTCCAGTTTGCATTTGAGAGTAACCACATAGAGGCCTATCCCCAGGCTGACTCAGAGAAGCAAAACTGTTTCAAGCAGTCTGGTGAGATCTGAGCAGAGATAAATCCTTTATGCTTCTATGCCTGCCTCCTCCCCGGCGCTGGGATTACAGGTGTGTACCACCTCACTTGGTTTATTCGGTGCTGGGGAATCCCACCCAGGGCTTCCTGCAGCCTGGGATGAGCTACAAGTCCTATTCCCAGTTAAACTGTGAAGTCTAGTGTTGTTAGCTGCCAGGCAAAGTGGAACATAGCTGTAATCTCAACTGCTGGTGGCAGCGGTAGGGGCTGAGGCAGGAGGATTGCTTAAGTACAGGAGTCTGGACAAAGTAATGAGACTGTCTCAAAAACAAATAAAAAGGGAAAACAACACAAAACAAAAACACATTCAAAGCTGCCAAACCTCAAGGTACACTGTGGAGTTACTATGCTGGGACACTGTGTTACAGTGACGAGGAAGGACTGTTTTTTTCCTAGTTTCTTCTCCCTCTCCCTCTCCCTCTCCCTCTCCCTCTCCCTCTCCCTCTCCCTCTCCCTCTCCCTCTCCCCCTCCCCTCCTCTCCCCTTCCCTCTCCCCCTCCCTCTCCCCCTCCCTCTCCCCCTCCCTCTCCCCTCCCCATCCTTCCCTCCTCCTCTCCCCCTCCCCCCTCTTCCTCCTCCTCCTCCTCCTCTTCCTCCTCTTCCTCCTCCTCTTCCTCCTTCTCCTTCACAATCTGTCTGGAACCACTGCTTTTGTACAATACAGTAGGCATGGATGCAGCAGGACTATCCCATCACACCTATGCTCTGAGTGTGTCTCTCAGTTGCTCCCAATAACACTGTTGCTTTGCAGGTGTCAGGTCCACAGACCACGACGACGCAGGCTGACTGTGGGCACAACACATTCTCTGGGCCAATTCCTACTTCAGACATTAATAGTCATTCCCTATTTCTTTAAGCAACCACGGCTACCAAACTATGAGCCAGTAAGTCCTCGATCAGACCCTGTTTCCGGAGCCACCAAGGCCTGCGCCTGCTGTTCTTACAAGTGATGTGTGCTGAGAGTGACAGGCCTTTACTGAAGTTCTTCAGGGATCCTGGGCACCAGGGATGTTCCTGTGGTTAGTGATCCTTCCTTCCTTCCTTCCTTCCTTCCTTCCTTCCTTCCTTCCTTCCTTCCTTCCTTTCTTCCTTCCTTTCTTCCTTCCTTCCTTTCCTTGACCTCTTCTTCCTCCTCTCCCTCCTCCTCTCCCTCCTCCTCTCCCTCCTCCTCTCCCTCCTCCTCTCCCTCCTTCTCTTCCTTCTCCTTTGACATTTTCTCCCTGCTGCATCTTTAGTGCTATGAGGGCAACCTAGTGCCTCCTGGCAAACTGGACCACTGAGCTCCACTCCAGCCCGGGCCCCTGAATTTTAATCATTAAAGACATTCAATATCATGGATAATCTGAACAGGAAGGTCCCTGGGCTCCATCCGCAGTAAGAAACCATGAGAGCTTCTGATGTAATAGACTGGGCAGGGCCTTCCTCAGAGTCCCTGTGCCATCCATGCAAGGCTCTTCCCCCACCCCAGGGCGAATACTGGGGGCCCTTATCTCTCTTGGGTTTTTTTCTGTTCTCCTTCCACAGATTCCTCTCCTACACAGTTTCTCCCAGATCTTAGTTACTATCTTTGACTTTCTGCCAAACAAGTAGTTTTTTTTCTTTATCCCCCTGAAAAGATGAACACACCAGCAAATGTTTCCAAAACTATTCGAACACATCATGGAGTGAAGTTTGACACGATGAAATCTGTAGTCTCAGCAGCTCATGCCCACTGGCCTGCAGGAGTCTGTCCAGTGTGGTGGCAGCTGGGCGGAATGTTCCAGGCTCTTGGGAGGGTGTTAACTCATTAGCTGACGCTCTGACAAGGTCTGTTTGTCTGGCCATGTGCTGTTCTGTTTTGGTGTGAGGTTAAGCTGATCCTATAAAACACAGTGGACCGCGTTCTGTGTCTTGCTTCCTGGAACAGTTTGTGTACCGACGGCTTTACGGCTTCTCTTAACATTTGGCGGCGTTCTTGTGAAGTCATCTGTCGGGGCCGGAGTTCCCTTGGCGGGAAGGCTTGTGGCAGCAAACTTCAGTTCTGCAAGGAACAAAGTGATCTTCAGATGTTCCTCCCCGTCTCCTGTCATCTCTGGAAATTACACTCTGCAGCCAATTTGTTGCTTTTATTAAGTTGCCAAATTGATTAGCATAGTCAAAAATGAGCTTAAATATCTGACATCCGAAGCAAGAGCTGGTCCCCCACTTCTAAGGTTTCTGTTGGTGTGCTGTTGCTATATATCTCGATCAGTTACAATCGTCTTCGTTTTTCTCATTTGTAAAGTAAGATTTAGCTTTGTAATTATTTTCAAATGTTTGTTTTCCAGCTGTCAATTTATTTCATGCCATTTCTGTGTGTGGTTTATGTGTGTGCATGTGTGTGTGTGTACCTAGGGTGTTGTTCCTTAGGCACATTGTTTTCTGAGACAGGTCTCTCACTGGTCTGGAGCTCCCTGAGTAGGATCAGCTGGCCAGCCATCAGAGCCACAGAGATTCTCCTGGCTCGCCAGGATGATAATCACCAGCCACCATGCCTGGGTCTTTGAAAACATGGGTTCTGAGAGCTGAATTCAGCTAATTAGATTATCAAGTGAGCACTCTGCTGACCACTGGACTTCCTCCCCTTCCCTGTTTATTAAGTTTTAATTTGAAGCAGAGCCCCCTTTGTGTGACTTCAGATATTTGAAGTTATTTAAGATTTATGTTGTGACACATAGTTTGTCTCAGTGGGGTCTCTCATGAGAAGCCCAAAAGTGTGGTCTCCACGGCAGCCGGGCTTACAGCCCACGCACAGTCCACTCTTAGTTGCTTGGTAGTTTTCCTAATTGACTGTCAGATTGCTGAGAGAGGAGAGTTGAGTCTCACTGTGCTGGTGGCACTGATTTTTACAACAAGCTAAGCAAGAGTCCCTTTGGTCTGACAAGTGGTGTCTGTGGAAATCCTAGATCTAGCAGGACACTCATGGTTGAAATACGGTATTGCCTGTGCTCCACAACAGGGCACTCTCACCCCAAGTCAGCATTATATCGAGAATCTAGCTGCAACAATAAAGCAAAAGAAGACAAGGCTGTAAAACGCAAACACACCCACAAAGAAGTAAGGCTCACTGATTATAACATTATTTTATTATATATTTACATAGAAAAACCTCCTCAAAGACTTTTCAAATCTCTACTAGCTTATTTTTCAGGATACAAAAATTAATTGCCTATTTACATACATGCAGCAAGTAAATAGGAAATGAAAAAAAAATTAAAGTTCCAACCACAATAATCCCAATAATCTCACTTGGTTGGAAGGCAAAATAGTACAAAACCATAGGCTGTTCTCAAAGTAAATTAGATCCTGTGCAAACTTGGAGAATATTCCAGCACAGATTTGGGTAGAAATTGAGAAGTTAATTCTCAGAGCAACTTGGAGCGACAAAGGGTTGGTGTCAGTCAAAGCAATTTAAAAACGTTGTGGGGCTGACACTGGCACCGCCTGGTCCCAGACTTCTTTCGGCATTACAGTAATCCCGTGATGCTGCTTGGATGGGAGGGTGGGCACATGAGCCCCCTGGGCATCACACTCAGAGGGCCGAAGCCAGCTGGAGTCCCCAGATCAGAGTAAAGTGGGGTGGGGTGGAGGGTGCGTCCTGTCAACCTTTCTTTAGTTTGTCCAAATTCACTCAAAATGATCACAGAATTTTCTTAGAAGAAAAGGGGCCTTTGTGATCTTGAATAAGCAGATTCTGTCAGTGGGTGTGGGTGTGCATATATACACATGTTTGTGTGCTTGTGTGTGTGTGCATGCGTGCATACCCATGTGCATGCATTTGAAGGCCGAGGAAAAAGAGGAGCCTCCTCCCCTACCACGCACCTTGCCTTGTTTTCTTGCTTGGGATCTGGGCTCAGGTTCTCCAGCTCAACAAGCTCTCTCTTACTCCAGTCTATTTCTGCAGCCCATACTTTTTATTTACACTGTACACAAAATTGATAAAATTATTTTTTCCAAATGTAAATTCTTTTTTTTTTTTTTTTTTTGGTTTTTCGAGACAGGGTTTCTCTGTGTAGCCCTGGCTGTCCTGGAACTCACTCTGTAGACCAGGCTGGCCTCGAACTCAGAAATCCGCCTGCCTCTGCCTCCCAAGTGCTGGGATTAAAGGCGTGTGCCACCACTGCCCGGCCCAAATGTAAATTCTTAACTCTTCAGATGACACCCTTAATGGTGAGTATATGGAAGTTGGATCAAAGCTCAGGAGTTGAGAGCACTTGATGCTCTTTTGGGGGCTCTGGGCTCAGTTCCCAGTACTGACATCGTGGCTCACAACCACCTGCAGCTTCAGTGCCAGGAGATCTGAAGTCCTCGACTGACCTCCAAGGGCACCAGGCACACACACAGTTAACAGACATACATGCAGTCAAAACACTCACACACAAAAAATAGAGATAAATATTTTTTAAAAGGTGGGTGTGTGGTTCTGGACAAGCCTGCAGTTTCAGCCAGCACTTACAGAGACTGTGGGAGCAGATCTGAAGTAGCAGACTAGCCTGGGCTTTGTGGGGACATGATGTTTAAAAAGGAGCAAATTAAGAAAATGAGAGTGACCAATAGGATATTAAAAATATATTCGCAGTCCTAGTGTCGGACAAATCCCTTGTAACTACCATGCGCAACTGACACTTGATATTAAAAAGGCAAAAATTACTATCTGCAAGTGAACAAATTATTTCAACAGTCAGTTTATCAAAGAGGGTCTATGTGTTAGCATTCTGTCTAAACTCCACCCCACAGTTACCTGGCAGCAGCCAGGTATGCTCCTCCCCACAGTTTCCTGGCAACAGCCAGGTGGGCCTGGCCCACTATAAAAGGGGCTGCTTGCCCCTCCTCTCTTATCTCTTTCTCTTGCCTCTCTCTTGCATCTCTTATCTCTTACCTCTCCCCATTCCCTTCCCCCCCCTCTTCACATGGTCATGGCCGGCCTCCACCTCTCTACTTCTCTACTCTCTTCCTCTCTCTGCCTTTCTCTGCCTCTACTACCCTCTTAACTCCCCTCCCCATGCCTTAAATAAACTATTTCTATACTATACCTTCGCATGTGGCTGGTCCCTCTGGGGGAAGGGGTGTCTCGGCATGGGCCCGCTGAGGCACACCCTTTCCCCACACCTTCCTCCCCATAACCCCATATAACATATATCATTATATTTTTATAAACACATCACTATGCATGGCCAACAGAGACACGAGGGTATTGCTTGATGCTTAATGCTGTCACGCGGGACAAGCAGACAGACCTATAGCCCTTTGCTGGGCTGGGAATACACGCCAGCAGCAGCACGTCCTCCCGGTGGGACTGTAAGTGCTGCAGACACAAGAAAAGTATTCGTGGCAGTTTCCTAGAGCTGAGCATGCATATCTATTAGATGATCCAGTTTTTTCCACTCCTTGATCTTTACCAAAAATAAACAGAATGCATGTTTACATGAAGACCTGTGTGTGAACAAATGCTCAAAAATAGCTCCCTTCTCAATAGCCCCAAATTGGAAACACCCTCAACATCTACCAGCAGGTGAATAGGCAGTTACTTTCTGGTCTGTTTACATGGAGGAATATTACTCAGGAATAAACAGAAACTAAGGACGTAGGTTTGGTTGCACAGGTCTATGATGCCAGCACTGGGAGGCAGAGACTGAAATAGAGGTTCAGGGGTTCAAGGCCAGCCTCAGCTACATAGTGAATTTGAGGCCATCTCAGGCTACATCAGAACCAAGCTTTGAGAATAAATAAGTTTTGAGCGATAGATACATATATACATCAGGGAGCAGTCACGAACTATGCTATGCTGAAACTAGATAAAAGAGTACATATCTCCTTTTTTTTTTTTATGGCTCTGGGTTCGCACCCATGGTGGGCAACATTCTAAACTGGTCTTTAGGAACAGAGCCTCCAGGAGTTACTCCCAGGACAGAGAGATTTTGAAGCTATAAAGCTGTTTACCAGTTGTCCTGGTTAATTTCTATTGTCTACTGACACAGCCTCGAGGCACATAGGAAGAGGGAAACACAGTTGTGAAGAATTGCCTCAATCAGAGTAGCCTGTGGCTTTGCCTATCAGGCGTTTCCTTGATTGCTGATGTAGGAAGCCCGTTGTGCTATGGACAGCAGGATCCCTAGGCAGGTGGCGCTGAGCAGTGTGCATAAAACTGGCTGAGCTTGAGCCAGAGAGGATACCAGGAAGCTGTGTTCCTCCATGGCTTCTGCTCCAGGTTCCTGCCTAGAGTTCCTGCCCTGACTTCATTCAAGTGACTTGGAAGTATAAGCTGAAATAAACCTTTTCCTCCCCAGATTGCTTTGGACTGTAGTGTTTAAACCAGTGGGACCTAAAGTCAGGGAGATCCTCTGATGGACCTAAGATCACCAGTAAAGAATCTTCCCAGGACACCGGCAGATGAGAGAGAATTCATTAGCTCTAAAGGGGATTGTGCAGCCGAGAGGGATGGGAGGAGCTTATAGATGGGAGGAGCTTATAGAGTAGTCGAGGGAAGAAGCCGGTTGCTCTTGTGGGCTGTTTACGCTGGGTCCATATCTGCACAGATATGGGCATTTTGCTACCTCATAGAGCAGTAAAATTGCAAGTTGTCTTTCTTGAGATTGGCCATCTGGGATAAGGCACAGGAGGTCTTTAGGTGTTAGGCTCTGCGTGTTTATATAAGATATCACAAATGGCTGGGTGTGCTTGTGTGTGTTAGTGTGTGTGAATGTGTCCGAGCAGGCACCACACTACACGTGTGGGATCAGAGGACAAGCTTGGTTGGGTTTCCTCTTCCATGCAAGATAGGATCTCTCTGTTGTTCACTGTTGTGAGTACACCAGGCTAGCTGGCCTGTGACCTTCTGAGTAGTCTCCTGTCTCTGACTCCCTTTTTGCCATAGGAACACGGGAATTACAAAGCTACTGCACTCTGCTTTATATGGGTTCTGAGGACTTGAACTTGGGTCCTCATGCTTTGCACACCGAGCCATCTCTCTAGCCCCTGCCATTCGTCTTCCAAATGACAAGTTTCTTCTGGCTGGTAACAGAAAGGGATATAAGAGAGATTTGAGAGAGGACACCTGTGGCTGGCTTTGAGGTGGAGGTGGGGCAAGGACCTGAGCCAAAATGACCTCAAGGAGCTGAGAACAATCTCCGGCCCACAGCCAGTAAGAAAAGAGGAATTTAAGGGCTCAGATCTGGCCATCAGTACCAAGGGGCTGGAAGTGGTGTCTCTCCTGAGCCACCAAATATAAGCCTTTGACTTTGTCCTTGTGAGACTCTGGGCAGAGAAGCTAATTGACCTACTTGGACATCTGATCCACAGAACTGTGAGATAATACATGGGTGTGGCCGAAGAGGTACAGCCTGTTATGTGAAAAAGATGTTTATTATTTGTTATGGAGTGATAAGGGCTGAATACACAGCTTTGAAAATATAATCTCAGCCATAAACTGTTCCTTCCCATATTTTATTGCTGTTTCCTAGAAAAAATGAGTCCTATTTAATTTTCAAAAATTTCATTACGTGTGTCTGTGCTGGTGCACTCTCATGTTCGTGTGCTGCGTGTATGGGTGTGGAGGGCAGAGGACCATGTGGGTCCCAGGGATAAACTCAGGTCATTAGACACGGCAGTAGGCTCCTGTACCCACAGCGCCACTTCACTGGGTCCACAATCTTTTTTAACTTTATTTTTGATTGTGAGTAAGCTTATGCATGTGTGTGTTTGTGTTCATGCACGAGTGCCTGCCTGGACATGTAACTTGGTGCGTGTGAGTGGGTACACATGGGTGCAGGTGCATGTAGAGCCCATGTTGTTTCTCAGGGCGGCCATTCATGTATTCGTTTATTTTGAGATAGGGTTTCACTGGGTAGACCATCCTGGTCTTCAACTCACAGAGATGTTACCTGCCTCTGCCTCCCCAGGGCTGAGATTAAAAGGATGCACGGCTATCCTGGTGTCTTAGGGTTTTACTGTTCTGAGCAGACATAATGACCAAGGCAAGTCTTATAAGAACAATATTTAATTGGGGCTGGCTTACAGGTTCAGGGGTTCAGTCAATTATCATCAAGGTGGGAGCATGGCAGCATCCAGGCAGGCATGGTGCAGGAGGAGCTGAGAGTTCTTCATCTTCATCTGAGGTCTGCTAGCAGAATACTGACTTCCAGGTAGCTAAGATGAGGGTCTTATAGCCCACACCCACAGTGACACACCTACTCCAACAAGGCCACACCTACTCCAACAAGGTCACACCTACTTCAACAAGGCCACACCTCCAAATAGTGCCACTCCCAGGGCCAAGCATATAAAAACCATCACACCTGGCTTCACTTTTTTTTTTTTTTTTTTTTTTTTGAGACAAAGCCTCTTAGTGGCCTGGGACTTGCTGATGCTCCCAGGCTAACTTCCTAGTGGTGGCACTAAAGCAGGGGACTAACTGTGCCTGCCTTCTTTTTTCTTTTTTTAACAAGGGTTATGGAGATCCAACGCGTGTCCTCATGTTTGCGTAGTGAGGTGGTTAATTCTGTCAAGCTGATGGATTTAGAATGGCTTGTTACTTAGAGTAGGTTAATGGATGTGGGGAGACTCACCCTAAATGTGGGTGATGCTGTTCAGAGGGCTGGGATTCTGGCTGAAATAAAGAGGCAGAAGTGCCAGCTTGTGTCACTCTGTCTGTCCTGACTGTGAACACACTGTGATGAGCTACCTCAGGCTCCGGCCCCCATACCTCTGCCTCAAGGGACGGTGTTGTGCCACTGAGAGTCAGGGCAAACCTTTCTTTCTTATGTTGCTTTTGTTAGGTGTTTTGTTGCAGACAGTAACCCACATGCCCAGCAGGCATTTCACTCACTGAGCTCTGCCTGCAGCCCCAGCTCTCTACTTCCCAGGCCCCTTCAAGAATTCAGGTTAATCCTGCCCTACCTTCTAACTACTTGATGTATGGCCTGTGGGCAGCAGCGTGCATTAAGTCTCTCTGAAGATTCAGAGTGTAGCTTTGTAGAGTTTAAACAGCAGCAATAACAACAACAACAGCAACAGCAACAAGATGTTAAGCACACTACAGCACTGAAGAAAATGCCTCTCATCCTCAGTGCCCACAGAGTCTCCAGGATGGCAGAGCCTTGGGAGCTTCTCCCTCTTTAAAGGCCACTGTGGCCTTTAAACTGAGACAAGTAGATTCCCCAATGTGGGTGTCCTGCTGTGGAGGAGGAGTTTCAATACCCACCTTTATTCCTGTTGGTGCTGTGGTGGGACCACCCCATAAATACAGAAGAGTGACCGTAGCCACACGTGCAGAGTGGCAGCTGGCTTTGTCCTGGGCTGCTGGTGGTGGCTTTAGGCTTGGTATTTAGTGCGTTGTGTAGTTTTTCCTGTCATTTAAGGAGAGCATGTCTTCTCTTCCTCCCTTTTCCCCTCCCTCCCTCCCTTCCATTCCTTCTTTTCATTCAAGAGCAGAGATGACACAGATCTTGGAAGACTGAAGCCAGGCTGTTTCCTACTGCTCGGCACCACAGGATGTCTCCTAGAAATTCAGAACATCGCCTGTCCCAGGCTTCCTAAATCAGAATCCACATTTAAACAAGATCCCCAAATAATTCATACACATGTTGTAGTGCCAGGGAAGTATTAGTGGACACCCCAAAACAGACAGGAGCCAATCTGATGCAAATCACAACAGGATCTTTATTCGAGCTAGCTTTCTTCCCTCAGCCCAGGGCCAACACGCAGGTTGGTTTTGGCGGAGAGGAGTCTAGAATATCTATCAGGGTAAAGGCTTTATAGAAAGCAACAAGTGGGGGGTGAGTGGCTCTAGCCTGGCAAGCATCTAATTGGAGAGCTACTGTGGCCTTTAGCATAATTGGCTGGTGCTGGGGGTCAAACCGTAAACTTAATTTCTGCTTCCCTCTGCATTGGTGGTCGTTAGAGGGGGTGGACTTGTTGGGAATTAACCTGGAGATGCTGGTCTGTTGGGGTCAGCCTGGAAACTGGAACCAGCCTTGGGTTTTGTTGGGGGGTAACTTGGAAACTAATGTTAGGTACCAGCCTGTTAGTTTACCTGAGTTTAAGTTGTCTAAAATGGAGTCTGAACTTAAAAGGTTTGGTCTCTCATTGTCACCTTTGGCAGTTACCTTTGGCTCAGGCACACTTTGCTCTGGATGGGGAGGGTATAGAGACTGTGTGGATTGTTGTTGTGTGTAGTATGTGGTGTGTACTTGCTAGTGTGGCTATGTGCATTCAGATGCACAAGCACATGCGGTCATATGTATGTAGGCCCAAGGCTAGTGTTGGATGGTGTTCTGGGATGGCTTCCCATCTTCCTATATTTATTGAGGTAGATGCTCTCATTGGACCTGAAGTTCACTGATCCAGTTGTTAGCCAATAAGGTCTGGGAATCTGTTGTTTTCATTTCCCCCAGTGCTGAGATTACAGATAAGTGCAGCCCTGTCCTGATTTTCACACAGGTTCTGGGATTTGAACTTAGGTCCTTGTGCTTGCAGGACAGGCACGTTTTTTCTACTGAATCATCTCAGATATGGGTACTGTGAGGGATCCTTAGGGAGCGTGTCAAAGTCAGCCAGGAACTCCCTTTCTGGGGACTTGTACAGCTCCAACTGTGTTGTTATATCTAGGAGCATGGGGTTACTTTTCCCTACGTTCTCTGAGGTTCTGAGAAGTTTCTGGAAGGTGTGACAAGGATTCTGACTCAGGCTTGCTTTGTGGCCAGGCCAGGAAAGAACACGAAGAGTTGGGTCTGTGCTAAGGAAGATGAAGCTCTGATAGTAACAGGAAGAGGGCTTGTTGGGAATGAATTGTCAAACCCACAAGAAGCACGGTTTATCTAACAAGTGCTTGTGTAAAGTGTTCTCTGTGAGGGCCTTTGCTTAGACAATCTATAGCCATGTGCTCCTACATTTCTGATCACTTTCCTTATTGATTTCCTTTGCAGAGGCTCTGCTTCTGCCCATGGTAAAGTAGAGTCAATGTTAGGCCTCTTGGTCTGAGGCTTGCCTAGCGTACATAGAATACCCTTCCCAAGGGTACATACAATGCAAGGCAGGGGTTCTCAACCTTCCTATGGTTAGGGTCCTTTAATATAATTCTTCATGATGTGGTGACTCTCAACCATGAAGTTATTTTTGATGCGACTTCATAACTGTAATTTTGCTACTTTTCTGAATCACAATGTAAATATTTGTGTCTCCCCATGGTCTTAGACAAGTCCAGTGAACGGTCCTTCGAGCCCCAAAGGGGTCACGGACTCACAGGTTAAGAACCCCTGGTGTAAGGGATCAGTTCTCTCTATTGTCCGTGGTACTGTGCTATGCCCACGTTCTTGGGGCCACAGAAGGTTGGGGAAGGAGACACAGTGTGGAGAGAAGCCTACTGGAGGGTCATAGGCAGTGGATGGAAGAGCAAAGTCGGGGCTCAAAGAGGGTAGAAGAGATGTGACCTCACAGGGGTGGACATGAACAAAGCAGAGCTGAGTAATTCTGACATAGTCATTAGTGATTTGATGAACGTCCCCCAGGACATAGGGGTTGGCACCCAGTCTGCAAGAAAAGGGCTGATTCTTTTGACCCCAGCACAGACGCCCCATCACTCATAGGGTGTTTATACTCAGTGTAGCATGGAAACTTCTGGAACAGTGAATGGCTTGGTAAACAGTTCAATGTGAGTGGGCACACTTCAGGGGCATGACCCTGTCCTGCCTCATATCCTGTCTAGAACTATACTTTGTCTTCTTCTAGTTCACTCTTTGGAGACAACCTCATGGACACAAGAATTAAGGGTGCTTCCCGGATCATGGCTGCATGTTGGACTTCCCATGAGGGAGAGGACAGTGTCTGAGACACTGTAGGTTATTCCTAAATTCTGGCAAGAGAATGGGAGGCTTTGCTCCCACTCAGAGATTCTGAGCACGTTGTGTAGGTCCAGTTTGCATTGGGGAAGCGTTCTCAGCTCCTGCCAAAGGTAACCCTTTCCTGGTTTGGACTTCCAACCAGGGCCTGTCTCAGCTTATCTTCGTGTTGCAGAGTCTTCAAACCAGTGCAGATGGCAACATTTCCAGGTTTTCTGAAATCCCTGCTCTAGGCTGAATGTGGCTCTCTCAAATTGACATGCTTATGTGTGGTAGGTATCTGTGTTCATCAAGTAGTTGTGTTTCACACTGAGACTGAAGCTCATTCACTTGGCCAGACTATCTGGCATGAGCTCCAGGGGTCTATCTGCTTCTGACTCTCCAGTACTGGGATTGCAGACCTATGCTGCCCCACCTGGCTTTTTGCGATGGTGCTGAGGATCCAAACTCAGGCACTCATGCTGGGGGAGCAAGCCCCACCTACTGAGCCATCTCCCCAGCACATCTATGCTGAGATCTTAACCCTTGTATTAGGAAACAGAACCTCGCTGCTGGAGAGATAGCTCAGTAGTTAAGAGCACCGGCTGCTCTTCCAGAGGTCCTGAGTTCAATTCCCAGCAACCACATGATGGCTCACAACCACCTGTAATGGGGTCTGATACCCTCCTCTGGCATTCAGGTGCATACATAAAAAATCAATAAATTTAGAAAAAGGAAGCAGAGCCTTTGAGAGGCCATAATGGTGGCACCTCATGAGTGGTATTTGTGTTATTTGTGTTCTTATGAAAGAGACCTCAGAGAGCTGCCTCTCTCCCCAGCACTGGGGTGGTGGTTGGGATGGGGACACAGTGGGAAAGAACATCATGAAGTCAGGGAGTGGCCTGACTAACCGTAACCCTTCCTGACATGGACTAATCTAGCTTCTTGTCCCCTCTCAGCTTCCGTAACTTGGAGCAATACGCCACTGTTGCTCACAAAGCCCTCCAACTTATACCACACTGGTACAGGAGCCTAAACAGAGCAAGGTCCATCCTTAGGTTTCTTCATATCACCGGCTACTTCAGGCTGATGTCAAAGTCCTTTTTTTTTTTTTTTTTTTTTTTTTTTTTGCCATTTAATATGACATACTTCTTCAGGTTCCGAGCACTAGGGCACAGGCTTCTTGGTTGGGGGAAAGGGACCCCTTGATAGAGGAAAGCTGCCCTTCCCCCACAGCCTTAGTAGGAATGTCTACGGGAACCCACTACATGGGGGACGAGGCCATGCTGCTGTGCCAGAGGGAATGTAAAATACATAATTTGTTCAGATTTTTGCTGTCCCAGAGGAATGAAGTAGTTGGTGGTTTCCCAATGAGAAAACCACTGAGTTGCTGCCCTTGATCCACAGTGCTCCACACAGTTGGAACATGGAGATGTTTTCATGATGGCACCTTTCCTTAAAGATACCCTGGAAGTCCAGAGCCAGGTACTGCTGATCTGAAAGAGCACTCAGGTGGCCTTTCCGCCTCACAAAGGCCAAGATGTTCCCACCCCGGGGAGATTGTAGCATCCTCATATATTAGTGGTAAGAGTCACTAAAAGGGCCAAACCCACAGAGCACAGTGTAGTCACAGTTCAGCAGAGAGGAAGGGGACAGCCAAGGTGAAGGAAACAGAAGTCTGTGGTTGGGAGCAGTTTCAGTATGACTGATAGCATTTCTCCGGAAAAACTAAGTTGTGTGCTTCAGGGTAGCCTGACGGTGTCAGAAACCAGCTGAGCTATAGTTAGGGATCCCTGGCATCAGGAATGCTGTGTGTGTGTGTGTGTGTGTGTGTGTGTGTGTGTGTGTGTGTGTGTGTGTGTGTGTGTGTGTGTTGGGGAGTAGGTCCCAGTTATCTGCTGCTACCTTGTAAGTCATTCTGGAGTGTAGGGGCTTAAGGCTGCCATGTGTCACTGTCCCAGTTCTGTGGGTGACCTAGGCCGGCAGGGTGCTCTACTGGACTTTCAAGATCTGTTGACAGGTAAATGACAGCAGGCCTCCCTGAAGCACCTGTCCCCAGGAGTGAGGTGTGAAACAGGGTGGTGGTCCTGCAACCGTCAGGGCCTATCTCTCAGGTAGATGGACTTTTAAAACAAGAAGTTTCTATAAAGGCCAAAGACTTCAAGCTTTGCAAACCCTTCGGTCTCTACCACATGCTTCCAACTCCACCCTTGACATCTAGAGGTAGCCACTGAGCAAAGAGGTGTGGTTATATTGCAAGAAGCCCGTATTTACAAAAGCAGGTAGTGGGCTGGACACAGCTCAGGAGCCTAATTTGCCTCCCTCATCTTTCAGGCTGGCTCAGGTTAAGAACAGTCACCCCACACACCCAGGCCAAGCCCAGATCACTTGTCAGAGTGCAGGTTAGAGTGAGCCACAGAGGTTTGTGATGTAGCTTAGTTGGCAGAATGCTTGCCTGGCAATGCGTGAAGCCCAGAGTTTATTCCCTGAACTTCATGTGGAGCCTGTCATTCCAGTAATTGGGAGGTGGATGCGGGAGGGTTAGAACTTCAAGGTCATTATTGGGTACATAACAAGTTCAAGGCCAGCCTGGGCTACATAAGACTCTGTCTGTTAAGCAAGCAAGCAAGCAAGCAAGCAAGCAAGCAAGCAAGCAAGCAAGCAAGCAAGCAGGCAAGCAAGCAAGCAAGCAAGCAAGGAAGTCACAGATTCTGCCCAGACACAGTATCTGGGAAATAGAGACAGAGATTTGTTTCTTCTGCTCTCCTAGGTGCTGTCTGTGGACCTCTAACACACAATGACAAAAGACCAACCAGAGAAAATGCAAACAAATTTTGTTTGTTAATGTAAAAATATATGAATGTTTTGATTTGTTGTGAGATAACATAGAAAAAGAAGCAAAACCCCAGAGAAGCAGTTGGTCCCAGGCTTTCTGTGCCATTTTAACAGAATCAAAAATGTGCTGGGAAGTGAGGAGGGGGGGGGTAAAGGGGGTTGGGTTGTAAGGGGAATTGAACTGTAAAGAAGGTGTGAGAGAGAAACTACTGCAAGGTCAAGTACATGGAGCAGGGTCTGTTTGTGCAGTGAAGCCTGCAGTGTCGTCTTCTTGGAGACAATGTCACCTTTCACCAAGGGACATTTATGACTTTCTTTTCCACATGTCGGAGGGTGGAGGAACATTCTGTGTTTGCCATTTTTCAGTTGGCTCCAGCTCAAAATGAGCCTTATCTGAAACTGACATATTCTGGAGGGCAGAAGGGCTGCCCTGAGGATCACAGGCTCGCGATGATGCTGTGCCTAGAGATGATGCTTTTGCCTGGTTGTCTACTGCATTCCGTTTCCCTGCTTCTACAGAGGGACAGAAGGCACCTTCGAGGTGATATTAACAGACCTGAGGCATGTCTACTGACTAGGAGCTCCTAACATACCAGCACACCAGCGTGGTGAGGTTTTTTTTTTTTTTTTTTTTTTGGTTTTTTGAGACGGGTTTCTCTGCGTAGCCCTGGCTGTCCTGGAACTCACTCTGTAGACCAGGCTGGCCTCGAACTCAGAAATCCACCTGCCTCTGCCTCCCAAGTGCTGGGATTAAAGGCGTGCGCCACCACTGCCCGGCATCAGCGTGGTATTTTGTCTGTGGGAGCTGGGAATGCAACCTAGGGCCTGTGCATGCTATGCAAGGGACCTTTGCCCAGCCATGTTCTCTGTCTTTGTATGCCTGGCTGTGAGGACTTGACTGGGTGCTGTTCTCTGCCTGTCTCCTCTTACTCATTGTTTTAAATTTGCACACAAGAAATAGAAATTCGGGACAATTACTATCAGGTTATATGGCCATTATGGCTTGGCATCTTGGGGGTCAGATGGCCTTTGTGTACATGTGCACCATGTACATGGCAGCTAGAGACTGATATCAGAGGTCTCTATAACCTGTTACCTTTATTTTTGAGGCAGGGTCTCTCACTAAAGTAGGAGCTACCAGGTTAGGCTCGCTTGGCTGGTCAGCAAGAAGCAGGTGTTCTTCTGCCTCCATCTTTCTAATGTTGGCATCACAAGCTTCTGCCATCTCCCATGGCTTTTTCTGTGGATATCACTCAGGTCCCCAGGCTTGTGGGGTGAGTACTCCACCACTGAGCCATCTCCCCAGCCCACTGTGTTTCTGATTGATGTCCAGATTAAAGGGTTTCTCCAGGGAATAGCTTTGTGGTTGAGAGGCTTCAGGCATGGGGAGGGACCTCTGTTGTGTCACACCAGCTGTCTTTGGGGACCTCTGGCCCATCTCTGAGCTCAGATGGAGAACAGTGGACTCTGCCCAGTGGCTCTCTGCTGTTCCAGCCTCCCTGCTGACATCAGTCTGCCAATCTGCCTGAGTTGGCAGCAGCAAGAAGCCACCAGAGCTCCACCAGACGTTTTTTGGTGCTCTATGCAGTCACGAACATGGAGCTCAGCAACAAAACATAAGGCAAACCAGTACATGCGTGTTGTTAGCAAAGAGTCCTTCATCGCGTGTTCTTTCACGGGCTTGCTTTAGCAAAACATCCTCTCTCCTGTGTCTGCTTCAGCAGAATGTTTCTTCATGTGTCTGCTTTTGCAAAAACATTCTTTCATCTGTGTCTGCTTCAGCAAAAATTCATTTGACATAACTGACTTTCCAAAGAAACCAGAAGTTTCCATAATAATAATAATAATAATAATAATAATAATAATAAGTGATAAAATCTGACACAAGATGCCTTTTCTCCCTGCACTGATTCCGTGGCTGAACTGAGGCTAGGAGTGGTATTCTCCAGGATGGGAGGGGCTCTGTCCCTGGCTCTCAGGGTCAGTTATAGGAGGGTCCATTTTTAGGACATAGGGTACAGAATTTCAATGGGGGGAAGAATAATAGGTCTCCAATATAGGAGCTGCCATTCCCACCTGCCCTCACTCCCTAGGAATTCTAACCAGTTCCTTTCCCCATCAGACAGCCCATTCTTAGGTTCACTTGTGCTGAGACAGGCTGTGGGGATCATTGGGCCTGAATGACTGTGGGGGTGGCTAAGGCCGTCAGCAATAGATGTATTTGAACTTCCAAAGGGGTGGCGACCCACAGGTTGAGAACCATGGCTCTAGCGAGCTTCCTCCTTACATACCCTGTAAATCTGTCCCAGCCTCTGGTGGTTTGTGCCAGGAACTGCAATGTGTGCTGGCATGTATGTTTCCCAGAGCAGAATTTCCGGTCTAAAACATTGTCAGATGGCAGGGATTTTCCATTAAAAGTCAGGATTATACCACCAAGGACACAGCATTGACAAAGTTTGAGTTGTTTGAACTAATAGGTGCTTTTCCCTGTCATACTGTAAAGTCACAGCATTGCTAAGGAGATTTTGTTCACTGTGACAGTCCTCTGCCTGTGTCACAGTGTTGCTGGACCGGCTGCTGACGTGGTGCCGTCACCAGCAGCAGGCAGTGAGATGGAGCACTGGGAAAGACTGCCTTCTGCCTTGAAGCAGCTAGTTAGCCTCATGACTCAGCCAATCAGAACAGATTCATAAGTGCAGCCGTCCTTGGTGCTCATCACCAGTAGAGGAAGGGCTGGTTGCTGGAGATGAGACCCTAATGCTGCAGTTTCGATTCAGATGTCCCACAGAGACCTGTGAGTTAAGGTTTGCTCTCAGGAGTTATACTGTTGAGAGGCGCCAGAATCTTGAGGAAGTAGGGCCCAAAGGAAGGTCTCCTTTGGCCACCAATGGAGTGTCCTTGAAGGGGAGGAGATTGTGCAGCCCCGCCCCCTCCTCTTCCGCTTCCTCCCCTCCGCCTCCTCCTTTTCTGTATTCTTCTCTTCCTTTTTGTCTCTCACCTCCTTAGTTTCTCTCTTCCTCTCTTCACGAGATAAGCAATGACTCACCTCAACCCTGTCCACTGGGGCTCCCGATGCACTGCTAAACCCCTGAAACTGTGTTCCTTTGCCCCGTCATTGGCGTGACCTCACCAACATAGATAACAAACAACCTGTCCATTTACAGCGTACGAGTCTGTAGTTTCTGGTACGTTCAAAGGGTCGTGTAACTGCCATTCCCCTCTGAACGTGTTTGCCCCCCTGAGGAAGCTGTGCTTCCTTTCTCTTCCATTCTCTCTTCTTCCCAGTCCTGCATAGTCACTAGTGTGGTTCTGGCCCCAGGCGTATTCTGAGAAGTCCATAGACAGATCACCAGGTCGTGCTGGTCCATGTGCAGCCCCAGGGGTGGGGTTGGTGGGGCGCAGTGCTCTCAGGCTCCTCTGTATGCAGTTCAGTGTTTCTTCTCAGTTCTAAGTATTAGAATGTACGGGTGGAGGTGCACAGGATGGATCTATTTGAAGGTCCCCGTGGCCCTGCACTCCTGCTAACACTTGTTACTGCCTGTCTACTTGGAGTAGAGTGAGCCTGTTGGGGTTGGGGTGCTTCACTGTATTTCTTGTTTGTATTTTCCTGATAACCAATGATGTTGAGCTTCTGTTCATTTGCTTATTGGTTTTTAAAGTATCTTATTTTGGTCTAAGCCTGATGGTACATACCTTTATTCTCAGCACTTGAGAGGCAGAGGTAGCTGGGTCTCTGTGAGTTCAAGACCAGTGTGAGTTCAAGACCAGTGTGAATTCAAGACCAGCAAATTCCAGGGCTACATATTAAGAACTGTCTTATAAAGTCTTTCTAAGTATCTTATTTAGAGAATTATGCATACAAAAGAATTTGATTTTCAAGTAGTGTCTTGGTGTTTCCTGAGGCTTACGTTAAAATAGCTGTGAGGACGAAAATCCCTAAGCAAAATTAGTTTTTCAAAAAAAATTAAAAGCCTACCTAAAGAGAACCTTTATGTAGGATATAAATTGGTTTCTGAATAAATGGATAATCAGGTGTGTGGAGAAGAATATTAAATCTTAGAAATTAAACTTGTAGATAAATATATATGCAAATACTTCGTAACTAGATTTTACAGTATGCATCATTTGTTCATATGGTTCAGCAAAGACTATTAACCAAGCTTATACAGTCAATATCATCAAATATACTTTATTTGAATTGGAATGTTATCTTAAATTTCACGAAAAAAACCCCAAGATTATGTAATAATTGCCAAGAAAACTTTAAACTTAACTTTATGGCTGCAATGTCTGCACTAGCTAATAGTAACACTTAATATGTAATGCCACTGTAACTAAAATGAATACAGCAGGGCATCATGATACAGATCGGTAGCGAGAGATAGGTGACATAGAAAACATAGATTAACATAGAAAAATGTTAGTGTATGTTAGAAATAACAGGTACAGATGCTTTACTTCCATAACCAGACTCATTAGTTTGTGCAAGCCGTGTATCCTAATTGTCCTTGTTAGGGTTACTATTGCTGGGATGGAACACCATGACCAAAGCAAGTTGGCGAGGAAAGGCTCACACGTCCACATTGCTGTTCATCATTCAAGGAAGTCAGGACAGGAACTCACACAGGCCAGGAACCTGAAGGCAGGCGCTGGTGCAGAGGCCATAGAGGAGTCCTGATTACATTTGCTCTCCATGACTTGCTCAGCCTGCTTTCTTATAGAACCAAGGCCACCGGCCCAGAGATGGCACCACCCAGGACAGTCTGGGCCCTCACCCAGGACAGTCTGGGCCCTCCCCCATTCATCACTAATTGGAGAAATGCCAGACAGGCTTGTCTAAAGCTGGATATTATGGAGGCATGTTTTCATCGAGGCTTCTTCCTCTCCAATGACCCTAACCTGTGTCACGTTGACATAAAACTAGCCGGCACACTACAGGAAAAATTGACCAGTAAAATTTTAATCCAGACAGTTTTGCTGCGTGCTTTTGAGATTTACAGAATGGTGTTGTGGGTCACCACTGACCACAGCATGGTCGCTATGGTGACGTCGGGGATACCTCACCCCTTGTGTGCCTTGACAAGGGCAGTTAACATCTACTTAGCAAACCTATTAGAACTTGATTTTATTTTCAAGTGATTCATCCCAGGAAACATTTTAATTGGGTAAAAGTGTCTACCGAAAGACGGATGAAAGTTCGATAAAAGGTTTTGTCCATTGTGGCAACAGGACTGCTAAAACAGTCACAGACAAGCAACAAGAGAGAGCTTTTTAAGGTGAGAATGTGCACAGACTTAATTTGCATCTGTCCTTCCAGGGACTCCGGTTTAACAGCAGACCTGGTGATAAGGGTATTGCTAATGGGCTTTGGTGACCAACAGGACTGTCCTTGGGTAGAATGCTTGACCCACTCGAAGTACAAATGTGTCATGTCATACTGAAGTGGAAAAGTTAGGTAGAATCACGAGTCTATGCCCAGAAATGTCCAGGGTCGACTATTAGGTGAAAAAGCTGGTCTCAGAACAGGACCTGTGGGAGACTGGTATGTCTACTCCCTGTGTGTGGAGCACAGGGAGGCTGTCTGGAAGGAGCCAGTGTGGCTGCCTCTGGGTGGGCATGGCCGGTGGGAGGGTGAATCCTGCACTGTGGATTTCTTTGTGTGTGTTTCTCCTTGACCTGTCACGGTGAGCACACTCTGTCCTCAGCCTTTAATAAGACTCAGAAACCACACCTCTTCAAGGCTCCAGAGCAAGCACAAATCTGGATTTGTCTAGTGGCAGTACAGGTGTTTCTATGCTTGTGAGCTCTGGCTGGCACTGGGAGAGATCCTGAGAGATGGAGTGGGGGGTGGAGGGAATTAAAGTTCAGGCTCTTAGTATGGGCTTGCTTACCTAAGCGTGCCTGGCCCAGATGCCTTATTCTGTGTTAATTTTTTATGTTGATAAATTTGGGGGCTTGTACAAAGACTGAAAAGGAAAAAGAATTAGAATGGACACATCACCTTTATCTGGCAACATGGACAGAGAATATGTTATATCAGCTAAAACACACACTCTCCCCCAGCTCCTTACCACTGTGATTTGCAAGCTTTTGAGACATGCTTCCAGGGTTCAGTGTCTGAAGCTAGAACTACAGGGCCATGGTGTGGAGGTGCTGGGGACGCTAGAAGATAGGACTTAACAGGAAGTTGTTAGTTCTCTGTAGGCTCTGCCCTTGGAGGGATTGAAGACTCTCCGGCTTCATCCCATTAATTCTGTTAATATGTGGATATAAGAGAATGTGGTTGAGCCAGGAACTACAGGGCATGCCTAAGATGTCAGCCATCAGGAGGCTGAGACACAGTCTATATTTGAGACCAGCCTGGGTTACAAAACAAGGCAAAAGTAAAACCAGAACTCTCTCTTTTCTCTCTCCCTGTGTGTGTATGCGTGTCAGGGTGTGTGTGTGCCTGTACGTATATATGTGTGTGTGTGTGTGTGTGTGTGTGTGTGTGTGTGTGTGTGTGTATGAATGTGCATGTGTGTGTGTCAGGGTGTGCATGTGTGTGTATGTGTGTGCATCTGTGTGTGTCAGCGTGCATGTGCATGTACATGTGTGTGTGTGTGTGTGTGTCAGGGTGTGCATGCGAATATGTGTGTGTGTATATGTCTGGCTTTCCGTCTTTCTGGGTTTCTCTCTCTCTGAATAATCTCTCCTTGAATGCACACCCTCCGAGAAGCCACCACCACCTGTCATAATGCAAGGTGAAGCAAAAGATTGTCGCCGCAGGCTGTACAACGCGGTTTGACCTTTCAGCCTCCCAAACTCTAACCAGCCACCTTCACTTTATAAAGCACCAGGTACTTTGTTATCACCTGGGAAACACTGACACACCAGCATGCTCCTGATCTTCCTGAGGATCTAACCCAGGATCCTCACTGCACGGAGCTCTTCTTCTCTAGTCCTCAGCCATAGTGTCTCTGTCTTCCATAACCCCGATGCTCTGGCAGAGCACGGTGCTCCGGAAGGGCATGGGTGAAGTATCCTGTAGAACGCCTCTCAATTTGACATTGCTAGACATTTTCTCAGGATAGACTGAGTGATGCTGAGTCCTTGTCAGAGGCCCCCCTGTGAGGCACAGGACAGAATATGTGACGCTGTGTGGCTTTCATCCTTTGCTTGAGGTCCTGTCTGCTGGCTTCATGGTAACAAGTTCAGAGAAGGTATTAATACATAAGAAATATTAAAGTAAGTACAAGAGCTGGTAGAGTTGGTTTCCCTTTGTAATTAATAAATACCTCAGGGGAGGTGCTTTGAGACTAGGAATGTGTGGGTTTAGTTGGTTTTTTTTTTTCTCCAAGCCACTGGTGGGTCTGGCCTGCAGCCCCGTGGCCTAGTGAGTATGTACTTTGCTCATTCCTTATGTTACAGAACTCCTTGGTGAGGGTGACCTCACCCCTCCCATTTATTTACTTGTAAATTCTAATACTGAATCATTATTTACATATCAGGATCGTACTGGCCAGTTTCATGTCAACTTGACACAAGTTATGCTCCTCTGAGGAGGGAAACTCAGTTGAGAAAATGTGTTCTTAGCATCAGGCTGCAAGCAAACCTGAAAAGCGTTTTCTTAATCAATAATTGACATGGGAGGGTCCAGCCCATTGTGAGTGGGGCCATCTCTGGGCTAGCAATCCTGGCTGGGTTCTATAAGAGAGGAGGCTGAGCAAGCCAGTAAGCAGCATACCTCCATGGTCCTGCCCTGCTCCAGTTCCTGCTCTGACTTCCCTCAGTGATGGGCTGTCACCTGGATATGTAGGCCAAATAACCCCTTTCCTCCCCATGTTCCTTTTGGTCATGGTATTTCATCACAGCAATAGTAACCAAGGCGAGTAAGGACATGTAATTTATTTTAGTCCATGATGCAGGTACCGTGCTGCTACTTTAAATAAGAAATCCAGGGATTACCTTCAGTTGTGTCGGGGGGGGGGGGGTTATTGAAAGCAGAGAGACTATATAAGTGGCACATTATGTAAAATCTTATAGTAACACTTCTCACTGTGATAAAAATCCAAATGTTAATTTGAAAAAGTTAAGTACAGTTTTTAAATTATGCAAACTCCTCATCCTACCCCGAGAATTTTTCCACCTGCTGCGCCACCCCAAGCATCGGAAGGACATCTGTATTAGTGACTTTTCTGTTGGGGAGATGAAGCCTCAGGAACAAAGGCAACTTAAGGAAGAGTTTGCTCTAGTTTTTAGGTCTGGAGGGCAGACTGTCCACAGTGGCGGCGAAGGTGTGGCTACCAGGAGCAGGAAGCTGAGGAATCACCTCTCAGCAGCACACACAGGAAGTGGAGAGAGCAAACTTGTAGTGGGACTGGGCCATAAACTCTCAGAGTCTGTCCCAAAGGCCATACTGCCTTTCTCAAGGCTCTTCAAGCTAAAAGTTCTATAACCTTCCCAGACAGTGCCGCCGGCTAGGGACTTTTCAAATACATGAGCCTGTAGGGCACATTTCTCATTCAAACCAGCCTGGTGTTTGCTCAAGGTCACAGGAAGAAAAGCATGGCTGGGCTCAGTGCTGAAGGGCTTAAGCAAGCCTTGGAAGTGACTACAGGATTGGAAGGCAGGCCTTCTCTGAGCAGAAGGAAGGGGACATGGGGAATGGTGTACATGCTTTGCCAAGACCTAGCCTGGGTTCCGAGGGCAAATCTTGCCGTTGGCAGCTGAGGCATGCCCCTTGATGTCTTGATTTCTCCATCTTTGGGGTGTGAAGGGGCAGGGAGCACTCCATAGACTGTGAGGTGGGAAGGGCAGGACACATGTCATAGACTAGGGAAGATGAATGAGGTCCTCACAAGTATCCTGGCTCCAGACAAGTTCCCCTGAGGATCTGCTCGTGGGATGTTCTCCTGACTCAGGCTGGCGTAGCTACCTCCCCTCTGTCTCTCCTTTTTCAGGGTTGTGGGGTCCTGCCTGGGCAGGCTTCTTTGTCCTGCCTTCTCTTTGCATGCATGCATATTGGAGAAGATCCTCTCATGACTAGAGCCAATGCTGGGGCCAGTGGAAGGGGGGGAGGGTGCCTGGTAGTGTCTTCTCTCAAAGCCTCCCTGGTTCAATGGACAGGGGCCTACTACCTCACATTTGTGTCACTAACTCTTGCTTGTCCTTACTCCACGAATCACAGATGTCCTCATGATTCCAAAGACCAGAATCCCTGCGAGTGTTTAAGGGATCTAGACAAGTATAGTGACATATGCTTTGCCATTTTGTGACTTGCTTATTCCATTCATCATGGTGTTATCGAGGACCACGCATGTAACACATTTGGAATTACGTCACTTTTCACAGGCAAGTGAGATTCCATTGTTATGTACTTCACATTTTATATTCCTGTCTTCTGTGGACACAGAACAGAACTGACTTTTTTTGTTTTTGTTTTTGTTTTTGATTTTGTTTTTTTTCAAGACAAGGTTTCTCTGTGTAGCCCTGGCTGCCCTGGAACTCCCTCTGTAGACCAGGCTGGCCTCGAACTCAGAAATCCACCTGCCTCTGCCTCCCAAGTGCTGGGATTAAAGGCGTGCGCCACCACTGCCCAGCACAGAACTGACTTTAACAATAGACTTTAATTCCATAGACACCCTCTGTGTAATTAGTGGGGACTGATTAACAAGATGTTTTCTATTTGTAAGGTCTGGCTGTTGTCTCCATGCAGAGAAGATCTGAGCTCTGACTCTCCTGACTCAGGCACACAGTAGACACTTGTGGCTGGTGGCCACCAAGTGGACACTGGGTTCTGAAAAGTGACTACTGCACGGACATTGGCTTCTAGACATCTCAAGGAAGTTTCACCTCCTAGAAGTTACACTAGTGTTGCTGTGGCTGGCCTGGCCTCTAGGTAGTCTAGTACTGTTCATCTTCTGTTATCTGCAGGTCTCCCATGAGGTGCTGGGGTGGATGGGAGATGTAGGTCGCACTCCACCTCTGCTGTTTAGGCTGGAGGCCAACACCTACTGAGTGCCTCTGTACCCACATTCAGAGGTTTCTGGCAGCACTGGGGGTGGGGGGTATGTGTGTGGTTATTGCTTTTGTTGACTGGTGTTGAGGAATGTGGCTTTCTGTAGCAGCTTTGGTGACAGTCACCAAGTCTAGGTGGACATAAGGGAGCCACTCCCTTAAAGGATGGGGTAAGCAGCTTGTTTCTGAGAAGCAGTGTCAAGAGTTCTTCAAGGCCTGCCTTGTGTCCTGCTTAGTTAGGACTGAGGTAGATTCTGTCCTTTGTAGGTGAGCCCAGGCAGGTGTCACGATAGTCCTGAAGTTTGCATTTGCGCACTGGGGGCAGTTTGACAAGAACACTCACAGCCAGGGCATGGCCTGCCATCAGTCCATGTGCAGGATGACCCCCATGCTTTTGTCTGTAAGATGTGCCCACTTTGCTGAGGCTTGCTGTGGCACCAAATTGTTTATTTAAAAAAAGTCAGTCAATACACTTGTCTAGGCAGCTTCTCCAGTTATACAGAGTCCAGGCGATCAGGTCGTAATTGAATTCCATGGTAATTCGAGAGGCAGGAAGAGTCCGTAACTCATGCCAACTTGGACAAGTGATGAAATAAATGGGAAGAAAATTGACTATGGTTTTAGGTGGGTATTCATTTTATGGCAGATGTTTAAGGGGCACTTTCATCTATAGATTATTATAAAGCAATTTACAGAGCTCATCCATAAATATTTTAGGAATATTTTTCTTCTTTAGGAAGAATTTTTTTTTTTTTTTTTTACATCAGTGTCTGTCACCAACAGTCAACTGGGCATCTCATTTAGATGGAGTCAACATTTATGGGTAGCAAGTGTTTTTGAGGACTCTGCTGGAGTCTCTGGAGAGATAAGCACATCCTAAGAAGTCCCACTAACGTCATACTTATGCTAATGAGGTCCGGGAGGTGGCAGGGGCCTCCCATGGAGCCTGGCTGCATTCCCTGAAGTCGGTGGTTCTCATGAACTGACACAGTTCTTGACTTGGCATGGGATGGAGGAATGAGTGACCAGGCTCCGTGCCTGACATGTTTGGACAGAACCCTGAACATATGTGAACACCCATACAATATTCATGCTTGCATGTACACCATTGCACATACATGGCTATATAGAGATTGGTGTTTACATGTGCATAAGGGAATACACATGTGAAATGCATACACCTGTACCTACACAGACAGACACTGCTATACTTATGGGGGTTACAACTCAGTTCTCCCATCCTGAGGTAAAGAGCTGCTGGGGTCCAAATTGCCTTCCATGACTTACCTGCTGGCCCTCATAGCCTAGTATCACCTGCCCAAAACATGTCAGAACACTCATGTTAGTCTGCACTTAGACAGAAACCACCTTTAAAAGGCCTAGTTTATGGCAAATGTTAAAGGTCTGGCAAAATATTGAGGTCTGTACTCACAGTGAAGAGCAGGGTGACCTGCCCCATCATAAACTTGAGTCTGGACCATCAGTTTCCACAGATACAATACAGGAGGAAGTACACAGGCGTGTGTGTGTGTGTGTAAGTGTGTGTATGCATGTGTGTACATGCTATCACATGGTCAGGCCTATGGGTCTGGGTTTTCCATGTTTGTTGACAGCTGTCCTACGCTCGTGCCTCCCTGGGACACCTGTACAGCAAAGCAGACCTTGATCAAGAGCATGGATCTGGAGAAGCTCAGTCACTTGGGTCACACAGGGGTGGTGGCCTTGGCTCTGAGTACCTGGCACACTTAGTGAGGTTGCTTTGTTCCCCAACTCTTGGGTTTTCTCCCCCAAGAGTTCATAAAACCACCTCAGCACTCTGGGGTCCTGGGTGATAGGCACAGGGTCCTCACAATTCCTCACCCACTGTAGGTGCCTTCTGCATGTGGAGCAAAGCCTGCCTGGTCTGAACCCGGGAGACAGGTTTTTACTGAGAAATTATTTGAGGTTTGGGACAAGGTTGCTGTGGGAATCCTTGTGTAGATGTCAGCGAATCTGAATTAGAAAGCTGTTGGGTACTGAGCCAACCCCATGCCTCGGAGTGATCCTGTGTGAGCATGGTCCCTGTTTAGGCCTGGCCCTGCTCAGAAGTTAGCGCATGTTTTGTATAGTAACAGAGAGTCTGTGTGATGACAGATGTTGGTGAATGAGTCTCAGCAGAACCCTCTGGAGCCATGGCTGCCATGTCTGCTCCTAAAGACCGAGTCACTATTTAAAAAGGCCGGAATGGCTGATAGTCCTGTTATACGTGTAACTGAATATGTGTGATTGAGTGGGACATCAGCAGACTGGCAAAGGTGGGAATCCAGGAAAAACAACTCAATAAGGCAAGATGAGGGAAGCATGAGGGAGGGAGTGGAGGGGGACGGAGGGAGGGAGAAAGGGAGGGAGACGGAGGGAGGGAGAAAGGGAGGGAGGTGTGGAACACAGCACTCCACAGCAGCCAGGGAGCATAGACAGAGACAGGAGGGGGCAAGTCCCAAGAGCCCCTTCAAGGTCATGCCCCAGCCACCTCCCATTCTTCTGCCAGGCCCCACCTCCTTAAAGTGTACCCCCAAATACTGCCATAGGCTGGCACCAGACCTCTGACACATTAATGTGTGGCATTTAGGATCTAAACCATAAGACCCATGGAAACAGAAGGTAGAATTAAGTGGAAAGCTAGCCGCTAGCCTCAGATGGATTGCTTATGGTGATAACTCTCCCTTCAGAAACACGGGCTTTACAAAGTGTGCGCGGAATGAATAATTTTCAGAATGGAGAACGAGACACACATCTCAGTTCACGGTTCAAAACAGATGCTGTCCTAATGCAAGCTGGGTAGTAATAAAAATAATACAAACTACTCATCTTACACACACACACACACACGAACATCCCGGAATTCTCACAGGATGTTAAAAAAAATAACACATATGGACATATGGATGGCTCAGTATGGGAAAGCATATTGTCGGGACTTACCCTCCAAATGGGAAAAGAGAAAGCCCTTGTATTTTCCTCATGGATGTAACTTTTTGTGTGCTCTAGGCTTGAACTCAGGGCCTCATCCTTACTAACCAGGTGCTGTCCCCTTTGAGCTCTACTGAGCCCCATAGAATACTTTGGACTATTCCCTAAACAAGAGAATGAGCCTCACTCTCTCAGCCCAGGAAGTTGGCCATCCATCCAAAATCAAATTGAACCTTCAAGAACACAAGATTTTCGACTAATTGAGAAAAGATGACATCACTTAGTCCAGGACAGTAGGGTGTTACTTGAATCTTGGGCTGAAGGGTCTGTCTGCAGATTTGTACCTGAGCTGTCCCAAACTCTGCCTTTTGTGACACTTTCTGACCTATAGAGAGCTGTTGACTATCTAGATGCTCCTGAAACTCACTCCTGTACTATTTAATGACCAAACTTAGCATTCTGGCTTTATAGAAAAATAGCAATTCTATATTATGTCACCACTACCAAGTAGGTGACAAAACTGTATACGCTCCCAGTCTTTATTCCTTGGCAAACAGGGATGCCCGAAGCACACGGACCCAGTGCTTCTCTCAACAGCCAAAGCACAAAATCACATCCTGCACTTTACATTCCAGAATCAAAGCATGCATTCTGAGGTCCAGCCTTGAGCCTGGCCTGTGACATAGTCTAGGACAGCTGTCCCTCCCGGGAGACCTGGTCCATTATCTCTGTGCAGGGGGAATCCTATGTGTACTCCCTCTCCTGGCACATCAATGATCATTAAAACGAACTGGAGGCAAGTGAACCCCAACACCACTCAGCAAGGAGTTAATGATCGTGGGTATCATTTGTTTAGATTGGCTTCACTCCCCCGTTTCTAACTTTAGAATGGAATGACATTAGTTTTGAATAGGAGTTTATGGATTTCTTGGCCACGTTTAGACCTTTGAATATTTAGAACATTTTTTCTCCAAAGGGGGTGGGGTGGGGGCTTGTGAAGAACTCTAGTGCCTCAGGGAATCATGCTTCATACAAGCAGCAGCCAGGGACTTTTGTACACAAAGAGCCTCACCTTTCCTTTGCAAACCTGCAGTCACTTTACCCTCTGAGTGATGGAGACCCAGCCCCCCTCAGCCTCCTTTTCAACACCCACCACACATAGCTCTAGACAAGAGTCTGTTTCCTGCTCTCTGAGGTGCATCACACTAGAGGAGGTGGCAGATGTGAATTCTTCCCATGTCCCATCCCTGTTCTCTTTAGAGCCAGACAGACCAGTCCAACACACTGGTAACTTGCCCCCTGCACCAGGAGGCGAGGTGACAGTTCACACTTGAGATTTGCTTTCTGTCGAAACAGACAGCTTTGTCCACAAACCAAGTTGGCCTTTGTTGGTTTGCCTTTAACCCAAGCAAACACAAATGATTTTGACACACGTGTGTGCGTACACACTCACACATTGCTGGTTTTCAACTCCATGTTGATTTGATGCTTTCCTCTGGGGTGTGTGTGTGGGGGGGTTGTTAAACTCAGAAACTCTGAAATCTGGAATTTGCAATGCCCTCTCCACAGCTAAGATGAGAGAAAGAATGCAGAAACACACTGGGCAGCCTCATGGGGGAATTTTAGAAAAACCGTGCAAAATATCTATTCATGTGTGGGAATTCCTTTGGAATACATGTGCCTGAGGCCAGACTGCAGTGGCTGAGCTTCAAGAGCTGAGGAGAGGTAAGCAAAGGGCAGAGTGTTGACTCCCACATGACCTCTCTGTCAGCCATGTTGAAGCCATCCCTTCTCCAGGCCTTGGCTCTCCTCCCCTCTTTTCTGTCCAGGAGAAAAGGTCCCTTTCTTCACTGAGTTGGCTTTCTAAGCTGCAATCTCCCCCAAGAGAAACCACCTCCTGTGTCACTTGGTGCTCCTGTGATGCTGAGTGAACCTTGTTTCTTGTTGTGCTTGCTGTTTCTCTTGGGTGCTTAACCTCATTAAAAGGATTGCTTGGCTCTGCATTTCAGAGTCTCCTCAAAGCTGTCATCACTGGGAACTACCCTCACCGTGCCGAGCTTTCGTTCAAAGGGTCGAGGTGTGGCTCGGCAGGGGCCGTGATTTGTTCTCATTAGAGCTGCCTGCATCCAGCCCCGGGATCATTCTGTACTCTAGGCTTCACTATAGGCACGTCTTGACATTCCTAAAATCCAGAGGGGATCTCAGAATAGAGTAAGAAATGAGGATTTAAATTAGAAGCAACAGTACTGGCACCATGCCCCACCCCACTCCTGTGCCCCCTCCTTTTGGCATGACATTGTAAACCAGAGCCATCCTTGCTGGCTGGCTATTATAGTGTCCTGTGCTGAAGAAAGCTGGGTCCAGCTGCATGAGGTTGGGACAGCAGCCAGCTGCCTCAGAACCCCAGAGTCCCTTAGAAATTGGGCTCAACAGATAAATGGCTATCATCTTAGCCTTCGTAGGAGGCAGGCAGTTAACTGGAGTGGGAAGGATGGGGTAGAGAGATTGGATGTTTGCCTAGTCTTTGGTTTGGGTTATCTGAGTGCTCAAGATAGATGCCATTGGGTAGCATCGAAGAGGGAAACCATCTCTTCTACGGAAAGCAGGAGTCAGGGTTGCATCCCTAGTATGGCAGGGAGAGAGGCGTAATCAACTACAGTAACAGGACCCAGCTTCAGGATGAAGCTCCAGGGACAATCTGATGGAACTTGTGGCTCCTCAGAGCACGAGCTTCCAGAAATTTGAGTGGAGGTTGCTAGCACTGACCCTGCAGACACAGTTCTTCAGGCTTTGCCCTCTGCAGCCTTATCCCTCAGATCTCGGCACCCCAGGGCCTGGTACACCACAGTATTGTGCCACAGAGATGCCCTGAAGTACTTGGTATTAGAGTCTCATACCCCAGAGGTATGTGCCCCAAAACCTGGTACACCACAGCCTGGTGTTCCTGAACCAGGCACCCCAGAGCATTGTACTCTAGAGTCTGTTATCCAAAAACTTGTATACCAGTCTGCAATACCCTAGACCTTAGACCACACAGACTGGTACTATAGCATATGGAATCTGGTGGCCAGAAGTCTAGTAGTGTGGAGTTAGAAAACCTGATATCTCTGAACCTGGTACTGTGGGGCCTAAAACTGCAGAACCTAGTACTCCTAGAGCCTGGTACTCAGAGCCTTGAACTTCCAGAGCCTAGCACCACAGAGCTTAATTAATACAGCAGAACCTGGTACAATAGAAACTGATACCTCAGAGCCTGGCACTGCAGAGTCTAGTACCACAAAGCCTATACCAAAGAATCAGATACCATAGAGCCTAGTACAGGAGCCTGGTTCCTCTTGTCTGATGCTCATGTACCATAGAGCAGGATAAAGTAGAGTCCAATACTATAGCACTAGGTACATTCAGCCTGGTATTGCAGACCCTGGTACCATAGAGACTGTTAAAGCAGACCATTACCACAGAGCCTGGTACTGAGACTGTTAGATGCAAGGTCCTGACACTGCAGACTTGGACTATTAAACAGGCAGACAAGATCACAGCCTATTACTGTAGGGCCTTGTATCCAGAACCTGGTGCCACAGAGCTCAGTACCACAGAATTTGGACCTGTAGAGCCTCAAGCTTCAGTGCCTGCCACCCAAGAGCCTGGTGATCCAACATAGTGCAACAGAGCCAGATACTCAAGAGTCTGCTATTGTAGATTCTTATATACCAGAGCTTAGTACCCAGACCCTCTCCCCCACAACCTAGTACCACAGAGATTGAAGGCAAAAACCTGGTATTGCAAAGCTCCAGATCTCAAATCCTGGTATGGCAGAGCCCGGAATCCCTGAGTCTCAGACCCCAAAACCAGACCCTACAGATTGCTATCCTAAGCCTACTTGCTTGGAGCCTTAGACTCCAAAGTGTAGCACTGAACCTGCCACCCAGGACTTTGCTTAGCAGGTCCTGCTGTCCCAGTGAAGTGGAAACCTAAGGGTTCTTTGGAAAGTCGGTTGGATGGTGTTTTGCTGGGGCAAACACGTGAAGGAACATTTCATTAAAGTGGACACAGGTGTGACAGGCTAAGGCCAACTCCTGAAGGAATGTTTCGATGAAGCAGACATAGGAGAGAGGATGTACTGCTAAAGCAAGCCCGTGAAAGGACACGTGATGAAGGACTCTTTGCTAATGACACGCATGTATTGGTTCGCCTTACCTTATATAGTTGAGCTGCATTTGTTGGGACTCCATAGAGAGAAACGCACCAAAAAACTTCTGGTGGTGTGCTGCAGTTTGTTGCTGCGTCCAAAGACTCGGGCTGATTGGAGACACGTGCTGAGGCAAAGCACGTGCTGAGGAAAGGCATGTGGAGGATTTGTGATGTCTGGAGGGTATAAACAGGACTCCACAGAGTGACGGAGACAGAGCTTGGCTTGCTGGTGCAGCTGTTGTGCAATGCTTGTGGGTCTCACACCTTCACTGATCTTTGCTTCCCTAAGAGAGGCATAGCTGAGAACTTCTGGTGCCCCTCCCGGTCCCTCCTGCTGACTGGAGCCGAAGCTGAGACCTGGCTGTCTCTGCTAGGTTGTGTCGCTGCTATTGCTAGCCCGACTCTACCAAACTGGACTGCTGGTGTATCCATGAGGTGTTTGCGAGTGGATTGAGCTGCCGCTGCCTGCTAACCTGTGAACTGAACTGCTGATTTCCAGACAACACAGACGGGAGTTGTTCCAAAGAACCTTCCTAAACAGGTCCACTCCCCCCTCCCACTGTATCCTTTCTTTCCCACCGCCTCTGGTGGGTGGTAGGTTTCAAGGAAGGTTAAAGCATTTAAGAACCATCATTAAAAATAGGATTTGAAAAACTTGAAGTTACATACCAGTGCCTGAGACAGAGGCCTTATGCCCCATGGCCTTAGCCCACATATACAGGCCTGATGAGACCCCAGAGCCTTGTACCCTAGAGTCTAGTGCTATGGAGACTTGCTACTCCAGAGCTTAGTATTTCTGAGGTCCGCATGTTTTCTGACGTTGCCCTTGCTGCCTGTCTCCATGCTTAAAGCTTTACCTACAGTTCCTTGTACAACTTTGTACAAAATCTTCCACTGAAGTGTCCCCATAGAAGCAGCTCTCGACTCATTCAAAGGACATGGAGGGTCCGTGGCTCATGGCTCTGTGCTGACGTCCCTTTGTGCTTTTGTGCTGTTTGTGGTTCAGTTTCCGGATCTAGCAGCTTCTCACACCAGCATCTCAAAGGTGACCTATGTTGGGACTCTGAGGTGGGTGGCAGAGGTGGGCTGCTGTTTCGGGGACTGGCTCCTTGATGTTTGTGCAGCACAGCTCTGCATTTCCTTCGAGTTGTGACTGTAGCTGGGATTCATTCTTAAGACACATTATTTTCTGAGTTAAGTTCTGTAGTCCAGACTGGCCTCAAACTCACCATGTAGCTGAAGATATTCTTGAATTCCTGATTCTCCTGCCTCTCCCTCCCGAGCGCTGGGGTTGTAGGTGTGGTTTAGGTGGTGCTGGGAATTGAACCCAGGGCCTCATGCATGCTGGGGAAGCACCCTAGCAACTGAGCCATATCCAACAGCATAGTTGTTGTGAAGCTAGATAGTGTGAGGAGTCTGCCCTTTCTTTAGATTATGCTGAGTATTTGAGACATTTTATACACATTGGGACAAGAGGGCATGTTTGTGGCTTTGAGATAGTTGGAAGTCAAGTTGTAGGGAATGCCAGCATTGCCTTGGCCTCTGCTTGTGTCACTTATGGGCTTGGAAACCTGTAGCATTAGAGCAGAAAGGCCAACATTTGGACTTAGGCAGGCAAAAGTTTTAAGTTCTATACGTGCCTAAGCTCCCTGTGAAGCCCAGGAGAGTATGCACTGCCGTACCATATGTCAGCATCCTTCCCGCAGGTTTTAACATGGATGTTTATCCTCTCAGCTGCATGGACCTGGGGCTTGGTGCTTTTCTTGGCAGTAGGAACAATGGCTTGTATCAGATTAGATCCTGTCTCTTGACTTCGTGTGATGTGTGGTCTGGAGTAAGTTCTCAGTCAAGGTGCTGGCTCTGAGCATGGGAGAGGGACAGGATGCAGGAAGCTCCTGAGTTCCTCTACAGTCCTCAGCATGGTGGCTGTCCACGCACTCCGCCTTCCAAGGGTGCTCATGAACACTCTGTTAAAATCTCCTGTTGGGATATTATGCTCGTGTTTAATGTTACAAGAAAGTGGATGAGTAAGTGAGAGCAGATAGACTCCATGGTTTAAGGCACACGGTCAGAGCAGAATGGCGCTGTCTAGACCCAGCCAGTTAGTGTCTTGCCCCTTCATTTGACCGCCTGGTTCAGTAGATTGGTAAGAGGTGTCACTGGAAGCATCAGTAACAGTTTTCTCTGACTTGTGCCTCTCCATCTGAGTCACTCCTCCTGTCGGAAAGGATAGTTTGCTGTCAGACCCAGACTCAGTTCCACTATGGGGCTTGAATAGTTATGGTTGTAATTCCAAATATGAGTAGTGGCTAAATACACTCTTGTAGAGTGTCTACTCAGGGTGGCATTCATATTTGAATGGTGTGTGTGTGTGTGTGTGAGAGAGAGAGAGAGACAGAGAGACAGAGAGACAGAGAGACAGAGAGACCAAGAGACAGAGAGACACACTCAGAGACAGAGAAACAGAGACAGAGAGACAGACAGATGCACACACAGGGACAGAGAGACACACAGAGTACATGTACATCACAATACAGAACTCCCCACTCTGCACTGTCTTACATGTTGGTTTCTTTGTTCTTACCCCATTCATTATTGATGAGGACGCTCCAGGCCTCAGAGTTGACTTAACTTGGAGTGACCCAGACCCTAGCTGTCCTCTCTAGTGGTTTATACCACAGGGAAGTAAGTGACTAAGGTATTATTTTGTTGAGATAATAATGCTACATCATCTTCCCTCCCCTTTCCCACCTTCAGCACCCCCGTGCCAAATTACTTGTCACCCCTACATTCTTTTTAATTCACAAACTGTGCAGAATCCCAGTTCTTTGAGAACGAGGCCACTGGAAGCTGAAGTTCTAACTTCTCATTAACTGACTCAGCGACATTCTTATTATACATTGGGAGTCAGAGTCACATCCAGGGCACTGCCTAAGGTCACCAACACAGGGTGTGGATCAGAGAACAAAGTCTGCCAGGTCTTGTATGTGCCTAAGACTGGGTCATTTGTAGTAAGTAGGACTTTATCGGCTCAGTTCTAAAGGATGGAAGATCAAGGTTAGCCAGCCTAAGATGGCACAGTGTTGACCTCATGGGTTGTAAGCAGCTGTGATTATATGCAGGAGACTGGGCCCACTAATGTTCAGTTATAGAGAGGAGTGGGTGGGGGCTCATGGGGCCTTTCTCCCCTTTCTTTTTTATAGACAGTTAATAGTTGCTAGGGTTAAAGAGGCCCTGCCCCTTTAGAATTGTCAGACAGTTAACAATTGCAGGGAGAGATGTTGTAGAAATTATTTAATCCAGACCCAGAGTCTCTACTCTGCCTTTGACCCTTTAGTTCCCGGATAAAAGACACACATGGTCTTTATATTCAGTCTGCCTCAAATAGCACAAGAGCTGGGGGATTATCTACCTGCTATGTTATTAGAGTCTACTTTCCTTATTGATAACCCTGACTTATTACTTACTACTTACTGAGCATCCGATCTATGCCCCACCCCCTACTCTTGCTGGTGCCTTCTCCAGTCAGGTTGCAGGGCATGCCAGTGAGAAGATGGCAAAGCGGGGGTACTTTGTGGTCCTCCGGCTGGCTACCCTCTAGGCAGGGCTCCATGGCAGCCGCTCCTTCCATCTTGCCTCCTAGGACTCCCCTGCCTACTTCCTGTCTTTCTCTTCTTTCCCCTGAGTACTATCAGAATCATGCCTTACTGTGCCTTTCCCTGGAGCAGCCCCGAGTGGGGCAACCCCTGAAGTTCCCTGCTGCTGTGGGAAAGTGAAGGTGTGAACTTGAGTTTTCAAAATGAGCAAGGTGACTTGTTACATGTCCTTTGGGGTCTGGCTTATTTCCCTTAACATAATGACCCACATTACTTCCATAACATCAGCGGGGTGGGGAGGGGGCGGAGGAAATTAGGTTATGGTGTCTAGATATAGTCTGAGAGGAGGCGTTCGTTCTGGTCTTGGTGTCATAGCAGGGTAGTGTGGTCACAGCAATGTTTGCCCAGAAGGACTGGAAGAGTTTGGAAGCTCCTCGTGCTCAGTGCTGAGTCACATTGCAGGAGATGGAACTGCTGACTGGATCTTATACAACCTCAACCACACTGAGTGGTCAGCCACAGGTGTCCTCGCCAGCATGGTACCTGAGTTTCAAATGTGCACTAAGAACCGTATAGAGTCTACAGTGGACAGATGGATAGGTGGGTGAAGTGTATTTGGATAGATGGGTGGAGACACATGCATCCAGTCTGCCTATGTCCATCTGCCTATTCACCATCTACCAATCCATTCTCCCTAAATAGTTCTTAATTTAAATCTCAATTGTCCACAGACAGCAACACTCCGGCAGACAGCAAGAGTGGGAGGAAGTTATAAGATGACTCTGTGTGCTCAGGCTCAACCGTTTTCTTACCTCGCCACACCCCGAGCATCTTCCCTGCCCCTGGGAACCTTTCTCATCAGTCTCTAAGGTAGATTTCTTTTTGCAGTCTTCTCTCTCTCTCTCTCTCTCTCTCTCTCTCTCTCTCTCTCTCTCTCTGTGTGTGTGTGTGTGTGTGTGTGTTGTCAATAGTATTTATTTAAAACTATCCAGTAAACATAAAAATTTTAAAATGCCAGACCAGCATGGTGACTCAGATGTGTAATCTTAATACTTGAAAGGCTGAGGCAGGAGGATGGCTAAAGTTTGAGCCAGCCTAGGCTGCAGAATTAAATTTGATCTCAACAAACCAAAATGTTTGGTTATTTGCATTTTCTGGGATTTTTATCACCATGGAAAAGGGCAGTACTGGACTGTGCCTTGCAGAAACATGTCTCAGCTAACGGTGGTGAGAATGTTTCCTAGAAAAGATATAAACATACTATTATTAACCTGGGGAAACAGCCAACCATTGGACTGAGCATGGGATCCCTGATGGAGGAGTTGGAGAAGGGACTGAAGGAGCTGAGGGGGTTTGCAGCCCCATGGAAGGAGCAACAGTGTCAACTGGCCTGACCCCCCCCCCCCCCCCCGTGCTCCCAGTGACTGGACCACCAACCAAAGAATACACATGGAGGGACCCATGGTGCTGGCCACATATGTGACAGAAAAGGGCCTTGTTGGCCATCAGTGGGAGGAGAGGTCCTTGGGCCCGAGGGTGTTAGATGCCCCAGTGCAGGGGAATGCTAGGGAGGGAAGATGGGAGTGGGTGGGTGGGTGGGTGAGCATCCTTTAAGATTTTACAGTCTTAACACAAATACTTCCAACTCATAAGCATTATGTTGAGTTTTATGGTTGTTAGTAGCTTCGTTCTTTATCTTCTAGTCACTGTGATAACATAATGAGATAGTCAGCTTTTAAAGAGGGAAGGTTTATTTTGGCTCACAATCCCAGAGGTTTCAGAGCTTGTTGGGACCCTGTGGCTTTGAGGGTGTGGAGGAAGCACGTGATAGAGAAGATTGCTCATGTTTTAGAGGCCAAGGAGCACAGGGTGAGAGGGCAGAGAAAGGACGAGGGTCCTGTCCCAAGCATGGGCATACCCCCAGTGACCTAACTTGCTTCCTCTAGGCTCACCATTAAAGGTCCGCTCACCCATTAAAGGTCCCACCATAGGTCTTGCTGTAGGTTGGCAACCAAGCCTTCCCATGACCTTTCGGGGTATCATCAAGATTCGCACTGCAGCAGTGGGGGTTCTGAAGGAGAATATTGTCAGGCCAAGGCCTTGGTTCCATTTAATTTAACACCATTGATGAAACCTAATGTAGTGTGTGTCTGTGTGGCTCGCTGCTCGCAGGCCGGGTGGGTGAAATCTGAACCCATTTTTGTGGAAAAGCCTTCTGAATGTCAGAGCACAGTTTACACATAGAGTGTTCTGAACTCTATTAAGAAGCTGATAGCTAGTGATCAGCCCCACTGCACTGGAAGCTTTGGATGACAGAGCAAGGCCCCCACATTTGTTTGGGCACTACGCCTCTTCTGCAGGACTCCAAAACTGCGTAATAATTAATCTCCATTGACTGCATGTGGACTCCCTAGGAGACACGGCTCTGGGCATGTGTGTGAGGGAGTTTCCAGAGATGTTTAACCATCTCTGAGTGTGGTTGTTGCATCCTGTGGGCTGGAGTCCCAGTCTGTTTTAAAAGGAGAAAGTCATCTCCATCACTGAATGCTCTGTGTCCTCACTGTGGAAGCAGAGTGACCAGCTTTCTCATGCTCCAGTTCTTCACTCCATGGTGGACTGGAGCTTCACCCACCCTTCCTTAAGTGGCTTCTATCTGGCATTTTGTCACGGCAGTGGGAGAGGTAACCAATTCCTTGCACCTCTCGTGGGCTTGCTGCGGTAATGTTAAGTGCACTCGTGCCTCCCGGATGCTCTGGCTTTAGGTTACTCTGGAGATGGCCAGTATCTGACAGTAAGTACACGTGTTATCATGCAGGAATTTTTGGAACATCTTACATCTAAAAAGGCTCCTGATGGAACAGGCTGAGGGGCCTCCCGGAGCTGCTGGCAGGGCTCTGTGTCTCAGTCAACATGCTGGTTTCATGAACACATTCGGTTTGCCAAAATCTGTCAGGCTATGCACTGTGACGTGTGGGTTTTCCTGCATCATACTGCATTTCCGTTAAACACATTTAAAAATAACTTCATGCTGAAAGCCGGGAGACCTGGAAAACAATGAGGTATGGATCCAGGTGTGTCAGCTAATTGACAAACACAAAGCAGAGCTAGAACAGAAATGGAGTGGTGAGGACCAATCATCCATGACGAGACAGCGCAACCGCCTCCCATGGATGTGGTGCAGAGAGGAGCCTCCAAAGGCATGAGACTCAGAGGAGACTTTGGAGGGTACTGGTAGTAGCCTCTTGCTACACCAGGAGCTAGGCATACCCCTGCAGGACCAGACTAGACAAGATGCCAAAGATGGGAGCCAGGTTTGGACACTGTCCGCCATCTCTTGGAGAAGTAGGGTGCCCTGGAGTGGGGGAGCCAGAAGGCATCATGAGTGCACACAAATTCTGATGGTGTCTCAAGGACTGTTAGCCCAGCAGGCTATGTTATGGCTTGAAGACCCAGAACTTTCAAGCAGAGACAGACTCCAGAGTGAAGCGTTGCACAAACAGGTCCTGATTTCTGTTTCCATGGGCACCTAGGTTGCCCCTTTCTCTCAAAATGCCTCGGCTGCAATTGTTTCGCTGGGAGGGAAGTGATGCCTCAAACACAGAGTATAAATAATCAGGAAACTGCCAGCAGTAAAAGACAGGTCAAGACTATGCACACAGTTGAGCACGAGGCTCTGGAAAATCAAACACGTGTTTCTGTGAAACGCTGACAGGAACCGCGTGGGTGATAGGGAAAAAACTCCGAAAGGAAAGCCCTAGAAGTAAGGTATGGAGATGAGAAGGCCGGCTTATCAGGAGGAAGAAAGCACAAATGGACTCGGGGCTTGTCACACAGACACTGTAAGTGTCCTGCAGGGCAAGCACCAAGGGGAGGCTAGAGCCAGATGGAAGGGATGATGAATGGAAACGGGGCAGGCTGTGCAGGAGCCGCAGGACAGAATGAGAGGGTGTAGGGGGTGCCTTAGAGTGCACAGCACTTTGAGAATGGCTGCAAGAGGCCTTGGATAAAACAACTGGCAGGCAGCGTGACTCGGAGAAGAGAGCTCAGAAGCGGTAAAGACAGGAGACGGAGACAACAGCGACTCTGGCAGGGAGTGTGCGCAGTGTAGACACAAATTAACTCTCACTCCGAGCCTTGAATATACAGCTGTCACCATTCATAAAAAGTGCTTAAAGACACACATGGTCACCATGCTGATCCTACCACACCGCACAGGTACCCAGTTACTGCATGACACCCCATACATTTGTACATTGGATTGATTTTAAAATGCCGTTGTATTGAGAAGTCAGCTCAGGATATTCCACCAGGGCCCCCGAGCATGTGGGTACCCCTCCCCTCCTGGAAGAAACAGGTTAGAGGGCCTGTAGGCTGGAAGGGAGGGGCTGATTAAGCCCCTGCTACCTCATTCCCTAAAGACCAATCAGTTTAAAAGTCACACTGTTCTGCCAATCACATTGTGCCTAATGGCTGCTGCTCTGAAAACCATATAAAAGGTCCCTGAACAGGCTGCACATGGTCGTTCTCCCGTCGTGGTGTGCAGGACGACCCCAGCATGTTGGATCAATAAATTCCTCTTGCATTTTGCATCAATCCCCAACTCCGTGTGTTCACTCTGGGATCTCCAGTAAGTTAAGGCTGCCCAGAGTCTTACAGTATTTAGACATAACCTCTGTGCGGCCTATCACACCGTAGTCATTTGTAGACATCCATACGTGAACAGCGCATGAGCCGTGGCGTCATAATGGTAGCCTTTGAATAATGAAGAGGAACATGTCTCTAGAAAGGCCATTCGGTGGCAAATTTTTCTCTGAATATCTTCAGCTTGGGATCAGTTGAATCCTCACTTGCTGAACCCAGAGACACAGTCACCTGCAGGTTTGTTTGTTTGTTTGTTGTTTGTTTATATTACTGACAACATGGTCACCGGGATAAGGCAGAGACAGAAGTTGGTGGAGGGGCTGCTTTCTCACATTCTCGTGTAAGACCCACAGAGCAGGCTTTGCAATCACAGCTTTTCCTTCATGCGCCTCATAAAGCTTTTAAAGGCAATGCTGCAAGGACTAAAAGCTTTGCCAGTTATCAAGAAGGAAAGACATGCAGACTTTATGATGCTGCCAAGATGTCCTGGTGCCATTGGCTGCATCGTGAATTGCTGTCATCTCTTCAGGGGAAAACAAGGCACACCCACCTAAAGTTTTAGACACATTCCCTTTTGCCCGTAGCTCTCCTGAGAAATGCTCAAGGCATGAGGGCTCCCATGTGGGGCCTTCATTCCTGCCCATACCTCACAGGGTTCCTGGAATAATGGCTGCACCATTGCTGTTCTTGTGCTCTTCAGGGTTGGATTCTGAAGGCCAAATGTGGTGGTCAAGTCTTGTGTGGGGAACCTCAGTGAACACCCAGGCTCCCTGAATCTGTCAAGAGGCCTAAGGGACTCATCCTGTCCATAGGCCCCACATGCCATGGCACGTACACATCACAGAAGATCAGTAAGGGAGACACTAGCTTTCCCTCCTCCTCTCTTGTTGGTGAACACACTTTGAGTTATTCCCTGCCAGAACTTGCCCAGTGCAATGGCAGCCCAAGCAGAGGGTCTTAGTTTACATGAAAAGCCATTCCCTCTTACTCTGCAAGTGGGGAAGCAGGGAATTCTCTGATATGATCTAGAGCTGCATCCGGTGACTGGTGGCCCCAGGCTAGAAAGTCCGCCTGGAGAGTCTATGTCCCTTCCTGCAGGTGGCTGAGTGGATGGTCTTCTTTGACCCCTGCCCTCATATATCAGATGATGTCCCTGCACTGTCCTGTAAACCTGGGTGTGTAGACCATCTCTCCTGGAGGTTCTCTGGAGTCCTTCCTGTCTGAATTCAGGTGCTGTGCCACAGTACCTAAGCTACCTACATACTCTGACTTTCCCTAGGGCTTTAAACAGTCCCTGTGCTGGCTACTTTTATGCCAACTTGACACAAGCTGAAGTCATTTGAGAGGAGGGACCCTCAATTAAGAAAGTGCTCCCACAAGATCAGGCTGTAGGCAAGCCTGTGGGGCATTTTCTTATTAGTGATTGATGTGGGAGGGTCCAGCCCCTTGTGGCTGGTGCCACCCTGGGCTGGTGGTCCTGGGTTCTATAAGAAAGCAGGCTGTGTAAGCCATGGGGAGCAAGCCAGTAAGCAGCATCCCTCCGTGGCATCTGCATCAGCGCCAGCTCCTGCCTCCAGGTTCCTGCCCTGTTGAGTTCCTGTCCTGCGTTCCTTCCATGATGAACTGTGATATGGAAGTGTAAGCCAAATAAACCCTTTCCTTCCAAGCTCTTACGTTTTATCACAGCAACAGGAGCCCTAACTACGATAGTCTTGGTCTTAGAACCAGGGGTATGATCAGCAGCTGGCTTCTGCCTCAAGGTCATCTTGGCCTTTATTCTTCCCCCAGCTCATGCCCAGTTTTCTCCATCACCCTGTTGGCCTACCAAGGACTTCTTTGTATCCTGGGTAAGGTGCACTTACTAGAGTGCCCTTGAGTCGGTTAGATCTTCCACCCCAATTTCTGTTTCTTCCTCTACTCTCTTGGGGTACAGGTCCTCGGGTCTTGTCTCGGGGGTGTCAGGTGGTCGTTGGGGAGCCTGATGCCCCATATGCACTCTCTCCCATCTTCCCATCTTCCCTCTGTCTAGGCAGCTCACACTGACCCTTCAGGGTTTTACAAAGTTGCAGCCTGGCCACAGAGGTGATGAAGCCAGAGCTGGTCATTGCTGGCCATGCAGGCAGAAGTCTGAGCCACAGCCCCCTAAGCCAAATCAGACTATCAGCAAACAGGCCACCCAAGGCAGAACAGGAGAGGGTGGCACACAGACATCTGGAATGTGTGCCAGAGTGCCAGGAGGTCATGCTTGAGGAGACAGAGGTAGGCTATCCTTTCAGAGGGAGAGGGAGGAAGGTTATGCAAGCTGTTTTGAAACCATTGTCCTTGGCCCTGAGGATTGATAACAAGGGTGGGGTCAGTTCAAAGTTGACGAGGCAGCTGCTGACTGACTTCCCGGAAGTGTTCTCTGGCTCTCAGAGTCACCGTGGTCATCTTGGGCTCCCACGCTGTCCTTCCAGAGGCCAATGTGTCTCTGTTTGGGAGGTGACAATGGTCGCAAAACAAAGGTACACCCAAAGAGGAGGACACCTGCCATCTGCGAGGGGGACTGCATTTAAACCGGAAGGAGCCAGAAAAAGAAAAGAGGCCAGTAGGACAGCTGATGAATTGGTTTGGCAGCTGTTTGGAGCTGTTTGTTTTAATTAAGTTGATGATGAATCTGGAAACCCTTGTGCTGGGTCAGGACTTGGAGGCTGAACTGCTTGATGGCAGGAATGCTTGTAAAAGTGATTAAAATAACTTTACAGAGTGCGCCTGGAGGGAGTAGTGGGGCTGGAGAGACTCGGTATGGGAACGGAGGCCCAGCTTCTTAGGAGTCTGTCCATCTGCCACAGCCAGCCGTGGGCCAGAGATGATTAAACACTTAATCAGACCCAAATACTTGCTTGCTGTGGCTACAGAAAAGGATGCTGTCACCAATCTTTAAATAGCGAACCAGAGGCTAAATTTCACTCTATCCGTCAAAGGCCGCTGCTCTGCCATGTCCTAATTTTAGCGGCTTGTCAATTCCCCAGTGCCTGTTCGCTGATGTAACTTTGATCCTCCGATGCTTTAGATGGCTTTTGTGCTGAATTTAGCTAGAATATACTATGAATCATCTGGATGGCTGCCTAGTTAGTGGGGGGAGAGAAAGGAGGGAGGGTGGGAAGGCAGAACAGAGACAGAAAAGATCTCCAAGAACCCTCAGGCCCCTGAAGTGGTGGACAGAGATGCCCTAAAGATGGAAGAGCCTCCTGATTCCAGGGCCATCAGGGATGTATTTGAGTACATTATTCTTGGACTTTTATTTTTCTTTCTAAACCAGGAACCTTTTCTCAAGCAAACACACAGGAGGCTACTGCCAAGGTCTAACGACAGTGTCAATAATCTCAAGACATTTGAAATGAATGTTTTTCTAAGCAAATCGCTGCCTCTAAAAGGGCTTTTAGTTCCACTTAGGGAGTGAGCAGGGCCAAGATGTTCTGAAGGGGGTGGAGAGCATTTCTGATGGCCTCCCCTCCTTTGGGTTATTAGGGAATTGCCTTTTGTTTCTTTGGCTAGCTGGTTTTTCTTCTCAATGGAGATTTCTTTCTTCCTCTAGCTCTTAGCAGAACCTTCCATGTCACCTTGTGTTCTGAAAGCACGTAGCTGCCACCTCCTTCCTGTTGACACCTCGGGTGGTGTCACCAGATCATGATTTCTGTTGTTCATACTTTGCAGGAGTGCCGGAAGAGAATCGGTCAGACTCACTGCTTCTCTGGCTGGGTCCTCAGCTGCCTAGCCTTCTTCCTCTACGTCAGGAAAGACGAACTCTAACTTTGCCCAGGCCCTCCTTCCAGGGTCTAACACTGCCCCTCCTGGTCCTTGGCTGGGGGGGGGGGTAGGAGAAATAAAGGTCAAGAGAAAACAGACTGTAGACTTTACAGCATCTCGGGATGGGGCAGCCCATGATCACCTCTCTTGAGAATTTGGGGCCTTGATCAAGATGTAGTCACCTCAAGGAAGGATATGTATCCACTTCAGTGGAGGTGTTCGTGGATGCCAGGTATTTTAGGATACAACACACCTTTGTACTGAAATGTCTGGACTGAAGTTGATTTAAGCCACAGAAGGACAGGTCATTTGACAGATGTTGGGGCCCTGCCTCTAGACTCCGACTTCTTAAAACTATGCGCATAGCCCCATAGTTTGGTCCCACGACTGAGCTCATGGATTGCAAAACCTTTATCAGGAGTTGGGTCCCACAGACCCCCAGCAAGTACAGGCTCACACTCTTGTCTACCCTCCAGAATTTGACTTTAAGAGCCTTCTGCTTGAAGGTACCACGTGCTTGAGTCACAGAAGTTGAAATAATCAAGCTAGCGTTCAGCTAGGACCTTCATCTGACTGGCTCGCTCTCCTGGTACTGGAAGGTGCAGTGCATGCAACAGGAGAAGAAAAGTATCATTTCACCTACCTATGAATCTGTCACAATGGCTGCTGAGAAGATATGCCCATAGGTACAATAGTGGCACAGATGCTATGTAGCTAACCAGCCACTTTCTGATTGAGTCTAAGGCTCAGTATATGAAATGGAACCCATGCTTGGCCCTGTTAAAAGGGCAAAAACCTGTGGCTAGATAGGTCAAAATTTACATGTATATAAAATCGTTTTAAAGTAATTTTTTAGTGATTTGTTATCAGCAAATGTTTACTTTGTATATATGAACATATATACAGGTCACATACAAATTTCCTTCGCAAAAGGGGCTCAAGAATGACAAAAGTTTGAATCAGCCATATGGAGGACTCGGTCATGGGACAACCAAGGCAGAGGTCCCAAGGAGGAAGGCCACTGGATTAGAGGAGAGATTTGTCTGTGTTAGAGCCTTCAACATAGGCCGGTGTTGGTTACTCACTAATCAGCGGAACCCACCAGAACTGAATAAGATGGCACATGGGTCAAGGGGCCACCACAACTCCTCACTGCGTTCACAGAATGATGATGAGAATATTAGCTAGTGAGCCAAGCAGGCAGGCACCTTTAGAGAGAACTGAGTTAACAGCTTCAGAGTGGCCCCTCCTTTGCTTTCAGCCAGAGCCTTATGACTCAAAAGGAGCTTGCTCAGAGCCACTGCTGTGTAATCTAACCGTCCAAATCTTGAGCCCAGGGTGCTAAAGAGTACGTTTCCCATCTTCCCTTCTTAAATAAAGGGGGTTGTTGAGCAATACAGATGGCAGCGTGCTAAGTACCAGGCCCCGGGGGTAGCTCTACAACTCCTCCAGACAAAGCTAGCTAGGTGTGGGAAGGATGTCTTATGGATGTCTTATGGATGTGAAATGGCTAAGGCCATTTTTTATATAAAAAACTGGGGAAGGAAAACAAACTGAAATCAAATCTATATGGGTTCTGGGTCAGGAGGAGCAGAGGCATGTCATTGGGAATACTTTTGGGGTAGGAACATAGCTCCTAGACTTGCTTGTGTCTGGAAGGCTGGTCTGCGAAGGTCTTCCTAAGAAGAGTACAGTGGTGGCTAGTAGGTTTTCAACACAAGTTCAGGAATGTGGAATAGCTCCTTGTTGGTTTGGCCCTTTAGCTGTTAACTGATGATTCTCCTGGTTCGGTTTTCATTTCTGTTGCTGTGATAAAACATCGCAACCAAAAGCATCCTAGGAGAGACAAGGGTTTGTTTGCTTACACTTCCAGGGCACAGTCTATCATCAAGGGAAGTTAAGGCAGGAACTCAAGCAAGTCCCAGTCCTGTCATGCACATAGACAAGAGTGCAGAGAAACGAGTGGATCTTTGCTGGCTGCTTGCTTCTTCTCAGCTAGCTTTTTCTTCTCATGCTATCCAGGACCCCAAACTAGGGAATGGTGTCTTTCACAATGGAAAGGTCTTCTTACCTCCATTAACAGTGGAGACAGACCCCCACAGACATTCCTACAAGCCTAACCTTACCTAGATAATTCTTCAGAGGCAATTTTAGGTTGTGACAAGTTGACCAAAATGAATGTCACATTCCCTTCTCTCTGCCCTTCACATTTGGAATTGAATTTAGGGCATCTCAGATTTGTTCTTTCATGAATTCCTAAAGCCCTTGCTGTCAGTACAGTGTGTGCTATTTTGAAGGACCATAGGTTACTACAGAATGGAGAAGGGTCATAAGAAATAACATGCTGAGGTAGACAGGGCACTCTTCCCCAGTCTAGAGCCTCTGGTGGTGCTGAAGTTTGAGTTAATCACCAGTGTCACTAGCTTCTGGAGAGCTGCCATCACTGAGGCCTATTGGGTACTGCACCCAGACAGGGCACAGGAGTTCCACACCCTCACCCAACTGGCTCAGAGTCTCTGTGCCCCTTGCCTTGTGCTTATCAATCAAGCCTTATAAAATAACTTTGGTGATGAAATGCCAAACTGAAGTGCTTACTTTACAGCACCAGTTATGGCTATGGGGTTGGCACTGGAAAGAGGACCATTCAGGGATACAAGCCCTCAGCCTGTGTGATCTGACATTGTTATGTTCAGATAGACAACATCAAAGGGAATCAGATTAGATGTCAGCCAGCTGGCATGGGTTAAGGAATTGTCCCCAGTTGCCTGTGGAGCAAGTCAAGTCTATGAGAATGGTTATGCTTTCAGAGTAGAGGTGTGCTGACTAGCTTTATGTTAACCTAACACAAGTTGGAGCAATTTTAGAAGAGGGAACTTCAACTGAGAGAATGCCCCCACTATACTGACTTGTTGGTAAACCTATGGTACATTTTCTTGATCAATGATTGATATGGAAGGGTCCAGCTCACTGTGGGTGGTTCCACTCCTGGACTGGTGGTCCTTGGTGCTTTAAGAAAATGGGCTAAAGCTGGGGTTGGGGGTGGGGTTTCAGGCTTTTAATCTGAGCACTTAGGAGGCAGAAGCAGGCAGGTCTCTGTGAGCTTGAGGCTAGCCTAGTCTACAGAGTGACTTCCAAGACAGTCAGGGCTACACAAAGAAACTCGGTCTCAAAAAAGGAAGAAAGGCTGAGTAAGGCTGCTGTTGTGGATGGCCCTGGTGCTGCCTGTATTTTGATATTAATTCTGCTTTTCCAGGAGGAGCTGTCTGGAATGAGGAATGAGTCATGTACTCAAGTGACTTCTTGTGAACCTTCCCCCCAATGAATAAAGGGACCAATCACTGGGCACGTAGGTAGGACTTCTGAGTTGGACAGAGGAAGAAAGGAAGCAGGAGGGAGTTAGGGCTTTTTGGATGGTAACAGCAAAAGGGCAAGATATAGCTGCTAGTGTCTCCCAGTTTCAGTGGCAGATCTGCCAGGATTCGCCACTGGAGGATTTAGATTTATATGGCTTACAAGATTGGATTCTAGTTGTTACGCCTAGAGATTGAGTTACCATTATTTCTGAACTAAGTTAGTGTGGTGTTTTCCTTTGAGTGGTGGCTTGACTAGGTTCCAGAGAGAAAGGTATGGCGGAAAAGCATGGGTTTCCCTGATGTGCACCCCCTAAGGACATGGGAGTTTTGAAGCTTGTGGCTGGCATGGTAGCAACCCACCAGTGGGAACTTAGCAAGCTGGATGGAGAGATTTTGGAGCTCTGAGTCAGAGAGTCTCCACGAGATAAGAACTGGCCAGCAAGACTGCCGGAGCTGAGAGTAGCTGGGTGTAGCTAGGGAACTTGCTAGTCTTTTTAATATTTCCTGAAACAGGCTGCAAGCAGCACCCATTCATAGTCTGCACCGCTTATGGTTCCTGCCTTGAGTTCCTGCTCTGACTTCACTGGGGAGGGACTGTAATCTGCTCCCAAGTCGCTCTTGGTTGAGGTCTTTTATGACAGCAACAGAAATCCTAACTAATACAAGATGGAATGCTGGCTGGCTTTTTTCTACAGAGTTGGGCATTTTCTGTGGCTATCTTCAGGGTAACCTTAGACTTGGAGGGGAGTACCCTTCCATCTCTTTCTCTATAAGGACCTGCAGCTAGAGACCTATAGACAATGCTGGGCTAATCAGGCTCTGAGACAGTAGACAGGTGGGAACAGTGGACAGGCCGCACTCCATACAGCAGCCAGGGGAGTGAAGCTCCATCACCTTAGGCATAGTTAATGCACACCCAGGGCAGGTAGGGGCTGAAATTTCTTCAGCAAGAGCTCAATAGTATGGAGAATAAGTGTTTAACTCAGTCTCCCCACCTCACCCACCCCCACTGCATATGTGTGTGTGTGTGTGTGTGTGTGTGTGTGTGTGTGTGTGTGTGTGTGTGTGTAACAGTGGATAGATAGAGCAACAACGATCCTTTTGGTAGGAAATGGGCGCTTTCTTCTGGTGATGTGCTAGATTCCTCTTCATCTTACTTGTTAATGTAACACTCTTTCCTGAACATTATGGCTCCCCATGGATGGCGAGAGGCTGCCATCTCAGCCTCTGCCTGGCTGAATGCATGCACTCCTCTTGGCCAGGATGGTGGTGGTGGAAAACTCTGAAATCTAGATGGTTATAGGGTGCTTAGAGGGACCCTCCTCTGTGGTTTGCTGGAGATGACCCTTGCCCAGAGTTCTTCATTTCCCTAAGGCCTGTCATGTTTGGTGACATTCACTTTCTTTTGCCATCAGACTCCTGTAGGAACCTAACTCAAATGGGAGGTCAGGAAGTTAGTCATGCTAATTCCCAGGACAGCTTCTGGGCCCAGGTAATGGAACATGTTTGTTTGGAAGTACAGTCACCTTGGAGATATTAAGAAGGGAGTCGCCCATGAGGCTTCTGCATATGGTCACATATGAATTTCTCCAAATCCTGGCACTCTGAAGAAGCTGGGGTTTTTCCAAGTACCTGGTACTTTTTCATTCTGTTTGAGAGAGCCTGATAGATTCTCAAGGTTTACCTACAGGCAGTAGCATGTCACTGGCTTCTTCAGGTTGGCCCTGGAGTTTGGTCAGAGGACATGTGAGTGGGTGGAGATTGCTGCCAGAGATTCTGTCTTTGGAGTTGACAAAGCCCATCTACTATGTGCCCAGCTGAGCGCTTAGCCTTCTGTGGCATGTAGACCGTAATTGGAAGGGAGAGCCACATCAAACCCTGGCTTAAGTTCCCAGCACTGTCTTCTGCTTTGTGGAGGCAAAGGGAACTGTAACCCTATCAGGAGGATGTGAGCAGGAGGACCAAGACAACTGTACCTCTCAAAGGATAGAGGAGATCATACGAGACCCCAAGAAAGGACAGGAAGACATCCTTCAGAGATGAGGATCTACCACCAAAAGACTTTATGCAAATAAGCATGTTGATTCTGAGTTTTAAGACTGTCGGATGGGGGTACAGAGTTTCTTTCCCAAAGCCTGGATCTCTGGTTTGAAAAGGGGGAATGGAGTAGCTGTCCTACAAAGCCAGAACCAAGATAGCACCAGTGAGCAATTATGAAAGAGAGAGGATGCCAGGTTCAAGAGGCCAAGTGTGAGCATCAGGGATCTTCTAGGAAGAACGGGACAGGTGGACAAGTGGTCATTAAACAACCAATGCAAGGACACCCCATGCTAAGGAAGAAATAGCTTCGCAGAGGCTCAGGGCCTGTGAGCAGAACATGGCGTGTCTGAGAGTGCACACCAGTGACTTTCCTTATGAAATAAAAAGACCAGTGTAATAAACGTCGAAAAAGGAAGCAAAGAGAGAAGGCAGAGGGAATGGGAAAGAGGGAGAGAAGGAATGCAATCCACATCAGATGCCTCAGCAGTCACATTCAAAGATGAATTATACTAAGGAAAAATAAAATTGATTTATAACATTTAACATTCTAGAACAAAATATCACTATTTGGGCCTGCAGGATCTCAGAAAGTATAATCATGTATGTTATCTGAGACTAGTACATAGAGACTGTTCTAACCAATGTGGAGATTGCAACGAGTCCTGTAGCCATTGTGAGCAATGCAGATGCCACTGTAGACTGAACATTTGCATTTGTACCATGAATGGAACTGAAGACCTGGCTGTTGACTAAGATATCCTGAGGAAGAACATTTTAGAAGAGAGAGTACAACAATGACCCACTGCTTTAAGTATTAAGTATCTCAGCATGCATTGGACACAGGTACCCTGCCATGTCCTCCAGCTCAGCATCAATGACTGTGTGTCTCTCTTGGTGTTCCCTCACACGCTCAAGGCTGTCTGTGATCTAAGACACATTGTTAGATAACAGGTCCTTTGGTTGCCCCATACCCTGCCTCAGAAATCAGGCCATGCCTCTTGTGATGGCTGCTCTTGGTTGTCAACTTGACTACATCTGAAATTAATTAAAACCCAGTTGGCTGGGCACACCTGTGAGGCTATCTGAAGGACACGGAAGAAGGAAGCTTGCTCTCTTTGTCTGCTTGTCTTGCCCTCTCTCACAAGTCCATTCCTTCACTGGCATTAGAGCCTACTTCTTTGGAATTCTGACATACAGTGAAGACCAGCTGAGACATCCAGTTGTCACTGAACAACTACCAGATTCTTGGACCTTCTGTTGGTAGACAGCCATTGTTCCATTAGCTAGACCACATTGTGTAAGCTGCTCTAATAAATCCCCATTAAATATAATAAAAATATAATATATAATATAGATTATATAGAGAGAGGGGGTGATAAAGATGGTGTGGTTTATAGCCTCTCTCTTGCAGCTTTGAGAAAACTGAAGACTTTAAAAAAAAAAGTAAACTCAAGATTACAACTTCACTTTTATCTAGTTCTATCTCCCTGTAAAACCTGTAAGAATCAGAAACTCCCTTTCCCCACTGATCTGAAGGGTCTTTCTTCAAGACTCCATCATGCCTGCCTGTTCCTGTGAGTCTATAACTCTAGTGAACAGTAATTTTGCCTTGGCTTCATTACTATGGACCTGCCTTTCCTCTTTTACCTTTTAAGCTAACACATCCTACCATATACTGGAGGGGGTTAAAGTTCAAGAAATGGAGTCCAGGCTCTACTGGCTCTGTGGCTTTCACAGCAGTACTACTAAGAGTAACTAACAAACTCTGGTCCTCCAGTTCGTGTGGACAGCACTGAGTGAGCTGGCTCTCTGGACTAGACATTGTAAATAGCTAATAATTGTTGATTACTTACACTTGTTCTAACACTGCACAGAGATCTCCTATGCCTTTCCTCTATTTCCTGTAATGAAGGAATTTGGCGGAATCATATACAACACCCCAACCTCAAGGCCAGCGCACCTCCATCACCACGAACATGCCCCTGTGGCCACCTTACAACCAGTGCCTTACCCCTACCCGAGCTTCTACCCTCCAGTGATCACTAGTCTAGTCTCTGTTCTGGAATTTTGTTATTGCAAGCATGACATAGACATAGAACAGTATTACATGAAGCCCAAGAGACTGGCTTTCCCCACTCAATATGGCTTCCTGGAGAGTGACCCAGCTTCTCTCTATGTTGGTACCATTTGTTCTGGTATATCCTGGTATGATGTACCATGGCGTGCTTAACTGTTTACTCACACTTGATAGCCATCTGGGGTCAGTTCCAGTTTGGACATCACAAGTAAAACTTGCTGAGAGCATTGCATTGAAGCTTTGTGTGGCCGTGAGTTTCACATCTGAGGAAGAAATGCCCAGGAGCTTGCTGCTGCGTGTTGGTAATTGCACAAGTGCCTAATGATTTTCCTGTGGTTGGCCTGTGTTTTCTATTTCCGTCAGCTGTGTGGGACTCAGTTTCTCTGCCTCCTTGCAGGCATCCTATATGGTCGCTTTAGCGTTCTGATGGGGGTTCATTGGTGTCACGTGACATAGAGCGTCAGATTTCTTTCACCTTTTATATCTCTGGCCTTTTACCCAGTTTCTCATTGGATCATTTCTTGCTGGTTTTGAGCATTCCTTATATATGGTAGTTATAACTTTTTGGTAGTGGTTTGTTCTATCATTAGCCAGTTTTCCATCCCCTTAAGGCTTTGTAGAGAAGTCCATAATCTCAATGACACCAAGTCCATCCACCCTCACACTCATGCCTTCTGCATCTGGTGTCATTTTGAAGAACTATTTTCCCAGGTTGCAAATATTTTCCTTTGTGTTTTCTAAACAGCTTCGCCTCCACAGTGCATCTTGGGAGGTTTGGAGTTTACATTGTAACATTCCATGTGAGGATGGTGAGGGTCACAGGTGAGGTTTCCAGGGAGATAGGAACACCTATTCACCCCAGAAAAGACTCTGACAGCCAGCCCAGATTACTGAACATGGAGCTTATGGAGGTTACTTGCAGGAGCTTTAGGTGCCTCAGAGGCAACTGCGATTGTCAAAAAGCCCACCCAAGACTGGAACTCTCCACAGCTTGGGAGCAGAGCCACCTGAAGGTCTTACCTACCTATTCCAACAATTGCCTGTGCTTCTGTAGCCTTGCGGGGCAGGGAGACTTGTGAATCCTGTCATTTTCTGAACCTGCAAAATTATAGCAACTTCTCTCTCCTGTCCTGGAGGGAGTGGCTCAGTTAGGGGATGGCTCCACTACAATACTACACGGTATTATAACCATATAATAATAGTTACTCCTACAACCTAATTCCCAGCAGCTGAGGCCTCCTATGGCTGTTGGGGACAATGGCTGTCTTGCTGTTTATTCTGCCCTTCCTCAGCTTGCTTTCTGCTTCTTTGGTGGCCTCTTGGTTCTGGTCTGCCCCTTATAGGATAGCAACCCTTCTCGCTGTGGCTGAGAATGGCAGCTGCAGCTACCTCAGTTGAACCAACCGGTTGCCATCCCCACCCCGAGTGTGATTCTGTGAGGTTGCTCATTTCCTATTCAATTTTTTAATCCTCGAAACTAGATCAGTGCATAAAATCAGCCATTGCAGACTGTCCACTTGCCTGTTTTCCCATTCCTGAAGAAATAGTTCGCAGTAATGGTTGGGGGAAAGTTTTAAACTAATAATCATGTGTTGGTTGGTGCCATAAGCAGAGCCCGGGTTACAATTATAGCAGCAAGTCGTTCATTTTGGATGAGGATGAGCTGGAAACTCAGTTGAGTAAGAGAGGAGTAGTAAGAAATCTACGGAGGGTCAGTGATCAGGTCCGTGGTAGGGGAGGAGCCTCGCCTACTGGGGAACCTCTGGTGACCCCTGTGATTCTAGCATAAGATTAAATGACAGAGCACAGAGAAGCTAGGTCCTGTGTTCTCCTGACCACTCCTCTTTGGCTGAGGGATCCTAGCCTGTGATGGAGCAAGCTCTCTTGTGAGGGAGGCATCCCTGCAGGGCCAGCAGGGTACCAGCTAAACATGGCTGGTACTGGCTATGGCATGCAGGTGTGCTTCCTGACAGCCACTGCTAGTTGGCACATGCTTTTGCATGCAAGTAACCTGTGTTCACTCAGCAGAGAGGACAAGAGCACTCGGCTCCTTGAAGTCCAATCCCCATCTCCTTGGAGCAATGCCTGTAATCGCAAAGACTTCCATCACCTTTATGAATCGAGGCTGCCAGTGAGGCTCTGCTGCTGTCCCTAAGCCTGTCACCTGATTTGTAAGTGACTGATATGATTACACTGGGAACTCAGTAGAGTCCTATTGACACTGCTGCTCCTTTTCAAGACTGTTGATGCGTTCATAACTGAAGGAGAGAACTGGTCCTTCAGCTGGAGTCCTGTGTCTCTTACCACGCCCCAGGGATTCCAGAATCCAGTTCCCAGCCCAGATTATCTACCAACTTCTGAGTCAGGCTCCACAGGAATAACTCCTGTGGAGACTCATGACTGGGGGTGGTGGTGCACCTGGTTAGAATTGGTCCCACTTTTCTGGGTCACACTTCAGGTTACCCGACTTAAGAGGTCCAGGGGTCACACGCAGTGGACACACTACACGGTTCTCATGCTCTCAAGAATGGAGAGTCATTCCCTCAGGACTGGAGCAGTTGACAGCTGGGGTGATTTTGGTCACTGTCTTCTTGTCTCACACTCCTACTTTGCTGGAGCAGTGGAGGTGGCTCCTGTCTACTACAAGTCCTGTCAACATCTTGAGATTGTCCATTAGGAATTCCCACCCACCAAATTAGAAGCTCACTGACTATTTCTTTTGTTACAAAAATGAACGCTCCCAGAGAGGGACACCCCCCCCCTCCAGAGAGTCACCTCAAAGAGGCAGCCCAAAAAGAGGCCTGCAAGGCACCTTGCTGTGAGGAATCTTGCTGGCAGAGCCCCCTCTCCCAGGAGTGAAGTGGGTCCTCAAAGGGCCTCAGCTGCTGGCTGCCATTTGAAAAGCAACACTTTTGTAGAGCTAACAAGAGCACTTGACATTTTCAGAGGCTTCGAGGACTCCGGTTGTTCTTGCTCATTGGGTAAGTGTGCCAGGAATTTAGATTATTGGTGAATCTCAACTACATGTCTGATGAGACGCCACGGCTAATGACTCCACAGACTGATGTATTTTACAGCATTCAAGGGCTGTCACATAGTGAACTCAGAGACTTGGGCTATTGTTGCCAGTACGTTGCATGGGATGGGCATAGGATGTATGACACCATTTTCCTACACAAAACTGAAAACAGTAACACAGCCTAGACTGATAGCGGCAGTGTGATAGGCTGACGAATGGCTGCCTCGACCTCCTATGGCTTTAGCTTGCGCTTTTTGTCTGAATGCAGCCCTGTGCCTCCACCTCCTGCACGCCTAGCCTGGACTATTGTTCTGCAAGGAACTGTGTCAAAGCTTTTGGGTCAGTTCAGCCTGGTCAGCCCTTGTTTAGAAGCACCTAGCAGGGGGTCATTGTCTCCCAGCTGATTATCTTGACCTCGATCATGCTGAGGGACAGCCACCCAATCATCTGTCCATGGAAGGACCCCTAGCGATTGGATCCACACTTGCCTCAGTCGGCTCAGAAGGAAGCCTGTGACAAGCTATGTTTTAAGCTGTATAGCCCCCGCTGGTTTATGAGAAGGTAATACAGTGTTGGGGATCCCAGCACTGTCTCTGGGGTCAGGTCAAGGTCACAGGCCAAGGACTCTGTCAGCAAGAGTGCACACAGTGCAGGGCCTGAATGCCCTAGGCCCCTTTTGGAGTTGGTGCTCGCTCCATCCTCCACCTCAGGGTGCATTTTGTTTCTATAAACAAGTACTATCAAGTTCATTATTTTTCCGGGAGACAAGGCGAGCCCACTTGCATCCCATGGGCTATGGTTCGGATGTATCACCAGAAAGCGTGTTGGGAACTTGATCTTTAAGATGATAGGGGGAGGGGCTGATGAGAGCCTGACAGTCCAGGAGGGTGAGGTAAATTAATACTGCTCTGTGGAAGTAGGCCTGTGACTAAGGGTCGGGCTTGGCCCCATTTTCTTTTTTCAGTCTTTGGTGGCTTTAATCTTCTGCCTCCCTTCCTCCTCCCAGGACCCACCGCCCTCACCCATGGATATAGTACAGTAGCAAAAATGTGTTGGTGCTGCTGGCCTCTGCAGTCTCTGGGACAGTGGGTCACTGTGTTTCTGTTCACTGTAAATGATTCTGTCTGTGGCACTCTGATATAGCAGCCCAGAAGGGACTAAGTCGCCGGCTTGGCCCTGCTTGAGGTGGCAGCAGCTGCTGCAGCTAGCTAGCCTGTAAGCTTGAGCCCCCCCCCCACCCCCGATTGCTTCCCATGCATTTGACTGGTGGCCTCTGAGCTGACTCTTCCTTCCATAGACTCCAGATCAACCAGCCCATCTGTTGGTTTTCTTCAGCCCCTCCTGCCTTGACTGTGCCTCTGTGTGGCCCTGAAGGCTTAGATCTTGGGCTCTTCAGGGACTGGCATCCCTGTCTTTGTCCCTCAATGTCAGCTGAATGTTCACAGCTCTCAACGTGTGCCTGCAGGCCAGCCTCTCCTAGAGCGCCTGGCAGACTGTTGGGACTATGCATTGTACTCCGTGCTCCTGTTATGCTTGGCCGATGGAGGCCTTGACTATGGCTCTGCTCTTGGGAAACCCTGAGCTGAGGAAATGACCCACTTGCAGCTGTCTGTAAGTGAACAGCCCAGTTGAATCATGGGGCTCTGTTGGCTGGGGTTTGCCAGGAACTCAAAGTTCTGCCTAGAGGACCATTGCGTAGCTTCCCTCTTTGTCTACACCTGGAGTTTGGGGTTGAGCAGCCTCAAGGTGCAGAATCTAGGTGTGTCAGGCAAATGCCTCTCTAACTGGACATGCCCTTGACACTTGCGAGCATGCTCGGGAGGTTTGCACAGTGATCTTTTCATATGTATTGTAATGATAGCTACTGGCCCCCAAGCCCTGGTTGCTCCTAGAACGAGAGAATCCACATGAACAAGGTGACCTTGCTCCTTGTCTTAAAACTATTGGTTAAATAAAGATGCTGACAGCCAATAGTTAGGCAGAAGAGACATAGGTGGGGTTTGGGGTACTGGGCCTTGGAATCTGAGGAGACCATGAAGAGGAAGAGGAAGATGGAGAGAGGAGAAGCCAAGCCGCTATGGAGTTAAGAATCTTAAAGTAACAGCTCATGTGGGTTGGCTAATTGGAGTTAAGAGCATGACAGAACATAACAAATCATATAGTGGGGTTATTAGCAGGGAAATAGACATAATACCATAGGGGACAGATATCTGCCCAGCGTTAGTGCTGATTAAGGCTTATTATAAATTAAGGGTTGTGTATGTCTTTTATCTGGGAACTAAATGATCAAAGGCATGGTAGAAGCCTCAAATTGAGATTAAATATGTTTTACAACACAGTAAGTAGTACTGCTGCCTGACTTGGAGGGAGGCTAGCCCTCTAGCCTGGATAGGACCAGAACTCCCAGCTGAGAAGAATTTGGCCTTCCCGGAGTTGGAACTGTAATGCTTTCCAACAGCTGCCTGTTTGGGAACCCAGGTGTGGGTGGCACCAGGTTTGGGGGTCATCACGGCACGCTCCATCAAGAAGAGCTTGTGGAGTTTGGGGTAGAAGCCTAGAACAGGGGACCTAGGAGAGCCAGGGCATGACAGACAGGTGCCTGAAAGCCATGGGCCATGGAACTAATCCACCACCCTGGGGGAATATTTGATTGCATTTGGGGAAGCTGATATCTCTCACAGTGTTGTCTATTCACAGGTGAAGCCAAGGGTTAAGATGTAGTGTCCTGGGTGCCCACCTGTTTTTACACTAACAGAAGTACAAATTGGTGTCAAATTAGGAAAAGGGTGGTCTCAAGCACAGTTTCAAATTCCTTGGTGAATCAGGTAAGAAAGAACCTGCGTCACTGGGCGAATGGGCTTGATGTGGGTGTGGGGGCAGCAGTGGGGCTGCCATCAACCCACAGTGCTGTGGAGAACACACACTTCAGAAGGCACTTGACTTTTTCAGTGCAGAGTTGTAGAATCTGAGAGAGGGAGTGACACTTCACAGGGCAAAGAGTCAAGGCACCATCAGTGAATTCTGGCAAAGTGACTCCTGCCTGCATCCCACTCCACCCTGATCCTTGGGAGGACCTGACACCACTGTAACCTGTGAACTAAGTTGGCAGTTACCCAGTTGTCACAGACTGCTGTTACTAGGGCAAGCTGAGAAATGTGCTAAGAAGCCAGCAATCGCCATTGTCTCAGGAGGAACCCAGAGCCACTGGCATCTGGTGAGCTGAGAATATCTCGACCCGGTGGGCTGGGAAAACTTACCCAGTGTGCTGAGAAGCACGCTGCCTGGAGGAGCCGAGAACACTTTCACCTGGGTGAGCTCACACACCTGCTACCTGGAGGAAATGATGCAGCTCTAAGTTTGAGAGCCACTGCTGCCTGGCGGGGGTGACACACAGATATAAGGTGTGATGTGACAGTACTGGATCTTGGAGACAGGAGAATAGTAGTAAGTGGGTGGGTGTGAAAACTTACCTCAGGAAGGTAAGAATACTGGTACATAGCAAGTGAGGACATACACCTTGGGTCAGGACATCACTAGGACCTTGTGGAGCTGTGAGAACATTGATCCCTGGGAGGTCGAGATCTGGTATCTGAGTGTTGATAACACTAGGATCTGGGGAGAGGTGAGAGCATTAGTCACCTGGCTGAGCTGGGAAATTGTTATCTGGGGTGCTGAGAACTACTGATCCCTAGAACTGCTGGGACACTGTTGCCTGGGTGAACTCACACACCTGTTGCCTGGAGGAACCAATACAACTGTAAGTTGGAGGAGCCGAGAACCACTGGTTATCTGCTGGAGGTGAGAACCTTGTTACGTGGGGAGTGGTGGTGGGAACAGTAGGTACTTAGGGAGAGAGACTTCGTGAGAACAATGTTACTGTTTATGTTGTGTGGGGAGGGATAGTAACACTGGTACCTGGAGGTGGGGAGGGAAGGACCATTTGCACTGGCTGGTTTTGTGTGTCAACTCAACACAAGCTGGAGTTATCACAGAGAAGGAACTTCAGGTGAGAAAATGCCCCATGAGATCCAACTGTAAGGCATTTTCTCAATTAGTGATCAAGGGGGGAGGACCCACTGTGGGTGGTGCCATCCCTGGGCTGGTAGTCTTGGGTTCTATAAGAAAGCAAGCTAAGCAAGCCAGGAGAAGCAAGCCAGTAAGGAACATCCCTCCATGGCCTCTGCATCAGCTCCTGCTTCCTGACCTGCTTGAGTTCCAGTCCTGACTTCCTTTGGTGATGAACAGTAATGTGGAAGTGTAAGCTGAATAAACCCTTTCCTCCCCAACTTGCTTCTTGGTCATGATGCTTGTGCAGGAATAGAAGCCCTGACTAAGACAAATTGGTACCAGCTTAGTGGGGTATTCCTGTGACAACCTGACCATCTTTTGGGGAGGACTGTGGAAGGACTTTGGAACTTTGGGCTAGAAGAGCCATTTGGTGTTAAGAGCTCTATGGGATGTTGTATAGGAGCTTGGAAGATAATGTTGAGAACAGTGCAGAAGATGGAGGCCTGGCTTGTGAAATTTCAGAAGGAAGATTAAAGACTCTTATCAGGGCCATTGCTATTTTGATTGTGAAGATTCTGTGGTTTTTGGTTAGCTGGGGCTGAAGAATCAGCTATGATTAACAAGATACTGGAACTACTAAAGCAAAAACTTTGCATTACTGGTACTATTGATGCTGGTTAGCTGGAGCTAAGAAATTGTGGTGATTAAGAAGAGACTAACATCACTGAGGTGAAATCTTCTGGGAAGCATTTTCTGAGAGCACAGAGGCTGTGTTCCAGAGATAGCCAAGGTTGTACCTTGTGCTGTGGCTAGACTTGGTAATGTGTAAGAGTTACCCAAGTGGCACTGGTTTTGAAGGCATGAAGGGGTCTTGAAGAGCAGCTGAGACTCGGCACTGTGAAAGGCCGCAGGAGGCCATTGGTGAAGGTGCAGCCTCAGTTGCAATTAATGGCCCAGGACTGAAGAGGTCATGCAAAGGAGGTGAGGCTTAGCACCATGAAGAGAGTCTATGAGAGGCTATGGGTGAAGCCTAGTTACAGCAGAAGACAGCAGTGTTTTGGAGATGCCAATACCATGAGATGGCCACCAAGAACAGCAGCAACAGTAGAGTACAGGCATCTGGAGCCTAGAAGACAAGGTGTGTGCTACAAAGGGCAGGGCTGGAGAAATAACTCAAGCCATTGGAGGAATCCAGAAGATCGTGAGTGGATCCCAGACATTGGATGGTTGGAGTTTGATTTTGCTTCTGATTGTGACTGTGGCCTGATATTTTTCCCTCTTGAAGAAAGAAGGTATTTTAGTGGAGCCCACAGTTAAGAAACTTCAATTTAAAAAAAAAAAAAAAAAAAAAAAACCTTGAATTTTAAAAGATATTGGATATTTTAAAGGGATTGAACTTTTAGTATGCAAGACTGTGGGACTTTTAAAGTTATTTAGATCTTGGTGATAAATAAGAAAGTAAGGGTCGAAGCTTAAAGGTGATGTGTTTGTGTGTCAAGTTGACAAGGGGTCAATTGTACTGGCTGGTTTTGTGTGTCAACTTGACACAAACTAGAGTTATCACAGAGGAAGGAGTTTCAGTTGAGAAAATGCCTCCATGAGATCCAGCTGTAAGGCATTTTCTCAATTAGTGATCAAGGGGGGAGGGCCCCTTGTGGGTGGTACCATCTGTCTTGGGTTCTATAAGCAAGCAAGCCAGGAGAAGCAAGCCAGTAAATAGCATTCCCTCCATGGCCTCTGCATCAGTTCCTGCTTCCTGCCCTGCTTGAGTTCCAGTCCTGACTTCCTTTGGTGATGAATAGCAACATGGAAGTGTAAGCTGAATAAACCCTTTCCTCCCCAACTTGCTTCTTGGTCATGATGTTTGTGCAGGAATAGCAACCCTGACTAAGACAATTGGTATCTGGGAATGGGGGGAGAACTCTGGTACCTGGAAGGTGAGAACCGTTTCCTAAGGAGTGGTTAGAAAGCAGGTACAGATGGGGGTTGGGGGCGGAATGATGGCATGCTAGATGTGTGGGCTAATAACACTATGAGCTAATAACACAGCTGTTACTGTGGTGGAGGAAACCAGTCCTAGCTGGAAGAGGTGATAACAGTTGGGGCTTAGTGTTGCCGGAGTGAGCTGAGATCATTACCTGCTTGGAGGAGCTGTGACCACGGTTATCTGGGTGAGTTTAGAACTACTACTAAGTGGAGGATCTGAGAATGATGTTACGTAGGAGGGTTGAGACCACTGTTACCTGGCTGCTCTGAAAACATTGAAACTTAGGGGATAAAGTCAATGTTACCTTGCTTATCTGAGAATGTTGTTACCTGGGAGACTCGAGACCATTGTTACCTGACTAATCTGAGAACTTTATTTCTTTTGGGGATAAAGACTTTTGTTACCTGTCTGGTCTGAGAACATTGTAACCTTGGGGGAATCAGGAGCATTGTTTCTTGACCGATATGAAAATATTGTAACATGGGAGTAAAAGATCATTATTACCTGGCTCATCTGAGAACACTGGGGCTTGGACGATGGAGTCAGTTGTTACCAGACTTATCAAAAACCATTATGTTCTGGGAGAATCAAGACCACTATTACCTAATTGATCTGAAAACTTTGTAAAGTGTGAGGATAAAGGCCATTGTTACCTGGCTAATTTGATGATATTGTAACTTGTAAAGATCAAGATGATTGTTACCTGGCTGCTCTGAGAACATTACAACCTGGGAGAATCCTGACGGTTATTAACTGACTGATGTGAGACCATGGTAACCTTGGAGAACGAAGACTATTACCACTTTACTAATCTAAGAACATTTAAATTTGGGAAATGAAACCACTGTGCCCGGACAGATCTGAGAACATTGTAAATTGGGAGAATTGAGTCTATTGTTACTTGACTGATCTGAGAACATTATAACTAGGGGGGACAAAGACCACTGATACATAAATGATCTAAGAACACTGTAAACGGGTATGGGGGTGTCTAACACCATTGCTACGTGACTTCTTTGGGAATATTGTAACCATGGAGGAACAAGAGGATTGTTACCCAATTTGAAGGCACTATAATGTGACTGGTAGGTATCAAGACCATGATTGTCACCTTACTGATCTGAGGACATGGTGACTTGTGGGGATTAAGACCATTATTATCCATCTGACTTAAAAATATTGTAACCTAGGGAGAAAAAGAACATTGTTATCTTGCTAATTGGAAAACACTGTAAGCTGTGGGGATAAAGTCGCTTATCACCCTGCTGATCTGGAAAGATGTTTAAGTGGGGGTATTGTTACCCGACTAAAATGAGAACACCGTAACCTGGGAAAATCAAAACCGTTGTTACCTGACTGATTACAAAAATTTCAACCTTGGGGGAACTAAAGACAATTTTTACATGTCTGATCTAAGAACGTTATAACATGGGGGTCAAGATCATTGTTACTTAGCTAATCTGAGAAAATTGTAACCTTGGATGATCAAGATAATTGTTACCTGGCCGATCTGACAACATGAACTTATTGTAACCTGAGGGGAAACAAGACCATTTTTACCTGAAAGACCAGAGAGCATTGTAACCTGGGGTATATGATATTGTTACCTGGTGATCAAGACTCTTGCTGCCTGGAGAATCTGAGAAGATTGTAACCTAGGGGATGAAGTCTCTGGGAGATCTGAAAGTACTGTCGGATATGAGCCGTTGTTACCTTGGGATTTGAGAGTATTGTAATCTGAGGTTCTTAGAACACTATTACCTGGGCTGTGAAGATAATTGTTACCTGGGAGGTATACCTGGAAGGGTTACGTGTCAGGTGTAACCCTGGAAGGTTACCTTGTCACTTTGGGGATCTGAGAACATTGTAACTTGGGAATTAAGAACTTTATAACCTGGAGGATGTAAACCCATTGTTACTTGGGTGATCTGAGACCATTTTTTGTAGGACCTGGCACCATTGTTACCTTGGGGGAACTGTTGTAACCTGGAGGATCAATATTGTTCCTTGGCATATCTAAAGATTGTTACCTGGGAATTTGAGAGCATTGTAAACTTCGGGGATGTTGTATCATTTATGAAGACAAATATTACCTAGAGGATCTTAGATCATTGTTACCCAGGGGATTGGAGACCCTTGGAATATGGGGATACACCATTGGTAACCTGGGGATCTGAGAGCATTGTAACCTGCGGATGTCTTAGAGCACTGATATATTGCATATGAAGACAGTTATTACCTGGGGGCATCTAACACCACTGTTATCTGTGAGATCTGAGAGCACTACAGCATGGAGGACCAATAACATTGATACCTTGCTATTCTGAGACCACTGTTCCCTGGGGAAACAGACTATTATTACCTGGGGCATCTGAGAACATTGTAACCTGGGATGGTGAGACTGTTATTACCTGGGCATTTGAGAACACTGTAACCCCGGCAACATGAAGACACTGTTGCCTTGTTTTCTGAGAACATTGTTTCCTGAGGGGTCTGAGAGTTGTCACCCAAGGGAGCTGAGACCACTCTTACCTGGGGATTTAAAGTGCTGTAATCTAGGACATCAGAGACCATTATTACTTAGGGATCTGAGACAGGTAACAAAGCTGTGGCACAGTTACCTGAGAGTCTTGTGCCCTCTCTTGCCCATGTGATCTAGGAATCTTACACGAACTGTACTGAGACCAGTTTTTGCTGAGAGCAGTTGGTGGCAGTTACCTGTATGAGCTAAGGAACCTCAATTGTCTGGATGCATTGAGATCACTGTTACCTGAGTGAGCAGAAAATTGCACTTGCTTAGAACAGAGACCACTGTTTGCTGTCTGTGCTAAGAAGCGTAAGTTTCCCAAATGGCAAGTCTCTTGTTAACTGGGTAACTGATTGTTGGGCCCCATTTTGGCCCTGGTTTGGGCCTTGAGGAAAAACTCGAGCCTGACTCGAATTTGTGTGACCTTGTGGGAGGGCCTAAGCCTGGCTCGAGTTTTGAGACCTGTCTCAGTCACTTCCGTATCAGGGTGACTCAGCAAGACCTGTTTGGCCCTGCCTCTGCCCCGCCATTTCTGATGTGAAGCTTTGCCATTGGCCCTGTCAGTTACCCCTTACCCTCTGTCACCCTTCCCCACTTCCTAAGTCGTCTTTTCCCATACCTAAGTGCCCACCTCTTTGCCTTCTCTATATAAGCAAGTACCTAGTTTAATAAAGTGAGTTCCTGCCTTGGCAAGACTCCCGGCCTGGCATGTTTCTTTTGGACTGTCGACACTCGTCATCCCGCTCAGCCCCAGAAAGACCAGGCTGGACCGGGTTCTCTCCTCTTGCCTGGACCTGCTGGCAAGAAGTCAACAACTGACACTCTGTGAATTGGTCTATACTGAGGACACAGCAAGTCTTGGCTCCATTCTTTACTTCCTGTTTTCCTTGTAACAGAGGGGATTATATCATTCAACCAGGTCTTTTCCAACTCCAGCACATTCTGTCAACATCCTTTGAAGACCTTTCAGGAGCCTGCAGTGCTTCATGTGATAGAAGTCCCTGTCCTAGCACTTGCCAAGTTGGGGACTGTGGAGAAGCCCCCACTCCTCATTGTTGGCATTCTGTCTAAACTCCACCCCACAGTTACCTGGAAACAGCCAGGTATGCTCCTCCCCACAGTTGCCTGGCAACAGCCAGGTGGGCCTGGCCCACTATAAAAGGGGCTGTTTGCCCCCTCCTCTCTCTCTTACCTCTTTCTCTTGCCTCTCTCTTACTTCTCTTACCTCTCCCCGTTCCCTTCCCCCCTCTCTCCACGTGGTCATGGCCGGCCTCCACTCCTCTACTTCTCTACTCTCTCCCTCTCTCTGCCTTTCTCTGCCTCTACTACCCTCTTAACTCCCCTTCCCATGCCCTAAATAAACTCTATTCTATACTATACCTTCATGTGTGGCTGGTTCCTCAGGGGGAAGGGATGCCT
>CM052714.1:9928102-9946276 GCA_028551405.1 Uromys caudimaculatus | reverse complement strand
CTCATGGTCTTCCTTTCTCTGTTAGACCCTCTCAACCATCAGAGGAGCTGACCACACACACCCTGCTGAGCTAGACCCTCCTGTTATGGAGCTATGTGCAAGTGGGTGGCCACAGGCCCTTTGTGAAGGGTTTTCTGTGCAAATTCCCTGTGCATTGCAGACAGATTTTAGGACATTTTAATTTTTAAAAATTCTATTTGGAATCTTTCCATCTATCAAATGCTGTGGGTAGAGAGGATGAGAGACCACAGTCACTCAGCAGAGCTACAACGCCATTGGCACTCACACTGCCGGAGAACTTGCCCTGCCGGGATCCTCATAGCATCATGGCTGATCTTGGGAGAAGGGTGCTGGCTACCTCAAACACTGGCCCCTGGGTCCTGACAAGAAGCTAGGTGGCCCATGTCTATTTCAAGAGTGATACAGAAAAAGAACAGATGTAATGCGAATTTTTTTTTTTTTTTTTTTTTTTTTTTGGTTTTTCGAGACAGGGTTTCTCTGTGTAGCCCTGGCTGTCCTGGAACTCACTCTGTAGACCAGGCTGGCCTCGAACTCAGAAATCCGCCTGCCTCTGCCTCCCAAGTGCTGGGATTAAAGGCGTGCGCCACCACTGTCCGGCTCTTAATGCAAATTTTTAAGCATCACCTTTGCTCAGAATGAATCCTTCCAGACTCACCCAAGCTGTTGGCTACACTAATTAGTCCTCATGGCTAGCTGGCATGTATGGATGCTCTTGCCATCATTTGCTGAACAGTGCAGCCATTGAAGGACATGGTGTCCAGCCTTTTTGCTATTACTATTAGAAGCTTCTGTGCCTCCTCATGTGCGAAGTCTTGTCTGTATGCAGGCTTTCAGCTCTCCAATGAATGCCCAGGGACCCTCTTGTGGACCACATGGGGCTGTACATTTTGTTTCATGAGAAACAGCCTCACTCTCTCCTAGGGACAGAGTTGTCTTACATTTCTGTCACTATCTCTTACTTTGGGAGAGAACGGTATGTGCTGGGGATCCGAGGTTTTCAGACTCTCAGCTCTGTGGGAGATATACCAAGGTTTATATGCCAGCTGACTAGAACAGCACACCCTGTGTGAGCAGCAGAGGGCCATACCCATGTCACATCCCTGCTAGGAAAGTATTCTGTCAAGACAATGAGGTTGGAGTAACACAATCAAACGCATAAATCTATCATCAGCTATAAATTAAAAATCAAAAGGAATCATTGGTGCTATTTAAAACAAGATCATGAAACACACATTCTTGGGATAGTGGCCAATATTGCAACTATGTTTTTTTTCTAATTTTGGACTCTTGGTCACTGATGTTCCAGTCGTCTTCTGAAGGTCCCCCCCCATCCCGCCTCACACACATACAAGGGGAAAGGAAGGCTTTTTGTGTGTAGAGTTCTGGCCTCAGGTCAAGGAACAGACCACTCAGAGCAATGTGCCTTGGACTGAAGGTTGGCTAAGGAGCAGCTTTGCCAAGCTGAGCAGCAGGGAGTAGCTGGTGTAGAGAGGGCAAGAGCTGGGCTTGGGATCTCCTGACTGGGGACTCTGAGGTGGGATACTGGGCTCACAATGTTATGTGCACACAGGTGTGTGCAAGTTCATGCACATATTCCTATATGGGGTGCACACGCACACCCGTGTGCATGCAGACAGAGGCCAGAGGAACCTCTGGTGGTGGTCCTTGGGCATTGATCACCTTGAGAATTTCTTCCTGGTTTTGTTTTATTTAGTTTTTTGGCATAGGATCTCTCTGGCCTGAAAGTCTACAAGCAGCCTAGGCTGGCTAGCTAGTGAGCCATGGAGAACTGTCTGTCTTCGACTCTCTGTCTCTCTCTGCCCCCTCTGCCTCTGTCCTCACCAGCCCTGGGATCACAAGTGTGCACCCCAGTGCCTGTCCTGGGTCTTCCCACTTGTAAGGCAAGAGCTTCACCAACTGCCCTATCCAGCACAACTTAGGGCATCAATATTCTTTTCTCTTTTTGAGACAGGGTTTCTCTATGAAGCCCTGGCTGTCCTAGAACTTGCTTAGTAGACCAGACTGGCCTCGAACTCAGAAATCCCTCTGCCTCTGCCTCCCAAGTGCTGGGATTAAAGATGTGCACTGCAACCACCACCTAATTTAGCTTACCACATTTAAAACATTTTTTCTTCTCCCATACATTATATCCAGACTACAGTTTTCCCTCCCACCTCTCTTCTCAGTACCCCTCCTCACCTCCCTTCTTCCTCAGATCCATTCCTCAGTTTCCCTTCAGAAAAGATCAGGCTTCCCACGGACATCAATCAAACATGGTATATCATGTTGCAGGAAGACTATCATTATATTAAGTCCGGATGAGGCAATCCAGTAGGGGGAAAAGGCTCCCCCAAACAGGCAACAAGGGTCTGTAGGCATATATTTTTCACAAGCTACCTTAATAAGGTTTCAACCTCCTCTGTATCCCACCACCCACCAGAGTAGTGGAAAAGAAAGGTTATCAGGGTACAGGGAAGTGGACCTGTTTAGAAATAGTTCTTTGGGGGTGATTCCATCCTCCGTTGTTCTCAGACCAGTCCTCTAGCAAACATTAAACACAGACCAGCAGCTGCAGTCCAGCCCACTCGGAAGACAGCACGCACAAATCAGCAAGGGCAATTCAATCCAAAAGAAACCAGCCCAAGTCCTCGGAAGTCTCAAGAAGCCTCGGGAATCTCACTAGAAGTTCTTTGGTGAGTTTCTAAGTAGACTCCACATGTAAAGCTCAGCAATGCAATATAAGGTGAACCAATACAAGCTTGTCAGCAATGACGATCAAGGCAGAACAAGGTGAACCAAAGCTCGAGTTCCCACTGTCTGTGTGGTCATACTAATGCTCCTTCTAAACTTCATGCATCCTTTCATGTGTTTGCTATAGAAAAGCATCCTTTCAGCTGTGTCTCCTTCAGCCAAACCTTCTTTCACCTGTCTGCCCCAGCAAAGCATCATTATAACCTAATCAAATCTCCAAAGAACCCTGAAATTTCTACTTTAGCATCAGAGACAACTCCCACTCCCACTGTTAGGAGTCCCACAAGAAGACCAAGCTATATAACCACGACATAAATGCAGGCTCTCTGCTTGTCAGTTCAGTCTCTGTGAGCCCTTATGAGCCCTGCTTACTTGGTTCTGTGAACCATTTTCTTATGGTATCCTTGACTTCTCTGACTCTTGCAAACCTTCTTCCTCCTCCTCCTCTTCCTCAGGATTCCCTGAGCTCCACCTAATGTTTGGCCGTGGGTCCCTGCGTCTGCTCCCATCAGTTGCTGGATGGAAGCTCTCTGATGACAATTATGCTAGGCTCCAGTCTATAAGTATAGCAGAGTATCATTAGGAATTGACTTTTTTAACTTTTATTTTTCATTATTGTTTGTTTATTTGTTTTGCTGTTCCTGTTTGGTTCTATCCTAGGTCTCTGGTTCCAAGCAGGACAAATAGTAGGTTGAAGGTCTTATGGCTAGGTTGGTGTCCCAGTCCCTCCACTGGAAGCCTTGCCTGGCTGGGGAAGATGGTCAGTTCAGGCTCCGTAGCCCCCATTCCCAGGAGTTTTCACTGAAGTCACCCCTGTAGATTCCTGGAAGTTTCCACTGCACTAGGTTTTTACCTCACCCCCAAAATGATCCCTCCCCCAATTCCAGTTGTCTCTCCAAGTACTCTCCTCCCCCAGCCCCCACCTGTTCCCGTCGCCATCCACTGCCAGTCCACCCTGAAATCTGTGCTATTTCCCCTTCCCGGGGAGACCCATCCATCCCACCCTGAGCCTGCCTTTGTTGCTCAGCCGCTCTGGGTCTGTGTATTGCAGCACAATTTTCCTTTCCTTTACAGCTGATCTATACACGCCAATCTGTATAGGAGTAAAACCACACCGCTGCCACTCTGTGGCTGTGTTAGAGTTCAGGAAGGTGTCTCCTGTGCCAATGAGTTCAAGGCTCTTCACCACTTTCTCTTCTGTTTGGTTCAGTGTATGCGATTTTATGTTGAGGTCTTAGATGCACTTGGATTTCAGCTTTGTGCAGGGTAATAGATATGGATCTATTTGTGTGTGTGTGTGTGTGTGTGTACAAATCAGGTGTCCATAGGTGTGTGAATTTACATTAGGTCTTCAGTTCAATTCCATTGATGCACTTGTCTGTTTTTATGCCAGTGCCATGTGGTTTTTATTACTCTAGCTCTGTAGTACAGCTTGAGGTCAGCCATAAGCTCACCACCTTTCCAAAGCCATGTGTGAGATCACCCTGGCAGTTACAACCTGGTGTGATACATAGTGTTTATGGGTGGAAAGGTGGGACGGCCACCTCCAGCATCAGCAGAGGAAAGCGATGGAAGATGATGGCACGGAAATGAGGGGCACGTGGACCAGGGATGCTGAGTCTGAGCTGTGGCCAGGGTCAGGCAGTGTGCTTGTGGGGACTGCGGTCCTTCCGTCTCGAGGGTCCAGGAAACAGATCTCTGTGAAAGTACATATCAACTCCCACTTATGCTCATCTGGTCCACGGTGATACCATTCCTTCAGGGAGACACTGGCCTCTGTGACAGACTCTCCTATGACCAGGAGCTTTGCCACATTAAAATGTGATCTATCCCATTAAGCTGTCTTACGAAGCCTATAAATAACCCTGGAAATGAGGTCCCAAGACAACCTTTCACTGTTACTATGTTAAAACAAATATTGGTGATTTACAGCCAAGTTATTGAGGTGGCCACTGTGTCCTGGACCTCATCATTTCCCCCAGTGTGGCTCAGGAAATGGAGCCTGACAATATCTCCACAATGGAGAGAGGCCCCGTCTGGTGACTTCCCTTTCTTGGAACTCAGGCTCCCTAAGGACAGATTCATCCCATCCCTTTATGGCCCAGTTACCCTGCTAAAACCTCATCTTCTCTGCCTTGATGCTCTAATGGCTTCAAGATCTTCCTCAGATAACAAACTGCGTGGTGATAATGCTCCATATTGTGTGACAGCACGGGCCGATGAGGATGCTCAGCAAGTAGAGGTGCTTGCTGCCAAGCCTGACTTCCTGGGTTCGGTTCCTGGGACTCACAGGGACATAGAAGAGAACTGAGTCATAAGTTGTCCTCTGACCTCCACATGTGTACCATGGCATGTGTTTACACACACACACACACACACACACACACACACACACACACACACACACACTTACACACTACAATGTAAATCTTTTAAAACTTACATAGTACTTACATAGAACTTATGTAATCTCATGGGCTTAAAATCATCTCTTAATTGCTTATAATGCCCATTATAAGTTCTACGCAAATAGTGGTTACTACCTGTATTGCCTGGGGATAGTCCTGGAAATTCCATGCCAGCTCAGTACAGATGTCACTGTTATAGACCTAACTGCATCATTGACCCTCAGTTGGCTGAACCTGGCAACTCATAATTATGAGTGCTGATTTCATACAGCACTCACTCCTCTGGGGATTCTGATGTAACAGGAGCTGAGATTCTTACTGTGCTTGCAAGCTAATGAAACTTCCAGTGGTTTCCTGCATGCAGGTTAATCTGTCACTTTCAAATAGGGTAAAAGATACCTTCTTGGCAGAAGGTGAGACTCCTGGCTCAGAAACAGAGGACAGAGGGTTCCTTGGGTGCCATGTCCCATGGGATTTGCAGGGAGGGTCACATGACACCAGCACACACAACAAGCTGCATTCCAGGGAGGAAGCCTGCATCTGCGCATGCCTGCCTGCCTTCTATTCAGAAGCAGGCAGTCTTTTTGATGCTGTGGCATAGGCAGGCCCTTAGCTCCAGTGGGATGGGATCTTCTCTTTTCCAAGCACCAGCACAACTACAGTCTGGAACAGAGGCTAAGCCTCCCTCATCCTTGATGTCTGCCAAGCTTCCAAACACACCTAGATCTCTGTCTGCGCAGGGACCACAGATGAAATTCTTATTACAATGACTTTCTGAGTTAACACCTTCCCCAGATTTTGTAAGCAGCATCAGTTTCCACTTTGATGGCAAATAAGCAAAATAGGTCCCATGAGGTTACCACAGAGTCCCAGGGCTTGGCTCTTTGCGGGGGCAAACTGGTCAGTCATAAAGAGTTCAGTTGGCTGCCACATTCCTTTGCAACAGTCAGTCTGAGGTTGCATCCTTCTCAGATAGGGTCCAACTATGCCTCTTAGACACCACTGATGACAGAGTTTGGTCATCTCTGCCCAGATATGTCTCTGCACCAGGCTTCCTGCTGGACTGTGAGGACTTTTTCTTTGCTGTGCCTAATGAGGCACCTATACTTAATCTTCTCTCTCCGCCTCTGGCCGGACCCTGGTGGGAAGACTTCCCTCCCTGAACGACTTGTCTCCTATTGACTCACCCCAAGTGGTCCTTGGGACCTTCTGCATTCCAAACTGTCTTGGCGTCCATTTCTGCAAGGACTAACTTGACAGTGTGACTGGATCACAAAGCTTATTGCTTGATGAAGGATAATCTGATAAATGGAGACAGAAAGCTTCTTCCAATATCTCTGTAGTCAGAGAACCGGGATCTCCTGGGATGAATGCCTCTGGGCCAGCGCCCTTCTTTATCACAAACATGGGACAGTCCATCCAGGGCTGTTTTAGTATCACCTCCTCCTTTTCCAAGACCCTCTTCATAACCAGAAGCCATGTACAGATTGTGTTCAAGCTATATTCCTGGTTGAACTGCACAGAATTTCTTGTCATTGAAGGTTCAGCTCAAGCCCACTGTCCTGCTCAGGTCCCCATGGCCTTATTTGTCCTGTAGTTTGAATCAATCCTCTATTGGATAGTAGCCTTTATTACCACTGGATTCATGCTGTTCCCAGGGAGTAAGATAGCCCACCCAGTGTGTGCCGAATAGAAATCTATCCTATGAGTAACAAATGGGAAATGTTGATTTATGCAGAGCCTAATTCAGTTCTACCTGCTGCTTCCTCTCCTGTTACCCTTTGATCTTTTCTCTCTCAGATGCCCTCTGCGTCCTAAATGTGATTAAGGGTCCATTTCTTTCCTTTTTAAAGAGTTATTTTATTTTTAATTATTTATGTGCATATATGTATATAACTGTGTGTGGGCCTATGTGCACCTGAGTGTGCAGTGCCTGCAGAGGCCAGAAGAGAAGATCAGATACTGTGGGGTTGGAGTTACAGGCATTATAAGCCACTGTGGATCCTGAGAGCTGGACTCAGGTCCTCTGCAAGTGCAGCAAGTGCTCGAAATGGCTGCCCTTTGCACTTATATTACTATCTACTATGCTACTATTCCCGGAGCTACACAGTGGAATCAGAGATCTTTAGTACCCTGTAGCTGCTGAGGTGTTCATAGGATCCTACCCAGGCTTCTCAGCATCTCTGTGGGAGTGTTTCACCACAGAGTATTCAGAGACATGGATGCTTACTGTGGTGACTCAGGAAACTCCAGGAAGGTGAAGGAAGAGCCTCGTAGTTAGTTGCAGGGCCTCCTCAGACAGGTAACAATGAGATCTCTGAGCCTGTCACTGTGACTGAGACACAGAGAGTGCTTTGGTCAACCTGTTGGCCACTTCTGAAAACACTGGGATGCACCCTACCTCCACTCCGCAGACTTTTTCCTGGAACGGGCCTTGATCATTTAGAAAATGTCCTGTTTGTCTGTAAGCCAACACCCTCCCTCGGCACACCATGTTCCTGGACAACCAAGGTCTGGCAGGGGTTTCAAACTCCTGGGGACGTGCAGTTCGAGTTCTCTGAGCCGTTTTATGGCATGTCTCAGAACCCACGCCTAAGATCCTCGGGAGCCAGCATGAGAAGGCTTTTGGACGTCCATCCGAGTGGTTAGTGGCACTCCTCTGTTTATCCACCTTCAGCCATGGTAGCAAGGCTGCAACCTGAGATCATTGTTGGGGAAAAGAATGAAGAAGGGTTTGCTGGCATTAGGCCCGCTCAGTGATTTCACCCAACAGGCTTCTTGCTCAACAGGGTCTGCCCGAAGCCAGCCCTTGCTTATCCCCACCACTGCTCCCAAGGCTTTGGAAAACAGTCTTCACTTTCCTGTACTGAGTGAAAAAGCCTCTCTCAGCTCTCCACTGCTGCCTCTCGCACATCTCCCATCTCACCCCATGCTCTTTTCATCGTTCATCTGGAGTGGTTGCTCTGGTTCTCACCACTCCCTCTTCTGTGGGCATGTCAGTCGTTTTAAACAAACACACACACACAAAAAATGTGATCACACCGTGTGCCTTTCTCGCTCAGTATTTTATTGGGAAAAATTCCCCAACTGCTACTAAAGATCTTCAATATATCACTCCTCTTGGTTGTAAAGTATTTATTACAGTATTCTATCGTGGGCCATAATTTGCTTCGCTAGCTCCTAGTTTCTGACATTTAGGGTGTTGTAAAAATTATACCATCACAGTAATGCTACAGTGAACCTCATTTGATGTGAATCTTGGCACGGGCTGATCAACACCCGCACTGGGTATATAAGAGAATAAGGAGCAAGCGTTGTCCTGTTAAGCCACTGAAACTGGGGGCTGTTTGTTACCAGCTGTGTTTCATGGTTGGCTAATAATGAGCCCGATGAAGCTCCAACTTGGAAATTCACATACCAGCATTTCGGGGAGATCAAGGCTCAGTTTGCACCCACTCTTCTGTGTATTTCAGGTTAACAGCCCATTGGTCCAGGCCATGTGGCCCCACTTACCTGCAGACTGAATTTGGTCCACGTGCTTATGGAACAGAGGCGAGCAAATAGGTTGCTAGTGTCAGTGTCCCTGGTGGATGAGAGTTTGGCTTTCCCTCATGATGCATGCCACAGAAGTCTGGTAGCATCTTAAAGAGTTTATAACTTGTTAATAGCTCTGCCCCACTGAGAAGCCTTAAACATCATTATCCTTACTGTTGACCTAAGGTCATGTTTCCTTGATGTTTGCTCAAACTGAACCTTAATTTAATTTGAACTTTTATATTGTTTACTATTGTTGAGAGTAAGATTTTTTTTCAGGTGCGTTATTCATTGGTTTTGTGTGTTATGTGTGGATATGTGTGTACCTGGACCCAGTATCCTTCCTCAGGAGCTGTCTGTTTTGTTGGTTTGAGACACAGTATCTCACGGAGACCTGGAGCTCACCAAATGGGCCATGCTGGCTGGCCAGTGAGTCACAGGAATCTACCTGTCTCTGTCCCCTGAGTGCTGGGATGGCAAACTTACATTGCCACACTACGGGGGTTCTGGGGATGGAACCCAGGGACCCATGGTTATGTGGCTGATCTCTCTCTCTCTCTCTCTCTCTCTCTCTCTCTCTCTCTCTCCAGACCCTTGCTTGTATTTTTCAGTGACAGAGTGGAATGGAGTCACATGGGGATATAGAGGCAAGAGGATCAGGAGTTCAAGGTCACTCTTGACTATATAGAGAGTTGGAGCTAGCCTGGGCTATATGAGACCCTGTCTCAGAAAACCAAAATAGTAGAAATTAGCAAATCACAAATCTGGGTGTGGTGGCTAATGACTCTGATTCTGAGATGTAAGAGGCTGAGAAGGGGTGTTGAGTTTGAGGCTAGCTTGGGCTACAGATTGAGATTCTGTCTCAAAAAAAAGCCATTAAAAGAGGGGAAAGGAGGAGGGGGCAGGGGAGAGGAGGAAGGGAGGCAGAGATAACCCAACAAAAACAGGAAGTTCTTAAAAAACAGACAATTCCCTCTGAAAGTGGAAGTTGACAGACCTTAAAGAGCGAATCTAAGCAGACCATAAACCACTGAGGAAATGGCGTAGAGGACTTAAATGCTTCTCTGCTCAGCGTGGCACAAATGCCAGGAGCAGATGGTTTGACCGGAAGTCGACCAAACAGCGAAGGTGCAGTTCTCATAGAGTGTTCTGGAGAGGTCTATCTCCGACTCACCTTCAGGGGAACTGCTTTACAAAGGCAGTCTGGGAGAATGGAATTGCAGCTCCCCTCAAGTGCAGAAACACTTACATGGTGGCATATGAGTCCAGCTGTGTACTACAGGAGGGGACCATGACGAAGTGGCTTATTTAAGTGACTGTGTGTTGAGAGTCTGTTCAGATGGTTTCCCACAATAACCATTTAAATCCTATGGCCATTGATAGTTCACCCTTACCAGACACTCGACAGAAACAAAGCTCTGCTCACTGTACCAGAAAACAACTACACACAGCCCAAGAGCCAGACCACACAGAGTAAAATACCAGAGTCTTTTTCACGTTTTTAGTTCAGTTTTATTATGTTTAATGCTTGTTTTGCCTACTTCTATGTGTGTGTGTCATATGTGTGCCTGGTACTTGAGGGGATAGGAGAGGGCATTGGATTCCCCCTGGAACTGGAGTTACAGATGGTTGTGAGCCACTATGTGGTTTCTGGGAATCAGATCAAGTTCTCTGTAAGAGCGAGCAGTGCTCTTAACTGCTGAGCCATCTTATCAACCCCCTAGAATATTTTATTTTCTGTCTTCACAAAACCCAAAACCAAAACCCATACGTTTACCCTTGTTTATCACTGCTGTGTTTTATTTGGTCTATGCATTGTAAATGGTTAAATAAGGTTAAACACCTAGATATTCAGTTATTAGTTCTTTATGTGAAAATGCTCAAAAATCTTTTTTTTTTTTTAAATTAATAACGCCAAGCATGGTAGCACTTAGGAGGCAGAGGCAGGAGGATCTCTGTGATTTGAGACTTGCCTGGTCTACAAAGTATGTTTCAGAACAGCCAGAGCTAAGTATGAGACCCTGTTATTCTGGGTGGTGTACTTCCTGTCTGCTCCTGGTGTGTGTGTGCAGCTCGGGCCTTGGGTCTGACCCACTGCCTGTGGCTGCTGAGATATCTCCTAAAGGAGATAAAAGTGCTGTTGAAAAAGTCACCAGGAAAAGAACATTCCAGTTACAGAAGAAAATTACAAAATTGAGACAGAAATAAAGACCAAGATGCAACCACAGAAGAATCTAGACCTTCTTGACACTGACAGGCTGGCTGCCATGGTTGCTGCCATTACAATAGGATTCTCAGTGAAAATCAGGCCTTATGCATGAGATCAAACAGGTAAGTTTGTAAAAATTGATATTATCTGTAGCAGGAGCAGCAGGGCCACTCTGTGTAAACACTGGGGGCCACACAGCTGCAAAGGCATCTCCTGCAGGAGGACCTAATTGAGGACTGCTTGAGAAACCATGGATTGCTGGCTCAAACAATGCCAGCCAATCGGGAACTGCTGTTTAGCAGAGATGCTTTCTTGGGAAAAGTGGGGTGCAGGTGAAGGGTATTAAAGGAGCTTGCAGTAGCGTTCAGATGAGGTTTCTCACTTGCTCTCAGAATCTGCTCCATCTCACCTCTTACCCCAAGGGCAGGTAGGGTCGGCAGTGAGTAGTCCAGGACACAGGCAGCAATATCTTAACGGGAATCATCAAGTTCCCTTCCCACTGCGAATGCAAGTACATTTCTCAGAGGTCAGTTGATCTGGTAAAGAATCTCAAAGGCCAGACTCACTCCAAGATTGTGAACAATCGGCTGAAACCCAGTTCAGTGGAAGGCAGTTTTTTAAAAAAAATGCAGAAAACACTCGATGAAACTACGTTCAACGCAAAGAGAGAACTGTCTTCCTAGGACCAAACAGATCCCAGTGAGGGATTAAGGACCGTTCGGAAGTGAATTTGTGAGGCAGGGGGATGACGACATTCATAAAGCAGGGATGGAATAAGAGAGTCAAGGTAGAGGAAACACCTGAGACTTTGATTTCTCTGGAAACCGTGCGCTGGAATGCCGGTCTCCAGTGAGGCATGCCTTTGAGCTGCACCTATAAACTTGACAGATGGCTACTTGCGTAGCCTTCTAATGACAGCAGATTCTCCATTTCAAACCAGAGGATTTGATTTAAATAAATGTGCCTATTAAATTTCCTTCTTTATTTACACCCTGGGCGTTTTGTTTAAGAAAAGGGTTATATGAGGTTTTTTTGTTTGGTTTTGAAGTATAAAAGGGAAGCCTTTACATAATGAAAATGCTGCATTTTGTTCAGGCCGGGAGGCAGAAGACAAAAGGAATGTTTATCTGTGACTGACTGACATCAGCTTCCACTAATGTAAAACTCAGAGTGAAACCAGAACTTTTGTATGAAATTCAAATTTGCACATGAACTCAAAAGCCCCAGGAGAGTGGTGGTTATTGATCACCTGCTTGAGCAATGTGTGTATCGCACATTACCACGTACTACTAACCCGACCACAGTGGTATTACCTAGATCTAAAACCATTTGTTTGTGAATATAAAATCAGAACAAACTATAAATGGCAAAGCAGACAAGCATGTTTGTCTGTTGGGTACCGCCATGGTTTTGATGGCTTATAAGAATAATAACTATGAAAAAAATAATAACTATGATGCAAAACCTTTGAAATCCATCTAGTCCTGTGTTCAATTAAGTGGGAGTTTTAGTCTAGAAAACCCAATTTATGTCTTTGCCATCCCACTTTTAGCTTCATGCCATGTCTAATTGTATCTTAGTACCCCTCTCTCCCCTTAGTCAAAAAGATTAACCGTCTCAAAGCAGAGAAAATCTGTCTATTGTCCATCTTTTCTCTTACTGCTGTGGGGTATTAAAGGGAGGGGCAGGAATCTTCATGGAGGAAAACAAAAATAAAAGTATCTGCCGATGCTAAGACTGTCGACACGGCCCATGTGAGGGACGCTGCGCTCAAACACCGGGATGAGGGGAGGGTTTAACCTGGACATATGCAAAGTATATGATAATCACCTTGTGGTCCATGCACTAACACCTTGGTGGCTGTTGAGTTGTTGAATTTCTGAGTGACTCTCAAAGCATCATAGACAATTGATATTGCTCTTGGTTGCCTCCCAAAAATCGAAGGGGAGTCCCTATTTCTGAAGACGTCACATATTTTGGACATGGGAATCAAAGGATCAACCTGAAAGCCTCCTTCCTGAGGAGTAGCTTTAGTTACCGGAAGATGCTAACTGGCTGCCGAGGGAGGAAAGTAATCAATAGCCCAACCCGGCTGTGGTGCCTATGACCAGCACAACTAAAGGAGCAATAGCGGTGCTCATATCGTGGTGGTTTCCAGCAGCTGTCTGATTGGACCGAAGGCCTGCTCAGCAGGAGGGAAATCACACTTCGTATTGCAAACCTAATCAATTACCCATAGCTAGTGAGGTCACGGATCTCTGAGGAGATTGTACTACTGCCACTTTTCTAAACCAGCATAATTCCTAACGACATTCTAAATACACACCCTTGTACCCACAGATACGTAGCACTAACCCCTCATCGAAGAAGCTTCTTTATGAAGCAGAGACTATCACAGAAAGCCATAACTGGAAATATACAGAAAACAACTTATCATGGGTACCCAGCCCTAATTGATACATCTACAACACAACCTCTCCATCTAAGGCTCAGGGAATATCTTAGACATGAGGTAGCCAGAGTGTGGGAGCCACAGGACCAGGAAATCTGTTGTGAGATTGTTTCTTCTAGATATGACAGGGAACATATACCAAAGAAATCTCAACAATTGGCTGCTCAAAGAAGATCTGACCAAGGACAACACCGGATGATGCGCCAATGTCAGTGGGAAAAATCTCATGGGGCCCCACTAAATAAGAAGGTAACACACTCCAGTGGGTGGAATAGACAGCTCACAGATGGGTCCACACATACACAGTCGGCAGCAACACCAGCGCTCCTCCCTCCTCCCTCTGTGGTTTTAGGATCATTGATCTGTGAGAGTATGTCATCTGCATAAGGTGTTATTTTATTTCTTTCTCCAATCTAGAAGACATCTTCTTGTCTTTTCTGACTGGCCAGGACCTGAGTAAGGATGCTGAGTCTCTCTTCAGCTTCTCACCACTGAACAGGACACTGGCTATCTGCTTTCCATGTATGCCTTTATTGGGTTGTGTTTAAATTCATTCTGTGCCCAGGCTGTTGAAAGTTTTTGGTGAGAACTTGATTGGATATTTTCAAATATATCTCCTATATCTATAGACCATGGGATTTTCATAATTCTATCCTTGTAGCCCTAAAGGATGAATCTACTTGGTCATAAGATATGATTCTTCTAATGTGTTATTGGATTCAGTTGGCTGGTGCTTTTAAAAAATAATTTAAATTTTTATTTGACACACAGACTTGTTCGTTTTTATAGGGTGCCTTGTGATGTCTTGTGTAATGTTCAAAACAAGGTAAGATTTTTCTCCCATTTTGGGAGAAAAGGGCTTTTGCATCATCTCATTAGCAATAAGCATAAAATTACAGGGCTTGCTTCTTCCATGTCTCTTTCTGGCTTCGGAATCAAAGAATTATGGTTTCGCAAGTCAGAAAGTGTTTTTCCATCTTCTATTTTTGGAGAATAATCTTTAAATCTTGAGAGAGATGTGGCCAGCAAAGCCATCTGATACGGTCTTGAGCTTTTCCTGTGGAGAGTTTTACCAATTCCTGGTCTATTTGATTGTTATACCCATTAATGTTTCCTTCTAAGAGTGGGAGGGAGTTGAGCACAGGAACCAGAGAGAAAGAGGATCGTGGAGCTGGGAGATTAAAGATGTCCAGAGCCATTGGCACCTCAAGGTGCCAGGTGCCCATGGTTCCAAAGGCATTTTGTAGAGAATCACACAGAAGTAGTGACTTCTTACCAGACTGGACACAGGACAAGCTGCACATTATTGCTTATTTGTGGTTCTGGGACATCTGGTAGTGGCCACTGTAACTAAGCCACTCTGGAAGTCCACACTGGCACCATATTGTCTAAACCTTGATCTGGTCCTTACAGTCTTTATTCCCTTCAGGGGTTAGGGTTCGGGAGCTTGTCTGTTTATGCTGTTATTAGTTTGCTAGTGTGTAATTATTTATCTTCTCTTATGACCTTTTTAACCTTGTGATGCTGTTACAGTGCTGTTCTTATATTTCTAACTTTATTTGTGTTTTCTCAAAAAAAATTTTCCTATTTAGGTTAATGAGAATTTTCTAGTTTTATCTTTTTTTTTTTTTTTTTTTTAATGCCAACTCATAGGTTCACGGTTCTTTTATGACTTTCTACTTTCTGTTTGGTTCACCCCGCTCTGATCTTCATTGTTTCCTTTGTCTAGCTCACTGTGTTTTTTTCCTTTCTGGTTTTTGGTGGCTGGAGTTGGGCAGTTGATGTGAGCGCTTTCCCTTTGTAGACAGTCAGGGCCACAAGTTCCTCAGAGGATTGTCTATGCCTCACCCCAAGTTGTAGCGTGTTGTTTGCCTTTTCTTTTGTCTTGGGCCTTCTTCCTAATATGCCTTTAGCTTTTCTTTTTTCCATCCAGGACTGTTCGAGAGTACATTGTTTTATTTCCACGTGTGTAAATTTAAATTTCCTGTCTTTTTGTTTTTGTTTTTGTTTTTAGTTCCCTTTCCTTAGCGATCTCACAAAGTTTGAAGATGAGTCCCTTTAAGGGTTTCTTCCTTTTTCTTGACACATAGGAGACGTGATCTGATCTATCTGAGTTCTGGAGGAAAGCGAGCCCTGCTGCTAAGGGTGGAATATCACAGCATGGCTGCTTGGACCCCGGTGGCTTATCGTATTGTTTAAGTCAGCTGTTTCCGTATTGGCTCTTGGCACGCGTGCGTTGTTTGTTATGGGATATGGAGTACTGAGGTCTCCCCCTAGCCTTGCGCAAATGTGTCTCCCTAGGTCTCTCCACATTTGTTCTCTATGAGTTTATCTTTATGTAAATATCTTTTAGGCCTTCTGGATGTATAGGCCCTTTGAGCAGCAGCACCTTGTCTCTGGTGACAGTTTGGACCTAAATCCTCTTTTTTTGTGACAGGTAGTCTGTTTCTTTTGAGCTCCTGTTTGCACGGAGCACCCTTTCTGTCCTCTGGTTTTGTGCCCATACATGTATTTGCATGGAAATCAGTTACTTTAAAGAATGCATAGTTGGGCATTTTATTAAAGTATCCACTTAACTAGTCTATGCCCCCCCTTTTTTGCATGTATACATGTGTGTGGTGTGCACGTATATGTTCATGCTCACATGCATGTGGGTACATGTGTGTACAGTTGCACATACTCACGGGTGCACACGCCCACGGAGACTCGGAGTCAGTCACTCTCTCTGTAACTTACTGAGTCTGTGTCTCCTGCTGGATCTGGATGGAGCTCATCAGTTCCTGTGAATCTAGCTAACCAGCTTGCCCTGGGGATGGCCTGTGTCTGCTTCTTGAAGACAGGGATTACAGGCCTGGTTTATAGTGGACTCTAGAGATTCAAAACTTCAACCTTCATATATATGGAGCCAGGCCTTTGTCTGCTGAGTCACCTTTACAGTCTCTATTCTCTCTCTCTCTCTCTCTCTCTCTCTCTCTCTCTCTCTCTCTTACTGGAATTTTAACTCATTTATATTTCAAGTAATCACAAATAAGTGAGGGGCTTATTGTGGCAATTTTTTTAGTTGTTTTCTATTAACTTAGTCCCTTCCCTGACCCCTCCCCTTCCTACTCCTTCCTTCTTTGTGATTGGATAATTTGTTTTGAAATGCTACTCTGTTTCACCCTCTGGCTCTCTGTTGTGTATCCACAACAGCTATTTTCTTTGCAGCCTCCTTCATTTGTAGCGATCTTGATCTGATAACCATTTCTGCCGCACCGGAAGTTCCATTCTCTACCCTCCCGTACCCCACCACTGTTGTTAACCTTGTCTCTTTCATGGTGTGATCCCATTGGCTCATTTCGTTACTGTCGGTATATACATAGTTCTTGTCTTCTAACTTCTGTGCTAGTGTGTCATAGAAGTCACACCCTCTATGTCATGCAGGGCAAACTCCAATGTCTACAGTTGACTGTAGTTTGCTGGTGAGTTTTAAATTTTCACATTGCTATTTTAACCATCGTGTTTCAGTGTGAAAACGTGTCTTCAGTGTTGAGTGCCCAGCAGTTCTGGTCAGCTTTTGTTTACCAGCTCTGAAGGATTCTTTTGCAGGTTAATCTGGATTTTCCCTACATAAGTCTCCACATCTGTGGATAAAGACATGCTCTTTTCCAATTAGACAACAAAAGGCGATCAAAGGGATACAAATTGGAAAGGAAGAAATCAAAATATCACTATTTGCAGATGATATGATCGTATACTTAAGTGACACGAAGAACTCCACCAGAGAACTGCTACAGCTGATAAACAACTTCAGCAAAGCGGCCAGATATAAAATTAACTCAAACAAATCAGTAGCCTTCCTATACTCAAAGGATAAACAGGTTGAGAAAGAAATTAGGGAAATGACACCCTTCACAATTGTCACAAACAATATAAAGTATCTTGGTGTGACTCTAACCAAGCAAGTAAAAGATCTGAACGACAAGAACTTCAAGTCTCTGAAGAAAGAAATCAAAGAAGGCCTCAGAAGATGGAAATATCTCCCATGCTTATGGATTAGAAGGATCAATATAGTAAAAATGGCCATCCTGCTGAAAGCAATCTACAGATTCAATGCAATCCCCATCAAAATTCCAACTTAATTCTTCATAGACTTAGAAAGAGCAATTCTTAAATTCATTTGGAATAACAAAAAATCCAGGATAGCAAAAACTATTCTCAACAACAAAAGAACTTCTGGGGGAATCAGCATCCCTGACCTCAAGCTGTACCACAGAGCAGTAGTGATAAAAACTGCATGGTATTGGTACAGTGACAGGCAGGTAGATCAATGGAATAGAATTGAAGACCTAGAAACGAACCCACATACTTATGGTCACTTGATCTTTGACAAAGGAGCTAAAACTATCCAGTGGAAAAAAGACAGCATTTTCAACAAATGGTGCTGGCTCAACTGGAGGTCAACATGTAGAAGAATGCAAATTGATCCATTCCTATCTCCCTGTACAAAGCTCAAGTCCAAGTGGATCAAGGACCTCCACATAAAACTAGACATACTGAATCTAATAGAAGAGAAAGTGGGAAAAAGTCTCAAACACATGGGCACAGGGGAAAAGTTCCTGAACAGAACACCAATGGCTTATGCTCTAAGATCAAGAATTGACAAATGGGACCTCATGAAATTGCAAAGCTTCTCTAAGGCAAAGGACACTGTCAATAGGGCAAAACGGCAACCAACAGATTGGGAAAAGACCTTTACCAATCCTATGTCCGATAGAGGGCTAATATCCAACATATACAAAGAACTCAAGAAGTTAGAC